>JAKSZU010000028.1:21387582-21987582 GCA_026018925.1 Tupaia tana | reverse complement strand
GGACCTCCGCGGTGAGTGCGAGGCCGTTGGGCCGGCCCGGCTCCGGGCGCGCGGTCTTGAGGCCCGCGTCCGCCCGCGGCGCGCGCCGGGCCCGGAGCGGGGGAGCGGGGCAGCGGGGCAGCGGGGCCTGCAGGCCGAGCCGGGGCGGGGCTGGCGGCGGCGCCCGGGCCTGCGTCTCGTGCTCGCTGCTGGGGCCGCCCGGCGGGCCGCTCGGAGCCGCTGCGGACATGGCTGCTCCGCTACTTCCGGCCCGGCCTCCCGCTCTGCCAGGCCCCCCGGGCCGGTCTCGCGTGTGAATCGCGCGAGAGCCGGAGAGTGGGCGCTTCGCGGGTGGGTCCGGCCGGCGTTCGAGTCCCGGCCCGGCCGCCTAAACTCATGCTGGCTGCGTGTGTGCGCGTGCCCGAGATCTCGAGAGCAGACCGGAAAAGGCATGCCTTCTCAGGGGCCCCCTGGGGGGGAGTTCTCGCTTTCTGTCTCTTGCTCTCCCTGGCCAGCGCACGCGCCCTATAGGAAAAATTGCACTCTTAAAAAAGAAGTTCCTGTGTGGGGCCAGCAGGTGGCGTGGTGGTGAAGGCACTGGATTGCTACTTAGGGGTGATCACGGTTCGAGTCCCAAACTTGGTGGCTTGCTTTCTCATTTACCCTATTTCTTTGTTCAGTTAAAACACACACACACAAAGTGGTGATTAATAAAACCAAATGACTCTTTTAAAAATAAATAAAGTGGGGAATCAGCAGATGGCATAATGGGTACTCCTGGACTCCCATGTAGTCGACCGCGGTTCGAGTCCCGGACCCGGTGGCTTAAACTTATGCCGGGCGCTTGTGCGTGCATGCCCAAGATCCCAAGAGGAGAATGGAGGAGAAGGGATTACGGCGTGGCCATCCCCCCTGGGGGGTGATTTCTCGCTTTCTGTCTCTCTGTTTCTCTCTGTCTGGCGAGCGCACACGCCCTATAGCAAAAAACCTCTCCAAAAAGAAACAAAAGCAAAACAAAACAAAAAACATGTTCAGAGTTGTGTCTCATGCAGTCAGGCACTGCCAGGTGCCATGCATAAGTGGTTGAAGCTCTGCAAATGTATTCAGATTCGTATAGTTGTTACATATTTCTTCTTCTTTTTTTCTTTTTTTAGAGAGGCTTTTGCTATAGGGCGTGTGTGTGCTCACTGGAAAGACAGAGAGTGAGAAATCACCCCTCTGGGATGGCCACTCTGCAGTCCCTTCTCCTCCATTCTCGTCTCAGGATTTTGGGCATGCAGCACATGCCCGTGGCATGAGTTTTAAGCCATCGAGTCCAGGCCTCGAACCTACTACGTGGGAGTCCAGCAATGTCACCATTACGCCATTGCTGATCTCATAGATTTCAGCCTCAGGAAGACTTGGTAAGAGACTGCAGGGCGCTTCAGGAGATGGCTCTAGAAATTACCAAAGGAATGCCACTTGTGTGGGAATAAGATCATGTTATCGTGGTCTGGAATTGGCTTCTGCGGGGACCCATGGTCTCGGAGCGCCACTGCTGGGGCTCTGCTTTCTGCTGGGATTCCTTTGGCCATCAGGGAATCCCAATGCTTTTAGTTGGTTGAAAGTAAGTTTCCTAGTGGGAGGTCCAGTCTGAGAGAACTGGCTACTTTTGCTGTCTTGGCCCACATTTATCTCTGCTATCTCTCCGATGTGCGTGTGGCTCTGAGAATACATACTTTGGAACAGCAGGCACTTGGACATATTCCTTGCAAATAAATTCATTTCTCTCTTTTTTTTTTATATGTAAGAATTATTTATTTTGGAACCAGCAGATGTCTTAATGGTTACATTGCTGGAATCCCACATAGTTGACCGTGGTTCAAGACCCGGATCTGGCAGCTGAAAACTCACACCAGGCGTGTGTGAGTGCATGCCCAAGATCCCGAGAGGAGAATGGAGGAGAAGGGATTGTAGCGTGGCTATCCCCCCGGGGGGTGATTTCTCACTTTCTGTCTCTCTTTTTCCAGCAAGTTCACGCATGTTATAACAAAAATCTCTTTAAAAAAAGAAGAAAGAAAATAATTATTTTATTTGATTTCATTTATTATTGTTGTTACTATTTGATTTGCTACAGAGCACGTGTGCCCACCAGAGAGAGAAGGTGAGAAAGCAAGCGGTCAGGTTTGGGACTCAAACCTCAGTTGGCCATGTGGGAATCCAGTGCCTTAACCACCACACCACCTACTGTCCCCAAGTTTATTTCTTTTTTCTTTTTAAGAGTTATTTACTATTTTTATTTTTAAATTTGATGGGGGGTGGTAGTGAGGAAGCAAGCTGCCAGGTCCGAGATTTGAACTGCAATCAGCCATGTGAGCGTCCAGCAGCCCAGCCACCACGCCACCTGCTGCCCCCCCAGTTCATTTCTTTTAGCACAATAATTATGCCCATGTTAGACCCCAAAAAGTGAGCATTTGCATGATTTGTTCACAGTGTGATTTGAGGCTGTATAAACCCTTGACCTAAGTAAGGGGGTGCTGTCGGGGTGCCCTGAGTATCTTAATGACTGACAGCCGGCGTCCACCGTGTCTGAGTAAGGCTTGGACTGCCCGTGAGCAGTTGGAAGTATAACTTACTATCCCCTGTTTAACTGGCCCCGGGGCCGTAGAGCCTTGGGAGGCATCTGTAAAGGTCCTTGTGAGTGCTGTCCCCACCACCGTGGCTCTCCTCGTCATCGGCATCTTTGTGGCCGCTGCTGGACTGTGAGCTTCGTGTACTGGGACTTGAGCCTCGTTTGTCATTTTGCTTCCAGTTCCTCTCAGTGTTTGGCTTGGCCTAAGTGCTACGTAAATACTTTCTGAATGGGTCAGATTACCCTGGAAGATTGTTGATGTTTTGTTTTGTTTCTGTTTTTGTTATAGGGCACATGTGCTAGCCACAGAGAGAGAGAGAGAAAGAAATGTCACCCAGCACCCCCCACCCCCACCCCCGCGCCTGGGGAATGACCAAGACACGGTCTCCAGTCTCCTCTCGGGAGTTTGAGCACACGCGCCCAAGCTGCTGCGTTCAGGACTCGAACTATAATTTGTCGCTTGGGATCCAGTGTCTCAACCTCCACACCAACCTGCTGGCCTCAAACTGGATATTTTAAGGAACTTTTTTTTTTTTTTTTTTAAGATTTTAAGAATTATTTAATTTTATTTATTCATTCATTTTATTTTAATTTGACCAGAGAGAGAGAAAGAGGGAAAGTGAGAAAGCAAGCCACCAGGTCCAGCACTTGAACCGTGGTTGGCCATGTGGGATTGTCCAGCACCTTAACCACCATCCACCTGCTGGTCCCCAGAGACTTTTTTTTTGGGGGGGGGGGGGAGGTTTTTGCTATAGGGCACATGCACTCGCCAGACAGACAGAGACAGACAAGAGAGATAGAAAGTGAGAAATCACCCCCCGGAGGGATGGCCACGCCGCAATCCCTTCTCCTCCATTCTCCTCTCGGGATCTTGGGCACGCACGCACATGCGCCCGGCGTGAGTTTAAGCCACCAGGTCCGGGATGCGAACCGCAGTCAACTACGTGGGAGTCCAGTGATGTAGCCATTACGCTAACTGCTGGTCCCCCCCAGAGACTTTTTAAAATTAATGTTAATAACCCTGTGATTTTTCCCCCCCTCTGTTTTACAGGGTATAAAATTCCTGTCATTGAAAACCTCGGTGCTACCTTAGACCAGTTCGATGCTATTGACTTTTCTGATAATGAGATCCGGAAACTGGATGGATTTCCCTTGTTGAGAAGGCTGAAAACGTTATTAGTGAACAACAACAGAATATGGTAAGTGGCTGCTAGTGGGCCGGAGCTCTTGTTCTCTGGAGTAACTAGCTCTCCTTGGATGGATTGCATTTATACCTTGACGTCATCCCCCACCCCAAGAATTACTTGTTTTATTGTAGTGGTAGTAGTAATTGTTGTTGTTATTATTATCATTAGAGTTCTTTATTTATTTTCATTTGACCAGAGAGAAACAGAGAGGGAAAGCGAGAAAGCTAGCCTTCAGGTCTCAGACTCGCACCGCGGTAGGCCATGTGGGAGTCCAGCGCCTTAACCACTGTGCCACCTGCCGGCCCGCACTTGGGTATTCTTAGAATGAGGAATGAGCTGCACTTTCCCATAGAGATTCAGGGGTTCATTTGGCATTAGTCTGCTCTTAACCTGCGTCTCTTTAGAACTCTTACACATTAATACACTCACGGTAAGTTTCAGATGTAAATTAAAAGCATGCTGCTATGTACGTGTTTCGAGGTGAGGTCCTGTAAATAGACCGACCTCTAAAGGCTGAAGGAGAGGAAGGGCCAGAGTCTGTAAGTGAAGTTTTATTGAAACACAGCCGTGCCCGTTCGCGTATACACTGGCTGCGGTGGGGCCGGCTGGCAGCCTGCTGAGGGCGCCTAGATCCAGCCAGCTGTGTGGTTGGAGTTCTGGACCTAGTGGTGGAAAAACATGCCGGGTGCATGTGCGAGCTTGCCCTAAATCCCAAGAGAATGGGGGAGAAGAGATTGCGGCCCGGCCATCCCTTGGGGCTGCTTTCTCATTTCTCTCTCCTCTCCGTCACACTCACCTCTCCAGCAAATGCACGCATCCTATAGCAAAATTGCAGAATAAATCTTGGGCCAGCGGCTGGTGTAGCGCTTGTGTCACTGGCCTCCCACCTTGCTGTCCACGGTTTGAGTCCTGGACCTGGCTGCTTACTTGGTCACTTTCCCTATTTCCCTCTGGTTCCATTTAAAAATAAATCAGTTACCTAGCAAAATTAGGTAAATAAATAATCCAGTCCTCCGACCTCCGTCACTGACCCTGTGGGGTGGATTCAGAGAAGTTTTCTCTCCCTCCGTCGTCTGGGGTGTCGGAGGAAGGAGCTCCGAGGTTCTCCCATCATTGGGTAGCGGCCGGCCTCTGACAAGATCACACCGGTGCTTCACCAAGTCTGTGTTTCTGTCCCAGCCGTATAGGTGAGGGCCTTGACCAGGCCCTGCCCTGCCTGACAGAACTCATTCTCACCAACAACAGCCTTTTGGAATTGGTAAGTGTAACGGGGGACGGTGTGTTTGATGGGAGGGCTTAAAGGTACTACTTGGTTCTTACAGAAAAGTCGGAAAATCCAAAACATTCTCAGAAAATTATCATCCTTACATCTTTTTCTTTCTTTGTCTCTTTTTTCGTTTGTTTGTTTGTTTTAGAGAGAGATTTTGTCATAGGGTGCGAGCACTTGTCAGAGAGACAGTGAGACAGAAAGTGAGAGATCATTCCCGGGGAGATGGCCATGCTGCAGTCCCTTTTCTTTTCTCCTCTTGGGATTTTGGGCATACACGCACACATGCCCAGTGAGAATTTCAGGCTCTGGGTCTGGGACTCGAACCACAGTTGCCCATGTGGGAGTCCAGCGATGTAACCGTTCACCATCTGCTAGTCCCCCATCTACTTTCTCTTTCCTGTGGATTTCTATTTGTCCCACACATTTCGCATTTCTTTCTGTCCTTTATGGTGTGTACTCTTACTTGCGTGCACGCACATGTTTTTGCTCTCTCTCATTCACTTTTATTTCTCTTCTAGCATTTTAGGAATGATTTACTCTGTACTCTTGCAACCCAGGAGCTCAAGCATGCGTATTTGGGGCCAGCAGGTAGCATAGTGGTTAAGGCACTAGACTCACAGGACAACTGTGGTCTGAAGTCCAGGACCCAGCAGCCTGAAAATCACGCTGGGGGTGTGTGTGTGTGTGCCTGAAACCCCCAGAGAACGGGGGAGAAGGGATTGCAGCATGGCCATCCCATCCATTATGAGTGATTTCTCATTTTGTCTCTGATGAACGCATGGGCTCTGTGGCAATCACCTTTAAAAAAAAGACATGCATATTTATCAAAGTTTAACATCCACCAACATCGCTACCCTCCTAAACAGTACATTACAGTGGCCTTTGCCGTATCAGTGCCCCTCTGCCCCAACTTAGGTAGTATTCTGTCTTTTCAAAAGTCTGGCATTACGTCGTCATGTTGTACTCTGCGCATGCATTTGTGTATTGAATGTGACTGCTCTTGGTCATTTCTCTCCGAGCCTCCATGCTAGTGTGTGTGTGTGTGTGTGTGTGTGTGTGTGTGTGTGTGTGTCTACAGCTCCCCCTGGTGGTGTTCCCGAAGTGTTTGCAGGTTGCTCTGTTCTCCCCTGCTTTATTCTGTAGATTGTCGATTGTCGTTGTTAGAGGGTGCATGAGCTCACCAGAGAGAGAGAGATGGAGTGAGGGGGATTGAGAAGTCACCCCCAGAGGGGATGCCCACACTGCAATCCCTTCTCCATTTTCCTGCTGGAATTTTGGGCACATGTGCACACGGGGCTTAATTTTTAAGCCGCCAGGCCCCGGACTTGAACCATGGTAGGCCATGTGGGAGTCTTAATGCCTGAGCCATCACACCACCGGCTGGTCTGCAGCAGGGGTGGGAGTTGTTTTGGGTTTTGTTTTTTAACTGTACCACTTCTCGTACTTGAAAAGTTATTTGAAGAGATTTGGGGGAGGATAAAGATTTGGGTCTAGGATAAAGGTGGTTTCCCTCGAGGCTTTGCCTTTATTGCTTCCAGGTACCAAAGGGGACGAGCAAGGAAAGATCACTTTGAGTTTTTGTGTAGGTGCATGTGCTCAGGGGAGAGAGAGAGAGGGAGAGGGAGAAATAGCCTCCCGGGGGGGTGGGCACATGCTCGTGGGCCTGTTGTTTTCCAAGCTGCCGAGTTGGGCTGGCACTGCACAGTCGGCTCTGTAGGATCAGCTGCCTTAACTGTACCCCCTGGCTGGCCCCACACCCCCTCTATCCCGAAATCCCAACCTGAGGCTCCCTGTGTGAGTGCCTTGCTTCACAGTCACACCTGCCTTGTGGGTTTTCTCTAGCCATTGCTCAGTAGCCATTCAAGATTATTGTGGGAAATGAGTCTTTTAGTCTCTTCCGAGGTTGAGAGAGAAGCTCAAGGTTAACACCGAGATTTTGAGTTGTAAGAAGCTCGGATGCGTTCTGCAGTTTACCCCGTAGGGGTCATGTAAGCGTTCGTCTGTGTTAGTGTTGGGCACGGTGTTAGAGCAGGACGCTGTAGACGGCAGTACGGGAACCTGCTTGGAAGGGACTCTCCGTTTCCACCTACCGGAATAGCGTGTGCTGGGCCGGCAGGTGGCGTGCAGGTTAAGGCGTTCGGAATCCTGCATGGCCGACAGTGTGGTTTGAGGCGCAGACCCAGAGGCACGCCACGCGCTTGTGCGTAAATGCCCCAGATCCTGGGAGGGTAATGGAGAAGGGGGATTGTGGCATGGCCGTCCCCAGGGGTGCTTTCTCACTTTCTCTCTCTCTCTCACACTCACTCATTCTCACTCACTCTCTGACAAGTGCACATGCCTATGGTAAGCTAAAAAAAAAAAAAAAAAAAAAGAGTAGCACGTGGTGTTGGTCTTACTTGTGGCTGTTGTTTTCCAGGGTGATCTGGACCCCTTGGCGTCTCTCAAATCCCTGACTTATCTAAGGTATGGACACGCTTCATTGTAGTGACAAAATCCTTTCATTCTTCAGAGTAACAAACACCTTTATCAGCCTTGAACTTAAAGCAGTCAGTTAAAAAAAGAAAAAGGAGAAAAAGAATGAACTGTTACAAGCAAAGGTCAGAAATGTGTCGTCAACATGGCCTGAATTGCGGTGACATTGAAGTGGAAAGAGTAGTGGTCCCGGGGGCCGTAGAGTCACTCAGACCGTTCGGGGCCCTCCTCTGGAACGGCGGGCCGGGCATGAGGTCGTCATGGTATCGTCCCTTTTCTCGTAGTATTCTACGGAACCCTGTGACAAACAAGAAGCATTACAGACTCTACGTGATTTACAAAGTGCCACAAGTCAGAGTGCTGGATTTCCAGAAAGTGAAGCTAAAAGTAAGTGTGTCCCGTGGGTTGCGTGTTGTCGTAGAGTGGTGCGTTTTCGTCATGCTTTTACTAGTGGTTTTTAAATTCTTGTATCATAAGGATGTGGGAAACGTGTTACATCAGGTTTTTCCCTCCTAGCAGAGCTTATGGGAGAACTCGCAATTAGAGGTTTTTTATATGCTGAGGGCCATGCCAAAGTTAGCAGAATGGGAGAGGCCCAGTGCGTGCTTGCATACATTCCCAGTGGGAGCTCCGTGTCGCTCATTTTTGCGTGGCTGTGGTGGTTAGAAGGATTTTTGCCTGGGGCTGACCTGGTGGTCGAATGGTTAAGGGAGTTGGCTCCCATGTGGCTGGCCGCAGTTGGAACCCCAGTCCCGTCAACATGAAAAGCACACCGGGCACCTGTGCGCGCATGCCCAGGATCCCAATAGGATGGGGACATGCAGGAGGCCAGACAGTGGTGTGACCGCACCCCTTGGGTGGTGTTCTCTCTGTCACTCCTTTGGCAAGCACGTGTTCCCTCTGGTAAAAATGTTTCTTTTAAAAATTGTTTTTCAAAAAAAGAAAACAGTTTTTCCCTTTATTGGGAGCTCTTTGTTTTTCTGGTTTTTTTTATTTTTTTATTTTTTAAGAATTATGTGATCTTTTTTTTTAAACTTTGCTCTAGGGCATGTGCGCTCACCAGAGAGAGGGAAAGAAAGCAAGCCACAAGGTCCAGGACCAGAACCGTGACCGGCCCTATGAGAGTCCAGCACCTTAACCACCATGCTACCTGCTGGCCTCTTCCTTCCCTTTTTTTAAAATACGCTCTTAGTTCTGTGGGATCCCTTCCTTGAAAGTAGGGAAGGGGGCTTCTTTGGGGAACTTCACCAGGAAAGGCCAGATTACGGTGTCTCTCCCTGGTTTAAACTCGGCGCTTTGGTGTCGTTACTAGCCTCGGGTGTTACCGGAGCGGTCTCTTCCGTGTTTTCTGGGGAATGCGTCTACATGCACGTGGTGTCCCTATTTCCATTAACTCTGTGTGTGGTGTTGCTGTAGGAGCGTCAGGAAGCAGAGAAAATGTTCAAGGGCAAACGGGGTGCACAGCTTGCAAAGGATATTGCCAGGAGAAGCAAAACGTAAGATACAGATATCCAACCTCACTGCACTTCACCTTCAGAAACACTCTCTGTCCGGCCGTCGGCCTCCTCCTAAATTACACAGAAAACTGACTAATGCACATTAAATTGGAGCGCTCGTGGTCTCTGCCCATCGGTGGTTCCCACAGCCATTGAAATCCGACCGGCTTAGCAGAGCAAATCCCTCAGTATCGGGTCTTATCGCTTCATTACATACGTCCTCCTTCCTCCGTGGGAAGGTGGCCTGGGCGGTGTTTCTGAAGGAGAGGGTTCTTGTATCAGTTTGTTAACAAAGATAAGATACTACACTGGTTGAATTACTTTCAAAAGCTTTTTGAAAGTAAAAGAGAAGCAGCCACCACGAGTCTGGGTTTAACAGCCCCGTCCTTCCCTCCTCTCCAGTTTTAATCCAGGTGCTGGTCTGCCAACGGACAAGAAGAAGGGCGGGCCGTCTCCAGGGGACGTGGAGGCCATCAAGGTAATCCCGTGCTGTACCTGGGCCCCGAGCTGAGCTGGGTGTGGGTGTGCAGTTGTGTGGTATGCCACGATCCGTTCTGAACATCGCAGGTTCCCGTTTTCCACAGTTGTTTGCATCCAGCCGTGTTTCTGTTTAAGGAAAAACTGGCTTGAAGTGAATACGTTTTTACTAGACTTGGACTTGAGTTGATTGCTCGAGCTGTTAGAAGTAGAGAAGGCTCCGTTGTGCACATTCCCTCAGGATTCGTTTATCATTTGAACAGCGAGTTAGCTTGGTCTGCAGGCTCGGTGTCTGCCCTCATTTTTACCATCAAAGATTTGCTAGTGGTGGAGCCAGTAGGTGGCTTGGTGGTTAAGACACTGGACTCCTACATGGCTGATCACAGTTCAAGTCCCAGACCTGGCAGCTTGTTTTCTTACTTTCTCTCTCTCTGCTGAATTAAATAATAATGATAATAGATAAAGTTAATTCTTTTTTGTTTTAAGAGGTTTTGGGGGCCAGTGGGTGGTGTGGTTGAGGTGCTGGACTCCCACATGGCTGACCGCAGTTTGAGTCCCGGACCTGGTGGCTTTGTCACTTTCTCTCTCTTTCTCTCTCACTCTGTTCCTCTCTAGTCAGATTAAAAATAACTAAATAAATAAAGTTAAATGAAATAATTCTTAAAAAAAAAAATAAAAGGTTTTGCCTTAGACGTGTGTCCTCACTGGAGAGGGAGAAACAGAGACCCTGAGAAGGGAGTGAGAGATCACCCCCGAGGGAGTGGCCATGCAGTCCATTCTCCTCCCAGCATCTTGGGCACACACACACCATGATTCTGAAGCCACCGGGCCCGGGACTCAAACTGTGGTCAGCCATGTGGGAATTCCAGCACATTAACCACTATGCCACCTGCTGGCTCCTCCAATAATAAATCAAATCTTTAAAAAAAAAAAAAAAAAAATTGGCCAGTGGCTAAGGAGCTGGACTCCCACATGGTTTGAGCCCCAGACCCAGTGGCATGAAAATCACACCAGGTACATATACACGCATGCTCAAAATCCCAGGAGTGGACTGGAGGAGAGAGAACTGCAGTGTGGCCGTCCCCTGGGGGGGGGAAGAATTTCACTTTCTCTCTCTCTCTGTGTCTCACACACACCCTTGGGGGAGAAAAAAAAGTCTTTAAAAAGAAAAGGAAAGTTGCTAAGATTTTCCATGGGAGTTTTCTAAATAACTGATCCTTAATTGAAGCTGTCCCTGTTTGTTGCCCTCTTCCTCCAGAACGCCATAGCAAATGCATCGACTCTGGCCGAAGTGGAGAGGCTGAAGGGCTTGCTGCAGTCTGGGCAGATACCCGGCCGAGAACGCAGATCAGGTCAGGAAAACGGCAGTCCGTGTTTGTACGTCCAGATCAGTGTTCCGCTGAACGTGCTTGCTAAGCAGCTCTGCTGCTGTGGTCTGAGAATGCCAGAATTGTGCCCTTACCAGCAAATCTCATGTACGAAATCCTTTCAGATGCCCTTGGAAGATCTAGTACTTGGTAAAGGAAGTTACGGGGCCAGCAGGTGGTGTGGAGGTTAAAGTGCCGGATCCCACGTGGCCCGCTGCGTGGTTCGAGTTCCAGACCTGGCGGCATGGGATCACACCGGGCACGTGTGCGTGTGTGCCCAAAACCCTGAGAGAATAGAGGAGAAGGGATTGCAGTGCGGCTGTCCTTTCCTAGGGGTGATTTCTCACTTTCCCTGCCTGTCTCTGTCCCTTCTCTGGTGAGCACACGTCCCCTGTAGCAAAAGCTAAAAAAGAGAGAGAGAGAAGATAGGAAAGTTAAGTCGTAGGACTATGAGAATTTTGTATGTAAAAGTTGAAGCAAACATGTCGTAGCTGTGGTGCAAACCAGGCACTAGAGTAACCACGTGACCTCGAGCAGGCTGTAGAGCCCAACAGCCTGGGATCCGATCTCTCGGCTTTACCTTCTGTGTGTGGGGCAAGTTCCTTAGAATCTGTTTCCTCACTAGAGAATCTGGGATAGTAGCCGCCTCAACAGATGGTCGGGAGCCCCAGGGCTCTGCACTTAGCCAGCAGGTGTTTGCTAACTCGCAGTTCGGCCACTAGTCCCCACTCTAATCTCCGGGTGCTGCCTTGTGGGAGGCGCCAGTGGCCCGGGGTTAAAGGACATAAGTGCGGGTGACAGTCTGAGGTGAACGGGACCGGGCACTTCCCTTAGGCTGGCCGGGCAGGGAAGGGTTCCTGGAAAAAGAACCTGAGCTGAGAGCCAAAAATTAGGAAGACATTTTCTCTTTCTTTTTCTTTCTCTTTAATTTTTTTTTTTTTTTTAAGAATTATTTATTGCTCAATAGGGAGCCGCCCCTTGGAGGACTTGAGTAAGTGGAACAGAACCAACCACAAGCTGCCGCGTTTGTTTCTAAATCATTTTGTATTGTGTACATTCTGTATATATTTGTTGTAACGTATTGTTTGAGCACAGACTCCGTTAAAGATTTTTTTAAGCCAAAAAAAAAAAAAAGATTTATTTAGGGACCAGCAGGTGGCAGAATGGTTACATCACTGAACTCCCACCCAGGCGACCGAGGGGATTGGAGGAGAAGGGATTGCAGCATGGCCATCCTCCCAAGAGCTGATTTATCGTTTTCTGTCTCTCCGGCAAGCGCATGCACCCTGTAGTAAAAATCTCTCTGTAAAAAAAAAACAGAATTGTTTGTTTAATTTTATCTGTCATTGTTATTTTTAATTTGACCAGAGAGAGAAAGGAAAAGTGAGAAAGCAAACCACCAGGTCCAGGACTCAAACTGTGGTTGGCCATGTACAAGTCGAGCACCTTAACCACCTGTCACCACTACCACCCCAGAGGGATGGCCATGCCTTAGATCCCTTCTCTTGTCTCCTCTTGGAATTATTCTCTCTCTTTTTTTTTTTTTTTTTTGAGACATTTTTGCCATGGGGCATGTGTGCTCGCCAGAGAGACAGAAAGCGAGAAATCACCCCCCAGGGGGGATGGCCACGCCACAATCCCTTCTCCTCCATTCTCCTCTCGGGATCTTGGGCATGCACGCACACGCGCCCGGCGTGAGTTGAAGCCACTGAATCTGGGCCTTGAACCGCGATCAACTACATGGGAGTCCATCGACATAGCCATTACGCCAACTGCTGGTCCCTCAGAATTTTGAGCACATACGTACCCAGTGTATTTTCCAAGCTAAAACTGACAGGGCACCCATGGAGCATGTGTATGTGCCTGCACGGGTGGTTATGCCCAGACACTGGCACAGATGTCTTGAGTTTAAAAGGAGGTCCCTTCTCAGACATAAATGTCCCACAAACGTTCACTTGAAGGAAAACAATTGATAGTAGCTGTGGCAAGGGTGAAATTTAAGATTTTAAGGCAAAATTCAAGTTTGGAAGACTCGTACCCATCAGTGCAGCCTGGGCAGACGCCCAGTGCCCACAACTTATCTGGGGAGAGCAGTGGTGTTACCAGAGGGTGTGCTCTTCTGACGTTCTGTAGCGAAACGACTCAGGACCTGGAAGGCGTGCGTCACCCAGTGAACCTGTTTTCCACGTGATGTTCTAGAATCATGCCTGGGTGAGCGAGCCGTTCATGGCACAAGATAAAGCTGTGGCTTTTGAAGTAAGAGAGTGAAAGGTGGTTGATAGAGCTTCAGGCCTGATATAGGAAATGAACCTTTACGAAGCTACCACCACCACATGCCCTGGCTAGCCCTGTACCCTAGTGGGTAAAGGAGCCAGATCCCACGTGGTCACCTGCTTTTCCATCCCAGCCCCAGCGGCCTGAAAAACACACTGGGCATGTGTGCATGCGCAAAACCCCGAGAGGAAATAGCACCTTCCAGTACCTGCCTGAGACAGGCTGTCCCCGGACCCTGCGCTCTCAGAGCAGCTAACGACTTCTGGTCTCGCGGTTCTCCTCAGGGCCCACTGATGACGGCGAAGAAGAGATGGAAGAGGACACCATCGCGAACGGGTCCTGAGCGGCGCAGCAGCCAGGTGATGGCGGCCCTCCTGGGGCGAGTCTTGCGTTTCCAGCATGGAGTAACCTTGTCTGTGTCAGCACAGCGCAGCCCAGCGGCATGGTCGGAGTGCTTACGGTGTTGCGGGTCACCTTGTAATATACCCTTGGCAGGCTACCTGTCCGTTTTCTACACATTAGAAAAATAAAGGCCACTAGCGCGCCAGGCTGCTGTCAGCGTGTGTTTGCAGGGATGCGGGGCGTGTGCGGGCTGGGAATGCGGGAGGCGGCGTTAACATCAGCCAGCAGGTGGCGCAGTGACTGAGGTGCTGGGCCCCCCCATGGCCGGCTGTGGTTTGAGTGTGTGTGTGTGTGTGTACAGGGAAAACCCCAAGAGGAGAATGGAAGAGAAGGTATTGCAGCGTGGCCATCCACCCCGGGATGTGATTTCTCCCTTTCTGTTTCCGGTGAGTGCACATGCCCTATTGCAAAAACCTCTCTTTAAAAAAAAGGGCTTCAAGCCTCTGCAGAGTGCTTATTACATTTTAAAATTTTCAAAAAAAGGCAGCCAGGCTTTAGGCCATCCATGACGGCATCCTTTGACCTCCGTAACCTGCACACAGACGTCACACAGATGAATGAATGACTGATGTGAAGCGAGAGAGGTGTGACCTCACTCGCACTGTGATCGGAGAGGAGCAGAGAAGCAGCGTTTCTGTGCCGAGGACCTGGCGGGGAGGCCTGGCTCTCCCGGGACGCAGGCTGAGGCATTCTGCTGCCAGATCTGGCCACCCAGCACACCCCTCTGCTGGCGTTGGCTCAGCAGAGCTGCCCTCAACCACGCATCCTTTCCATTGCTCTGTTCCTGGTGTTTTGTTTTGTTTTGTTTTTGAGAGGTTTTTGCTCTAGAGCGCGTGCAGTTGCCAGGAAGAGAGAAAGAAAGCAAGAACTCATCCCCCGGGGGTATGGCCACGCTGCAATCCCTTCTCCATTCTCCTCTCGGGATCTTAGACACGCTCACACGCGCGCCCGGCATGAGTTAAGCCACCAGGTCCGGGACGCGAACCGCGATCGACTACATGGGAGTCGAGCGACATAGCCATTACACTAACTGCTGGTCCCAAAACTGGGTTTCATTCTTAGACAAGCTGGTTAACCTGGCAAAAAGTGCAAGCAGTAAACACTAGAGGCTTTCTAAAGGCCTCCACTCAAATCTGGCACACTCTTCTCTCTGCCCGCTTGCCTTTTGTGGGGTTTTTTTTGGTTATTTTTGTTTGTTTGTTTGTTTTTTGGAAAGTTTTTTTTTGCTATAGGGCACGTGCGCTTGCCAGACAGAAAGAGAGACAGAAAGCGAGAAATCACCCCCCAGGGGGGATGGCCACGCCGCGATCCCTTCTCCATTCTCCTCTCGTGATCTTGGGCATGCACGCACACGCGCCTGGCATGGGTTTAAGCCACAGGGTCCGGGACTCAAACCAGTCGACTACATGGGAGTCCAGTGACATAGCCATTACGTTAACTACTGGTCCCTTGGTTTTTTGGGGTTTTTTGAGAGATTTTTGCTATAGGGCGCATAAACTCACAAGAAACACAGGGGGACAGAGAAACTAAAAGCGAGAGGTCAACCCCTGGGAGGATGGCCACGCCGCAATCCCTTCTCTTCCATTTTTCTCTCGGGATCTTGGGCACGCACGCACACGCGCCTAGCGTGAGTTTAAGCCACTGGGTCCGGGACTTGAATTGCGGTTGACTACATGGGAGTCCAGCAAAGTAGCCATTATGCCAACTGCTGGTCCCCATCTGCCCATTTGCCTTTAATCAAAGCAAACTGCCAGGCTGAGTGTGAAGTCAAAGGGTAGGGAAGTGCATTCCTCCCACCTTGAGGCCATTGCTAGGACAGGCCTGCGGGAGGAAATGACTAGTTGGGGCCAATCATCTAGTCTGCCATGGTCAGTGATGGGAGTCCTGGTCCCTGGCCACCTCTGTCCTGTATTGGCAATGAACACATTGAGCAAAGTGTTCACCGCAATAACAGTAGTGTTCTAGACAAGCCAGGTAAGGTGATGCACCTGGTTAAAGGGACAAAGGTAACAGGCCTGACAATGGAGAGTAAGTACCTTCTTCTATCAATGGGACCACGAGACCCAAGTGCCAGGAAGTGAAAGGAAAGCCCTGTAGCCGTCCATTCAAATAACTCAAAATAGATTAGGTTTTGGTTGAATAGTCATTATCTGTGTACAATGTATGCACAGACACTAGTTTTGTTTTATTTTTTTTTGCTATAGTGTGTGTGCGCTGGCCAGACGCAGAGAGACAGAAAGCGAGAAATCACCCCCCAGGGGGGATGGCCACACCGCAATCCCTTCTCCATTCTCTTGTCGGGATCTTGGGCACGCACGCACATGTGCCCAGTGTGAGTTTTTTTTTTTTTTTTTTGGAGAGGTTTTTGCTATAGGGCGCGTGCGCTCGCCAGACAGACAGAGAGAGACAGAGAGACAGAAAGCAGGAAATCACCCCCCAGGGGGGATGGCCACGCCGCAATCCCTTCTCCTCCATTCTCCTCTCGGGATCTTGGGCACGCACGCACACGCGCCCGGCGTGAGTTTAAGCCGCCGGGTCCGGGACTCGAACCGCGGTCGACTATGTGGGAGTCCAGCGACATAGCCATTACGCTAACTGCTGGTCCCCCCGGTGTGAGTTTTAAGCCACCGGGTCTGGGACTCAAACCGCGGTCGGCTACGTGGGAGTCCAGTGACATAGCCGTTACACTAACTGCTGGTCCCCCTAGCATGATTTTCAAGCTGCTGAGTCCAGGACCCGAACTGTGGCCACCAGGTGGGAGTCCAGTGCCTTAACCACTATACCACCTACTGGCCCCAGTCCATTTAATTTTTTTTTAAATTTTATTTATTCATTTATTTTGTCTTAATTTGACTAGAGAGAGAGAGTGAGAAAGCAAGCCACCAGATCCTGGACTCAAACCGTGGTCAGCCATGTGGGAGTGTCCAGCGCCTTAACCACCACGCCACCTGCTGGTCTCATAGTTTTTTTTTTAGAGAAAGGTTTTTGCTATAGGATGTGTGCACTTGATGAAAACTCGCACTTGATGAAAACTCGCACTCGGTGTGTGTATGTGTGTACCCAAAATACTGAGAGGAGACTGGAGGAGAAGGGGTGTGGCCATCCCCTTGGGGGGTGATTTCTCGCTTTCTATCTCTCTGTCTCTCTGGCTAGCACATGCACCCTATAGCAAAATTCTCTTAAATGTAGTGACCAGCAGATGGCGGCAGATGGCGTAGTGGTTACATTGCTGGACTCCACCTCGGTTTGAGTCCTGGACCCAGCAGTTTGAAACTCAAACCAGGTGTGTGTGCATATGTACCCAAAATCCTGAGAGGAGAATGGAGGAGAAGGGCCATCTCCCCTGGCGGATGATTTCTTGCTTTCTGTCTCTCTGGCAAGTGCACACACCCTGGTCAAATTAAAATAAATAAAGTTAAATAAAATAATAGTAATTTTAAAAAGAACTTGTTTTCCTACTTTACACCTGCTTGTGGTCTTTTCATTTTGTGTTTTAGGGTGGGTCTCTAATCTTACAGATCTGTACCCAAAGAACTGAGAATTTTATACAACAAGGGCCAGCAGGTGACATGGTGGCTGAGACACTGGACTCCCACATAACCGACCACAGTTCAAGTCCTGAACCTGGCGGCTTGCTTTCTCATTCTCCCTTTTTCTGTGTCTGTCTCTCTCTGGTCAACATTGAAGAATAATGATAATAAGTTTAAAATTTTTAAAATAATAAATAAATCATTTAAAAAAAGAATTTTAGGGACCAGCAGTTGGCATAATGGCTATGTGGCTGGACTCCCATGTAATCGACCACAGTTTGAGTCCTGGACCCAGTGGCTTAAACTCATGCCAGGCGCATGTGCATGCGTGCCCAAGATCCTGAGAGGAGAATGGAGGAGAAGGGATTACGGCGTGGCCATCCCCCCTGGGGGTCGATTTCTCACTTCCTGTCTCTCTGTTTTTCTCTCTGGTGAGCACAAGTGCCCTATGGCAAAAACGTCTCCAAAAATTATTTTAATTAATTAATATTAAAATTTACTTATATCCATTTGTTATTATTTTATAGGGGGTTATTTTAATTAATTATTTTAAGATTTATTTATCTCCTTTTTTATTATTTAATTGTATTTTTTTTTTTTGGAGAGGTTTTTGCTATAGGGCATGTGCACTCACCAGAGAGAGATAGAGAGATAGAAAGCGAGAAATCACCTCCCGGGGGGATGGCCACGCCGCAATCCCTTCTCCATTCTCCTCTCGGGATCTTGGACATGCACGCACACGCGCCCGGCGTGAGTTTTAAGCCGGGTCTGGGACACGAACCGCGGTCGACTACATGGGAGTCCAGCGACATAGCTATTACGCAACTGCTGGTCCCCTATTTAATTGTAGTTATTATTATTATTATTAATTTGCTGTAGGGCACATGTGCTCATCAGAGACAGAGAGGAGAGGGAGGGAGAGAGAGAAGGAAAGTGAGAAAGCAAGTCACCAGGTCCAGGACTTGAACTATAGTCGACCATTTGGGAGTCCAGCACCTTAACCACCACACCACCTGCTGGGCCCCTCCATTTGTTGTTTTTATTTTTTCATTTGACCAGAGAGAGGCAGAGAGAGAGAGAGAGAGAGAGAAAGAGTAAAAATGCAAGCCATCAGGTCTGGGACTCAAACCGCAATCTGCAATGTGGAAGTCCAGTGCCCTTAACCACCATGCCACCTGCCAGCCCCTCAGAGTGTAGAAAGGCCCTAAGTGATTGCCTCCCGGAACAAAAGAGCCCCAATTACACCTAAGGACCTTCCAGCTTGACAGCCAGGCCACTCTGCTCACCCTGAGTATGTATCACTATTTCCATATGAAGTGTGTATAGAAGTGTGTGTGTGTGTGTATATATATATTTTTTTTTGGACAGGTTTTTGCCATAGGGCACGTGTGCTTGCCAGACAGACAGAAAGTGAGAAATCACCCCCTGCGGGGGTGGCCATACTGCAATCCTTTCTCCTCCATTCTCCTCTCAGGATTTTGGGCACGCCCGCACACATACCTGGCATGAGTTTCAAACCACTGGGTCCAGATTTGAACTGCAGCCAGCAACGTGGGAGTCCAGTGACATAACCATTATGCCACCCACCTCCTGGCCTCAGAATCTCCTTCTTAAATGCTTTCTGAACACACCGCGGGGAGCGACTGAGGAGGTCACTAAGGTCTCCAGCCACCTGTCCCACTTGAGCAACTTGCAAACTCGCACCAGTGGGTGTAGGTGCTTCATGTCATAGCAGTCCCCACACTGCTCCTGGAGATGACACTCTGATGTCATCCCACGCTCACTTTTTGTCCTTTATTTCTAGTTCTCATGTCCTTTCCAGACATATATAGGTGTACGTTTCTAATACTTCTCCATAAAATTCCAAGGTCAGATTTCAGTTTCAAATACGGTGTTGGTTACGGTCACCGTAGAGGTGGTGACATTTTAGGGGAAGGTGGTAAAAGGGCATGGCAGGTAGGTTCCGGAAGCCAGGGTACGATGATAAATGACTGTGATCACGACTTGTAATACAGAGACCCAACACAGGTTGGCGCCTTCACGGTGTGCTCATTCTTTTCCGAGACTTTTTTTTTTTTTTTAAGAATTATTTTATTTAACATTTATTTACTTATTTTATTTTGACCAGAGAGAAACAGAGTGAGAAAGAAAGTGAGAAAGCAAGCTGTCAGGTCTGGGATTTGAACCACAGTCAGTCATGTGGCAGTCCAGCGCCCTTAAGCACCACGCCACTTGCTGGCCCCGTTTCGATTCTGGAGACTAGGATCCGCGGGGATTTATGTGGCTAAAAGGTGTCCCTAAAGGGAACACCACCAGCAGGTGGCGGCGGCTGCCCTATTTCGTGGTCACACCTTCGTGGGGGCGGACGTCAGCTGCAACCTCACAGCTGGGAGTGGCCGGCCTCTGAGCCTTGTTGCCCAATGTGCCCGGGGGCAAGGCTGTGGGCGCCCTTCCTGTGTCCCGTTGGCCCTTAAGCTCCTTAGCCTCGTGTGCAATCAGCCAAAAGGTAAACTACGGTAAGAAATCAGGTCAGCCGTCCACCTTCCGGCCAGACTGGAAGCAGCAGCCCCGAGCGCCGGCTCCTGCGAGCCTTGGGCGGAAGTCCGTCTTGCCTGCCACGCCCCCTAGTCACACCCCCTCTGTGATAGGCCGAGCACAAGGCGCGGCGAGTCGCGATTGGCCGAGACTGCGGCTGCGTCCCGGCGCGCCACGTATACGTAGGAGGAGACCGGAAGTGCCTGGCAGAAGGCGACGCGGCCGGGCCGGGCGGCGGCTGCGGCCATGGAGCGGGACGGGGAGCAGCTGTCCGCGCGGCCGGCGCTGGAGACCGAGGGCCTTCGCTTCCTGCACGTCACGGGTGAGTCGCTTCGGGCCGCGCGGCCTCGCGCCGTCCGCTTCTCGACGCGCCGCCATGTTCGGTGGGTCGTCCTCGCTGGGCGCTGAGCCCCGGCCTGGGAGGCTCGCAGCCGGCCATTGGGGCCGCACGCAAGTCCGGGGCGCAGGCCAGGACCGCGCTGTGTACTCGCTCCCCTGCAACCGCATCACCCTGGGCGGCGCCGGTGGGCGCTTGATTGCGGTTCCTGGGGTCGCTCGGACCTCGATGTGTGCCTTCCGGCTTCTCCCACACATCCCTCCAAACACTCCTACCTCCCGCGCTGTCACCCTTTTATACGTGGTTCTCTAGATCCGAGAGGCTTTTGCTCGCCTTAGAAACGTCCTTCCAAGCTCCTCTTCATCCTGCAACACCCAGCTGCCCTGCCCTTCGTCCTCTGTACTCCCCAGATGGTGGAAAAGCCGCCCTTTTCCGTGATGCCTGAATTGTTGCACGTCTCGCTCACATTTTATCTGCCCTGAGTAGGAGGGCTTTGCTTTAGCGAAACCGTGACGATCTGGAGGGCAGGAGCTACACTCGTTTTGTATTTTTTGTTAGTTTCTTGGAAAAGTCAACTATAGAGTGGTGTCCCTCGCAGTTTCTTGAAAATCGGCTTTTGTCTTTTCAGTGGGCTCCCTGCTGGCCACCTACGGCTGGTACATCGTCTTCAGCTGCATCCTCCTCTACGTGCTGTTTCAGAAGCTGTCCACCCGGCTGAGGGCCTTGAGGCAGAGGCAGCTGGATCGCGCCGCCGCCACTGTGGGTTAGTGCCCGATACCAGGATCGAGGGTGGCAGTACCACGCCAACTTTTAGTGTTGAAACGTTCATCTGTTATGAAGATAAGAAGAAGAATATGATCCGTATTTGCATGGGAGAAAACAGTTTATACTTCTGAAATTGATTTTGATGCATGTGCAATTTTTTCTTTTTTTTTTTTTTATTTTAGAGATTTAATGAGCTAGAACAGCCTGCCTGGTGCTGCATAGAACATTCGATACAAATCTGCTTGAATGGTTTTTCACTTACGGGATTAAAATGAAGACTTCTGAATTAGAATTGCTGGCAGGAGCCCAGAAATCTGCCTGCCTGCCTGTCTGTCTTTCTTTCTCTCTTTCCTTCTTCGTAATTATTTAATTTAATTAAATTTATTTATTTATTTAAATATGACCAGAGAGGGACAGAGCGAGAGAGAGGGAAAGTGAGAAAACAAGCAACCAGGTCTGGGACTTGAACCGTGGTGGGTCATGTGGGAATCTAGCACCCTTAACCACCACGCCACCTGCTGGCCCCTCTTTCTTTCTTTTTAAAGAATTTAATTTATTATAATTATTATTCATTTTTTATTTTGCCATAGGACACTTACACTCACCAGAGAGAGACAGAAAGTGACAAAGCAAGCTGCCAGGTCCAGGACTCGAACAATGGTTGGCCATGTGGTAGTCCAGTGCCTTAGCCAGCACACCACCTGCCAACCCCCAAATCTCCATTTCTAATAGATTTCTGGTAATATGGATATTGAGTGTTAAGAGGACCAGCAGCTGGCGTAATGGTCATATCGCTGAACTTCCACGTAATTAACCTCAGTTTGAATCCTAGATCTGGTGGCTTAAAACTCACACTGGGCGTGTGTGCGTGTGTACCCAAAATCCTGAGAGGAGGATAGATGAAATGGGATTGCAGCGTGGGCATCCCCTCTGGGGATGATTTCTCACTTTGTCTCTCTGTCTCTTTCTCTCTCTGCAGCGAGGACATGCACCCTATAGCAAAAGTCTCTCTAAAAAAAAATGGCTAAGGGACAGTTTACTGCCCGTTTAAGCAATAAACTGCATGCAAAATGGATATAAATAGTCTTGTAAAAACACACCCTTTTTCGCTGTCCGTCTTCAGGCTTCTCATACTATGGGCACTGACAGTTGTCATTTGATGTGCCATTATCATGCAAGGTGCTTCATACCAATTTTTCCTGATATTTTAGAACCTGATGTGGTTGTGAAACGGCAAGAGGCGTTAGCAGCTGCTCGTTTGAAAATGCAAGAAGAACTGAACGCGCAAGTCGAAAAGCATAAGGAAAAGCTGAGACAGGTATGAGCAGGTCGGAGTTTGAATATGCCGTCTCGAGAACCCTCGCACTTAGTCAGTAACAGCACCTGTGTTCAGGCATGTAATAAACTGCAGTTTCTAGGAGAGGGTCCTAGCCCATCAGCTTCAACAAGTTGTTTTTCATTTAATTTTATTCACTGTCATTATTTTGCTTGTTTTTTTGTTTGTTTTTGAAGTTAAGCAGAGAGAGAAGGAAAGTGAGAAAGCAAGCTGCCAAGCGTAGGACTCGAACCTCTGTCCGCCATGTGGGAGTCCAGCCACCTTAACCACCATGCCACCTGCTGGTCCTTCAAGTTTTTTAGTGCTTCCTGTAAATATTGGTTGGAGGGGCCAGCAGGTGGTGTGGTGGTTAAGGCACTGGACTACCACGTGGCTAATCACCTGTTAGAGTCCTGGACCCAGTGGCTTGAAATTCACGCTGGGTGCATGTATATGTGTGCCCAAAATCCTAAGAGGAGAATGGAGGAAAAGGAATTGCAGCATGGCCATCCCTCCTGGGGGTGATATCTAGCTTTCTGTCTGTCCAACAAGCACATACACTCTATAGCAAAAATCTCATATAAAAGAAATATGTATATTGCTCTGTAATCAAGAAAAATACTGTGTTAGGGAAGTTTAGATGTATGAGTGTAATATTATAGTGAGAGGTGGTACAGGGCACAGAAGAGGGACGGACTAGGGGCAGAGCGTGTGTGGGTGAGTTTGTGTGCCCTGCCCCATAGGGGTGGGTATTGGGGACATCTGATTGTGATAGAATCACTTCCACTTAGCTGGGGACTGGTCAGCATGCTTTCTTGCTGTTTAAAGGGAAAATGCTCTTTTTTAAAAATATTTTTGCTATAGGGCACGTGTGCTCATTGGGTTGAGACAGAAGGAACGTGAGAACGCACCTGGCCAGCCACAGTCCATTCTCCTCTTGCGATTTTGGGATGCGTGCTTTCAAGACACTGGGTCTGAGACTTGAACCACGCAGCTGGCCGTGGGAGATCCAGCTGCTTGACCGCCATGCCACTAGTGGGCCCTGGAAGGTTTTTATTTTATTTTATTTGTCTGTCTGTTTATTTTAGAGGTTTCTTTTTATTTATTTTTTTTTTAAGAATCATTTTATTTTAATTTTATTCATTATTTTCTAGTTTGACCAGAGAGAGACAGAGGAGAGAGGGAAAGTGAGAAAGGAAGCCACCAGGTCTGGGACCTGAACCATGGTCAGCCATGTGGGAGTCAGTGCCCGCAACTACCATGCCTCCTGCAGTCCCTATTTTAGAGGTTTATGCCACGGGGCCCGTGAGATAGACAGTGAGAGAAAAAGTGGGAAATTACCCCCCGGGGGATGGCCACACCACAGTCCTCTCTCCATTCTCTCCCCGGGATCTTGGGCACGCATGCACGTGCATCTAGCGTGATTTTTATGCCAACAGATAGGAGATTTGAACCACTGTCGGCCATGTGGGAGTCCAGTGATCACCACGCCATCTGCTGGCTGGCCCCAAAAGATTTTTTTTAAAGCACTGGATTTGGGGGCCAGCAGATTGTGTGCTGGTTAAGGCACTAGACTCCCACATGGCTGACTGTAGTTCAAGTCCTGGACCTGGCAGCTTGCTTTCTCACTTTCCCTTTTTCTCTCTCTATCAATCTAGTCAAATTAAAAAATAAGAAGAACAATAATAATAATAATAAGTAATACAATTAATGTAAAAATATTTATTTATTTATTATTTCACGTGAGTTTTGCCAAGGAAAGACAGAGAGAGGGGGAGAGTGAGAAAGCAAGCCACCAGGTCCAGGACTCAAACGGCAGTCAGGCATGTGGGAAGTCCAGCACCTTAACCACCACACCACCTGCTGGCCCCAAATGAAATATTTCTTAGGGGAAAAAAAAGGAGGGTACTATGTTTGGTTCAGGGGCAGTAGGAGGTGAGGGAACAGGAAGAACCGAGGGTGGTTGTGAGCAACCAGGGGAAGAGTCCTGCTTCTCATGGGAGGGAGTGGGCTCACCCACCAGCTCTGACCTGATCTGCCGCCACAGTGACAGAGTGTAGCCTCTGCTTTCTGGTGTCAGCCCAGACGTTTCTCAGAACACCAGCTCTGCAGCGGCAGGGAATCTGGTCGTGCTGTGGATCCTCCCTGTGCCTCTCCAGGGTCACATGCACCTCTGTAGCTATTAGTAGCTTCTGTTACTTATTTATTGAGGGGGGATGAAAGATGTGTGCTATAGGGTATGTGTACTCGCCAGAGAAGCAGAGACAGACAGAAAGCGAGAAATCACCCCCAGGGGGGATGGCCATGCCACCATCCCTTCTCCTCCATTCTCCTCTCGGGACCTTAGGCACGCACACACACGCACCTCGCATGAGTTTAAGGCACTGGATCCGGGACTCAAACCGCAGTTGACTGCATGGGAGTCCAGCAACATAGCCATTATGCTAACTGCTGGTCCCAGTGGTGGTTTTATGGAGCAGCAGGTAGCATGATTACAGCACTGGATTTTACTCCCACATGGGCGACCACAGTTTGAGTCCCAGAGCTGATGGTTTGCTGCTTCTCTCTGTCTGTCTCTGGTGAGTACATGTGCCCTATAGCAAATTAAAAAATAATAAGTAGAATTAAATAATTCTTTTTTTTTTTTTAAGAATTATTTAACTGTATTTATTTATTTAAATTTGACCAGAAAGGGACAGAATAAATGAGTGAATGGGCAAGTGAGAAAGTGAGCTGCCAAACCATGGTCAGCCACGTGGAATCCAGTGCCTTTAACCACTGCGCCACCTCTCGGCCCTGAGAATTAAATAAAGAGGGGCAGGGAGGTGGCATGGTGGTTAGGGCTCTGGACTCCCACATGACCAACTACAGTTCAAGTCCTGGGCTTGGTGGTTTGCTTTCTCACTATCTCTCTAATTCATGCTGTCCCTCTCTGGCCAAATTAAAAATAAATAAATAAATAAGTAAATAAATAAATAAATAAATAAAGTAAAATAATAATTTTTTTTTTTTTGGAGAGGTTTTTTCTTATTGGGCGCATGCGCTTGCCAGAAAGACAGAGAGAGACAGAGAGATAGAAAGCGAGAAATCACCCCCCAGAGGGGATGGCCACGCCGCAATCCCTTCTCCTCCATTCTCCTCTCAGGATCTTGGGCACGCACGCACACACGCCCGGCGTGAGTTTAAGCCACCGGGTCTGGAACTTGAACCGCGGTTGACTACGTGGGAGTTCAGCGACATAGCCATTATGCTAACTACTGGTCCCAAATAATTCTTTTTTTTTTTTTTTTTAAGAATTATTTTATTTAACTTTATTTTATTATTATTACTACTACTACTATTATTATTATTATTATTATTATTATTATTATTTTCCAGTTTGATCAGAGAGAGAGAGAGAGGGAAAGTGAGAAAGCAAGCCACCCGGTCCAGGATTTGAACCATGGTTGGCCATGCGAGAGTCCAGCACCTTTAACCACCACACCACCCGCCAGCCCCAGTAAAATAATTCTTTTTTAAAAAAAAGCATTGTCCAAACTGTGTATTTTCTTGGAGAAAGATGGCAGCTTCTGATCGTTCCTGTGTACCGTGACTCTTTTCTCAGCTCGAAGAAGAGAGAAGGAGACAGAAGATTGAAATGTGGGACAGCATGCAGGAAGGGAAGAGTTACAAAGGAAGCGGGCGGAAGCCTCAGGTGCGCAAAGCCTTTGGCCTAGGTGGCATTGTTCTAGTAGCTGACGTTCTTTTTGAGTAGGATGTTTTTATCGACTCTTAAGCCTGTGTGTGTTCAAACAGGAGGAGGACAGTCCTGGGCCTTCGACCTCGTCCGCCGTCCCGAAGCGCAAACCCGACAGGAAGCCTTTGCGAGGAGGTGGTAAGCTCCAAATGTCAGATGTTACAGAGGCTCAGCACTTCATAGGACATAGTTACATTTTAGAAACAAGATTCAGGGCCAGCAGGTGGCGTGCTGGTTAAGGTGCTGGACTCCCACACGGCCCACTGTGGTTCAAGTCCTGGACCTGGCAGCTTGCTTTCTCACTTTTACTTTTTCTATAGTCAAAAAATAATAATAATACATAACTATTTTTTTTTTTTTTGAGAGAGTTTTGCTATAGGGCGTGTGTAATTGCCGGAAAGACAGACACAGAGAGACAGAAAGCGAGAAATCACCCCCCAGGGAGAATGGCCACACCGCAATCCCTTCTCCTCCATTCTCCTCTTGGGATCTTGGGCACGCATGCACACGTGCCCAGTGTGAGTTTAAGCCACCGGGTCTGGGACCAAACTGCAGTCGACTACATGGGAGTCCGGCAACATAGCCATTACGCCAACTGCTGGTCCCTTTTTTCTTAAATCATGCACTCATTGAGCGACACAGAGAGAGTGTGAGATGGACTCGATGCCGCAATCCTCCAGCCTCCATAGGTTTTTGCTGTAGGGCAGGCGGCCACCCACCATGCCCGGTGGAGGCCCATTTTCAGAGCTCAGGTCGGTGATCTTAAGGGGAACAGTAGAAATGGTACAACATGTAATGCATATGCAGGCCAGCAGGTGGCATGGTGGTTAAACCATTGGATCCCACGTGGCCAACTCTGTAGCTCAAGTCCCAGACCCTACAGCTTGAAAATCATGCTGGGTGTGTACACGTGCGTGCCCCAAATCACAAGAGACTAGAGGAGATTGGATTGTGGTATGGCCACCGTCCCGGAGAGTTGATCACTTTCCTTCCCTGACGAGTGCCCATGCCTTAGAGCAAAACTGAAATAAAATGGGATAGCTTGCGTACTGGCCTCTGTTAAGTATTTCCTGCTGATCTGAGCAGGTTTCACAAATAAGGAGATCGGGGCCTGGGAATTTACTGCCCAAAGATTCCGCAGTCAGTCAGGAGCATTCAGCTCAGTGGAGCCTTGTCAGACTCTTGGCGTGGACCACGGGACGCCGAGGGGCCGTGGGAAGGGCAGAGCACAGATGGCACAGTTCCATGCTGGCAGACATGACAAGCTCCGTTCTGCTGTGATTTTTTTTTTAACCACCAGAGGGTGCACGCGCTCACCAGAGAGAGACAGCGAGGGAACAGGGCCACATAACGGAGCGTGGTCACACCGTAATCTCTTCTCCAGTTTTCCATCCCACGAGGATTTGGGGCATATGGGCCAAGTGTGTTTTTCAAGCCACTGGTCTGGGATTTGAACTGGGTCGGCCAGTGTGGGATCCAGCTCCCTTAACCACAAAACCATGGCGTCAGCCCATTTTGTTCTGTTTTCTGTTTTAGATTTTGGCCATAAGGTGCATGCGCTTGCCAGAGAGAGAAAAAGTGAGAAATCAACCTCTGGGGGGATGGCTACTCTGTAGTGCCGTCTCCTCCTCCATGCTATCCCCTGGATTTCGGGCATACATGCATACACATGCGGTGTTTTTGTTTTTTGTTTTTTGTTTTTTTTTTCCTTTTTACAGGTTTTTGCCGTAGGGGGTGTGCACTCGCCAGAGCGAGGCAGAGACAGACACAGAAGGAAAGGAAGAAATCACCCCTCAGGGAGGATGGCCACACTGCAATTCCTTGTCCTCCATTCTCCTCCTGGGGTCTTGGGCACACACGCACATGGGCCTGGCGTGAGTTTCAAGTCACCAGGTCCGGGACTCAAACCACAATAGGCCACGTGGGAATCTAGCAACATAACCACTCTGCCAGCTGCTTGTTCGTGCTCAGCATGTTTTTAAGTCACCAGGTCCAGGACTTGAACCATGGAGTTGGCCGGGTAGGATCCAGCACTTTCATCACCACACCACCTACTGGCCACCTGTTTCTATTTTTAAAAATCTGTCTTCTGGGGGCCAGCAGGTGGCATAGTGGTTAAGGTGCCGGACTCCCGTGTGATCGACTGCAGTTCAAGTCCCAGACCTGGTGGTATCTAACTCATGCTGGGCGTGTATGCATGCGTGCCCAAACTCCCAGGAGGAGAATGGAGAAAGAATTGAGGTACAGCCATCCTCCTGGGGGGGTGACTTCTCAATTTCTGTCTTATTTTCTCACTAGAAATTTAATGCAAAATGCAAACACAATATAAAGGTGTTTCATTTTTCCTGTTTTTTGTTTTTTTGTTTTTTTTAGAGAGGTTTTTTTTTTTTTTTTTTTTTTTTTACTTTTACTATAAGGCACGTACACTCGCGGGAAAGACACTCATAACCTCCAGAGACAGACAGAAAATTAGAAATCACCCCCAGTGAGGGTGACCATGCTGCAGTTTCTTCTCTTCCATTCTTCTCTTGGGACTTTGGGCAGGCACACACACACACACATAGACCTAACGTGTTTTAAGCCGCCAGGTCTGGGACTCGAACTACAGTCAACTAAGTGGGAATCCAGTGACATAACCATTACACCATCTGCTGGTCCCTTTTTTTTTTAGGACTTATTTTTTTTTTAAGAATTATTTTTTGTGTAATTTATTAATTGTCATTATTTTATTTATTTTTTATTTTTTTGAAGTTGACCAGAGAGACAGAGAGAGAAGGAAAGTGAGAAAGCAAGCTGCCAAGTCTGGGATTCGAACCATGGTCAGCCATGTGGGAGACCAGCCACCTTAACCACCACGCCCCCTGCCTGCCCAACGATTTATTTATTTTATTTTATTTATTGTTTGACCAGAGAGAGACAGAGAAAGGAAAACTGAGAAAGCAAGCCACCAGGTCTAGGACTCAAACCACAGTCCAGCACCTTCACCACCACGCCACCTGCTGGCCCCAGCTGTTTTTTTCTTAGGGTAGCTGACAGCCACTCGAACATGTCTGTGAGGCTAGAATCCATACCTTGGCTATGGTTTGCGGGTCAAGCTCGTTTATTTGGATAGAAAATGCTCCCGAGTTTTCAGCCGCTGATAACACCCTGCTTCCTCTCCCGCCCTAGGTTACAACCCCTTGTCTGGTGACGGAGGAACGTGTTCCTGGAGACCTGGTCGCAGAGGTCCACCCTCTGGCGGATGAGGCTAGAGGATCTTGTTAGTGTCCCCTCGGACACTAGCAAGCCAAATCCTTAACCCTGCAGTCAATTGCCTCACGCATGCTTTTCACAGTGACTAGCCACGAGGAGATGGGGTTTATTTCTGCTCTTAGCCACCCCTGTGCATGGAAGGGCTTCGAGTATAGACATTGCTGCCGGGCATTAGGTCTTAGCCACACTCTACTTGAAGGCGGCGTGCACATGCATCGCTTTCATGGTTAACTGAGCTGGTAGGTAGAGGCCTTTGGATAGCTAGAGAGGCCTAGTCCCGGCGTCTTAAGCTAGAAGTCCTTACGGCGAGGGCAGTCTCTGTGACAGGGTGCGTCGAATGATGTCTTCCTTATAAATGGTGAGCCCACCACTGAGGAGTACTGATGCAGACAGTTGATGGGGTTTGTTTCTGTATATTTATTTCTATGTACAGAACTTTGTTTAAAAAAGAAAAGGCAATTGTAAATATTAAAAAACAAAAAGCAAAAAAAAAAAAAAAAAACAGAATCCTGCAAGTAACATTTTTAGCAGCTTTATTAAATTCAAGGAAATGTCTTTATGAACTTGAATTTGTCTATCAAACATTAAACAGATTTGTATCACTCACAACCTCCAGCTATGTTTTTTCTTTTTTTCTTTTTTTGTTTTTTTTTTTAAGAATTATTTATTGGGACCAGCAGTTGGCATAATGGCTATGTCACTGGACTTCCACGTAGTCGACTGCGGTTCGAGTCCCTGACCTGGTGGCTTAAACTCATGCCAGGTGTATATGCATGTGTGCCCAAGATCCCGAGAGGAGAATGGAGGAGAAGGGATTGCAGCGTGGCCATTCCCCCTGGGGGGTGATTTCTCATTTTCTGTCTCTCTGTCTCTGTCTTTCTGGCAAGCACACATGCCTTGTAGCAAAAACCTCTCAAAAAAAATAATAACAAGATTTATTTATTTGTTATTTAAAAATTTGCTATAGGGCATGCGTTCTCACAATAGAGAGGGGGGAAAGCGAGAAAGCAAGCCACCAGGTCCGGGACTTGAACCTGTCAGTCATGTCTGAGTCCAGCACCTGAGCCACCATGCCACCTGCTGGCTCCAGCTGTTATTACATATTTCTCTCTCATTCCTTAGCCAAAGTGAACCTGGCAAGTAGCAGCAGAAAGCTGCAGAGATTGTGAAAGTTGATAGATTCCTTGGGGTTTGTCCTCAAAATCAGGCGTTTAGAATGTAGTTGCTGGACTGATAGAGGAACACGGCTTCATGGTGACTCCTGGGCAACCCAGGTGTCTAAGGCCCTGTTGGTCACTCCCCTGAGAACCCTGACTCACTTGCTTTGGTTGTATCTAGAGGTTCTATCAGGGTTCAATTATGAATGGCGTCCCGGGGTGATGGCCACACCGCAGTCCCTTCTCCTCCATTCTCCTCTCGGGATCCACGGCACGCACGCACACACACCCGGTGTGAGTTTAAGCCACTGGGTCCAGGACTCGAACTGTGGTCGATTACATGGGAGTCCAGTGACATAACCATTACGCTAACTGCTAGTCCCCCATTTATTTATTTTCTAAGAGATTTTTGGTTTAGGGCCCTTGCGCTTGCCAGAGAGGGACAGAGACAGTTGGGGGGAAAGAGAAGTCGCTCCCTGGGGGATGGCCGTGCCACAATCCCTTCTCCATTCTCCCGGGAATTGGGGCAGGGGCACGCACGCACATGTGCCTGGCTTGAGTTTCAAGCTACCATGTCCGGGGTTCGAACTGCAGTTGGCCATGTGGATGTCCCTCAACCACTACACCATCCAAAGTATTCTGGAATTCTTATTTAATATTTATTGAGTGTCTGATGCAGATTCTGTGGTGGACAAAATAGTCTGAGGGCTGTGAGGGGGGTTGGTGTTGGCTCTGGAAAAACCTAAATTACAGAGGGGTTGGCATGGCCGAGGTGAAGTCTGATTCTAGAGGGAATGGAGTTCCGTTTCGATTGGAGAAGACGGTACACAGGAGGGGCAGTGGGAACAGAGGTGAGTCTCGTGAGGTCTAGAAGAGTCTTGGAACTCTCATCCCACATTCCAGTTTTTTTATAAGTTTTTTTTTTTTTTTTTAGAATGATTTATTTCTGCTTTTTAAAATAATTATTTAATTTATTTGTTTACTTATTTTAATTTGACCAGAGAGAGACAGAGAGAGAGAGAAAGTGAGAAGGCAAGTTGCTAGGTCCAGGACTTGAACCTATATCTTTTTTTTTTTTTTGGAGAGGTTTTTGCTATAGGGCATGTGTGCTCGCCAGACAGACAGAGAGAGACAGAGAGACAGAAAGCGAGAAATCACCCCCCAGGGGGGATGGTCACGCCGCAATCCCTTCTCCTCCATTCTCCTCTCGAGATCTTGGGCACGCACGCACACGCGCCCGGCGTGAGTTTTAAGCCACCGGGTCCAGGACGCGAACCATGGTCAACTACATGGGAATCCAGCGACATAGCCATTACGCTAACTGCTGGTTCCCGAACCTATATCATTTTATGTTTTTCTTTTTTTTAAAGCATTATTTACTTTTTAGGGGCAGGTGTGCTTCCCAGACAGAGAAGGAGTAAGGGAAAGTGAGAAAGCAAGCCGCCAGGTCTGGGACTCAAACCGTGGTTGGCCATGTGGGAGTCCAGCACCTTAACTACCATGCCAGCTGCTGGCCCTATTATTATTATCTTTTTAAAATAATTGGGGGCTGGCAAGTGACATGGTGGTTAAAGGCCCTGGACTCCCACATGGCCGACCATGGTTCAAGTCTCGGACCTGGCAGCTTGCTTTCTCACTTCCTCTCTCTCTCTCCGTCTTTCTCTGATCAAACTGGAAAATAATAATGATAATAGTAATAAAGTTAAATAAAATAATTCTAAAAAAATTGTTTAATTTTATTTATTCATTCATTTATCTTAATTTGACCAGAGAGAGAGAGAGAAAGTGAGAAAGCAAGCCACCAGGTCTGGGACTTCAACCATGGTCGGTCATGTGGGAGTGTCCAGCACCTTAACCACCACGCCACCTTCTGGTCCCCCCTCCCCATTATTATTTTTAAAAATATGTTACAGGGTACATGTGCTTACCAGAGAGAAAAAGGGGGGGAACGTGAGAAAGCCTCCAGGTGTGGGGCTCGAACCACGGTCAGCCATGTGGGAGTTAGTGCCCTAACCACCACACCTGTTGGTCCCTATTATTTTATTGCCGGAGGGGGTCTGTGCTCACTGGAGACAGAGACAGCCCCCCTAATGGAGTGTGGTCACACTGCAGCTTTCTTCAGCTCTCCATGCTGTTGGGATTTGGGGCACGCACACACACACACACACAAACACACTAGATGTTATTCAAGCTGCCAGGGCTGAGATTCAAACCGCTGTCAGTCCCTGAAATCCAGCGACCTTAACTGCTAGAGCCAGGTTATACAGCAGGAGGTGAGTGGCAGGTGACCAACTTCCTTCATCTGTATTTACAGCCACCCCCATTGGTCATGTTACCCCTTGCGCCCGCCTCCTGTCCAATCAGTGGTGGCGTTAGATTCTCACCGTGGAACCTGTCTAAACTCGCCCTGTGCGTTCACCACCATAATCCCAATGAGACTTGGAATGCAGCGAGCTCAGAGCTGCCCCCATGCTGCGTGATGGTGAATCGTACCATTATTTAAAAAAATGTTTAACTTTATTTACTTTTTTTTTTTTTTTTTTTTTTTTTTTTTTTTTTTTGCAGAGAGGGATGGAGAGAGAGGGAGGAAGTGAGAAACCAAGCCGCCAGGTCCAGGACTTGAACCACAGTCAGCCATCTGGGAGTCCAGTGCCCTTAGCCACCATGCCCCCTTCTGGCCCCTTTTGAAATATTTTTATTTTTTAAAAGAATTCTTTTATTTCACTTCATTTATTTATTTATTTAAATTTGACCAGAGAGGAGAGAGAAAGTTAGAAAGCAAACCACCAGGTCTGGGATGCGAACCATGGTTGGCTATATAGGAGTCCAGTGCCCTTAACCACCATGCTACCTGCTGGCCCCTATCTTAATATATTTAAACATGATGTCATAATAATAAAGTGCCCAATAAATGGAACTTGCTTGAGTCATCCCCAAACCATCCTCCCTTTTTTCCCCTGGTCCTAGAAAAATGACTTTCTATGAAACCGGTTGCTAGTGTAAAAATGTTGGCGACCACTGCACTAGGCTATGAGGATGGCTTTAATTTTATTTTTTTAAATAGATTTTAGCGTGTGTTTACCAAAAACAGGAAAAGAGCAATAACCCTCTAAGGGGGGAGGCCCCACAGCAGTCTCTTCTCCGTTCTCCTGTTAAGATGTTGGGCACACAGGCACATGTAACCGCCATGTTTTTCAAGCTTCCGAGTCCAGGACTCGAAGCTGTGGATGGCCACGTAGGATCCAGCACCTTAGCCTCTATGCCACCTGCTGGCCCAAGGATGACCTTTTATTTATTTTTGTATTCATCTTTTTTAAAAAAAATTTTAATTTTATTATCATTATGTTTGTTTATTTATTTATTTGGAGATGTTTTTGGTATAGGGCACATGCACTCGCCAGAGAGACAGAGAGAGACAGAGACAGAAAGTGAGAAATCACTCCCGGTGGGGGGGATGGCCACGCCGCAGAACCTTCTCTGTTCTCCTCTCGGGATCTTGGGCACACTCGCACACGCGCCACCGGGTCCGGGACTCGAACTGCGGTCGACTATGTGGGAGTCCAGCGATGTAGGCATTATGCCCTCTGCTGGTCCCTCATTTGGAAGGTTTCTTCATTGACTTGGCACAACCGTTTTCCTGAATTTGCCGGAATCGGCCCAGCTGGCTGGCTGGCGGCTGGCAGCAGGGGGCCTGCATGTCTCTGTCCCCAGCAGGCTGACCCGGGCTTGTCCCCAGGGCAGATCAGACCCAAGCACAATGTCCCCGAGCTTTTCCATCTCCGCTTGTTCCCCATGGCGCTGCCAGCCCAGGGGCCAGAGCAACTCACGAGGCCAGGCGGGAAGAAGACTCCAAGACTGGGACTCGGTGGAGAGCTCGGAGCCATACCTCCTCGGTACAGAGGCAGGGAGGCGTGCGGGGCAGAGCCGGCCCGGCAGCAGGAATATTGTAAATCCTCACGGGCCTGCTTAGGTGAGCTCGTGTGGCCTTAATATCCAGTGCCCTGATCTGGATCGAGCCTGCCCCCACTTGATCCTGGGGGATCAGCCTCCAGATTTACAGTCAAGAGAATTGACTAGCAAATCTGGAGAGGTGGTTTTTGTTTTTTGGGGTTTTTTTTGGCTATAGGGCGCGTGCGCTCACCAGGCAGACAGAGAGAGACAGAAAGTGAGAAATCATCCCCCAGGGGGATGGCCATGCTGCAATCCCTTCTCCTCCATTCTCCTCTCGGGATCTTGGGCACGCACGCACACGCGCCTGGTGTGAGTTTAAGCCACCGGGTCCGGGACTCGAACTATGGTCGACTACATGGGAGTCCAGCGACACAGCCATTACGCTAACTGCTGGTCCCGCAAATGTGAAGACTCCTACCCTGACCAATATATTACCCCTCAGTCCCAAGAGAGCCCAGAGACTGCTTGCATCAGCCAGGGCTCCGGCGGGAAGAATGGAACCCTTGCTCTGGTTGACAGGGGAGTGTCTAATAAAGGAACTTCTTGCAGGAACCAGCAGTCAGTGTAATGGCTATGTCGCTGGACTCCCACGTAGTCGACCGCGGTTCGAGTCCCGGACCTGGTGACTTAAACTCATGCCAGGCGCGTATGTGTGTGTGCCCAAGATCCTGAGAGGAGAATGGAGGAGAAGGGACTGCACTGTGGCCATCCCCCGGAGGGTGGTTTCTTGCTTTCTGTCTCTCTGTCTCTGTCTCTCTGGTGATTGCAGGCATCCTATAGCAAAAAACTGTCCAAGGAAACAAATATGAAAGACTTTGGGGCCAGCAGGTGGTATAGTGGTTACGTCGCTGGACTCCCACATGGCCGACTGTGGTTTAGAGTCCTGGACCTGGCAGTTTGCTTTCTCATTTTTCCTCTCCACCCCCCCCCCCTCTCTCTAGCTCTCACTCTGTCCCTCGCTGGTCAAATAGTGGCCAGCAGGAGGTGGTTAAGGTGCTGGACTCTTCTACATGGTCTTCCACAGTTCGATTCCCGGACGTGATGGCTTGCTGTCTCACTTTTCCTCTCTCTGTCTGTGTCTCTCTCTGGTCAAATTAAAACAAATAAATGAATAAATAAAAGATCATTATTAAATAAATTTAATTAAATTTTTAAAATTATTTTAAAAAAGCTCACGCTGGGCGTGTGTGCGTGCATGCCCAAGATCCCAAGAGGAGAATGGAGGAGAAAGGATAATAGCGTGGCCATTCTCCCAGGGGGGTGATTTCTCACTTTCTGTTTCTCTGTCTCTCTGGTGAGTGCATGTGCCCCATAGCAAAAATCTCTCTCTCTAAAAAAAAAAAAGAAAGAAAGACTTCAAAAAGTTTGTGGAGAAAATGGAATTAAAGGACAAGTTTAGGGATGGCTCCTTAGCTTATTGGTTAGGTGACAACTGAATTCCACATGGCTGACCACATTCCCAGCCCCCAGTGGCTTGAAAAACACACTGAGTGTGGACCAGTGGGTGGCGTGATGGTTAAGGGGCTGGATCCCCCATAGCTGAGTGTGTAGTTCAAGTCCTAGACCTGGTAGCTTGGAAAATATGCCAGGCACATGTGTGTTTGTGCCCAAAAATCCCAAAAAGAGAATGGAGGAGAAGGGATTACAGCATGGCCACCCCTGCCCCGAGGGTTTTTCTCAAACCCCCCCCCCCCCATTTTCTCTCTCTGGTGAGCATACGTGCCCTACAGAAAAATTTAAAAAAAGAAAAGAGAAAAGGGAAAACATGAGTGCAGGTGTGTGTGTGCCCAAAATCCCAACAGGGTGGAGAAATGGAGAAAGGATTGTGGTGTGCCGACACCCTACGGGCCTGACGACACTTTCTTTCTCCCTGTCTCTCTCTCTCTGTCTCTCTGGGGTGAGTACACACACCATCTGAAAATTTTTTTTCCACTTTTTTTTTTTTGGAGAGGTATTTTTTCGCTATAGGGCGTGTGCACTCGCCAGACAGAGAGAGACATAGAGACAGAAAGCGAGAAATCACCCCCCAGGGGGGATGGCCACGCCGCAATCCCTTCTCCTCCATTCTCCTCTCGGGATCTTGGGCACGCACGCACACGCGCCTGGCGTGAGTTCTAAGCCACCGGGTCCGGGATGTGAACCGCGGTCGACTACATGGGAGTCCAGCGACATAGCCATTACGCTAACTCCTGATCCCTCTCGCTGATGGTTTTTTAATTCATTGCTTCTCATTTTACAGTGTTACCAGCTGGTGAAACGCAAATCGACAGCCAGGAGATTAACTCAGAAAATGGTGGATTAGGGGCCAGCAGGTGGTGTGGTGGTTAAGGGCACTGGACTCCCACATGGCTGACCATGGTTTGAATCCCAGATCTGTCAGCTGCCTTTCTCACTTTCCCTCTGTCTCTCTCTGATTAACAAAATAATAATGATGATGCATAAAATGAAATAGATAATTTTTAAAACTTAACATTCAATCACAGCTTATCTTTATTGCGTACGCAGGTTTTATTCCAGCATGGATACAAAAAACCTGAAATGCTTCGTGAACTTGCGTGTCATCTCTGCGCAAGGGCTCTGCTAATCTTCTTTGTATTTCTTCAATTTTAGGATGTGCACTGCCAGAGCGAGCGTGGGAATGGGTTATTATTAACCATAAAAAAAGATGTCTAACAGGTGTTCTCTGGAAGTCTCATTCAAGACATCCTCACTGAGCAGGAATAGCTGTTGACCACAAGAGGGCGCCATTGCCACAAAATCCATTCTTTTCCTGCCTTCAGTGCCATTAGCCTTTGAAAATTTTGATTCTCTTTTCTTTTTTTCTAAGATTTTTTTTGTCCTTTAGAGAGGTTTTTGCTATAGGGCGTGTGCGCTCGCCAGAAAGACACAGAGAGACAGAGAGACAGAAAGCGAAAAATCACCCCCCAGGAGGGATGGCCACGCCGCAATCCATTCTCCTCCATTCTCCTCTCGGGATCTTGGGCACGCACACACACGCACCCGGCGTGAGTTTAAGCCACTGGGTCCGGGACTCGAATTCCAGTTGACCATTTGGGAGTCCAGTGACATAACAGCTATACCACCTGTTGGTGTAGCTGGCCCCTAAACTATGTTTTTAATGATTTATATTTTGCTAGTATTTAAGAGCTTTGAACTTGTGAAGAGAGTTGCCACCAATTTTTTGGTTATTGTTAGGTAATACCAGGGGTCTTCAGAAGGTTTATTAAAAATGTGTATTATGGGGTGGGCAGGGGCGTGGTGCTTATGGGAGCTGGACTCCCACAAGGCCGACTGCGGTTCAAGTCCTGGACTGACCTGCTGGCTTGCTTTCTCACTGCCCACTCATTCACTCACTCTGTCCCTCTCTGGCTAAATGAAAATAAATAAATAAATAAAGTTAAATAATTCTTAAAAAAAAAAAAAAAGTGCATTATGGGGGCCAGCTGGTGGTATGTCGGTTCAGGTGCTGGACTTTCATGCAGCTGACTGTGGTTCTAGTCCCGGACCTGGCAGCTTGCTTTCTCACTTCCTCTCTCTCTCTCTCTCTCTGTCTCTCTCTGGTCAAATTTTTTAAAAAAAAATCATAAGAAAAATGTAAATAAATCATTTTTAAAATGTGTATTATTAAAAAAAAATCTATGTGTGGGTTTCAATTTGTTATACACCCAAATCATCTCGTACTTTAATTCCATGTACGGTCACCTGGTGAAAATCTCGGCACACCATCCCAGGATCCAGAGCAAGGTGGATATTTCAAAGTAGCCACTAGGGGGCAGCCGCGGCCTGCTGGTTCAGGGGGCTGGATCCTGCAGGGCCACCTGGAGGGCTCTGGTCTCTGCCCAGAAATACGCGGGGCGTCCCTGTGCCCCAATCCCCTAAAGGAGGGAGAAGTGGAGAGGGGATTGCCATGTGACCCTTCCCCTGGGGGTGCTTTCTCACTTTCCCTCTCTCTCCCTCTCTGTCTCTCTCTTTGGTGAACACACATGCCTTAGCCCCCCCAAAAGTAAACCTTGCTCAAATCCTTTCACTCCCCCTCATTTCCCTTTACCTCTGTAGGCTGTCGCTTTCATTTCTTACAGATCCTTCTAGTATTTTGTTATTAAGAAAACACTAGCCAGGGGTCAGCAGGTGGCTTGGTGGTTAAAAGTGCTGGACTCCCACATGGCCAACCACGGTTCGAGTCTCAGACCTGGCAGCTTGCTATTACCCGCTCGCCATCCCACTCTGTCCTTCTCTGGTCAAATTAAAATAAATAAATAAAATAAATAAAGTTAAAAAAAAAAAAAAAAAAAAAAAAAAAAAAACTAGTGGACCAGCAGGTGGTGTGGTGGTTAAGGTACTAGAATTCCATATGGGTGATTGTGGTTCGAATCCCAGACCTGGTGGCTTGCTTTCTCACTTTTCCTCTCTCTCTTTCTCTCTCTCTCTCTCTCTCTCTCTGTCTCTCTGGTGAGCACATGTGTTCTATAGCAATTTTTAAAATAGTAACAATAATAAATAAATAAATTCTTCAAAAAAAAATCTAGCAAAAGTCTTCTTGGCCTTTCTACTCTGTGTTTTGCACCATCTGAAATTTTTCTTTGTTTAAAATAATGATTTTATTTAACTTTATTTATCCATTTATTTTAATTGGACCAGAGAGAAAAAGAGTGTGGGTGGGTGTGAGAGAGATAAAGAGAGAAAGAAAGAAAGAAAGAAAGAAAGAAAGAAAGAAAGAAAGAAAGAAAGAAAGAAAGGGAGAGGGCAAGCCACCAGGTCCAGGACTTGAACCACAGTCCGTCACGTGGGAGTCCAGCACCCTTAACCACCACGCCACTGGCTGGCCCCCATCTGAAAAACTTTTAAATTATTTCTTTAGTATTTAGTTTTGTCATAGGGTGCCTACTGAAGAGAGACAGAGAGAAAGTGAGAGATCATGCCCCCTGCCCCCCAGGGTGGAAGACCATACTGCAATCCCTTCTCCTCCATTGTCCTCTCAGGATTTGGGGCACGCACGCACGCACGCACGCATGCACGCATGCACGCACACCCTGCATGATTTTTAAGCTGCCAGGTCTGGGACTCAAACCATGGTTGGCCACATGGGAGTCCAGCACCTTAACCACCATGCTATCTGCTGGCCCCTCACCATCCGGAATTCTTTCATTTAAGTGTGGAGAGAGCCCTGGGCTGTGTTTCCCAGGCCAGGCTGTTTCGTTCTCTGGGGAATGTTATTCCGTGAATTGTTTGTGGCATCGGTGAATGAGCTGGTGTGACCAATAGGTTACCGTCACAAACAAGGTGGCCTCCCTACCCTGGTGTAAGTGTCATTTCACACTGGGAATGGCTGTAGGATATCTTCTTGCAAATAGGATTGGTGAGGCAAAAGGAACTGCCCTCGGGCCAGCAGGTAGCATAGTGGTTAAGGCACTGGACTCCCACATGGTCGAATGCGGTTCGAGTCCCGGACCTGGCAGCTTGAAACTAATGCCAGGCACGTGTGTGTGCGTGCCCAAACTTCCACGAGGAGAAAGGAGGAGAAGGGATGGCTGTGTGATCGTCCCCCCTTGGGGGGATTTCTCACTGTCTCTCCGGAGAGTGTACGTGCCCTATGGCAAGAACTTAAAATAAATAAATAAATAAATAAAGTGAATGCCCTTGAGGGCCAGCCTGTGGCGTAGTTAAGCCTGCTGGACCCTAAATGGCTGATTGTGCAGTTCAAGTCCCAGGACCAGCAGTTTGAAAAACACGCCAGGCTGGGGCCAGCAGTTAGCTTAATGGCTATGTCGCTGGACTCCTACGTAGTCGACCGCGGTTCGAGTCCCAGACCCGGTGGCTTAAACTCACGCCGGGCGCGTGTGCGTGCGTGCCCAAGATCCCAGGAGGAGAACGGAGGAGAAGGGATTGTGGCATGGCCATCCCCCCTGGGGGGTGATTTCTCGCTTTCTATCTCTCTGTCTCTCTCTGTCTGTCTGGCGAGTGCACACACCCTATAGCAAAAACCTCTCCAAAAAAAAAAAAAAGAAAAAGAAAAAAAAAAACACGCCAGGCTGGTGTGTAAATAGGTTGTTTGACTTTGCATCTCGAGACCATGTGGGAGAGCCTCTTTTTACAAAAAGATGATTAGTTCATGAGTTTTATTTAGTATTATTATTTTTTAATTTTAGAGAAAAAGAGAGAGCGGGAAAGTGAGAGAGTAAGCTGCCAGGTCTGAGACTCGAACTGTGGTCGGCCATATGGGAGTCCAATATCTTAACTACCAGCTGGCCCCGGGCCTCTTTTGTATAGACTCCCTAAAAGAATAAATCATTAGACCATTATTATTATTTTTTTAAATTTTCTTAGAGGTTTTTGCCTTAGCGCACATGCACTCACCAGAGAGAGAGACAGAGAGACAGAGAGACAGAGAGAAATCACCCCCCAGGGGGGATGGCCATGCCGCAATCCCTTCTCCTCCATTCTCCTCTCGGGATCTTGGGCACGCATGCACACGCGCCCGGCGTGAGTTTAAGCCACCGGGTCTGGGACTCGAACCGTGGTCGACTACATGGGAGTCCAGCGACATAACCATTATGCTAACTGCTGTCCCACACCTCATTCGCTGCTGAGCCATCCTTTCCACTGTCCTGTTGAGATCTTGGGCATGCACACACGTGTGCCCAGCTTGTGTTTCAAGTTGCCGGGGTCAGGACTCGAACCACGGCCAGCCACGTGGGATCGAGCTGCCTTTACCAGCACGCCACCTGCTGGCCCTCCTGTCCTTACCCTCATATTCCACTTTGCGTGTCTGTGGACCTGAATTTCTGCCTCCTGACTCGGTGGCTTAAACCTCCTGCAGCGTGAGTGGCTTCCCCCCAGGCTTCGTGAGGCCTGGAGAGAAACAAAGACAGTTTGAGCTGCCCATCTGGCGTGTCTCCACGGGGCGCCCAGACCCGACCCCAACTGTGCTTAGCCCGCAGGTGGCCGGGCTGCCGACCAGCTGACCCAGCACCTGGGGCCGAACGAGGGAGGCTCCCGCGTGGATGGGAGCTTTGTGTTTGCAAAGACTCTCCAGCTGCAGAAAACCTGGCCCAACTTTAAAGCTCCACGGCATTTCTTGGCAAAGGGTGGGAAAGGCAAGCTTCTCGCTGCACGAGCACTAAGTGCAGATCAGACGCAGATTAGCCGCCGACTCTGCAGTGCGGCTATCTCCCGAGGAGCTCTCAAAGCTGGCCCCCAGTGGACGCTAAACGGAGCCACGTCCCCCAGTGCCATCTGGCCAGCAGGCGGAGTTCGGCTTTCTTTCTTTTTCCTTTTTAGATATTTTTCCTGTAGGGTGTGTGAACTCCCGGGAGAGGGACAGAAAGGGAGATGTCACCTCCCACCCCAGGGGGGATGGCCACGCCACAATCCTTCCTCCTCCATTCTCCTCTCGGGATTTTGGACATGCACGCACATGCACCCCGTGTAAGTTTCAAGCCACCGGGTCCAGGACTCGAACTGCAGTCGACTACATGGGAGTCCAGCAACATAGCTGTTACGCCAACTGCTGGTCCCATACCTGACATCTTTCTCAAGTTGCCAGGTCTGGGATTCGAACTGCGCATTAACCACTATGCCACCCGGCCAGACCCTGAGTTACTGTTCTTGTCTCCATGTCTCTCTGCCTCTGTCTCTCTTCCACACACAGGCACGCACACTGGTGTGAGAAACACCTCATTCCGCAGCTGACACAATTATGCAGAGCTGAGAAGCTGACCAAGGAAGCAGAGACACTGTAGAACATTCTAGAACAACCAGTGTTTGCTCTGCTAGCGTCTGGGAGCCAGAACATAAGCCGTAATCACTTGCCCTCTCCTGAACCGGACTGGAAATCCTTGCAATTTGATGGAATTAGAGAGCAAAATTAGTTAGCTAATGAGGACGTCACTTGTCAGTTTAATAGCAGTATTAATAACCAAGCAAAGTTTTATTGGGCTAATAGGGGTTAAGTGGTCATGTTAGCAAAGTGGTCATTATAGATTTTCTTCTTTTTTTTTTGGAGAGGTTTTTGCTATAGGGCACGTGCATTCACCAGACAGAGACAGAGAGACAGAAAGTGAGAAATCACCCCCCAGGGGGGATGGCCACACCACAATCCCTTCTCTTCCATTCTCCTCTCGGGATCTTGGGCACGCACGTACACGCACCCGGCGTGAGTTTAAGCCACCGGGTCCGGGACTCGAACCGTGGTCGGCTACATGGGAGTCCAGCGACATAGCCATTACGCCAACTGCTGGTCCCAGATATTCTTCTTTATAGGCGGCACACAGAGCCTTCTGAAAGGGCAACTTATTTAACTCTCCTCCATCCTCACTGCTTCTTCAAAGAGGCATTTCTAAAGTTTTTGAAAAATTGAGAACCACCTGGTTCCAGGGGCTCCGGCTTAAGGCCCAAGGCCCGTGTCCAGAGTTGCGTCTCTAAAGAAGCTCTTACAGAGAAGGTTGGGTTGTTCAAGGCCTCCTGCCAACACACAAACAATTGAGGTATTTAGCAGGCAGCTCTAAGAAATTGCTACAAATTATACAAAATGTTATACTTGTACCAGGTCTTCCATGTGTTACCAACAGAAAAAAAAAAGAAGAAGAAGAAGAAAGTGTGGGAACAGAGTTGCAATTTGTAAGGAAATGTTGGGTAATGTGGGTCCTAATGCATTTTAATTCTGGGACCAGCTGGGTGGTGTACTGGTTAGGGCACCCGGATCCCATATGGCATACTGTTCAGTTCAAGCCCTGGATCTGGTACTTGAAAAACACAGTGGGTATGGGACCAGCAGTTAGCGTAATGGCTAAGTCGCTGAACTCCCATGTAGCCGACCACAGTTCGAGTCCCGGACCTGGTGGCTTAAACTCACGCCAGGCGCGTGTGCGTGCGTGCCCAAGATCCCGAGAGGAGAATGGAGGAGAAGGGATTGCAGCGTGGCCATCCCCCCTGGGGGGTGATTTCTCACTTTCTGTCTCTCTGTCTCTCTCTGTCTTTCTGGCCAGCGCACGCGCCCTATAGCAAAAACTTCTCAAAAAAAAAAAAAAAAACACAGTGGGTGCATGTGCGCGCATGCCCAAACTATGGAGGGGATACTCAGGGAGAGACTGTGGTGGCCATCCACCCTGGGGGTTTGATTTCTCACTTTCCCCTCCACAAGCGCATTTGATCTATAGCAAATGAAAAAAAACCCAGAATTTTGTGTCATAGAGCTTTGTGAAAGAGGAAAGAAAAACAGATGACGTAGCATTTAAGATTTTTTTTGGGGGGGAGCTGGCAGGTGGCAGGGTGATTAAGGGCACTGGATTCCCACATGGTCGACTGTGGTTCGAGTCTCGAACCTGGCGGCTTGCCTTCTCATCACCCCCCTCCACACACACACACGCACACCCACACACACTCTGTCTCTGGTCAAATTAAAATAAGTAAATAAATAAATAAAGTTAAATTTAAAGAATTCTTTAAAAAAATTTTTTGAGAGAGATTTTTGTTATACGCTGTGTGCACTGGCTAAAGAGACAGAGAGAGGCAGAGAGACAGAAAGTGAAAAGTCATACCCCCCCTCAGGGGGGATGGCCATGCTACAATTCCTTCTCCTCCATTCTCGTCCTGGGATCTTGGGCACGCATGCACACGTGCCCAGCATGAGTTTCAAGCCACCAGGTCCAGGACTCAAACAACGGTTGGCCAAGTGGGAGTCCAGTCATGTAACCTCTATGCAATCAGCTGGCCCCCAGGTTACATATTATTTTTTTTTTTGGAGGGGGAGTGGATTTTGTTGTAGGGCGCGTGTGCTCACCAGACAGACAGACAGAGACAGAGAGACAGAAAGCGAGAAATCACCCCCTCCAGGGGGGATAGTCACGCCGCAATCCCTTCTCCTCCATTCTCCTCTCGGGATCTTGGGCACGCACGCACACGCGCCCGGAGTGAGTTTAAGCCACCGGGTCCGGGACTTGAACTGTAGTCGGCTACATGGGAGACCAGCGACATAGCCATTACGCCGACTGCTGGCCCCTAGTTCCATACTATTAATAGAAGCAGCCTACCCAGTGTTCTCAGGCTCCTGGGGCCCTGCAGACTCCTCTAGGCTGTTTCTCTTTTTTTTTTTTTTTTTTTTCCCTTTCTAACTCTCCCCTGGCCTGGCACCCCCCTGCCTCTGCTGGAGCGATTTCTCTTATTTCTTCTCCTTCTAGAAACTCTAACCTCCAGTCTCAGCCTCTATGGAGGAAAGGGAGTCCTCTCTGCCTTATGAAAGAAACACTCCATCGAGGGGCCAGTAGGTGGCACAGTGGTTAAGGCCCTGGACTCCCACAAGATCGACTGCGGTTTGAGTCCCAGCCCAGGAACCTGAAACTCACACTGTGCACGTGCGCATGCGTGCCCCAAAATCTCAGGAGCAGCATGGAGAAGAGATCGCGGCAGGGCCATTCCCCCAAGGGGGTGATTTCTTGCTTTCTGTCTCTCCAGTGAGCACACGTGCTCTATAGTAAAATCTCTCAACAGGAAGGAAGGAAGGAAGGAAGGAAGGAAGGAAGGAAGGAAGGAAGGAAGGGAGGGAGGGAGGGAAGGAAAAGACCCCCTTGGGCCTGCAGGTGAGGGACGTGGACTTGGTGATCTGTTGACTAGGAAGATAAACTATTTGGCATCCTCGAAATATTACTCCCATTATGTTCATCTACTTTTCATGGGATTTTAGGTTAGAAAAAGAAAACTAGGGGCCAGCAGATTCCATAGTGGTTAGGTCACTGGACTCCCTACATAGCTGACTATGGTTCAAGTCCCAGACTGGGTAGCTTGAAAATCACACCGGGTGCGTGTGCGTGCGTGCCCAAGATCCCGAAAGCAGAATGGAGAAGGGATTGCGGCGTGGCCATCCCCCTTGGGTGGGGGGGCTGGTTTCTCATTTTCCCTCTCACCATCTTGTCTCTCTCTCTCCCCCAGTGAGCACATGAGCCCTAAGGCAAAAACCTCTTGGGGCGGGACCAGCAGTTAGCGTAATGGCTATGTCGCTGGACTCCCACGTAGTCGACCGCGGTTCGCGTCCCGGACCCGGTGGCCTAAACTCACGCCGGGCACGTGTGCGTGCGTGCCCAAGATCCCGAGAGGAGAATAGGGGAGAAGGGATTGTGATGTGGCCATCCCCCCTGGGGGGTGACTTCTCGCTTTCTCTCTGTCTGTCTCTGTCTCTCTGGCGAACGCATGTGCCCTATAGCGAAAACTTCTCCAAAAAAAAAGAAAAAGAAAATCATTGACGAGGTCATGAAATGGAACATCTGCATGTCGCCCGATCTGTGCTGTCAACCCCTGAATGATGAGGCTGTTGCTGAATTGGGGGGATCTGGCGACTCCTTGGCATTTGTGGTTTATGGTCTTACTGGAAAGCTCTTTCGACGGTTTCCGAGCCTGTAATTCCAGCTTCTGTGCTCTGTGTTTTTCTCGAGACCATGGCTGGGATCCTGTGTTCCCTGTATAATGAGCATTTTATTTTTAGATGCGGATCACCTCTTGGGGAGGGAGTCTGTCAGGAAGGTGGGTAACGAACTATTTTTGATGTATGTCACAAGTGTCAAAGAAAGTGGCCCTATCCAAAGAATAAACAAGAGTGACCACCATTCAGTGACAGAGAAGGCATCTCATCTCCCATAGCTTCTTTTTTTTTTTTTTTTTTTGGAGAGATTTTCGCTATAGGGCGCGTGCGCTTGCCAGACAGACAGAGAGAGACATAGAGACAGAAAGCGAGAAATCACCCCCCAGGGGGGATGGCCACGCCACAATCCCTTCTCCTCCATTCTCCTCTCGGGATCTTGGACACGCACGCACACATGCCCGGCGTGAGTTTAAGCCACCGGGTCCGGGACGCGAACCGCGGTCAACTACATGGGAGTCCAGCAACATAGCCATTACGCTAACTGCTGGCTCCTCAAAGCTTCTTTTTCTAAGAGAGATTTTTGCTCTAGGGGGTGAGTACTCACCAGAGAGACAGAGAGAGAGAGATACAAAGTGAAATCATCTCCCCCCATGGAGGGATGGCCACGCCACAATCCCTTCTCCTCCATTCTCCTCTTGGAATTTTGGGCACACACGTGCACGCCCCCTGCGTGAGTTTCAAGTCGCCGGACCCGAACTATGGTTGACTCCATGGGAGTCCAGAGACATAATCATTACACCATCTGCTGGTCCCAGCCTGACATTTTAAGTTGTGCAATACATGTTAGTTTCAATCATTGAGTTGTATCAGAAAAAACCCAAGGATTCCCCAAGGGTTCCTTTCTGTCCCTAATTCCTCGGTCCATTTTGAGTAAAGAAGAGACCCCAGGATATGCTTTACTTATCTGGGTTTCATCAGAAACCTTCAGTAAATTGTCAGCCAAGACTAACATTGCTGGGGGCCGGCAGGTGGTGTAGTGGTTAATGTACTGGACTCCCTTCCAGGCCAACCCGAGTTTGGGTCTCTGACCCGGTGGCTTGAAAATCACACCTGGCATATGTCCGTGTGTGCCCAAAATCCCGAGAAGAGAATGGAGGAGAAGGGATTGTGGTGAGGCCATCCCCCCTTGGGGGGTGATTTCTCACTTCCCTCTTTGTCTATTTCTCTGGCCAGCACATGTATCCTATGCCAAAAGCTCTTAAAAAAAAAAAAAAAAAAGACTAACATTAATGTATTTGTTGAGAATCTTTTCAGCGCTTATTATTTTAGCTGCATTTTTGCAGAGGCATTGTATAAAATTTAAAATGCAGCATAGCAGAGCCCCTACCCATAAAATCCACAGCATCTTTATGGATGGACGGTATAAAAATACTCTTTTTTTGGAGAGGTTTTTGCTATAGGATGTGAGCAATCTCCAGAAAGAGAGAGACAGAAAGTGAGAAATCACCCCCCCCCCCCGGGATGGCCACGCCGCAATCCCTTCCCCTCCATTCTCCTCTCGGGATCTTGGGCACGAGTTTAAGCCACCAGGTCTGGGACTCGAACCGCTGTTGGCTACATGGGAGTCCAGCGACATAGCCATTACGCCATCTGCTGGTCCCAATGAACATAGACTATTCACAAAGATTCCGGTTAGGGGGTCCCAGTGGGCTCTCTGTCTGGATAGAAGGTAAGTCCATACCGCCTAGCGTGTCTTCCACATCCGTTAGGAGCTCGGGCGTTCAATATGGTTCCCCCCGCCCTTCTTAGCTTCCAAACCGGGGGCAGGGACCGAGGTAACGGAATGCACGGCTCACTCCCGAGCATGCACGTCCCCAACGGCTCCCACACTGGATTCTATACGTGCTCGCCGCTGCCCACAGGCCGGCGGGAACAAGGCTACACTGTGCGTCCTCCGGGCGGCGGGGCCGGGGAGCCGCGAGCTCGGCCCGGCTGCAGGGAAGGGCGTGGCTCTGGGGTTGAGCTGAGGACAGTCGGGGGCACAGGGACGTGCGGTTCGTGGAGACTTGGCGGGCCATGAAGCCCCTTCTGCAAAACGGGCTGCAGAGACGCGCGCGGGTGCAGCTCGGGGTGGCCGGGAGCGGGCGTGGCGTCCCGGGAGCAGACGTCCCCGCCGGGTGCAGCCGCGGGCCGCGGGCCGGGGGCGTGGCCGCCAGCGCGGATAACGGGCCGCGCGCACGCCCCCTGGCCGGGCCGCCCAGCCGCAGGCCGCGCGGGCGGGGCGCGCGAGCCTCCTTTTTTTTTTTTTTTTTTTTTTTGGTCAAACTTTGGCCACGTGAACCGCCCCCCATTCACTTTTGCGCCAATCACGCGGCGCGGACGGATCCCGAGAGGGGCCACGGCGCGCCGCCGCCGCCGGGGCCGCTTCAAAACGCGCCGTGCGTGACGTGAGGGGCTCCCGTAGCCATGGCGAGCTAAGCCGGAGGATGTGCAGCTGCAGCCGCGGCGCCGGCCACGAAGACGACGGGGGCGGGCGCCGCGCGAGCCGAGCCGAGCCAGCCGGGGGACGCCAGCAGCGCGGCGCGGGGGCCCGGACGCGGCTGCCACTCGCGTCGCCGTCGCGCTGGCCCCGCGCCCCCCGCGCGCGCCCGCGGGAGGAGCCGCCGCCTCGCGCCCGAGCCGCCGCCGGCGCGCGCCGGGCATGGTCCGCTCTTAAAGGCGCAGGCCGCGGCGGCGGGAGCGGGCGTGCGGAACAAAGCGCCGGCGCGGGGCCTGCGGGCGGCTCGGGGGCCGCGATGGGCGCGGCGGGCCCGCGGCGGCCGCGGCGCTGCCCGGGCCGGGCCTCGCGGCGCTAGGACGGGCTGGCCTCCGCGGGCGGGGGCGGCGGGCTGAGGGCGCGCGGGGCCTGCGGCGGCGGCGGCGGCCCGGCGGGCGGAGCGGCGCGGGCATGGCCGCGCGCGGCCGGCGCGCCTGGCTCAGCGTGCTGCTCGGGCTCGTGCTGGGCTTCGTGCTGGCTTCGCGGCTCGTGCTGCCCCGCGCCTCCGAGCTGAAGCGAGCTGGCCCGCGGCGCCGTGCCAGCCTCGAGGGCTGCCGGCCCGGGCAGGCGGCGGCGGCGGCGGCGGCTTCGCAGGCCGGGGGTGCGCGAGGCGAAGCGCGCGGGGCGCAGCTCTGGCCGCACGGCTCGGCCCCGGATGGTGGCTCGCGCGACAGGAACTTTCTCTTCGTGGGAGTCATGACCGCTCAGAAATACCTGCAGACCCGCGCGGTGGCCGCCTACAGGTGAGCCCCCTGCATCCCTGCACCGCCTCCTGCATCCCGCATCCCGCGCGCCATGGCTCCCTGCGGGTCCATCTGAGGCTCAAGCCTTGGGCTCCCTCTAGGATCGGAGAATCCCTGTCGCCAAGCAGGACATTGGCACCCAGGGCCGGAGGTGGCATGCTGAGGCGACGCTCCAGAACGTGAGCAGTTAGAGCTCCATTGCACTCGGGTGGCCCCTCCAGGTGCGTCTTGCACCCTGAGCTTTTTGCAAGGCGCTTCATTCAGCGTTCCGAGTCGAAGCCCTCCCCTTTGTTGCAAGGGCCTGGTGGATCGTGTCTCCGGCTCCAGGCTGTTGGAAAACTCACGGCTCCCTCGTGCGATCGCGGCGGCAGGGAGGGTATTGTTTGATCCGCTGCCGTGTGCACCCTCGCCTCTGCAGAGCTGGAGTCCGCGCGGATGGATCTGCTTGGAGCCTTTGCGGGTCATGCTTAGGGGCTTCCCAATCGGAGGGGCCTCTTGTACATGGAAGGGGTTGTCCCCTGCGCACTTGACCGCCCTGGCCTGTTGAGGTTAGAGGAAAAACCCTGGGGAAAAGCAGTTGCCGGCTTTGGGTAGATTACGTGGAAGACGGTTCCTCTTAAAGACGTGTAATGGGCTCAGAGCGGCGGGGCGGGCGCGTTATCCAGCAACCGGGCCCCGTTTGGCCAAATGAGTCATAAAAGTGGCAGCAGTTCTGTTCGGGATTAACAAAGGCTTAGTCCAAGGCCTCCTTAGAGCAGAGATGGTTTTTGGAGTGGCCAGCCATGGTTCGACTCACGCGTGTATGGAAGCGAATTTGAAGTTGGAGAGGGGTGTAGACTCCAGGAAAGGCAGTCAGTGACTGCTTGATATGACGAGCAGACACGTGTACGTGTGAAGTTTGCGTTTCCTCCCATCACAGGACAAACCGATTCAGGGGATGTTTGAGAGCATACATGTTCACATACATGTTCAGGGAGCGAATTCTAGGACAGTGGCTGTTCTTAGTTTATAACCAATACTTGGAAAACTTTAGCTTGCACTGGCCAGAAAGACAGAGAGAGACAGAAACAGGAAGCGAGAAGTCACCCCCCGGGGGATAGCCATGAGGCAATCCCTTCTCTTCCATTCTCCTCTCGGGATCTTGGGCACGCACATGCGCTCCATGAATTTAAGCCACCGGGTCCGGGACTTGAACCGCTGTCGACTACATGGGAGTTCAGCGACATAGCCATTACGCCAACTGCTAGCCCCAGCTTTTTCGTAGTTTGCTATAAGGGTGCATGCGCTTGCCAGAGCAGAGACAGCAGGAAAGTGAGAAATCACTCCCCAGGAGGAATGGCCATGCTGCAGTCCCTTCTCCTCCATGCTCCTTTCACAACTTCCGGCAGGCAGGTACATATGCCTGGTGTGGTTTTCATGTCACTACATGGGGACTCGAACTGTGCAGTTGGCCAGGTGGGATCCAGCTGCCTTAACCGCCACGCCACCTGGCTGGTCCTCTAATTTAACTCTTTTTTTTTTTTTTTTAAATCATTTTATTTAACTTTATTTTTAATTTAACCAGAGAGGGAAAGTGAGAAAGCATACTGTCAGGTCCGGGACTTGAACCATGGTCGGCCATATGGGAGTCCAGCGCCCTTAGCCCCCATGCCACTTGCTGGCCCCCTGACTTTAGCTCTTAAATTGTGGTCTACACTTTCAGACGCTAGATGCTGCAAAGGGGAAAAGCATCTGTGGATCTCCCTTTGCTTTAAAAGAAGAAGTCAAAGATTGAAAAAGAAACCGAAAGAGTGGCCCAGAGAGACTGCCCTGTGCGCGGCTTGATCTCTATCTCTGCCTGTCTCCACTGGGCTCTGGCTTCAATGCGTGTTCTGTCAGGAAGCGTCCGGAGTGCCGAAGAGATCGGAGCAGTGACTTGGGAGCCAGCAGCTCAGGGTTCTGTCCCCGCTGTACCAGGAACTAGCTGACATTTCAAGCAGCTCATACATTTTCACCAAAGAAACAGCCTCATTAAACACTGAGGATGAGAGGGCCAGCGGGCGGTATAGTGGTTAAGGCGCTGGACTCCCACCCGGCTGATGATGGTTCGAGTCCTGGACCCAGCGGCTTGAAACTCAGGCCAGGTGTGTGTGTGTGCGTGCCCAAAATCCTAAGAGGAGAATGGAGGAGAAGGATTGCAACGTGGCCATCCCCCTGGGGGGGTAATTTCTCACTTTTTCTCTCTGTGTCTCCAGCCAGCTCACGTACCCTGGGTAGCAAAAATCTCTCTTAAAAATGAAAGTATTGGGACCAGCAGTTAGCGTAATGGCCAGGTCGCTGGACTCCCACGTAGTCGACCGCGGTTCGCGTCTCGGACCCGGTGGCTTACAACTCACGCCGGGCGCGTGTGCGTGCGTGCCCAAGATCCCGAGAGGAGAATGGAGGAGAAGGGATTGCGGCGTGACCATCCCCCCTGGGGGGTGATTTCCTCGCTTTCTGTCTCTATGTCTCTCTCTGTCTGTCTGGCGAGCGCACGCGCCCTATAGCGAAAAAAACCTCTCAAAAAAAAAAAAAAAAATGAAAGTATTGAGGATGAGTTCTTTCAACTGTTTGTACCATGTTTTTAAAAATCTGTGTATGAGGCTGGCAGGTGGCTTGGTGGTTAAAAGGCTCTGGGCTCCCACATGGTTGACCGAGGTTTGAGTTCTGGACCTGGCAGTTTGCTTCATCACTTTCCCTCTCTATATCTCACTGGTCAAATGGAAAAAGAATAATAAATAAAGTTACGTAAAATAATTCTTCTTTTTACAAAAAGTCTGTGTGGGGCCAGCAGGTGGCATGGTGGTTAAGACACTGGATTCCCGCCTGACTGACAGTGGTTCCTGGGGGCTTTGAAAATCAGCCAGGCCCTTCAGCCATGCTCAAAGTCTCGAGAGGAGACTGGAGAAGGAATTGTAGCGTGGCCGTCCTCCTGGGAAGGGACTTCTCGCTTTCTCTCTCTCTGTCTCTCTCCAGCGAGTGGGCATTCCCTATGGCGACACCTCCCCCACAAATACATCGTCATGGTTACGAGATCCATTTCTCGAAATCTGTAGGGGCCCTGTTGGAGCAGGAATACTCAGCCACTGTCCTGCAGCTAGAACTGCTGTTTTACCCTCGGGCAGATTTTCTCAGATCTCCTGCTTTTGTTCTTTCAGATCACATCTCTCCATTTTTTTTTTTGGGGGGGGGGACGGTGGGGGAGAAGTTTTTGCTATAGGGTGTGTGCTCGCCAGAAAGAGAGAGAGAGACAGAGAGACAGAAAGCGAGAAATCACCCCCCAGGGGGGATGGCCACGCCGCAATCCCTTCTCCTCCATTCTCCTCTCGGGATCTTGGGCACGCACGCGCCCGGCGTGAGATTAAGCCACCGGGTCCAGGACTCGAACCGCGGTCTACATGGGAGTCCAGCAACATAGCCATTATGCCATCTCCTGGTCCCCTTCTTGTTTATTTTCTTGCAGGCAGTTTGGGGACGGTAAGAACCGGTTTCCCTCTGGCTGTCCCCCCTTCCCTCCCGTTGTTCCTTCTTTGTGACACCCCTCTGGCTTTCTGAGAAAGGAAGACCCCTACCAGGAAACCCCGCGTCCCATCCGGTCAGTGTCCAGCTTTCTCGCGGCGGCCTTCTCTTCTGGAAGGCTTTGATCTGAAGCCAGAGGTCGTGGAGCCTGGGTGGAGGGGCTTCCCCTGCCGCAGGGTCCTCGGCCTTGCTGTGTCCACCCTGTGTTTAGACCGGCCATAGGAGATGGCAGGGTGATTTCATTCTGTGGACGCTGCAGAGACGCCCTCCTGGAAGTTGAGAGTGGAATGGTGATTACTAGAGGCAGGGAGAGACAGGGAGGAGGGTAACCATGTGGGCGAAAGGGTACAAAATTACAGTGAGCAGAAAGGGGCCGGTCTATAGTTACACTGTACCGCAGTGCCTCGGGGATGTTGCAGATGCACTCAGAGGATTTTTTTTTCTCCTTTCTTTTTTTTTTTTTTTTTTTTTTGGAGAGGTTTTTGCTATAGGGCGCGTGCGCTCGCCAGACAGACAGAGAGAGACAGAGAGATAGAAAGCAGGAAATCACCCCCCAGGGGGGATGGCCACGCCGCAATCCCTTCTCCTCCATTCTCCTCTCGGGATCTTGGGCACGCACGCACACGCGCCCGGCGTGAGTTTAAGCCGCCGGGTCCGGGACTCGAACCGCGGTCGACTACGTGGGAGTCCAGCGACATAGCCATTACGCTAACTGCTGGTCCCTCTCCTTTCTTTTTTTGAAAGGTTTTTGCCATAGGCACATGCACTCGCTGGAGAGACAGAGACAGAGAGAGAAAGGGAGAAATCACCCCCCGGGGGGGATGACCATCTGAAATCCCTTCTCCTCTATTCTCCTCCTGGGATTTTGGGCATGCACGCACACAAACCTGGCGTGAGTTTCAAGACGCCGGGTGCTGTTGGGTCTGGGACTCGAACTGTGGTTGGAGAAGTGGGAATCCAACGCCTTAGCCACTACGCCACCTGCTGGCCCCCAGGATAGCTCCATTATTAATTGCTTTTACTTCCCTTTTTTTTTTTTTTTTTTTTTTGAGAGGTTTGTTTTTTTGCTATAGGGTATGTACGCTTGCCAGACAGACAGAGACAGAGAGACAGAAAGCGAGAAATCACCCCCCAGGGGGAATGGCCACGCTGCAATCCCTTCTCCTCCATTCTCCTCTCGGGATCTTGGGCACACACGCACACGCGCCCGGCGTGAGTTTTAAGCCACCAGGTCCGGGACTCGAACTGTGGTCGACTACATGGGAGTCCAGCGACACAGCCATTATGCCAACTGCTGGTTCCTCCCAACAGATTTTTTTAAAGCGTGCCAAACAAAACCCCGATCAGAGATCAGCTGAGGCTAATTCCTTCTATAGGTCCTGCGCGGACGCTGGCTCTTGAGCCCCTATGAGTGGCCCTGACTCGTGGGCGTGTTCCCTGTGCTCGGGGTTCGCCCCGTGTGAAGCGACCCCGTGCGGGGCTCTCCCGTCCACACCCTGTGTCGGACACAGCAGTCGGACGTGCTCTTTCCCATGACGCTTCTACTCTAGGGACAGGCCCCGAGGGCTGCAGGGCAGTGGGCTGGCCCCGGTGGTACCGTGACAACCCCGCCTGGGAAGGTCCCGGGGCCACGTCTGACCCCACGACCACTGTCAGCACCCCTGGCTCTAGTGTGTGCCCGTGTTCACGCCAGCTAGACTGGGCTGGGCGTGGCATGACGGCCTTGTTGGGGTGCCTGTCTGTCTGTCTCTAATGGAAAGAGTAAGTGAACTGAAGAATGGGGTGCTAAGGTGCTGGATCCCACATGGCCGGATGCAGCGTCCAAGTCCTAGACCCGGCAGCTTGAAAATCAGGCCGGGTGTGTGTGCGTGCATGCCCAAGATCCCAGGAGGAGAATGGAGGACGAGGGTTTATATCATGGCCATCCCCCCGGGGGGTGATTTCTCACTTTCTGTCTGTCTCTTCCCCTCTCTGGAGAGTGCACCCCAGAGCAAAAAAAAAAAAAAAGAGAGAGAGAGAGAGGAAGAAAGGAAGGGGCAGGACTTCAGCTAGAGATGGGTGCTGTGCAGAAAAGCAGAGCCTAGGGCAGCTGGGGTGGCCTCTCTGTAGTAGGTGGTTGGGGACGGCTGTGGGAAAGTGGCCTTTGGGACGAGCCGGTCCTGTGGATGTCATTAATGAGCAGTGAGGCAGAGGGCAGAGTGCTAAGTCCCCAGGCTGGACCCCACAAGGGCCTGGGGAAGGAAGGGGCCGGCCCCGACAGTATCAGGTCTCACGCAGTTTTATTCTCAGTGAATTAGAGAGCCGCTCGAGGATTCAGGCAGGAAAGGGAAGTGGGTAGCTGCAGTTCTACAAATAAATGTGTGAAATTGTTTGGACATAGCTGCAAATCATTATTTGTATTCTAGGTAATTTCACTTTAAACCAGATCACGGTTCCTCCAAAGTGATTTATCATAGGCATCAGCGACAGGTTGTTGGAAGCCCTGAATTTCTCATGTTTTACTGCAGCTCCTATTGGTCTGTATTTAATTTTAAAAAAATTATTTACTTATATATTTTTAAAGAAATATTTTATGTAAATTTATTTATTAATATGTCTCAATTTGACCAGAGAGAAAATGAGAAAGCAAGCCTCTAGGTCTGGGATTCGAACTATAGTCAGTCATTTGGGAGTCCAGTGCCTTAACCACCACGCCACATGCCGGCCCACTTATTGACTTTATTGAGAGGTTTTTTACCATAGGCCATGTGTGTTCACCAGAGAGACAGGACGCGAGAAATCACCCCTAGGGGGATGGCCATGCCACAATCCTGTCTTCTCCATTCTCCTCCTGGGATTCTGGGCGTGCACGTGTGCCTGCTGGGCTTCAAGGTGCAAGCTGCCAGGTCTGGGACTCAAACTATAGTCAGCCACGAGGGAGTCCAGCAGCTTAACTGCTATACCGCCTTCTGACCCTTACTTATTGAATGTTTTGATAGAAATTAGGTGTTCATGTAGTTCAAGCTATATTTCACTTTTTCTGGTTTTCAGTCACGCCCCCACCCCCAACTTCCAGCTCAAGAGATGATTATTTACCCTGGGGAGATATTTTTTAGGTTTTTGCCATTGAGCATGTGGGCTCACCGAAGAGAGAGACAGAGAGATAGAGAGACACCGAAAGTGAATAATCGTACCCCCCCCCACCTCCAGGATGCCTGGCCATGCTGCAATTCCTTCTCTATTCTCTCTTGGGATTTTGGACACACACACCTAGTGTGACGGTTCTTTTTTTAAAAAAAAATATTTTATTCATCATCATCATATTATTTTAATTGAACAGAGAGAGAGGGGGAAATTGAGAAAGCAAGCTGCCGGATCTGGGACTTGAACTGTGGTCAGCTGTGTGGGGGGTCCAGTGCCTTAACCACTGTGCCACCTCCCCCCCCCCAAAGTTTTACAGGTAATTTTAGAAAGGGTGGGCGTCGCCCGAGCCTCGTTCCCCCCCCCCCCCCCCCAAATAGCACGGGGGTCTCCACATCGATCGTCAGATAAGCTCCCGGTCCCCACCAACTTCAAATGCCATCTTCGTCACACTCAGCAGTCTCGGGTCTGTTTGTCGGCTCCCAGCTTTGCTCTGTTGATCTCTCTGTCTGTTCTCGTGCCAGTACCACCTCATTGAAGTTATTGGAGGTTGAATAATATTTTAATATCCGGTAGACAAGTTCCCCTTTGTTATTCATCCGTTTCAAACGTTTCTTGGCTCCATTGACCTGTTCTTGCTGGGAGAGTTTTGATACTCTTTAAATTAAAAAAAAAAAAAAAATCACTGTTTTTGATATAAAAAGGAAAAGCTGATACAGTAAACTTTTTAGTTCATTTTTATACTCAGAGCCCTGAGCTCACCCAGCGCCCTTCCCTTTTTTTTTCTTTGTTTAAGAGAGATTTTTGCCATAGGCTGTTGGCATTCGCCGGAGGGAGACAGAGAGACCCACTGGGTCCAGGACTTGAACCCTGGCCAGCTCCAGGGGAGTCCGGCGCCTTAACGGGTATGCCAGCTGCTGGCCCCTTGGTCTTGCTTCTTACCTTTCTTGGGCTGAGAATGAGGGCTGGTCTTGGTTTTCCTTCACTTTTTCAGAAGCATTTGCTCAGGGGCGATAAAGGCAGCATCAGTAGGACCAGCAGTTAGCATAACAGCTATGCTGCTGGACTCCCACGTAGCTGACCGCGGTTCACATCCCGGACCCGGTGGCTTAAACTCACGCCGGGCACGTGTGCGTGCGTGCCCAAGATCCCGAGAGGAGAATGGAGGAGAAGGGATTGCTGCGTGGCCATCCCCCCTGGGGAGTGATTTCTCGCTTTCTGTCTCTCTGTCTGTCTCCCTCTGTCTGGTGAGTGCACTCGCCCTATAGCAAAAACCTCTATTAAAAAAAAAAAAATGATAAGCATCAGTCATAAGGCTGTGGGTAGTGAATTGGAGAAGCATTAATTGTAGAGATAGGAATCTTCTTCCAGGCTGTCATTAAGTCAGCTAATGACCTCTTCCTAATGCCTTAAATAGAGGCAAATTGTTCTTTTTACCGACCTTAATGAGCTCCTCCTCCGCTGGAAGTCTGAGAGCGGTTCCTTCCTCTGGGACTAAGTTAGTTACGTTCGTCAGACAGCTCAGAGCTGCGCTGGCTCCCAGGGACTTCGGTCTGGCCCACGTTTATCTAGAAGGCTTTGCCCGGAAGAGCCAGGTAGCAGCTTGTGAGTGTTTGGAGCACGACCCGTTTCAGGTTATGAATGACTAGAGGCCGTTGTGAAAAACGGCCTGAAAATGAGCATCATTTGTATGTCATGGTGGAAAAAATCTCGGGACCAGCAGTTAGCGTCATGGCTATGTCGCTGGACTCCCATGTAGTCGATTGCGGTTCAAGTCCCGGACCCGGTGGCTTAAAACTCACGCCGGGCGCGTGTGCGTGGGTGCCCAAGATCCCGAGAGGAGAATGGAGGAGAAGGGATTGCGGCGTGGCCATTCCCCCTGGGGGGTGATTTCTCACTTTCTGTCTCTCTGTCTCTATCTGGTGAGCGCACACGCCCTGTAGCAAAAACCTCTCCAAAAAAAAAAAAAAAAAGAAAAATCTTGATGCTTGGAGCAAGCAAGTAGCATGGTGATTAAGGCTCTGACTTCCACATGGCAGACCGCGGTTCAAGGCCCAGACCAGGTGGTTTGAAACTCACGCTGGGTGCGTGTGTGGCCCAAACCCCAGGAGGAGAATGGAGAAGAGGGGATTACGGTGTAGCTGTCCCCCCCCCCCACCCCTGGGGGCTGATTTCTCACTTTCTCTCTTTCTCATTGCTTTTCTCTAGTGAGAACACATACCCTATGGCATTTAAAATATAAGAAGCTTAAAATATAAGGAAATTGGAACCAGCAGTTAGCATAATGGCTGTGTCGCTGGACTCCCACATAGTTGACTGCGGTTCGAGTCCCGGACCTGGTGGCTTAAAACTCACGCCAGGCGCGTGTGCGTGCGTGCGTGCCCAGGATCCCGAGAGGAGAATGGAGGAGAAGGGATTGCGGCGTGACCATCCCCCCTGGGGGGTGATTTCTTGCTTTCTGTCTCTCTGTCTCTCTCTGTCTGTCTGGCGAGCGCACGTGCCCTATAGTGAAAACCTCTCCAAAAAAAAAAAAAAAAAAAAATATATATACATAAGAAAATTGATGCTCTTGAACAAAATGTTCCAGGTATGTCCATAGTTGTCAGTACAAGATTTACACGATTGTGTTTTCATTCGCTTGGCAGTTCCTTTTTTACTTTTGATATTTATTTAACTTTATTTATTCATTCATTTAATTTGACCAGACACACACACACACAGAGAGAGAGAGACAGAGAAAGGGAGAAAGGAAGCCACCAGGTCCAGGACTCGAACCATGGTCGGCTATGTGGGAGTGTCCAGTACCTTAATCACCACGCCACCTGCTGGTAACTCCCCCCCCCCCCGTTTTTTTTTTAAAGAGAGATTTTTGCTATAGGGTGCCTGCACTCACTGAAGAGACAGAGACAGGGAGACAGAAAGCGATAAATAAATCACCCCTGGGGAAACGTCCACGCCGCAGTCCCTTCTCCATTCTTCTCTCAGGATCTTGGGCACGCACTACACACGTACATGCGCCCACTGTGAGTTTAAGGTGCCAGGTCCGGGACTCGAACCGTGGTCAACTATGTGGGAGTCCAGCAATGTAACCATTGTGCTACCTGCTGATCCCAGTTTTGTTTTTTTTTTTAATTTTTAAAAGAATTTATTTTTTTTTTTTTTCTATTGGGCATGTACACTCACCAGAGAGAGAGACAGAGAAAGGGAAAGTAGGAAATCACCCGCCAACGGGATGGCCATGCCACAATCTCTTTTCCTCCATTCTCCTCTTGAGATCTTGGGCACCGAAGATTCAAGGGTCATAGCTGCTGGGTCCAGGACTTGAACCACAGTTGGCCATGTAGGGTCCAGTACCTCAGCCACCATGCCCCCTGCTGGCCCCTTCCTTGGCAGTTTTCCTTTTCCTGGTCTGTTGCTTAGCTGGCTGTCATGGGAGGTAGGTCACTAGGGTTGTCAGCAGACCCCAGTCCCTGCCGAGCTCACAGGCGAGGGAAGGGGATGAATGGCAGTCTTGAATGACGAAAGCTGTCAAGGTGCTTGGACTAACTACTTGGGGGACAGAAGAAAGGAACATGGGCCGGTCAGGTGGTGCAGTGGTTACGGCAGCTGGAGCCCACGTGGCCAATGCGTAGTTCAGGTCCTGGACCCAGCAGGTTAGAAAACATGCAGACGTGGGGACCAGCAGGTGGTGGGATGGTTACTCACTGGAGTCCCACGTAGGTGATCTTTGTTCAAGTCCTAGCCCTGGCAGCTTAAACTCATGCTGGGCGCATGTGTGTGCACGCCCAAAATCCCAAGAGAAGAACAGAGGAGAAGGGAATGCAGTATGGCCATTTCTGGGGGGGGGGGGGGGGGTGTGACTTATCGCTTTCCGTCTCTCTGTCTCTCTCTGTCTCTCCAGAGAGTAAATGCACCCTATAGAAAAAAATTTCTCTCTAAAAACAAAAAACCATGCAGATGCATGTTCCTGTGTGTCCCAAATCCCGAGAGAATGGAGGAGAAGGGATTGCTGCATGGCCATCCTCCCCGGGGGGGGGGGGGGGGGAGGGTTTCTTTCTTTCTTTTTTTATTATTTTATTTTAAATAATTTTATTTAACTTTATTAATTATTATTATTATTATCCTTTTAATTTGACCAGAGAGAGATAGAGAGAGAGAGGGAAAGTGAGAAAGCAGACCACCAGGTCTGGGGCTTGAACCATGGTTGGCTATGTGGGAGTCCAGCACTGTTAATCACCACACCTCCTCCCAGCCCCTCTTTCTAAAATTTTTTAAAGAATTATTTTATTTAACCTTGTTTTATTTTAATTTGACCAGAGAGAGAGAGAGACACAGAAAGCAAGCCACCAGATCCAGGACTTGAACCATGGTCGGCCATGTGGGAGTCTAGCACTATTAACCATCACACCACCTGCTGACCCCACCTGGGGTGGTGATTTCTCACTCTGTCTCTGTCTTTCTCCAGCCAGTGCATTTATACTAAGGCAAACAAAACAAAACAAAATATCCCTAAAAGAAAACGTAGATATTCCTGTCATTGAAGGTATGGATTGTGTAAGGTGACGCTCGGCGTCATGGCCACACACGAGTGGCCAGGATTTAGAAGAGCAGACACACAAGGAGGATTTCTGAAGCTGAGATAAGAGGCAGGTTTTCTGGCCGAGTCAAAGCCAGGCCGGGCCAGGCAGGGGTGTCCTCGGCAGCCAGGAGCGGGTAGGAGTGGTTGGAGTGTGTGTGTCAGGCCTCGCCTTATCTGTGAGGGCTCTTTCCTTATCAGCGGCCGGGGACTGGAACAGCCGTGTGGGCCAGGGACTGGAACAGCCGTGTGGACGATAACCCGGGAAGTGAGGGGCGGAAGGGGGAAGCCAGTGGCTGGCCAGGGGGCGTCAGATTCTCAGCCTGTGCTGCGGCTTCCTGTTCATGAGCTTTTTTGTCTGATTTTAAGTTCTGCTCTAGGGGGTGTGGGTACACTTGCCAGAAAGACAGTGAGAAAGCAACCCCGGGGGGATGGCCATGCCAGGATCCCTTCTCCACTCTATGCTTGGGATTTGGGGCACGCACCCCCACCCACACACACACACACTCTTACCTGGCAGGATTTTCTTTCTTTTTAAAAAGGAATGATTTGTTTTTATTTATTATTATTTTTCAATTATTTCTTTTTTTAGAGAGATTTTTGCCATAGGGTGCATATGCTTGCTGGAGACACAGAGAGAGAAAGTGAGAAATCACCCCCCGGGGGGATGGCCATGCCACAGTCCCTTCTCCTCTGTTCTCCTCTTGGGATTTTGGGTACACACGTACATGTGTTCGGTTTGATTTTGAAGCTTCCATGTCCGGGACTTGAGCTATGGTCGACTATGTGGGAGTCTAGGAACGTAACCATTATGCCATCTACTGGTCCCTTTGTGGTTATTTTTTAATTTGACTAGAGAAAGAGAGAAAGGGAAAGTAAGAAAGCAAGCCACCAGGTCTGGGACTCGAACCGCGGTCAGCCATATGGGAGTTCAGCACTTCAACTACTATGCCACCTGCCGGCTCCATCCTGGTGTGATTTTCTTTTTTTTTTTTTCTTTTTTTTGGAGAGGTTTTTGCTATAGGGCGCGTGCGCTCGCCAGACAGACAGAGAGAGACAGAGAGATAGAAAGCGAGAAATCACCCCCCAGGGGGGATGGCCACGCCGCAATCCCTTCTCCTCCATTCTCCTCTCGGGATCTTGGGCACGCACGCACACGTGCCCGGCGTGAGTTTAAGCCGCCGGGTCCGGGACTCGAACCGCGGTCGACTACGTGGGAGTCCAGCAACATAGCCATTACGCTAACTGCTGGTCCCCTGGTGTGATTTTCAAGCTGCCGGGTCCGGGACTGGAGCCATGCAGTTGACCATATGAGATCCAGCTGCATTAACCTCCATGCCACCTGCTGGCCCCCATTTATAAACTTCGACCTTGGGCAAGGTACTTACCTGGTCATGGCCTTAGTGTCCTCACCTGCAGAATGTGGGTTGCGACACCCCGCCCAGCCAGAAGGCTGCCTGGGCCGGCCCCTGTAATGCCGTCTTTAGTTCAGAAAAGGGCGGCTGGTGGTGGAGGAGCCAGGTACCAGCTAACGCCTCCTGCAGGTGCGCAGTGGTGGGCGAAGACGTTGGCCAGAACAGATTTGTAGTAAACAGCACTGATATTTTTTTCCCCTTAGAATTAGGTTTGAAAGCTTAGATTTCTTTTTTAAGAATTATTTTATTTAATTTTTAATTTATTCACTCATTTATTTTAATTTGACCAGAGAGAGAGACAGAGAGGGAGGAGGGGAAAGTGAGAAAGCAAGTCACCAGGTCCGGGACTCAAACCGTGTCAGCCATGTGTGAGTGTCCAGCGCCTCAGCCACCACGCCACCTGCTGGTCCCTTGAAAGCTTAGATTTTGGTCATGCACATCGTTAAGAGTGTCTTTTCACAATCTAAGTGATGTATAGCAACTTAATGTACAAATAATAATAAAAATTAAAAAATAAAATAATTTTTAAAAAGTAAGTTGCATGTCGGGACGAGTGGATGGCATAATGGCCATGTCGCTGGACTCCCACGTAGTTGACCGCAGTTCGAGTCCTGGACCTGGCAGCTTAAACTCACGCCGGGTGCATGTGTGTGTGCGCCCAAGATCCCGAGAGGAGAATGGAGGAGAAGGGATTGTGGCGTGACCATCCCCCCTGGGGGGTGATTTCTCGCTTTCTGTCTCTATGTCTCTCTCTGGGTGAGCACACGTGCCCTATAGCAAAAACCTCTCTAAAAACCGGTGAGCTGCATGTTTACACTTGTAAGTGAGCAGGAACCATAAACAAATTAATCTGAAGTAGTTCTCCAGCACTTGCGGCTTTGGAAAGTTCCCAGGAGATCAGAATCCGCCTTCTGTCACTTCCACTGCGTGTTTTAATTCTTGTGTTTCAGAAAGGGCGTCTGCAGTCGCCATCGATGAGTATGGCCTTTGTTGGCGGTGAGCCTGGCTCCGAGGCCAGCTTCCAGTTCAGCCCTTAATGCTGTGACGGTGACAGTGTCAGTGTCACCTGGGCCAGCGCCCAGGCCATTGTGGAGGGCGGCGGTGGTAAGCCACCCCGCCAGGAGCTCGGTCGGGAAGGAGGCTCCGTAATGCCTGCTTTCCTGTGAGGTCTCTCCTTGAAGACCAACAGTACAGAGTATAATCTGGTTTCTTTTTAAGATAATTATCCCATTGGGACCAGCAGTTGGCGTAACGGCTATGTCGCTGGACTCCCATGTAGACCGTGGTTCGAGTCCCGGACCCGGTGGCTTAAACTCACGCCGGGTGTGTGTGCATGTGTGCCCAAGATCCCGAGAGGAGAATGGAGGAGAAGGGATTGCGGCGTGGCCATCCCCCCTGGGGGGTGACTTCTCACTTTCTGTCTCTCTGTCTCTCTCTGTCTTTCTGGCGAACGCACGTGCCCTATAGCAAACACCTATCTAAAAAAAAAAAAAAGATAATTTTCCCACCAATCACAATCTTTAGGTATTACATGTCCCTGCCTACTTCCAAAAAGGGTTTGAGAAGCCAGCAGATGGTGTGGTGGTCAAGGTGCTGGACTTGAACATAGCCAAATGCCTTTAAAAAAATATGTATTTAATTTTATTTATTTTGATTATTATTTTTTAATTTGGCCAAAGAGAGAGAGACCGAGAAAGACAGAGGGAAAAAGGGCAAGCAAGTCCCCAGGTCCGGGACTCACCAAGTCCAGTGCCCCAACCACCATGTGGTCCCCCTTTTATTTTGGCCAAAGGATGCGGGACGTCAAGCAGCGGGACATTAACCACCATTAACCACCATGCCACCTGCAGGCCCTGAGAACTATTAATTTAACCGCTTTTTATTATTATTTTTTTAAGCGGAACATGGTTTGAATCCCAGACCTCGCTGCTTGCTTTCTTATTTTCCCTCTCTCTGTCTCTGTCTTGTGAATTAAAAAAAATGTAGTGAATAAGTGGCTGGCAGGTGGCGTGGTGGTTACGGGCGCTGGATTCCCGTATTGCTGACCGTGGTTTGAGTCCTGGACCTGGCGGCTTGCTTTCTCACGTTCCCGCTCTCGCTCTCTCGCTCTCTCGCTCTGTGCCTCCCTGGTCAAATTAAAAAAAAAAGTTAATTAAAATAATTCTTTAAGAAAATTTAAAAAATATCTTTAAATTACAGAAAGGATTTGTGATTGCGCACCTTGTAAGAACAAGGGCCTGCAGGTGGCATGGTGGTTAAGGCCCTCGGTTTGTGTCCTGGACCTAGTGGCTTAAAAATCAAGCTGGGTGTGGGTGCATGTGTGCCCCAAACCCCAGGAGGAGTGGAGGAGAAGGGATTGCGGCATGGCCACCCCCTCATCCCCCAGGGTGATTTCTCACTTTCCCTCTGTCTCTGTCATGGTCTGTCTCTCTCCACCAAGCGCCTGTGCCCTATGGCAAAAACCTGAAAAAAAACCAGGGAAAAAATGAAAAAGAGGAGGAAGCCGTATACAGCGGAAGGGGAAGCGGCTGCTAACTGCATGGCTGTCAGCTCCTGGCTCCTCGGGGAGGCGTGGGGGCACTGGGCCCAATCGAGCTTGCCACATCCTGCCCAGGACGTGCCCTGCTGGTGCTGGCGGAGAGCCTGCGTCCTCCCGGCCCTCGCAGGCAGCCTCGGAGACCTCGGCATCTCTGCGAGGCCGGTGCCTGCTCTGACCGACCAGCCGTGGACTTCCTGGGAGGGTGCTGAGACCCGGAGCTGGCCGCTCTCCAACCAGGCTTGGACGCTTGTTACTGGTGCCCTGCGTCCCCTGCCATCGGCTCTCGGGGAGAGATCCCGCTCAGGTCTCCGCGTCTACACGTAGCCCGGAGCCCTGGGAAACAGCCTGGGGCCTCTGTGGGTGCCCGCTGGGAGGCACCTGCTGAAGCCGGCACCGTGCACTTTGGGTCAGCGTCTCTGCAGGCTCTGAAGGTCCCTGCCGCCTGGCGCAGAGCCGGGCAGGGCAGCCCCGCCATGCTGGTGCCCTCGGTGCTGTGCTCCGAGCACCCCCGCTCTCGTTTGTCCTGGGCTTATTTTCTTGCTATTTCTCACATCTTGTATGCATTTTGGTCCAGTTGTTGTAAATCCTTTCTGGAACAGGGAAGAGTGTAGGTATGTTCCTTTAATTCCTGTTATCTGTGGGCGAGAAACCTGCCTTCTCCCTTCCTTCTTTTTTCCTTCTTTTGTTTTTTTTTTTGAAGAGGTTTTGCTATAGGGCGCATGCGCTCGCCAGAGAGACAGAAAGAGAGAGATCACCCCCCAGAGGGGATGGCCACACCGCAATCCCTTCTCCTCCATTCTCCTCTCGGGATCTTGGGCACGCACGCACACGCGCCCGGCGTGAGTTTTAAGCCACCGGGTCTGGGACGCGAACCGCAGTTGACTATGTGGGAGTCCAGCGATATAGCCATTACGCTAACTGCTGGTCCCCCCCCCCCTTTTTTAAAAATAAATATCCTGTTTAATCTTATGTATTATTATTACTATTATTTTAATTATTTACTTTAATTTTATTTATTTATGAATTCATTTATTTTAATTTGACCAGAGAGAGAGAGAGAAAGTGAGACAGCAAGCTACCAGGTCCAGGACTCAAACCGTGGTCAGCCATGTGGGAGTGTCCAGCGCCTTCACCACCACATCACCTGCTGGTCCTGATCTTATGTATTACTTTTTAAATAATTATTTTATTGAATTTCATTTATTTATTTGTTTATTATTTTTAAGTTGATCAGCAAGGAACAGAGAGAGAGAGAAAGAGAAAGTGGGAAAGCGAGAAAGCAAGCTTCCAGGTTCGGGACTCGAACTGTGGTCAGCCATGGAGTCCAGTGCCCTTAACCACCAGACCACCTGCCAGCCCCAATCTTATTTTTTATTATTATTTTTAATTTGACCAGAGAGAGCGAGGGAGGGAAAGTGAGAAAGCAAGCTGCCAGATCTGGGACTCGAACCATAGTCAGCCATGTGGGAGTTCAGCACCCTTAGCAACACTCCACCTGCTGGTCCCCTCCCTTCTTTCATTCTGAATCTTTTTCAGACCGACTGCTCTGACAGCATACATAATAGCGTTTGGGGAACTCACAGAACATCAACTCACTTTTATTTATTTTTTTTAGAAATGATTTATATAATTTTATTTATTATTATTATTTTAAAAAATTTGCTCACCAGAGAGAGAGCGAGAGAGCATGCACACGAGCGCGAGCAAGCTAGCTTCCAGGTCCAGGGCTCGAGCCATAGTCGACCCTGTGGGAGTCCAGTGCCTAAACTACCTCATCACCTCCCGGCCCTCTCCCCACCTTTGTAATGATAAAAAATCATTAGTTATAACTACTGACATTTAGAAACCATTAAAGAAAGAGTGCCATCTTCAGTTTTCTTTCAATTTGGCCTGTTATGTAAAGAAATGTTTTGATTATGAAAGTGACATTTTCAGTGGTCAAATCTTTTGATTTCTATGGTTGCTTGTTAGCTCAAAACTACCTTCATCCCAGCTAATTTTTTTTTTTTTTTTTTTTTTGGAGAGATTTTTGCTATAAGGTGCATATGCTCACCAGAGAGAAAGAGAAAGACAGACAGAAAGCGAGAAATCACCCCTTGGGGGGGATGGCCACGCCGCAATCCCTTCTCCTCCATTCTCCTCTCAGAATCGGGCACGCACGCACATGCGGTCGGCGTGAGTTTTAAGCCGCTGGGTCCGGAACTCGAACCGTGGTCGACTACATGGGAGTCCAGCGACATAACCATTAGGCCATCTGCTGGTCCTACTAATTTTGTTTTATATCTCCAAATATGCCTATCTTTTGCAGAAAATTTACAAAATGTAGAAAACACAAAGAAGAACCATTAAATCCCTCTGATACCTCACTCAAAAATAATTACAGTCAATTTTGGGGGAAGAAGTTGTAAGTTATTTTTGTGTAAGTGTGCTTAATTTCTTAGTAAACCACATGCCAGGTATGTACTGTTGCTTGTGTTTTAAATGTATGTATATAATATGAATATTTACCCAGGAGAATACTCATACTATATTTGCAGTTTTGTACATAAATGTATTTCATGGAGTTTCCTTAAAATGACTCCATATAGGGGCCAGCAGTTAGCGTAATGGCTATGTCGCTGGACTCCCACGTAGTCGACCGCGGTTCGAGTCCCGGACCCGGTGGCTTAAACTCACGCCGGGCACGTGTGCCCGAGAGGAGATCCCGAGAGGAGAATGGAGGAGAAGGGATTGCAGCATGGCCATCCCCTCTGGGGGTGACTTCTCGCTTTCTATCTCTCTGTCTCTCTCTGTCTGTCTGGCGAGTGCATGCGCCCTATAGCAAAAACCTCTCCAAAAAAAAAAAAAAAAAAAATGACTCCATATAGGGGCCAGCAGGTGGCGTGGTGGTTAAGGTGTTGTACTCTCACATGGCTGACCGTGGTTTGGATCTTGGACCTGGAGGCTTAAAAATCCTTCCAGGCGCGTGTGCGTGCGTGCCCAAGATCCCAAGAGGAGAATGGAGGAGAAGGGATTGCGGTGTGGCCATCCCACTGGGAGGGTGAGGTGCGGGTGACTTCTCACTTTCCCTCTCACTGTCTTGCTCTCTTTCTGTCCAGCAAGCATACAAGCCCAATGGCAACAACCAAAAAAAAAAAAAGAAAGAAAGAAAGTCGCCAGATAGCAATGTGATTTAAGTCCTCACACAGGCATTCCTTAGCTAAGCAAATATCGGTCCAGCTGCATTGCTCAACTGTGGTTTAACGAGGTAGGAGGGGTTGCATTTAGAAACCGAGGGGGCACAGGACCAGCAGATGGCGTCATGGTTAGTCGCTGGACTCCCAGATGGCCAACCGCAGTTTGAGTCTCGGACCCCAAGTCTTTTTTTTTTTTTTTTTTTTTTGAGAGGTTTTTGCTATAGAATGTGGGTGCTTGCCAGAGAGACAGAGATAGACAGAAATAGACAGAGAGACAGAAAGCTAGAAATCATCCCCCAGAGGGGATGGCCATGCTGCCATCCCTTCTCCTCCATTCTCCTCTTGGGATCTGGGGCACGCACGCACATGCATCTGGTGTGAGTATAAGCCACCGGGTCCGGGACTCGAACCATGGTCACCTACATGGGAGTTCAGCGACATAGTCATTATGCTAACTGCTGGTCCCCCCAAGTCTTGAAATTCACACTGGGTGTGGTGCGTGCGTGCCCAAGATCCCGAAGAGAAGGGATTGCTGTGTGGCCATCCTCCCGGGATAGTGGTGATGTCTCGCTTTCTGTCTCTGTCTCTCTGGAGAGTGAAAGCGCCCTATAGCAAAAATCTCTCTTAAAAAAAAGGAAAAAGAAACTTAGAGAGGCTGGAAGATTTGCTTGGAACTCAAATTTCAGTTGTCTTATCTGGGGCTGTACCAAGAGATGGGTATCAGTCCCTTGAAAATGGAACTTTCTGGCAAGGGCTTTTGCAAATGTTCCGTTCTTTCGCTCAAGTGCTCCTGGTAAGCGAAGCGTTGACGGCCAAGTCAACGTTTGGTTATGAAAATGAAGAAACTTGACCTGTCGGAGGAGGGCCAGCCCACTTCTCCATTTCTTTCCATTCTCAGAAATGATTTCTGTGCAGGATGGTGAGGGACAATTACTGTCCCAGAGCTGTGTGGTGCTACTTAAGCTCAAGGTACCCTAATTTGGAAAGATCTGCATTTCTTAAATGTGGAGGTTTTCAAAGACTTCATGTTGAGAGATTTCCCTCAAACCACTGGTCATTTAGAACAGAAAACAACATGAGGTTTTTTTTAATCTCCCCTTGAGTTACCTAAAAAGGAACAGATAATTGGGTGGAGTTGCTGTCACGCTACAGAGAGGCTTTTAAGGATGGTTTGAGGTTGGATTGTCTGTTTTTAAAATTAATCGGTTTCTCTTCTTGGACAAATTAGACCATTTCGAGTCAAGATAGAGGCATTAATTGTGTCTGGGCGGGCTCGGCTGCTGGTATTTCCTTCATGGTCTGATGGGAGCAGAGCCAGGCTGAAGTGAATTTCCGTTCCCAGTCTAAAATGAGGGGGTCAGTAGGTGGCGTGGTGGGTAAGGCAACTGTATCCCACAGGGCACACTGCTTGGTTCGCGTCCTGGACCCCGCAGCCCCACGAACGTGCCAGGTGTGTGCACGTGTGCATCCTTAAAAGGATGGGGGAGGGAACCAGCAGTTGGCGTAATGGCTATGTAGCTGGACTCCCACGTAGTTGACCGCGGTTCGCGTCCCAGACCCGGTGACTTAAAACTCACGCCGGGTGCGTGTGCGTGCGTGCCCAAGATCCCGAGAGGAGAATGGAGGAGAAGGGATTGCGGCGTGACCATCCCCCCTAGGGGGTGATTTCTCGCTTTCTGTCTCTGTCTCTCTCTGTCTGTCTGGCGAGCGCACATGCCCTATAGCAAAAACCTCTCAAAAAAAAAAAAAAAAAGGATGGGGGAGAAGGGGTTGCTGCATGGCCACCTTCCCTGGGGGGTGGTTTCTCACTCCCCCCCTCTCTCCCTGTATCTCTCCAGCAAGCACACGCACCTTGTTATGAAAAACTAAAACTAAGATGAAGGACGCTGCTGGCGTAATGAAAACACTTAAACAATTAGGAGTCGTGTGGCCAGCAGGTGGTGTAGTGGTGAAGGCCCTGGACTCCCACTTGGTTGATGGTGGTTCAAGTCTCAAGCCCGGTGACTTGAAACTCATGCAGGGTGCTTGTGCTAAATCCCAAGAGGAGAATGGAGGAGAAGGGATCATGGCATGGCCATTCCCCCTGAGGGGTGACTTCTTGCTTTCTGTCTGTCTGGTGAGCGCACATGTGTTATAGTAAACATCTCTTAAAAAAATTTGAGGTTATCTTAGACTCCTACCCTATAACATTGTCTGAGATTGGTAGTAAAACAGAATTCTAATGTAGCTTCAGATTTTTTTTTTTTTTGAGATTTCTTGTTTTCTTTTTTTTTTGATTTTTTGCTGTAGAGCACATATGCTCCCGAGAGAGACAGAACAGAGGGAAAGTAAGAAATCACTCTCCAAAGGGAATGGCCATGCCACAATCCCTTCTTCTCTCGGATTTGGGCTCACATACACATGCACCCTGTGCGTTTTTCAAGCCGCTGGGTCCAGGAGTTGAACTGTACATTTGGCCACATGGAATCCAGTGCCTTTACCACCATACCCACTGCTGGCCCTAGCTTCAGGTTTTTAGCCATAAATGCGAGAAACTTTTTTTTTTAAACAGATGTTTGCTATAGGATGTGTACAGTTGCTGGAGAAATAGAGAGAGAAGGCAAGAAGTCATGCCGCAATCCCTTCTCCTCCATCCACCTCCTGGGATCTTGGGCACGCACGCACACATGCCCTGTGTGAGTTTCAAGTCACCGAGTCTGGGACTCGAACCAGTCTGCCATGTGGGAGTCCAGTGCCTTAGCCTCTGTGTCACCTGCTGGCCCCAAGGGAGAAGCATTTCCCACAATTCCTTTGCTTGCCCGTGTCATCTTGAGACCCACTACTTCCATATTCTCCCATTTTCGGATCTCCTCGCTTTTTCTTTCACTGCCTCATTCTGTTGGTAAACACCTGTCTTCATAGTAAGTCCTGCTTCTCTGGTGCCTGGCCTGGCAGACAGTGCAGCACTTCCCAGATAACAATAGCTCCTTAAGGCCAGCAGGTGGTTAAGGCACTGGACTCCCACATGGCCAACTGTGGTTCCAGTCCCAGAACCGGTGGCTTGCTTTCTCACTTTCTCTCTCTCTCTCTCTCTCTCTCTGTCTCTGGTCAAATTAAAATAAATAAATAAATAATAAAATAATTCTTTAAAAAAAAAAACCAAAAACAATAGCTCCATAACCCTCTCGAGCACCTGTAGGGGAAATACGCCCCAGGTTACAGATAAGGAAGCTGAGGCAGAAGAACTTCAGAGTGGAGGCAGGATCCTCACTCCCTCCGTCGGCCTGGTTCCAGAGACCACCCTCCTAACCATCCTATGCTACAGATCGTCTTTATTGTGATTTGAAGGCAGGAATTGACTTATTCCACCACCCGGGTAACATCGTGGTGCTCTGGTGTTTCCGCGGCTTCGGGAGCAGCTCCTCGGGGCCTCCTCTGAACTCGGCGTGTTTCATGAAGCACGTTTTAGTTCAGGAGCTTGGTGTGCATTTGCGATGAGCTAAAGGGGAGTTCATTTCTTTTTCCGTTATCCTTTTAAAACCCGGTATAAGGTAACACAGACTGTGAGCCCGGAATTCTATTTTAGCCCTGCCGCGGGGAGCGGTATTGTCCGACTCCAGCATACCTGCGAATTGTGCCTCCGAATACTGGTTTTCTTGCTTGCGAGTTAGGGTGGCCGATGGAAGTGATGAGAAGCGCACCTGGAGAATTCTCGAAGATGAGAGCTAGGAAGGGTTTCTGCCCTCTGGCCAACGTGCGTCCGCACACACACTTAGGATGCCCATAAGGCGCTTACTGTACATGAGTGGGCAGTTGGTTTTTCCTAAAGAATTATTTTTTAATTTTTTGTAAGAATTATTTTATTGGGACCAGCAGATGGCATAATGGTTACGTTGCTGGACTCCCATGTAGTTGACCACAGTTTGAGTCCCGGACCCGGTGGCTTAAACTCATGCCGGGCGCGTGTGCGTGCGTGCCCAAGATCCCGAGAGGAGAATGGAGGAGAAGGGATTGTGGCGTGGCCATCTCCCTTGGGGGGTGATTTCTTGCTTTCTGTCTCTCTCTGTCTCTGGAGAGCGCATGCACCCTGTAGCAAAAAATCTCACTTAAAAAAAAAAAGAATTATTTTACTTATGATTATTATTTAAAAAAATTTTCTATAGGGCATGTGCATTCACCAGAGAGAGACAGAGAGAGGGAAAGTGAGAAAGCAAGCTGCCAATTCCAAGACTCAGACCTTGGTCAGCCATGTGGGAGTACGGCACCTCAACCTCCACACCACCTCCTGGCCCTCAGAACAATTTATTTAACCTTATTTATTATTATTATTATTTTAAATTTGTTGTAGGGCACCTGTGCTCACCGGAGAGAGACTGGGGGTGGGAAGAGTAAGAAAGCAAGTCGCCCGGTCCAGGAATCGAACTGCGGTTGGCCATGTGGGAGTCCAGCGCCTTAACCAGCATGCCACCTGCTGGCCCTGCTGTGTTTAATGTACAGCTTTCCTTTTCTGTGGGAGGGAGCACACCCTCTGTGAAAACAAAGCACAGTGCCTGGCACAGTGACCGTAGTACCCTGGGGTTCTGTGTGTGCTGAATTTACACACGTGGGTTCTTCATTGAAGAGTTAAGTGGCATAAGGATGTATAGGGCTGGGGCCAGCAGGTGGCGTGGTGGTTAAGCTGCTGAACTCCCACATGGCTGACTGAGGTTCGAGTCCCCTACCCGGCAGCTTCGCTATCATGCCTGACGCGTGTGCGTGCGTGCCCAAATCCTGAGAGGAGGGTGGAAGAGAAGGGATCACGCCCCGAAGGGTAGGGTCAGTCCTCACTTTCCCTCTCTTGGGCCATCTCCTGTGAACACATGCAGCCCAGGGCAGAAACCTAAAAGAAATGGTTATGATGGTAAGGTTTCTGTTAGCTTTATTTTATCACAGTTTTCCTTTTTCTTTTTTTTTTTGTTTTTGCCAGAGGGCGTGTGTGCCCACCAAAGACAGAGAGAAAGAGAGGGAGAACACACCCCCGCCTGAGGTGTGGTCACTGCCCACTAATCCCGTCAGGATATTGAGCATACGTGCACATGCGCCTGGCATGTTTCTCAGCTGTCGGAGATGGCCTTCGAACCACAGGGTCCCCGTAGCCACCGGGTCATGAGGCCAGCCCTCGTGTACTTTTTTTCTGGAGAGGTTTTCGCTATAGGGCACGTGCACTCGCCAGAAAGACAGAGACAGAGAGATATAGAGACAGAAAGCGAGAAACCACCCCCCAGGGGGGATGGCCACGCCGCAATCCCTTCTTCTCCATTCTCCTCTCGGGATCTTGGGCACGCACACACACGCGCCCGGTGTGAGTTTTAAGCCACCGGATCTGGGACTCGAGCTGCGGTCGACTATGTGGGAGTCCAGCGACATAGCCCTTATACTATCTGCTGCTTGTGTGAAAAAGTCATCTTTATCCACACTTCCTCCTGTTACCCATTTTCTGCTTCTGTACCTCTTCCCCAGCAGTTGGGGGAAGCATCTTCCAGCTATTTCTCTCCGAAGATTTCCCATTAAAGTCACGTGTGGGTTTCATTGGTCCTTCAGGCCTCTTTTTCAGTGTCATGAATAGAGTTGTAAGAGTTAAGTAAAACACGAGCGTATCTGGAGACCTCCACTCCGGAGCTATGCTTTTGATTTTCCTAAGATTCCATTTACCACCTCATCCGTTCTCCGAGGGGTTTTTCCTGGAAGTGGTCGGCATAAACACATTATTGTAGCTAAACCACTTTCCCCCTTAACACACAGCATTAAAAAGCCCCTGCACGGACCAGCAGATGGCGTAATGGCTTTGTTGCTGGACTCCCACACGGTCGGCTGCAGTTTGAGTCCTGTACCCGGTGGCTTAAAACTTAGGCTGGGTGTGCATGTGTGCCCAAGATCCCGAGAGGAGAATGGAGGAGAAGGGATTGCGGTGTGGTATCCCCTCGGGCAGTGGTTTCTCACTGTCTGTCTCTCTGACTCTCAGGAGAGTGCATGCAACCTATAGCAAAAATCTTCTCCAAAAAAATCACCTTCAGGGGCCAGTAGGTGGCGTAGCAGTTAAGGTGCTGGACTCCCACATGACTGATCACAGTTCAAGTCTCGGACGTGGCAGCTTGAAATTCGTGCCAGGCACCTGTGTGTTCATGCCCAGAATTCTGAGAGGAGAATGGAGGAGAAGGGATTGCGGTGTGGTCATCTCCCTGGGGTGATTTCTCACTTTCTCTCTGTCTGTCTCTCTGGCGAATGCCGGAATCCTGTAGCAAAGAAAGCTCTCAAAAACAAACAAACAAACAAAAAAACCCCAGGACCAGCAGTTAGCGTAATGGCTATGTCGCTGGACTCCCATGTAGTCGACCACAGTTCAAGTCCCAGACTCCGTGGCTTAAACTCACGCTGGGCATGTGTCCGTGTGTGCCCAAGATCCCGAGAGGAGAATGGAGGAGAAGGGATTGCGGCGTGGCCATCCCCCCTGGGGGGTGATTTCTCACTTTCTGTCTCTCTGTCTCTGTCTGTCTGTCTGGCGAGCGCATGTGCCCACAAAAGAAAAAAAAAGAGAATCTCCAGTGGGCCCTGCCCGATGTCACAGAGCCGGCTTCCCTCTGCCTCCCTTGACAGTGCCCCCCCCCCCCCACTTCCCCCCGCCACCGTCTGCACTGTGGGTCCGCCCTGGGGTCGTGACGTCCACACTGTCTCAGGGCCACGCTCTCTGGCCTGTGGGTCTGTGTCCTGTGCTCCATCCTCTTCGAGCACCACCTTAGTGTCTAAGAGCACGAGCGTTCATGTGGCTGTTCTTTCTTTTTTTTAAGAAGTATTTATTTAATTCCTTTTTTTTTTTTTAATTTGACGAGAGAGAAAGAGAGAGAAAGGGGAAGGGAGAAAGCAAGCTGCCAGGTCTGGGACTCAAACTGCAGTTGGCCGTGTGGGAGTCCGGCCCCTTTAACCACTGCGCCGCCTGCTGGCCCCTCATGTGGTTTCTCTGACCAGATTCTGTCTTGGGCAGCTGCCGGAGTCGGACGCAGTTTCTGCTCACCGTTGGGTCCTCGTGTCGGCGTGTCTGTCTCGTTTGAACGAGCGACTTGACGATGATGTTCATTTTTTTTAGAGCCAAGGAGTGGAGGTAGGGAGTTAATAGCACCAGAAAATTCACCTGAATGCCTGAACCTTGGTGACCCGACGATTTGCTTTTCAGCCGTAACTAAAACCGAGCCATCTGGGACTGCGTCAACGCTTCATCTTCCTTTTTGGTTGGGATCTTTCGGCTTTGCAACACCCGTGGCCTAGGATCCCTTTAAAAGGAGGCGGGAGCTCAAGTAGATGAAGCGATGGCGGGTGGTGATTCAGAGTGAGCAGATATGTGGCTTAGTTTCTCCCCCCGCTTCCTTCCTTCCTTCCTTCCTTTCGTTCTTTCTTTGCTTTCCATTTTTTGGAGAGCTTTTTTCTATAGGCCGCATGCGCTCGCCAGAAAGACAGAGACAGAGAGACAGAAAGCGAGAAATCACCCCCCCCGGGGGGATGGCCACGCCGCAATCCCTTCTCCTCCATTCTCCTCTCGGGATCTTGGGCACGCACGCACACGCGCCCGGTGGGCCCGGGACTCGAACCGCGGTCGACTACATGGGAGTCCAGTGACATAGCCATTACGCCAACTGTTGGGCCCCGTTCTTTCTTTCTTAAAGCTTTTTGGCATAGGGCACATGCACTCACTGGAGAGAGACAGAGACAGAGAGAAGGAAAGTGAGAAATCACCCCCTTGGAATATGGCCACACTGCAATCCCTTCTCCTCCATCCTCAGGAATTTGGGCATGCACATACATGTACCCAGCATGATTTTTTCAAAGCTGCCAGGTCCAGGACTCAAACCAGGGTTAGCCACATGGCAGTCCAGCACATTAACCACTACGCCACCTGCTGGTCCCAATATGTGAACTTCTTTCCTATTTTTTAAGAGAGATTTTTGTTCTAGGGCACAAGTGCTCGGCAGAAAGACAGAGACAAGAGAGACAGAAAGCGAGACATTACGCCTGGGGGCTGGCCACACCACAGTCCCTTCTCTTCCAGTCTCCTCCCGGGATTTTGGGCACGCATGCACACGTACCTGGTGTGTTTGAAGCCACCGGGTCCGGGACTCGAACCGTGGTCGATTACGCGGGAGTCCAGCGATGTAACCATCACGCCACCTGCTGGTCCCCGATAGGTGAATTTCAGAATATCCGTCAGAAATCAGCTCTTCTCTAAGTGATGTTTGTTTGAATTCCAGAACGTGGGCCAAGACGATTCCTGGGAAAGTCGAATTCTTCTCCAGCGAGGGTTCAGACACGTCGATCCCGATCCCGATCGTGCCCCTGCGGGGCGTGGACGACTCCTACCCGCCCCAGAAGAAGTCCTTCATGATGCTCAAGTACATGCACGACCACTACCTGGACAAGTTCGAATGGTTCATGAGGGCGGACGACGACGTTTACATCAAGGGCGACCGCCTGGAGAGCTTCCTGCGGAGCCTGAACAGCAGCGAGCCCCTCTTCCTGGGGCAGACGGGCCTGGGCACCACGGAGGAGATGGGCAAGCTGGCCCTGGAGCCCGGCGAGAACTTCTGCATGGGCGGGCCGGGCGTGATCCTGAGCCGCGAGGTGCTGCGGAGGATGGTGCCGCACATCGGCAAGTGTCTGCGCGAGATGTACACCACCCACGAGGACGTGGAGGTGGGGCGGTGTGTCCGGAGGTTCGCGGGCGTGCAGTGCGTCTGGTCCTACGAGGTAAGGACAGAGGCCCTTCCGTCGGTGTGTCTCTATTTTCATTCGCTTTGATCCTTTCTTATTTATATTCCATGGTCGCACATCTTGGTGGAGTTCAGCGTGGGTTTTCAGAGAACGCAGGCGGCGTGTGATAGTCAGAGGTGTTACCATCCTTGTCAACTTTTCCTTTCTTTTTTTTTTTTTTGAGAGATTTTTGCTATAGGGCGCGTGCGCTCGCCAGACAGACAGAGAGACAGAAAGCGAGAAATCACCCCCCAGGGGGGATGGCCACACTGCAATCCCTTCTCCTCCATTCTCCTCTCGGGATCTTGGGCATGCACGCACGCACACGCATCCGGCGTGAGTTTTAAGCCACCAGGTCCGGGACTCGAACCGTGGTCGACTACGTGGGAGTCCAGCGACGTAGCCATTACGCTAATTGCTGGTCCCTCTTTTGGGTATTTTGGAACACCTTCCCCTGACCCTGATTTCTAAGCTAGTCTTCTTGCTAGAGATAGTCCTACTTTTTTTTTTTTTCATGAATTATTGAATTTAATTTTATTCATCATTATTATTTCTTTAATTTGACCAGAGAGAGACAGAGAAAGGGAAAGTGAGAAAGCAAGCCACCAGTTCTGGGACTTGAACCGCAGTCATCTGTGTAAGAGTGCAGCATCTTAACCAACATGCTACTTTCTGGCCCCAGTCCTTTTCCTTTTTTTTTTTTTTAACATGCCAGAGAGCGTATTTGCTCACATGTGCACTCTAGAGAGAGAGAGAAGGAGAGGAAGTTTACTGCCACAGTCCTCACTCCTCCGTTTCTCCCTCCTGTGTGTGGATTTAGGGCACACCACACACAGTGCCTGGTGTGTTTTTCAAGCCTCCAGAGCTAAGATTCGAACCATAGTCTGTCCCGTGGAATCCAGCACCCTTAACTATTTGAGAGAGAATTTTTAAAAACTCAACTTTATTTATTATTATTATGTGTTTTAATTTGACCAGAGAAAGACAGAGTGAGAAAGCAAGCTGCCAGGTCCAAGACTCGAACCATAGTCAGCCACGGACAGCCATGTAGGAGTCCAGTGTCTTTACTACCTTGCCACCTGCCAGCCCCTTGAGAGAATTCCTAAAACCCTGTGTGTTAGTGTAGTCACATAAAAGCCTTATGGAGTTGGGAACCAGCAGTTAGCGTAATGGCTATGTCGCTGGACTCCCATGTAGTCAACCGCGGTTCACGTCCCGGACCCGGTGGCTTAAAACTCACGCTGGGCGCGTGTGTGTGCGTGCCCAAGATCCCGAGAGGAGAATGGAGGAGAAGGGATTGCGGCGTGACCATCCCCCCGGGGGGTGATTTCTCGCTTTCTGTCTCTATGTCTCTCTCTCTCTCTGTCTGGAGAGCGCACGCGCCCTATAGGGAAAAACCTCTCCAAAAAAAAAAAAAAAAAAAAGCCTTATGGAGTTGTAGCAAGCACCTTGATCTGTAATGTAGTGCCACAATGTATCAGTGGTGGAAATTGTAGCAAGCCCTTTGATCTGGAATTTGATCTGGAATTCAGTGCCATAATGTATCAGTAGCAGAAATTGCCCAGTGGCCGCAGGCAGGGGACACTGTCTGGGGGCTAGTTTCCCTGTTACAACTGTACTCACCAGAGACGTCTAATGGTCTAAGAACAGGGCCTGGATATTTTAACCTGCCCTATAGCAAATAAAAAAAATAAAAATAATAAATAAAAAAAAATAAAAAGAATTATATCTATTGGGATATTTATCCATTTATTTAGACCTTTGATTTTTTTTTCTTTCTCTCTTTTTTTTTATTTTTTGGAGAGGTTTTTGCTATAGGGCGCGTGCGCTCGCCAGACAGACAGAGAGAGACAGAAAGCGAGAAATCACCCCCCAGGGGGGATGGCCACGGCGCAATCCCTTCTCCTCCATTCTCCTCTCGGGATCTTGGGCATGCACGCACACGCGCCCGGCGTGAGTTTTAAGCTACCGGGTCCAGGACGCGACTCCGTGGGAGTCCAGCAACGTAGCCATTACGCTAACTGCTGGTTCCCCTTTCCTTTCTCTTTTTGAGAAAAAAAAAACAAGTGTCAGGTGTAATCAAGTTCACGTATGTTTCCCTTTTACACAAATGGCAGCGTGTTGGGCCGGCAGGTAGCGTGGTGGTGAAGGTGCTGGACTCTCACACGGTCGACCACGGTTCAAGCCCTTGGAACTGGTGGCTTCTTTTCTCACTTTCTCTCTCGTTCTCTTTCTCCCTCTCTCTTCTCTCTCTCTCTCTCCTCCTCCTCTCTCTCTCTAGTCAAATTTAAAAAATAATAATAAATAAAGTTGAACAGATGATTCTTAAAAAAAAAAAAAAAAAAAGTTAAAAAAAAACCCAAATGGCAGCATGTTATATGTACTGTACAGCTTGTAGGTTTTCGTTCAATCTCTTAGCTTCTGGGGTCCAGCAGCTGGTGTGGTGATTAAGGCGCTGGACACTCCTACATGGCTGACCACGGTTTGAGTCCCAGACCTGGTGGCTTGCTTTCTCACTTTCCCATTCTCTCTCTCTGTCTCTAGTCAAATTAAAATAAATGAATGAATAAATAAAATTAAATAAATAATTCCTAAGAAATGTTTGAAAAAAAAAAAAATCTCTTTGCTTCTAACCTGAGTTGCCATCGGGGTTTGTCCTGTGTTCACCACAGAGGTGAGATTAATCCTGCATGGGGATGAGGAACTTTGATTAAACCTCTTGTAACTCCAGTTTCTCCATTAAGGTTCACATTATGAGAAATTATTGGGGTGGAGTCGTAACAGTAAAGACAATTATATTAAGCTTTGAGTATTGGAAAGAATTTGCTTTTTTCTAAAGCTAGCCAAAAGGTGCAATTTTCTTTTTTTTCTTTTGCAAGGAGAAATAATGCCTTGGGATAATATTTAAGTCATTAAAATGACTCATGGGAATAACTGTCAAAATAAAAATCCTGAGTCATTTTTAAGTTTGCTTTGATTATTAGTGGTAGTTACTTATTAATAAATGGCTTTCAGAACTTCATTTGGAAATAGTTTGAAACGCACAGGACAGTTAGGGAAGGGCAGAAGCAGCAGCCATGAGTCTGTTAAATGCTGGGAGAGCTAAGCGTGGGGGGCCGGTCACATCCCAGCTCGCCCTCGGCACGTGGGGCTGGCACGGTCGGTGGGAAATACCTCCAAGTGGGAAACAGGAATTTGTTTTACTTCAGGAGATACAGGAACTGTAGGAGGGAACAAAAAGACAGTTGGCCTGAGCAACCTATTCATTTTACTATAGCTTTTGATTTACTTATTTATTTTTAAAGTATGATTTCTTCATAGACGCTTTTGCCTTAGGATGTGTGTGCTCGCCTAGGAGAGACAGAGACAGGACAGAGAGACAGAAAGTGAGAAATCACCCCCTGGGGGGATGGCCACGCCACAATCCTTTCACCTCCATTCTCCTTTCCGGATCTTGGGCATGCATGCACACACACACACACACACACACACACACACGTGCCTGGTGTGTTTCAAGCCACCGGGTCCCAGACTCGAACCGCAGTCAATTACATGGGAGTCCAGTGATGTAACTGCTGTGCCATCCACCGGTACCAATTTTTGCTTTTTATTGATGCATTCTATACCTCTGGAAATGCACATAGATCAGAAGTTCATAGCCAAATGAATTTTCACAAACTGAGTGTACGGGATGACCAGCACCTAGAACTTTCTTTTATCATTATTATTTTTTTTTAGAATTATTTTATTTAATATATATACATATATGTATGTGTATGTGTGTGTGTACACACACATATGTATACACACACACACAGACATATATTTGACCAGAGAGGAACAGAGTGAGAGAGAGAGGGAAAGTGAGAAAGCAAGTTGCCAGGTCCAGGCCTTGAACCACAGTTAGCCATGTCAGAACCCAGTGCCCTTAACCACCACGCCACCCGCTGGCCCCAGTTATTTTTAAAAGTTTATTTATGTTTTAGTTTTTTTTTTTTTTTTCTTTGCCCTAAGTCACATATGCTCAGCAGAGAGAGACAGAGAGGACAGTGAGAAATCACCCCCTAGTGGGATGGCCATGCTGCAGTCCCTTCTCCTTCATTCTCTTCCTAGGATTTTGATCACGCACGCACACAGGCCCTGCGTGTTTTTCAAGCTGCCGGGTCCAGTACTTGAACCGTGCAGCCGGCCATGTGGGATCTGGTCACCTTAACCACACCACTACCTGGCTGGTCCCTTTTCCAGGTCTTTTCAGCCGTGTTTGTAAGCAGTCACTCACCCCAGGGCTTCCCAGCTTGTTCACACCATGGCGCTCACACACCAGGGAGACACCCCGAGGTGCTTCTCCCCCAGCTCCGAACTGCTCACTGCACCCCACCTTCACAGCACCCTGCCATCGGAGCGCTTCTCACCTGGGCTCAGGGAGAACTGGTTCCCGCTCCCCGTGCACACAGACACCAGGTGTGAGCCCCGAATTAACCCGCATGTTTTGGTAAAGGCCTCCTGGTTAGGCCCAGAACTGCCCTCTGAACTCCAGGGAGATCGCAGAGAAAAGATTCACGAACGGCTGTCTTTTTCTTTCTCGGACACTTCAGTTCAGGAGGCAGAGCCATATGTGTTCCTGAAAGAGTGAAAGAGAGGGACCAGCAGTTGGCGTAATGGCTATGTCACTGGACGCCCACGTAGCCGACCATGGTTCAAGTCCTGGACCCGGTGGCTTAAACTCACACCGGGTGCGTGTGCGTGCGTGCCCAAGATCCCTAGAGGAGAATGGAGGAGAAGGGATTGTGGTATGGCCATCACCCCTGGGGGTGATTTCTCGTTTTCTGTCTCTGTCTCTCTCTGTCTTTCTGGCGAGTGCACGCGCCCTATAGCAAAAACCTCTCCAAAAAAAAAAAAAGGAGTGAAAGAGAAATGCAGAGTGTACAGCCCTGTGGTGCTGATTTTGCACAGCGACAGTCCAGGGGTAGGTGAGGTGGTGACGACTGCGAGGAGGAGGGCGTACCAGCGAGGGCAGTGGCCTCACAGCGCGGAGTGAGAGAAGCCCGGGTGGCAGGTGCTGGCGGGGAACGGGAAGGCGGTCCACTCCCCGTGGCGATGGCTTAGAGGTGGCAAGTAAATATGCAGAAAAGGGAATTTCTTTATAAAAGCAGTATTGGCAGCGAGTGTGAAAGTCACTGGGGAAAGGAATGAAGTGGAGGATCTATATATACACACATGTATGTATAATAATTATAAATAATTGTTTAAAAAAAGAGGAAAATCTTCCTGCTTAGTCTGACTGGCTTATACAGAATGCTAAAGTCCTTATGTTAATCAGAGTCTGGCATTTTTTTAGTCTTCAGTAATTAGAAGAAATCCTGTTTCTTTGCTGTTGTCCTGTAGGTGGTTTGGTTCGAGTTGTCATTTTACAGTGTACTTATTGATTTTAGAAAGAGATTTTTGCATGCTCTCGTTGGAGAGACAGAGACAGAAAGTGAGAATCACCCCCCCCAGGGCGGAAGGCCATGCTATCGTCCCTTTTCCATTCTCTTCTCGGGATTTTGGGCACACGCACACATGTGCCCAGTGTGAGTTTAAGCTGCTAGGTCCGGGTCTTGAACCACAGTTGACTATGTGGGAGTCCAGTAACGTAACCATTATGCCATCTGCTGGTCCCTTATTTAATTATTTTTGAGTTTTTTTTTTTTTTTTTTTTTTTTTTTTTTTTTTTTGCCATAAGGCTCATGTGTTCACTGGAGAGACAGAGAGGATAGAGAGATAAAAAGCAAGAAATCACCCTCCCACAACTGCAATCCTTTCTCCATTCTCTCAGGCTTTTGAGCGTGCACACACACACATGCCTGGCATGTTTCAAACTGCTGGGTTCAGGATTTGAACAGCTGGTGGCTGCGTGTGAGTCCAGTGCCTTAACCACTATGCCACCTTTTGGTCCCCTCTTTTTTTTTTTTTTTCTTTCCCTCTCTCTCTCTCTCTCTTTTTTTTTTTTTTTTTTTTTTTTTTTTTTTAAGTGTTTTGCTATATGGCATGTGCACTTCCTGGACAGAGCCTGACAGAAAAAGAGGGAAAGTGGGAAATCACCTGCTGGGGGGATGGCCATGCCATAATCCCCTTCTTCTCTAGTCTCTTGGGATTTTGTGCACGCACGCACACACGCCCTGAGTGTTTCTCAAGCTTCTGGGTTTGGGACTCAAACCACACAGCCAGCCATGTGGGACCCAGGGCTTTAACCACCGTGCCACTTGCTGGCCTAAGTGGTTTAATTTCTAAGCTTCAACTGGTTTAGAAGTAGCAAAGAAATACTCAAAAAAGGGAATTTCTCTATGAAAAACTATCAGCAGCGAGTGTGAAGCTCACGAGGTGAAAGTGACAACTTTGAGGAAGCGAGACCACCACCGGGCAGCAGTTTAAGATCTGTCATTCATTGTGTTACAGTGAGATATCCCCCCCGGGGGAGTAGCCATGCAGCAATCCCTCCCCCATGCTTCTCCTGGGATCTTGAGCATGCCTGCACACGCGCCTGCGGGATTTTCAAGCCATCCAGTCCAGGACTTGAAGTGCACTTGGCCTCCTGGGAGTCCAGTGAGGTAACTGCCTTGCCATCTGCCGGTCCTTGGTGCGAATTTTTTTTTGCTATAGGGCACTTACGCTCGCCAGACAGAGACAGAAAGCGAGAAATCACCTCCCGGGGGGATGGCCACTCCGCAGTCCCTTCTCCGCCATTCTCCTCTTGGGATCTTGGGCACGCACACACACGCGCCCGGTGTGAGTTTAAGCCACCGGGTCCGGGGATTCAAACCGTGGTCGACTACATGGGAGTCCAGCGACATAGCCATTATGCCAACTGCTGGTCCCCCTTGGTACGAATTTTAAGCCACCAGTCTGGGACTCCAGCCACACCCAGGCTGCTGGGTCTCATCGTGAGTGTGGACCATCGCTTTTCAAGGCCAAGGCCGATCTGAAAATGAGATAGGAACAGGGCAGGCGACATGGTACAAAGATCACTGTGACCACGACGTCCCCGATGTCTTCCCTGCGTAAATGCTCCCCGGAGTGTTCCACGCCTGTAGCTGACATCCAGAGTCCTGGGGAGGCTGCCTCTGACAACTGGTTCCAGCGTTCTTTGCTTTGAAGGGGTTTATTCTGCCACTTTCATTGCTAGCACCCCAGAGCATCCCCTAGGGAGCCCCTAGTTTTATAGTTTGTTTATTTTTTTTTTTTACATTCAGACAAATTACTCTGAGCATCCCTTTATTCGCTTAGACAATCAGGGTATCATGTCCTCCAAATTAGAAAGACTTCCAGCCAGTTAGTTAGAGTTTTTACACATACTAGTTTTTATTTTCTAGTTTTTGGTGTAGGGCGTGTGTCCTCACCAGAAGGTGCCCTGGGAAAAACACCCCCTACCCAACCAAGGGAGATGGCCACGCTGCGGTCCCTTCTCCACTCTTAAGATTACGGGCACGTTGGGACCAGCAGTTAGCGTAATGGCTATGTTGATGGACTCCCACGTAGTCAACCGTGGTTTGAGTCCCGGACCCGGTGGCTTAAACTCACGCCGGGCGCGTGTGTGTGCGTGCCCAAGATCCCGAGAGGAGAATGGAGGAGAAGGGATTGCGGCGTGGTCATCCCCCCTGGGGGGTGATTTCTGGCTTTCTGTCTCTCTGTCTCTCTCTGTCTTTCTGGCGAGCGCACGTGCCCTATGGCAAAAATATCTCTCAAAAAAAAAAAAAAAAAAAAAGATTTCGGGCACGCATATACACTCACCTGGCATGTTTTTTAAGCTGCCCGGTCCGGGACTTGAACCATGTGCCATTGGCCACATGGGATCCAGCAGCCTTAATCTTCATGACACCCACACATTCATTTTTAAGTAAATTTCACGGTTAGCTGAGGATGCAGAACGCAGAAAGCAAAAAACCCTGCCCTTGTTTCTGCTGGAGCTAGACTGGGCCACAGAGAGGTGGACAGCAAAATGGGATGTGGGGGGGTGGTGTTAGGACATAGCACAGGGGCCGGCAAGGTGGCATGGTGGTTAGGCCCTGGACTCCCACATGGCCAACCACAGTTTGAGTCCTGGACCTGGAGGCTTGTTTTCTCCCTCTCCCACTCTGTCTTTCTCTGGTGAGCTCACATGTCCTATAGCAAAAAAAAAAGCTTGGCACAGGGCCCAGTGTGACTGGAGTGGAGAGTCATAGGCAGAGTAGGGAATGATACAGCCAGATGCACACGTGTGGAAGGGACATGGGAGTGGCAGGATGCGGGCGCCCGTAGTCCAGGCCTGAGTCTCCACGCTTCATTCTGCCTCGTTCTTCACCGGTAGCCAGCTCCTCAACGCCTCTGAACCACAACGTCCTTAAAAATCGGGCCAGACGGGACCAGCAGATGGCATAACGGTTATGTTGCTGGACTCTCTCGACCGCGGTTCGAGTCCCGGACCCGGCAGCTTAAAACTCACGCTGGGCGCATGTGCATGCGTGCCCAAATTCCTGAGAGGAGAATGGAGGAGAAGGCACTGCTGTGTGGCCACCCCCCTGGAGGGTGATTTCTCGCTTTTTCTCTCTGTCTCTCCAGCGAGCACATGTGCCCTATAGATAAAATCTTGTTTAAAAAAGAAAGAAAGAAATGTGAGGGGATATCTTTAAATGTCTGAAATATGAAACCATTCAGAAGTTACTCTTCATAGGTTAAAACAGATAAATTGAATATTATTTATGCTAAAGGCGGGGAATCTGTCTTTGCTTTTGCAACTTAGAGAAGACTGTTTTGGCAGAGCAAATTGGAGTTTGCCTAAAGTGGAAATGCTAGTTGTTTGGGATCTGTAATTATCTCATTGGCCAAGCAAAATGACCTGCAGGTACATAAACATGTCTGAAATGGTGTCTCCATTTGGCGTATCAGAGTCTTAGGTTGTGAGACAGGAAATGGGTCTAATTGCAAATTCACACGTCTTCAGAGTATTCCCTCTTGGTAGGAATATGTTAAAGATATTCCGGCTTCTTAAAAAATACACTCGGGGGAACCAACAGTTAGCGTAATGGCTATGTCGCTGGACTCCCACGTAGTCGACCGCGGTTCGCGTCCTGGACCCGGTGGCTTACAACTCACGCCGGGCACGTGTGCGCACATGCCCAAGATCCCGAGAGGAGAATGGAGGAGAAGGGATTGCGGCGTGACCATCCCCCCTGGGGGGTGATTTCTCGCTTTCTGTCTCTATGTCTCTCTCTGTCTGTCTGGCGAGCGCACACGCCCTGTAGCGAAAAAACGTCTCCAAAAAAAAAAAAAAAAAAAAAAAATACACTCGGTGCATGTGTATGCATGCCCAGAATCCCAAGAGGAGAAGGGATTGTCTTTTTTTTTTTTTTTTTTTGAGAGTTTTTTTTTTTTTTTTTTTTTTTTTTTTTTTTTTTGCTATAGGGCACGTGCACTCGCCAGAAAGACAGAGAGAGACAGAGAGACAGAACGTGAGAAATCACCCCCCAGGGGGGATGGCCACGCCGCAATCCCTTCTCCTCCATTCTCCTCTCGGGATCTTGGGCACGCACGCACACGTGCCCGGCGTGAGTTTAAGCCACCAGGTCTGGGACTCGAACCGCGGTCGACTACGTGGGAGTCCAGTGACATAGCCATTATGCTAACTGCTGGTCCCAAGAAGGGATCATCTCGTGGCCATCCCCCTGGGGATGATTTCTCACTCTCGCTCTCTCACTGTCTCTGCCCTCGCATGCGAACACAAGTTCCCTACAGCAAATGAAGGAAAGCAAAAAATATATCCTAGACTTCGTGTATTGATCAGCTCGCTGTTGGAAGATTACCAGCAGGCGTAGTTGGCCCAGGAGGTCTGGTTGACAGGAAAAGGGCCCTTTAGCACATCAGGGTATGGCATTTGCTTATCTGAAGGTGGAGCTGATGATGTTTCTGCGTGGGTGCGAAGGTGTGCGGTCTGAGATGTTATCAGCCCACTTTCTGTGATAGCAGGGACCTACCTTTTAAAGCTTCCCTCCATCAGTGTTCACAGTGTCATCCAAGTTGTTGTGAGGTCATTAGATGGAAATGATTTCTGAGTTCTAAGCATTTTCTTTTTAGCGGGACTTGTTTTTTCTAAAAAAATTACTTTATTTGACTTTATTTACTTACTTATTTTAATTTGACCAGAGAGGGACAGAGAGAGAGAGAGAGAGAGAGAGAGAGAGAGAGAAAGTGAGAAAGTGAGAAAGCAAGCCACCAGGTCCAGGACTCGAACTGCAGTTGGCCAGGTGGGAGTCCAGCGCCCTTAACCACCACACCACCTTCTGGCCCCAGAGTTCTAAGAATGTATTGTCAGTATATGAAATTGGGCTAATCTATTAACAAAACAAAACCCAAGTAAACCTCCCCCCCTGATTAGTAAACTGACAATAAACCAGGGTGAAATAGCGTAAGCCGCACAGCGAGGCATGGCGGGACCTGCCGTGATCAGATGCACAGGGTGACTTACCGGGGACAGTGCAGAGGGGGCTTTGGCGGCCTCGGTCTCCCCCTTATCTAAAGTGGCTGGTTTTCTGCACCCTCCTGAAAAATCGTGATAGTGACCTTTCCCGTTCATTTTGTCACTTTTGTGCATGACAGAGCACAAGCATGCCCGGGGTGGGGGGGGGACAGAGACAGAGAGACACCGTCTGCAGGGCCTGGTCACACCGCCGTCCGCTTCCACCTGTCCTCCGTCCCTCAGGGTCCCGAGATGGCGAACCCCAGCCTGCCTGCCGCTTCCAGCTCCTTGTTCCAGATCTGCTCCCCCCCGGGGAGTCCTCTTTATTGAACTAAGAGAATTCTGTGTGCAAAGTAACCAGTGAATGAATGAAGGCAAGAGGGATGAGATGGTTCAGGGAGTCGGGTCCCACGCAGCCCACTGCAGCTCCAAGCCTGGCCGCAGGGATTCGGAAAACTCACGGGCGTGCGTGTGCGTGCCCGGCTCTGCAGGGCGGAGAGATGGAGAGGGATTGCAGCGTGGCAGTGCGCTATTGGGAGTGTTCCTCTGGCCTGTCCTCCCTTTCTTTCTTTTTTTTAAAAATTTTTAAAGGGAACCAGCAGTTAGCGTAATGGCTATGTCGCTGGACTCCCACATAGTCGACCGTGGTTCGCGTCCTGGACCCGGTGGCTTAAAACTCACGCCGGGCACATGTGCGTGTGTGCCCAAGATCCCGAGAGGAGAATGGAGGAGAAGGGATTGCGGCGTGGCCATCCCCCCTGGGGGGTGATTTCTCGCTTTCTATCTCTATGTCTCTCTCTGTCTGTCTGGCGAGCGCACGCGCCCTGTAGCGAAAACCTCTCCAAAAAAAAAAATATATTTTTTAAAGAATTATTTTATTAGGACCAGCAGTTAGTGTAATGGCTCTGTCGCTAGACTCCCATGTAATTGACTGCAGTTTGAGTCCCAGACCCGGTGGCTTAAACTCACGCCGGGCACATGTGCGTGCGTGCCCAAGATCCCGAGAGGAGAATGGAGGAGAAAGGATTGCGGCGTGACCATCCCCCCTGGGGGGTGATTTCTCGCTTTCTGTCTTTCTGTCTCTCTCCGTCTTCCTGGCGAGTGCATGCACCCTATAGCAAAACTTTCTCCAAAAAAAAGATAAAAAAAAAGAATTATTTTATTTAACTTTATTTATTTTTAATTTGATAAGAGAGGGACAGAGTGAGAGACAGAGAGAGAGAGAAAGTGAGAAAGCAAGCCGCCAGGTCCAGGGTTCAAACCACAGTTGGCCATGTGAGACACCAGCATCCTTAACCAGCACTCCACCTGCCAACCCCCTCCCTCCCTTTCTCTGTCTCTCTCTGGTGAGCACATGTGCTCCCTAACCATTTAAAAAGTAAATAAATTAAGGGACCAGCAGTTGGTGTAATGGCTATGTCGCTGGACTCCCATGTAGTCGACCACGGTTCAAGTCCCGGACCCAGTGGCTTAAACTCACACCAGTTGCGTGTGCGTGCGTGCCCAAGATCCCGAGAGGAGAATGGAGGAAAAGGGATTGTGGTGTGGCCATCCCCCCTGGGGGGTGATTTCTCACTTTCTCTCTGTCTCCCTCTGTCTTTCTGGCGTGTGCACCTGCCCTATGGCAAAAAAAAACTCTCCAAAAAAGAAGTAAAAAGTAAATAAAGTAATACAACAGCATAACCCTCTGGCAGCAGCGTTTGCTCAGGCTGCGTCGTCTGGGATCGGAAGATCGGAAGTCCGGTTGTGGGAGGTTTTCAGGTGTGCTGTAAGTCAGCGCTCTCAGACTTGGCTGATGGAGGGACTTTTCAAAGGAAAACTTGTACACGTGGGTTGGGGGAACCTCAGGTATTAGAGTTGCGTACGGCCCTGGTGGGCGTGTGCATGTGTGCCCCAAATCCCGGCAGGATGTGGAAGTGGAGACGGGCTTGCCTTCCCACGCCCCATCGTGGGTGCTTTCTCCCTCTCCACCTCTCTGTCTGCTTGCCTGTCTCTGGCAAGCGCACATGCCCTCTGGCAGTTAAAAAAAAACAAATCGTCCTTGCCGTTTATCCTCTCAAACCACTTCTTATAATCCTGCGGCGGGTTGGAACTGTATGGAAACCGTGTGTGTGAGTTGACTTGACACGTTCAGCTTGTCTGGGGTAGTGGAGGAGAACCGCGGAGTCTGACTGTGGGCTTTTCGGTAAGTCACTCACAGTCAGGGGCAGTAACTTGCAGCCAGACTGGGTGCCCACATGGCCCCCAGCCCTGTGTTGGAGGTGTCCCCTCCTCCGAGCTGTGTCAGCAGGGATCTGACCCAGGAGCAGTGATAAGGGTTGAGGTCCACAGGCAGTGTGGGTTAAGGCGCTGGACTCCCAGATGGCCAATCGCCATTCGAGTTCTAGGCCTGGTGGCTAGCTTTCTCACTTTCCCTCTGTCTCGCTCTGGTCCAATAAAAAAATATTATTAATAGGGGCTGGCAGGTGGCGTGGTGATCGAAGTGCTGGGGTCCTACATGACTGGCCGTGGTTCGAGTCCCGGATCTGGTGGCTTACTCTCTCTCTCTCTCTCTATTTGGTGAACATGTGTGCTCTGTAGCAAATTAAAATAATAATAATAATAATAATGATAATAAAGCAACCAGCAGTTGGCGTAATGGCTATGTCTCCCATGTAGTTGACCGCAGTTCGAGTCCCGGACTCAGTGGCTTAAACTCACGCCGGGCGCGTGTGCGTGCATGCCTAAGATCCCGAGAGGAAAATGGAGGAGAAGGGATTGTGGCGTGGCCATCCCCCCTGGGGGGTGATTTCTCGCTTTCTGTCTCTCTTTCTCTTTCTGGCACGCATCCCATAGCAAAAACCTCCGAAGAAAAAGAATGATGATAAATAAAATTAAATTATTCTTTATAAAATAAATAAGGGTGAACATCAGCAGTCAGTCCTCAGAAACAACCTGGGCAGAAGCTGGATCCGGTAAGACAGTGGAAACAAACCTTCTGGCCAGAGATGAAACCAACGGATCCTTTAAAGCTATGACTGCAGGCTGTCTCACAGTTCCCTTTTGTCTCTGCACTTGATTTCACAGATGTCTGTGTCTGTGGTCTGCCTGTCAATCTTTCTCAAGCCTCCACCTGGGCTGCCCGTGAGTGTATTTGGAGGTTTATTTACCGAGCAATTGCAGTTTAAGGAAAGGTAACTAAGGAGCATTTGCTAATCTCTGCGGTGGCCGGAGCACTCTCTCCTTGACAGTCTTACCTCCTGGAAGTGGAGCTCAATTTCCCTTCTGTTTTTTTCTTTTCTTTTCTTTCTTTTTTTTTTTTTTTAGGTTTTTGCAGTAGGGCGTGTGTGCTCACTGGGGAGAGAGAGGGGACAGAAAATGAGAACGCACCCCCCAGGGGAGCTGTCCACACCGCAGTTCCTCCTCCATCCTCCTGTCAGGATTTCCAGCATGCATGGACACGCGCCCGGTGTGAGATTCAAGCCGCCGAGTCGGGGACTCGAGCTGCAGTCGGCCATGTGGAAGTCCAGCGCCTTAACCACCACTGTCCCTGCTGGCCCCAGCAATTTTCCTCCTCTTGGCTGTGATCTGGACTTAGCGATTTGTTTCTGATGACTGGGAGAGGGATTGGAGCCTGGGACACTGAGGTTGTTTTTTGGTTTTGTTTTTTTGTTTTTCTTTTTTTAGAGGTTTTTGTCATGGGACCATGCACTCTCTATAGAGAGACTGAGACAGTGAGAGAGAAGGTGAGAAATCACCCCCCTGGGGGGATGACCACACTGTAATCCCTTCTCCTCCATTCTCCTCCTGGGATCTTGGGCTCGCACGCACACGCACCCAACATGTTTTTCAAGCCACCGGGTCCAGGACTCGAACAGTGCTTGGCCACACGGGTGTCCAGAGATGTAACCACTACGCCATCTGCTGGCCCTGACGCTGGGTCGACATGACAGTGGTTACATGGCGGTGTCATCTCTGTCTCCTGCACTTCCTGAGGTGGTGGGATAAGGACTCTTCATCTCTGAAACGGTCTCCCCAGTCCGTAACCCACCGTCACGCGAGGAGAAAACTTCCAACAGACCAGAGATGTGGGACTTTCTAGAACATACCGAGCAGTGTTCTTCAGGGTATCCAGGTCTTGAAAAATGAGAAAAAATTGAGGAGCTTTCCTAGATTGGAGGAGATGGAGGAGACTGGAGAATTATATGGGGGAGGGGGGAGTCCTGGATCAGAAGAGAGAAGGGAGATTAGTGGGAAAATTGGTGAAATCTAAGCAAATCTAGGCTAGCTAATAATGTTGTACAAGTGCTAATTTTTTTTTCTATACCTTTTTTGCTATAGGGCATATGCACTTGCTGGAAAGAGACAGAGAGCGTGAAATGAGAAATCACCCCCGGGGGGATGGCCATGCCACAGTCCCTTCTCTTCCGTTCTCCTCTCGGGATTTTGGGCACATATGCACACACACCTAGTGTGATTTTTCAAGCCACTGGGTCTGGGACTTGAACCGGGATTCGAACCACGCAGTTGGCCATGTGGGATCCAGCTGCTTTAGTTATCATGCCACCAGTTGGCCCAGTTTCTAGGTTTTGATATGAATTATTTTATTTAACTTCATTTATTTTTATGTATGTATGTATTTATTTATTTTAGTTTGACCAGAGAGGGACAGAGGGAGGGAGGGAGCAAGCCACCAGGTCCGGGACTTGAACCACAGTCAGCCACGTGGGAGTCTAGCACCCTTAACCACATGCCACCTGCCGGCCCCCAGTTTGAGATGTTAACACGAGAGGAAGTGGGGTGAAGCCGTGGGAACTCTCTCCCGCCTGTGTTGACAACTCTTGTGTAAATCTGACATTTCGTTCAAAATCGAAATGCGTAGAACTCAGAGCTGACTGAGCGGCGCTGCCGTCCGGCCTGTGCGTGCCGCGGCTGCTCCGCGCCCTGGGAAAGCCGGGCCGGGCCCTGGAAGACTGGGCCCTTTGTCCTGTAAGTGGATATTGTCCAGGCTGCGATTCTGAGCTTACTGACTTCGAGGAAATCGCAGACAGGAGGGTCTTTGTGCGAGAGGGCCGCGGGCTTCTAACCCTCATAAAGAGCTTATCATCCGAGATCGCCTATAACGTACCATGTCATTACCGTGAAGAATGCGTCATGGCACCATCACGGCCCAGCTTCGCCCCGGCGACAAAGGGGCTTTGAGGAGCCACTCAGCGCTCGAACGCCCAGGCCCTGGATGACGTCTGCAGGGTTAACCCTGTCACGGTGGGCCTCAGCGTCTTTTCCCAGTGAGCCCAGTGAGAATCAAGAGCTCAGCCCTGTGACGTTTTTCTTGATGTCTGGGGCTCCTTGCCAGAGCTTTATCTTTGGAAATAACCTTATCGTAGAAAAACGCCATAGACCATACTTTTCCTTTCATGGATGTTGAGGTGTCTGTAGGTCCTTCTGCAACAGGAGCACCGATTTTAAAGATATGAGACTTGTATTTGTCATGGTGGACAGAATGAATTCAGTCTTTTTTTTTTTTTGGAGAGGTTTTTTTGCTACAGAGCACGTGTGCTCACCGGAGAGACAGAGAGAGACAGAGAGACAGAAAGTGAGAAATCACCCCCCAGGGGGGATGGCCACACTGCAATCCCTTCTCCTCCATTCTCCTCTCGGGATCTTGGGCACGCACACACACGCGCCCAGCGTGAGTATAAGTCGCTGGGTCCGGGACTAGAACCGTGGTTGACTACATGGGACTTCAGTGACATAGCCATTACGCTAACTGCTGGTCCCTTTTCTTTTTTTTTTTCACCCCCCCCCCCCCCCCGAGGAATCCCTCTGTGCTTTCTAGGTATTTATAAATTAATTCTGATAATTTAGAATTCTGGGTGTTGTCATAGGAGAAAATGAGCTTGGACGTCGAAATGTTTCAAATAGCATAAACCTATAAGATCGTTGGGGAAGCCATGACGCATTTTTCTATGCAAAAATGTGTCCCGACTTTCCCAACCACCCAATACTTGAATTTTTTTGTTGTTATCGTCAGCTTTTGCTGTAGGGTGTGTGTGACAACCAGAAGGGGTGGGGAGTGAGAAGTGACCCCCTAGAGGGGTGGCTGTGCTGCGTCCTTTCTCCCCTGTTCTCCTCTGGGGACTTTGGGCACGTGTGCAATGCACTCAGGTCCCTCCGTGTCCGGGACTTGAGCTGCACAGTCCACCAGATGGGAGCCAGCTGCCCTAACCATTATGCCGCCTGGCTGGCCCTGTTTTTTTTTTTTTTTTTCCTTAAAGAGTTTTTGCCATAGGACACAAGTGCTTGCTAGAGAGAGAGAGAGAGAGAGAGAGAGAGAGAGAGGGAGGGAGGGAGGGAGGAAGGAGGAAACGAGAAATCACCCCTCAGGGGGTTGACCACACCACAATCCCTTCCTCTCCACTCTCAGGATTTTGGGCACACACATGCATTTTCAAGCCACCAGGTCTGGGACTTGAACCAGAGTTATGTGGGAGTCCAGCACGTTAACCACAATGCCACCTTGTCCCCCCCATGTTATAATTTAAAAAAAAAAGAAATATTTAAAATAGAGCCAGTGCTGGCCCCGTAGCCTCGTGGTTAAGGAGCTGGATCCCTCGTGGCCACTTGCGTTGTGGATGAGCCTGGCACGCGTGCGTGCACGCCTCAGATGTCGACAGGATGGCGGAACGGACGAGGGAATGCAGCATGACCACGTCCCGTTACGGGGGTGCTTTCTCTCTCCCTGTCTCTGGCATGCATACAGTGCCCTCCGGCCATTAAACAAACAAAAACAACAGGGGCCAGCGGGTGGCATGGCAATTGAGCTGCTGGACTCCCACGTGGACAGCTGTGGTTGGAGTCCAGGACCCTGTGGCTTGAGATTCACACTACGGGTGGTGCGTGTGTGTGTGTGTGTGTGTGTGTGTGTGCGTGTGCATGCGTGCCCAAGATCCCGAGAGGAGACTGTAGGAGTGGGGATTGTGGTGTGGCCATCGCCCTGGAACGTGGTTTCTCGCTCGCTCGCTCTCTGTCTCTCTGTCTCTCTGGCGAGTGCATGCACCCTATAGCAAAACATCTCTCTAAGAAAAACAAAAACCAAAAGCAGAGCCACTAGGACTGGCAGGTGGCGTGGTGGTCTAAGGCACTGGACTCTCACACGGCTGGCTATGGTTCGAGTCCTGGACTTGGTGGCTTTCTCACGTTCTCTCACTCTCATCAAATTAAAATTAAAATAAATAAATAAAAAGAATTCTTTAAAACAAAACAAAAAGCCCAGAGCCATCCTGCATGCCCACTGTGAGCTTTCGCATTTGTGCAGCGGCACAGCTGAGCTCCTGGGGTGTATCCTCTCCCTGTGGCACCTTAGCGCACACGGAGACAAATAAGTACTGGCAGGGGCCAGTGGTGTGGTGGTTAAGATGCTGGACTCCCGCATGGTCGACTGTGGTTCGAGTCCCAGTCCTGGTGGCTTCCTTTCTCACTTTCTCCCTCTCTCTCTCTGGTCAAATTAAAAAAGAAGAATAATAAAATGATATACATCATTCTTAAAAAAAAGAATATGTAATAGTAAGTCATACCAGATCCCTGAGGAATCAGAGACACAGTCCAGGGGCTGACGAAGGAGGGACGCTGCCAAGTCAGCGTGCGAGGAAAGGGCCTGGTCAGACAGGGAGGGGGTGCGCAGAGGCCCAGAGGGGGTCACGGTCACGTGTCTGACTGGGGCTGGGTGGCTGCAGCAGCGGAGTGCAGGGCAGGTCCTTGGAGGGCTGGCCATGACTGGAGCGTGGATGTTAACTGAGTGACCGGAGCCCCAGGGCAGAGGCATGTGGGTCACGAGTGTTTCCGGCAGCAGGGGAGCCAGGGTGGGACAGAGAGAGTGACTGGCTGGCCCGTCCAGAGACTCCGGGAAGAGGTGAGAAGGGGTGGGCTGGGGAGGGCTCTGCAGGTAGAGCTGATCCGATGAGATGCGATGCGGGGGCAGACAAGTGGCCAGAGTCCCCGCAGGGCAGGTTCCCGTGGAAGGAGAAGCCAGGGCAGGCACTGCAGACAGCAGGTGAGAGTCGTCGGCAGGTCCTCGGGTCATCGCCCCATGAGGGGGACGACGGGGAGGGCTGAGGGCGCAGCCTGCAGGCTCCCGGGGTCGGAGGCAGACAGAGGGTACCCGAGAGGCAGGAAAGCTTGACTTCCGCTCGCTTGGTGTGAGCCAGCGACGTCTGAACGCTCCCCACTTGGGTCTGGAAGGTGGTCAGGTGGACATTTTTTATCCAAAGTGAACATCATCGGGACCAGCAGTTAGCGTAATGGCTATGTTGCTGGACTCCCATGTAGTCGACCACGGTTCGCATCCCGGACCCGGTGGCTTAAACTCACGCCGGGCGCGTGTGCGTGCGGGCCCAAGATCCCGAGAGGAGAATGGAGGAGAAGGGATTGCGGTGTGACCATCCCCCCTGGGGGGTGATTTCTTGCTTTCTGTCTCTCTGTCTCTCTCTGTCTGTCTAGTGAGCACACGCGCCCTATAGCAAAAACCTCTCAAAAAAAAAAAGAAAGTGAACATTATTTTCTTCCAGAAGAGGAGCTCACGGCCAGTTAACGTGCTGGACTCCCACATGGCTGACCGTGGTTCGAGTCCCAGACTTGGCATCTTGCTTTCTCACTTTCCCTCTCTCTCTGGTGAGTGCACATTCCCTATAGAAAATGTTAAAAATAATAAGTAAATCTTAAAATAAATAAATAAATAAATAAAAGAAGACGAGCTCTAGGCTAGCAGCTGACCTAATAGTTAAGGTGCTAGACTTCCATGTGACTGACTGCGGTTCAACTCCCGGACTCGGTGGCTTAAAACTCACACCAAGTGCATATGCGTGCGTGCCCAAAATCCCAAGAGGAGAAGGGATTGTGGCATGGCCATCTTCCCTGGGGGATGATTTTTCATTTTCCCTATCTTTATCTCTCTATGGTAAATGCACGGGCCCTGTGACAAAAACCTTAAAACAGGAAGAAAAAAGGAACTGAAAAACTGCATGGTTTTGTTTTTAAAAAGATAACCTTTTTAATCTTTCAAAAGACAAGCGTCTTCAGAAAGCTGCCTCACACCCTTTACTGGATTGCCGTCAGAATGTCCTAGGGCTTTCTTTTGGAATCTTCAGTCTGTAAAAGGCTTAATGGACCGTACACCTGCTTATCCCCAGGAGCTCTAAGTCATTTTCGAACACTTAGTACATCAATGAGATTTCTAAGTGCACTCTTCACATGGGAGGCTGAAACGACTGTTCATTTCAGGAGACAGTTATAACGGAACATCGATTCAGTTAAGCTTTCGTAGGAAAATAATTGTTCCTGGAGATCGGTGAGATTTAAAGGCTATGCTTTTTGTGTAGAGGAGAAAAAAGTATTAATAAAAAGCATTTCTGGGGACCAGCACTTAGCGTAATGGCTATGTCGCTGGACTCCCACGTAGTCGACCGCAGTTCGAGTCCTGGACCTGGTGGCTTAAAACTCATGCTGGGCGTGCGTGTGTGCGTGCCCAAGATCCCGAGAGGAGAACGGAGGAGAAGGGATTGCGGCGTGGCCATCCCCCCTGGGGGGTGATTTCTCGCTTTCTGTCTCTCTGTCTCTCTCTCTCTGTCTGTCTGGCGAGCGCACGCGCCCTATAGCAAAAACCTCTGGGAAAAAAAAGCATTTCTGCAAGGTGCTTGGGATTCGAGGTCCATTTACATTTTATTGTATTTATTTTTTTTAAAGAATTATTTATTTAATTCTACTCGTTATTTTTAAATTTGTTCAGAGAGAAAGAGAACGTGGGAAAGCAAGCTGCTAGGCCCAGGACTTGAACCGCAGTCGGCCCTGTGGGAATCCAGTGCATTTAACCATCATGCCACTTGCCAGCTCCCAGGTTTATTTAAGTTTTAAATAGTTCCTAGCAAGGTATGGGGAACCAATCGCCTGTTTTCTTGCCCCCTTCTTTTTGAAATATACACCAGCTTTCTTTCTTTTTTTTATTTTTAAGAGATATTTGCTATAGGGCACGTGCATTCACCAGACAGACAAGAGACAGAGAGACAGAAAGCGAGAAATCACCCCCCGGGGGCGATGGCCACGCCGCAATCCCTTCTCCTCCATTCTCCTGTCGGGATCTTGGGCACGCACGCACACGCGCCCGGCGTGAGTTTAAGCCACCGGGTCCAGGACTCGAACCGCGGTTGACTACATGGGAGTCCAGCGACACAGCCATTACTCTAATTGCTGGTCCCTCGGTTGCCATTTTGATGAGCACACGTCTGGGAAGCCAGAGCGTTCATCTGGGTGAATTCATCCTTGGCCCTGGTTCACTTTGATTTCACCCATTATGCCTCAGGCTTTGTTTTAGTTTGTCAGAGAGTTAAAAACCCATTTAAACCGTGTTCTAAATCTCAATTTCCTCCTCTCTGAAATAGGGTTCCTTAATTTGTCCAAGGCTGTACTGCTTGTAAAGAGCGTCAGAACTGGAACCCAGCCCAGTCTGACCGCAGAGCCTGCCAGGTTAATTCTAGCGGTCCCATTTTCTTTTCCTGTACAATATTGCACTGTACTCTTACCTTTCCATCGTAAATGTTGGCCAGTATTCACTTGAAAAGAACCAATAACGTTTAGTTGTCGAGAATTTTAAGGAGGACGGGCCGGCAGGTGGCATGGTAGTTAAGGTGCTAGACTCCCACACGGCTGACAGTGGTTCGAGTCCCAGACCTGACTTAAAACTCGTGCTGGGCGTGTGTGTGCATGCGTGCCCAAAATCTCAGGAGGAGAACAGAGGAGAAGGGATTTCAATATGGCCATCCCTACTAGGGGGGATGATTTCTTACTTCCTATCTCTGTCTCTCTCTCTGGATATCTGGCACCCTATGGCAAAAAAATCTCTCTTAAAAACAAAAACAAAAACAAAAACAAAACAGTGATCAGCAGATGGCGTAATGGTTATGTTGCTGGACTCCCACTTGGTCGACCACAGTTCTAGTCCCAGACTTGGCACTTTAAAAGTCACGCCGCGTATGTATGCATGTGTGTCCAGAATCCCGAGAGGAGAAGGGATTGTGGCATGGCCATCCCCCCTGGGAAGTGATTTCTGGCTTTCTGTCTCTGTATCTCTGTCTCTCTGGCAAGTGCATGTACCTTATAACAAAAATGTCTCTCCGAAATCCCAGGAGGAGACTGGAGGAGAAGGGATTGTGGGTGGCCATCCCCATCGGGGTGAGTCCGCGCTTTCCTCCTCTCCGTCTCTCTCCAGTGAGCTCATGCTCCCGTAGCAGAAACCTCAAAAAAGAAGAAAAGGAGTCTCAGTTCTCTTTTATATTTTGTAGAGGATTTATTTGACTTTTTTTTTTCTTTTGGAGAGGTTTTTGCTATAGGGCGCGTGAGCTCGTTTGCCAGAAAAACAGAGAGAGACAGAGAGACAGAAAGCGAGAAATCACCCCCCAGGGGGGATGGCCACACCGCAATCCCTTCTCCTCCATTCTCCTCTCGGGATCTTGGGCACGCACGCACATGCGCCCGGCGTGAGTTTAAGCCACTGGGTCCGGGACTCGAACTGCGGTCAGCTACGTGGGAGTCCAGGGACATAGCCATTATGCTAACTGCTGGTCTCGGTCCCACGCCTTTTTCTGGTGGCTCGATAGCACATTTCGTTTCGATCATTGCATGATGTTTCATCGTAGGGCTGTACCATATCTTACCTGTTACCTTATCGAAGGACAATTTGATCAATAGCAGTTTCTGGTGATTAAGAAGAAAGCCGCTGTAAATATTTGCCCACATGTTTTCCCGTGGAGGTAAGATCGCTGGATTGTCGGAAAGAACATGCCACGCTGTTTTCCAAGTGGCCGATCCATGTTGCATTGCTGGAGTAACGAGTGGGACCGCTCGCTGTCCACGCTCTCCAGCGGTCGCCCTTGCCGGGGTGGGGTTTTAGCCATTTTTCAGGGGTGTCTTGCGTAGGATGGGGTAGTGCGCGCTCCTTTTGGTTTTAGCAAGAGACTTTGAACGCCCCGTTTCTGGTGTAGTCCAGGCCGAGGTGCTTTCACTGGCGCTGTGTTTATAATCCGGGCAAGTGGCTCTGTGCATGTCTGTATTTTAATAATACGAAGCTTGGACATGCTTATGCTCGACTATAATGAGGAATGGAAAATTGCTGAACTGATCTGCTCCTAGGTTGGGCTTGATTTTTTTTTTCCCCTGTTCTTTTTATGGTCGTACATGTGCTTCAGGCATCTAGAATGTTCACACAGAGAACTTAACCTCAGTGGTACCGGCAGACGGTTTTGAGACAAGTCCAGACAGCTTGGGGAAGACGGTCACATTCCAGGATTCGTACCTCGGGGGGCTGACGCGGGAAATGAGTCCGAGGAGAGGCATGCGGGCTGTTCACCCATGTGTCACTCCGCGGACAGTCACTAAGTGTCTACTGTGTGTTATGGCGCTGCTTGGAGGGGGGCCAGGGTGGGCATAGGTTCACCCGCCTTAGCTAAGGAGGGACAGATAGGATGCGTGTTTCTGTGATTCACTCAGCAAACTCTTCCATGCTACTCAGCGCCTGGAACTGCGGCCTGGTACTGAGGGAGTTTGGGAGAGTGATGAGAATGTTTCTGCCCCTCTGGAGTTTGTGTTCTGTTTTCTTTTTTTTTTAATTTAAATTTTTGTTACAGAGTGCATGCACTTGCAGAGAGAGACAGACAGACAGAGAAAGAGAGGGAAGACGAGAAATCACCCCTCCCATGGGGATGGCCATGCCTGAATCTCTTCTGCTCACTCCTCTTCTCAGAATTTTGGGGACGCACTTACACGTGCGTGTTTTTCAAGCCACCAGAGCTGGGACTTGAACCGCTCAGTTGGCCATGTGGGATCTAGCCACCTTAAGCTCTGTGCCACCTCCTGCCCCTCTTTAAAAAAAAAAAAAATAAATAAATAAATAAATAAATATATATATATATATATATATATATATATATATATATATATATATATATATAAAGGCTATAGTGCTTGTAGGTATACCAGAGACAGACAAAAAGAGGGCAAGAGAGAAAAAAGGAAAAGTGACAAAGCCCCTCTCCCCCGGGGAGTGGAGGACGGCCACACCACAGTCCCTTCTCTGCCACTTCCCTCTCTGTTTTTTTTTGAGAGGTTTTTGCTATAGGGCACGTGCGCTCGCCAACCAGCCAGAGAGAGAGAAAGTGAGAAATCTCCCCCCCAGGGGGGATGGTCATGCCTCAATCCCTTCTCCTTTCTCTCTTGGGATCTTGGGCACCCACGCACACGCACCCGGCGTGAGTTTTAAGCCACCGGGTCTGGGACATGAACCGCGGTCGACTATGTGGGAGTCCAGCGACATAGCCATTACGCTAACTGCTGGTTCCCACCGCTTCCCTCTCTGGAGTTTGGGCACGTATGCCCACACATGCCCATTGTATGCTTCAGGCATACAAGCTGCTGGGTCCTGGACTCAAACTGTGTGGCCAGCCAGGTGAGATCCAGGTGCCTTAACCATCATGTCACTAGCTGGCCTTCTGGAGTTGTTTGTTTGTTTTCTTAGAGAGAGATTTTTTTTTTTTTTTTTGAGACGTTTTTGCTATAGGGCATGTGCATTGACTGGAGAAAGTGAGAAAGTGAGAAATTACCACAGGGAGGATGGCCATGCCACAATCCCTCCTCCTCCATTCTCCTCTGGGGACTTGAAGCGTACATACACTTGCACCTGGCATGAGTTTTCAAGTTGCCGGGTCTGGGACTCGAACTGCTCTCGACCATGTGGGAGTCCAGTGGCGTAACCACTATACCACCTGCGGGCCCCAGTAAGGATGGTTTTTATGCTTCACCTCCAGTCCCTTTGTAGGTAAAGATGGTACCAATGATATGATTAAATGTGCTCACATAGAGAATGGATTTTCTTTACTTCTTCTTTTTTTTTTTTTTTTTTTTTTTGCTACAGGGCATGTGCACTCGCCTGTGAGAGGCAGACAGAGGGCAACAGAAAGACAGAGAGGGAAAGCAGGAAATCACCCCCTGGGGGGATAGCCATGCCACAGTCTCTTCTTCATCCTCCTCTTGGGATCTTGGGCACCCATTCACATGCACCTGGTGATTTTCAAGTCACCAGGTCCAGGACTCGAACCGGGGTCGACCATGTGGGATCCAGTACCTTAATCACCATGCCACCTGCTGGCTCCAGACCGTTTTTACTTTTTTGACCCAGAGCACATGCGTGTGCATGTGAGAGCGCACGCTCTCAGTAGGGTCTATCATGTTGTAATCCCTTTCCTCCGGTCCTCCAGCGCCTCAGGATCCTGGGTTCTCACGGTGTATTTTTCAAGCTGACTGGAGATCCGAACCCCAGTTTCCACGTGGCTTCCAGCGCTGCACGCTGCCCGCCTTACTGCTGTATAATGGACGCTGTGCTTTAATTCCGTTCTTCCGTGAGGCTTTTGAAGTTCCCTTGTCCATGGCATGTGCCTCTATCTCTGGTCACACTACAAAGGAATAGGCCCTGGGGCTGGCAGGTGGCGTGGTGGTTAAGGCGCTGGACTCCCACATGGCCGACCATGGTTCAAGTCCTAGACCCGGCAGCTCGCTTTCTCACTTTCTGCCTCTCTCTCTGCTCAAATGAAAATAAATAGGTTGAATTAAAAAAAGAAAGAAAGAAATAGGCCCAATGTTATATGGCAGTGATTTAGAAGCATGTCATGAGAATGCTGGCATCATCATGCTCCAAATCTTTTTATAGTTAAAATTACTTGGCTTAAAAATACTCTTTTGCAGGCCAGCCAGGTGGCATTGTGGTTAAGGCGGCTGGATCCCATATGGCTGACCATGAGGTTCAAGTCCTGGACCTGGCAGCTTGAAAACATATTGGGAACATGTGCACACATGCCCAGAACGCTGAGAGGAGACTGGAGAGGGATTGCGACACGGCCACCCCGCTCGAGGGTGACTTTTCTCTGTCTCATAGATGTGCTCACTCACTCTCTTTCTCTCTCTGGCTTGTGCACATGCCCGATAGCAAATTTTTAAAAAATTATTTGAAGGGTTTACTTTTCTTTTTTCTTTTTTTTTTTTTTTTTTTTTTTTTTTGCTATAGGGCGCGTGCGCTCGCCAGACAGACAGAGAGAGACATAGAGACAGAAAGCGAGAAATCACCCCCCAGGGGGGATGGTCACGCCACAATCCCTTCACCTCCACTCTCCTCTCGGGATCTTGGGCACGCACGCACACGCGCCCGGCGTGAGTTGTAAGCCACCGGGTCGGAGACGCAAACCGCGGTCGACTACGTGGGAGTCCAGCGACATAGCCATTACGCTAACTGCTGGTTCCCTACTTTTCTTTTTAAAACTATAGATGATGCTGTATCATAGCAGCTCCACAAAGTGTTTACTCAGTAGCTTTTAAACATGTTATACTGACATGGTGGTTAAGGCGCTGGACTCCCATATGGCCAATCGTGGTTCGAGTCCCGGACCTGGCGGCTTGCTTGCTGTCTGTCTCTCTGGTCAAATCGAATAATAATAATAATAAGTAATAAATGGGCAAAATTGGGACTGGCAGGTGGTGTCGTGGTTAAGGGTCATGGACTCCCATATGACCGACTATGGTTTGAGCCCTGGACCTGGATCCTCACTTTCCCTCTGTCTCTCTCTAGCTTTTACTCTGTCCATCTCTGGTCAAATTAAAATTAATTAATTAAGCTAAATAAAATAATTCTTAAACAAACAAATAAATGGAGGACCAGCAGCCAGCACTTGGCTTTGTCGCTGGACTCCCATGTAGTCGTCCGTGGTTTGAGTCCGAGACCTGGTGGTTTAAACTCACGCTGGGCGCATGTGCGTGCGTGCCCAAGATCCCAAGAGGAGAATGGAGGAGAAGGGATTGCAGCGTGGCCATCCCCCCTGGGGGGCGATTTCTCACTTTCTTTCTCTCTGTCTCTCTCTGCCTTTCTGGCGAGCGCACGCACCCTATAGCAAAAACCTCACCAAAAATAAATGAATGAATGAATGAATAAAATTAAATAAATCTTTAAAAAAGGTGTTAAATGATTTCCCTTTCATTTTAAAAAAGTATCATTTATTTAATTTTATTTATTATTATTATTGTTATTTTGTTTGCTATAGTGCACATGCATTCACCAGAGAGAGGCAGACAGAGAAAGAAAGAGAGAAGGAAAGCGAGAAAGCAAGTCGCCAGGTCCCGGATTCGAACTGTGGTCAGCCATGTGGGAGTTCAGCACCTCAACTACCACACCACCTGTTGGCCCCTACCCTTTCAGTTCTTAAAAAGAAAAATATTTTTTTTTAATTATTATTTTTTAAAGTTTTGCTCCAGGGCACACATGCTCACCAGAGGAAGAGAGAGAGGGGGAAAGTGAGAAAGCCAGCTGGCAGATCCGGGACTCAAACCGTAGTTAGCCATGTGGGAGTCCAGTGCCTAAACCACCACGCCGCATGCTGGCCCCTACCCTTTTGCTTTTTTTTAATTTTTTTTTTTTTTTGAGAGGTTTTTTGCTATAGGACGCGTGTGCTCGCCAGACAGAGAGAGACAGAAAGCGAGAAATCACCCCCCAGAGGGGATGGCCACACCGCAATCCCTTCTCCTCCATTCTCCTCTTGGGATCTTGGGCACGCACGCACACGTGCCTGGCGTGAGTTTTAAGCCATTGGGTCTGGGACTCGAACCATGGACGGCCGTGTGGGAGTCCAGCACAGTAACCACTACGCTACCTGCCGATCCCTCCGACAGGGTCTTTGCCCTGAGACCCACCTGGGCATATTCATGGGTACCACATTTTCCTTCCTTTCATCTGTTGATGGACACTTCAGTTGTTTACCTTTGGTACAGTAATTTATACCTCCATTTAAACATATCATATATATTGATTTTTAAAATGGTTTACCTCTCTTTCTCCCCCCCCCCAAAGTGTCATTAGAGAGACAGAGGGAGAGAAAGCACCCCATTTGGGTGTAATCCCGTCTCCTCCACCTCTCCCTTCCACTTCGCTATCCTGTTGGGATTTTGGGCATGCACGCCCATGTACTGGTACCTTTTTCAAGCTGCCGGGGTCAGGATTCGAACCTCTGTCGGCCCTGTGAGAACCTGGCTTCTTTAACCACTAAGCTACAGGAGCAGCCCCTGGTTCACCTCTTCTTTTTGTCTCTTAACCTTTTGGATTAGATAATTTTTATTGTTGCATTTTTTCCCCTTCTTTGCTGTTTTGTTTAGTATTCTAGAAACGACATCATGCAGTTTTGACATATTACAGACTATAAGTGAATTCTCTTAAAAATTAAAACTAATTGTGTCCGGGGCCAGTAAGTGGGATGGTGGTTAAAGTATTGGGCTCCTGCGTGGCCAACTGCTGTTCGAGTCCCAGATCTGACAGTTAGCTTTCTCACTGTCTCTCTCTCTCTCTCTCTCTGGTGAGTGCATGTGCTCTGTACCGAGTCAGAAATGATAATAACAGGGCCAGCAGGTGGTATAGTGGTTAAGGTACTGGACTCCTGCATGGCCGACTGTGACTTGAGTCTTGAACCTGGTGGCTCGAAACTCTTGCTGGACGTGTGTACTTATGTGCCCAAAATCGTAGGAGGAGAATGGAGGAAAAGGGATTGCGGCTGGCCATCCTTTCTGGGGGACAATTTCTCACTTTCTCTCTGTCTCTCTCCATCTTTCTCGCAAGCGCATGCGGCCGATAGCAGAAAAGCCTTCTAAAAAAAATAAGGACCAGCAGATAGCGTAATGGGTTATGTTGCTGGATTCCCATGTTGTTGACCGTCGTTCAAGTCCTGGGCCTGGTGGGCTCAAAACTCACGCCGGGCACGTGTGCATGCGTGCCCAAGATCCCAAGAGGAGAATGGAGGAGAAGGGATTGGGGTGTGGCCATCCCCCTTGGGGGTGATTTCTCGCTTTCTGCCTCTCTGGCAAGCGCATGTGCCCTATAACAAAAATCTCTCCCCCAAAAAAAGAAATATCTCAGTCATTATTTGTGTAACTAGTGCTTGCGTCTTAATTCTCACATCTTTTTCCAGGACTTCAGCTCACATGAGTGTTACACATTTGCACGGGGTCCTGTATCTACCTTGCATTATTTTCAGTATTTTCTGTCCCTCTTTGACTCTGTGACTTAAAGTCTCTGGATTTTTCGTCCTCTGTCTCATCTTCATTTACTAATAGACCTTAAGCTGTATCTGATCTGTTACTGAACTGATTGTGTTTTAAAGTCGAGTTGCATATTTGAGTTCTGGGTTTTCCATTCGATGTTTTTAGAAGTTTGATGTTCTTTGTTGAGATTCTTCATCTTGTCATCTGTTTCCTGAACATGTTAATTGCATTATTTTAGAGCCTGTATCTGACAACAAATACAGGTTTATGTCTGTAGTTTTTTTTTTCCTCTCTTGGTTTTTGGTTACTTGGTTTCACAGGTTGCATGGTCAGTAACTACTGAGTGAATTGGAATCTTCGATTGTATGTTATAAAAAAAAAGAAAGAAAGAAGATCCGTGGATGTGGCTATGGCCCTCCAGTGAGGATATACATTTGTTTCCGGCAGGCAGTTAGGGTAGGAACACATCACCTTAATCCAGGCAAGAGACTGAGCTGACTCAAAGCTGCTGCGTCTTTGGAAGACCTGGTGTATTTCCGGTTCATCTCTGCCCGGTACCTGCAGCTCCCCACCCCTCTCCCCGCACTCTCCTCCCTTACGCAGTCCTCTTCATGATCTGATTTCTGCACAACTGAGATCCTCGTTCCCCTTAACTCACAGAAACTATTTCTAATTTTAAAACTCAAGAGAGTGGGATTTAAGATTCAAAGCAATGCTTTCTAATACCCATTTAGGTGTCAGTGCATCACCTTTCAATTGTTACTGATAACAGGGTTGCTTTTTTTTTTTTAAAAGAATTATTTAACTTTATGTATCCATTTATTTATTTTAATTTGACCAGAGAGTGATAGTGAGAGAGAGAGAGAGAGAGAGAGAGCGAGCAAGCATGAGAAAGCAAGCCATCACGTGTGGGACTCGAACCGTGGTCGGACACGGAGTCCAGAGCCCTTAACCATCATGCCACCTGCTGGTCCTGCATTTTTTTTTTTTTTTTTTTTTTTTTACTCAACTGTAGTGGTTTTGTAATGACTAAAGGATGTACTTTAGGAAACTGATGTTCAAGGTCTGATGGCGGCTTCTCCCTCTTTTTCTGCTGAACAGTTCTGGTTTATTGTGCAAAATTAACCTCTAATCTTCAAGGCTCTTAATTACAAAGGTTAAAGTCCTTCTTCCTTCCCTTTTTTTTTTTTTTTTTTTTTTTCCTGCTATAGGGCAGAAATGATCGTGACCAGCAGTTAGTGTAATGGCTATGTTGCTGGACTCCCATGTAGTGGACTGCGGTTCGAGTCCCGGGCCCGGTGGCTTAAACTCACACCAGGCGCGTGTGCGTGCGTGCCCAAGATCCCAAGAGGAGAATGGAGGAAAAGGGACTGCGGCATGGCCATCCCCCCTGGGGGTGATTTCTCACTTCCTGTCTCTTTGTCTCTCTCTTTCTGGAGAGCGCACGTGCCCTATAGCAACAAACTCTCCAATAAAAAAGAGAAAACTACTTAAAAAGAGGCAACCTAGATGTTCCCTCATTGGACCAACTCCATCTAATTTAGCCGTGCCGAAGGGCTTAGGTGTATCCAGAGTAAGCCACGTGCAACGTGTTAGTCGATCAGTTTTCTAGAATAAGGTCTCAGCCCAGCATGAGTTTAAGCCACCGGATCCAGGACTCGAACTGCTGTTGACTACATGGGAGTCCAGAGATGTAGCCATTGTGCCAGCTGTTGGTCACTGTACTTTGTGGGTTGTTGGGTTGGTATTTTTTTTGGGGGGGGATTTTTGCTATAGGGCGCGTGTGCTCGCCAGAAAGACAGAGACAGAGAGACAGAAAACGAGAAATCACCCCCCGGGGGGATGGCCACGCCGCAATCCCTTCTCCTCCATTCTCCTCTCGGGATCTTGGGCACGCACGCACACACGCCCGGCATGAGCTTAAGCCACCGGGTCCGGGACTCGAACCACAGTCGACTACACAGGAGTCCAGTGATGTAGCCACTGTGCCAACGGTTGGTCCCTATTCTTTGTGTTTTGAACTTGCAATCTGGGTGTGTCTCTGTAGACGTGGATCGCACGCCAGTAGACTCATTTGGAACATCAGTGGTGTTACCCCCACATCTCTCCTTCCCCCCCATCAGTAAGTAGACCCGAAGCACCACTACGTGTGTGTGTGAAGGAAAAAGCGGTCTTCGCAGTAGTTTCTCACTGCGCTGTTTATAATGCACCCTGGGAACTTCACAGAAAATACTGAAAGGTTCGCTCTCACCGCGGCTTCCCCTCCTTTGTTGACTGCATGCAAATGTATCTTATTATTGCTGCATAGCAACTGACCTTGCCTGCAATTTTTGTTTAGTGATTTTTTTTTTTTTTTCCTGTGAAACATTGACTTTCTTTAACAGTTTCCAGTCTCTCAAGCATCAGGTTTTTACTTAACACCCCCCCCCCTTTTTTTTAACCCTGTGTCAACTAGTTTAGTCAGCGGGCTATCATCTCTTACCGTTTTTATGTTTCTGTGTTTAAATTGTCCCAGATTTGTCCAGCCCCGACTTTCTGAGTTCTGTGTCTTTTTTTTGGGGTCTGTTATGTGATAGAGTGTGCTAGCCAGAGAGAGGGGGCAGTGAGAAATCACCCCCAGGGAAGACGACCATGCCACAATCCCTTCTCCTCACTTCTCTTCTTGAGGTTTAGGGCATGCGTGCACATGGGCCCAGTGTGAGTTTTTAAGCCCCCAGGTCCGGGATCAAACCCCACAGCCGGCCGTGCGGGACTGGGCGCCTTCATCCCCACACCACCTGCTCTGGCCTTTGTGTCTTTTTTGATATGACTCTGTCAATTCTTGAGCATTCATTTTTGCTTTCTGATGTAGTAGGATGTCCCAGGCTCGGGGTCAGCAGGTGGCACGATGGTTAAGGGCACTGGACACCCCCGTGACCGACCGCAGTTCGAGTCCCAGACCCGGCAGCTTGCTTTCTCATTTTCCTCCCCCCCCCAGCCCCTTCCCCCCATCAAATTTAAATAAATAAATAAAATACAACAAAATAAAAAAGGCTCCTTTTTTCCCTTGCCCCAGACCCACAGTTTTTCATTTCTCTAAGAGAGACCTGGTTTCTTTTAGTGGAAAATACTCAGAAACCTCTGTCTGGGCTCAGGGTGGGCTCACGGCTGTCGGGCGTTGCTGTTCCAGGCCCGTTCGGAAGACCACACTAGGGAAACGCGAGTTTGTGTGTGTGCACGAGTTCACGCGGTCCCCCCACATTCCATCTCCACCCCAAACGGCTCTGTCTCCTGCTCTCCCTTTCCGTACCTGCGAGTCCCCCCTCGGGTAGGCAGGGCCCTGCTGCCCGTTACCCGTGGACTCAGCTCTTCCTGGATGAGTTTCCGGCGTCTGCGAGTGATCGCCCGCGGCTGCAGCGCCTCCCGCCCTCGGGCTGTGACAGCCCATGTGACAAGCCACTGCACCTGCCACCCCTCTGCCACCCTGTCCCATGTAGAGGCTTTTCTCGCATCTTTGCGGCTCTGAACCCCCACCCTGGGCCGCTGCACCTGTCCACCATTAGGGGCCCCTACCTTGGTGACCCCACCAGTGGCCTCGTAGTGCAGAAAACAGGATGGGGAGGAGGAATGGGTCCGGAGGCCCAACTCCTCTTCAAATAGGCTTTTCATCTTACTTACTTCTTTTTAGGTAGTACCGAGCATGTCCCATGGCAATACAGCCTTCATTTTAAGAGTGTTTTTAAAAACCAGATGGTGTAATGGTTATGTCGCTGGTCTCCCACAGGGCTGACTGTGGTTCGAGTCCCGGACCTGGAGGCTCGAAACTCATGCCAGGTACATGTGTGTGCGTTTTTAAGATCTAAGAGGAGAATGGAGGAGAAGGGATTGCAGCATGGCCTTCTCCTCTGGGGGGTGATTTCTCGCTTTCTTTCTGTCTCTCCAGCAAGCTCACAAGCCCTATAGCAAAAATCTCTCAACAAAACAAAAGAAAACAAAACAAACCTATTGGTAAATTTCCAGAACAGAATATTATGGTTTTTAAAAGTATATTCTTTGAAAATCTCTTTTGTTTGAGTATTTCTTTGTGACAAATGTTCACTTTTTCCTAGTAGATGGAGTCTTTTTATATTATGATTATTTAAAAATTTCCTATAGGGCGTATGTGCTAACTAGAGAGAGTAAGCGAGCTGCCCGGTCCAGGACTGAAACTACCCTTGGCCAAGTGAGAGTCCAGTGTCTTAACCACCACACCATCTGCTGGCCCCAGTAAATAGAGTCTTATCTGAATCATTTCTATTATGTTGTTGGGAAAGTCTGACATACTTTTCTGGTTTTCTGTGCAAAAATGCATCATGACTCCCCCACTACCCAACATATTCCTCTTTGAGGTTAATATATTAGACACTTAAATGAGTTTGTGGAGGGACCAACAGATGGTGTAATGGTTAAGTCACTGGAGTCCCATGTAGTCGACTGCGATTCAAGTCCTGGTCCCGGTGGCTTAAAACCCATGCCAGGCATACGTGTGTGTGTGTGTGTGTGTGTGTGTGTGTGTGTGCGCAAAGTCCCAAGGGGAGAATGAAGGAGAAAGAATCGTGGCGTGGCCATCCCCCTGGGGGAGGGTGGTGGTGATTTCTTGTTTTGTGTGTCTCTGTCTCTCCAGCGAGTGCGCACACCCTAGAGCAAAAATCTCTCTACCCAAAAAAGAGTTCGTGGAAAATCAGAATGAAAGTCCAAGTGTTTTGTAGTGCAAGAAAAGTTAAGACCCCCTCCACGTAGAAAATAGGATGAAAGTACGTTGGCTTTCTAGGGGAAATGTGCTGTTAACATTGAAATGAAACACTCTGTAAAGTACCACGGGGTGTTGCTGACAGCCAGCCAGCGTCATGAGTTATGCTGTAAAAGTTGGAATGAGCAATTGTGAAAACAGCGTCGTTAGCCTGCTCACTTGAGAAGTTCTCGGTGATACTGATTCTTCCATTCCGAAGGCTCATATGGGCGTCACTCTTTCCTCTTCTCTGAGCCAAAGACATCTTATTTCCACAAGCGAGGTATAGAAGAAAAGCCTTTTATTCCCATTCTGGGTAGTGAGCGGTTTCTTTTTCTCTTTGACTGTACATGCTGGGTTAATATAAAAAATTTTGTCCAGGGACCAGCAGTTGGCATAATGGCTATGTTGCTGGACTCTCATGTAGTCGACCGCGGTTCGAATCCTGGACCCGGTGGATTAAACTCACGCCGTGCGCGTGTGCATGGGTGCCCAAGATCCCGAGAGGAGAATGGAGGAGAAGGGATTGCGGCGTGGCCATCCCCCCTGGGGGGTGATTTCTTGCTTTCTGTCTCTCTGTCTTTCTCTGTCTTCCTGGTGAGTGCATGCGCACTATAGCAAAAACCTCTCAAACAAACAAACAAACAAAAAAAAAAACATTGGTCCAGAGTGGACTCTTTCTGAGAAACAGAGTAGACAAGATTTGTTTCAGGTATCTTATTAGGACTCTTCCCATTTAGATGGGATTTTTTTCATTAGGTTAGGTTGGGTTGGGTTGAGTTGTTGGGTCCTATTTCTCTTAAATAAAACTTCAATATTGGAGGCAAATTTCTCCAGACAGGGATGGTTCTAAGAGTAGCCAGTAGATAAACACAACATAAGTTCCTCGGACACTGGGACCAGCAGCTCACATAATAGTTACATCACTGGACTCCCACATAGTTGATTGTGGTTCGAGTCCCGGACCTGGTGTGAGTTTAAGCTGCCGGGTCCGGGACTCAAACTGCGGTCAACTACATGGGAGTCCAGCAATATAGCCATTACGCCAACTGCTGGTCCTTCATTATTGTTTTGAAAAACAATCACCTAGGGGGCCAGCGGATGGCGTAGCGTTGATGTTACTGAACTCCCACATGGGTGACCGTAGTTTAAGTCCTGGACCTGTGTCTTGAGAATCACGCCAACCTCATGTGTGTGCGTGCCCAAGATCCCGGGAGGAAAATGGAGTGTCTGACAAGGGATTGCGGCGTGGCCATCCCCCCCGGAGGGGGTGATTTCTCACTTTCCCTTTCACTGGCTCTTTCTCTCCCTGGCCAGTGCATGTGCCCTGAGGCAAAATCCTCTAAAAAATAAAATAAAATAAAATAATTTGGAATTGGTCCTGCTGATCTGAGAGCTGTTAGCTGCTCCTAGCCCGCCTCATCTCACGCGTGTGCGTGTCGGCCCACCTGCCTCAGTTCCCTCTCCTGAATCATACCTCTCTGCTCACACTGCCCCGGGAGAGGGAAAGAGCAGGTGCGGGTCAGGGTTTGAAATTCAGTTTCTCACTTAGTGATGTCAGTGTGGTGTGACAACATCAAAGTCCTAACGCTCTTAACTACAGTTACTTTTTTTTTTATAGGGTGTGTGTGCTCAGCAGAGACAGAGACAGAGAAAGAGAAGGGGGGAAAGTGAGAACTTGCCCCCAGGGGAATGGCCACCTCACAGTCCCTTCTCTTCCATTCTCCCCTTGGGATCTTGGGCGTACACGTACATGCACTTAGTGTGAGTTTCAAGCCGCCGGGTCCGGGACTCGAACCACAGAGCCGGCCTTGTGGGATCCACCTGCCTTAACCTCCACAGCTCCTCTGCCCATGAACACAGTTCCTGTAAAGATGGGAGCATATTACTAGCTACAGTAAATGGTACCACACCAAGAGATGGGAATTGAGCAAGTGATGAAAACGTGTCTCTCGGGACCAGCAGTTAGCGTAATGGCTATGTCGCTGGACTCCCGCGTAGTTGACCGCGGTTCGCGTCCCAGACCCGGTGGCTTAGACTCACGCCGGGCGCGTGTGCATGCGTGCCCAAGATCCCGAGAGGAGAATGGAGGAGAAGGGATTGCAGAGTGGCCATCCCCCCTGGGGGGTGATTTCCTGCTTTCTGTCTCTCTGTCTCTCTCTCTCTGTCTGGCGAGCGCACGCGCCCTATAGCAAAAACCTCTCCAAAAAAAAAAAAAAGAGAAAAAAAAAAAAGAAAAAGAAAAAAAACGTGTCTCTCTGGTGAGCGCATGTGCCCTATAGCACAATCTCTTTTTTTAAAAAAATAAAAACCCTTGGGACCAGCAGTTGGCATAATGGCTGTGTCGCTGGACTCCCACGTAGTCGACCATGGTTTGAGTCCCGGACCCGGTGGCTTAAACTCACGCCGGGCGCGTGTGCGTGCATGCCCAAGATCCCAAGAGGAGAATGGAGGAGAAGGGATTGCGGCGTGGCCATCCCCCCTGGGGGGTGATTTCTCGCTTTCTATCTCTCTGTCTCTATCTGTCTGGCGAGCGCACGTGCCTTATAGCAAAAACCTCTCCAAAAAAATAAAAAATAAAAAATAAAAATTGAAGTTCTTCACTGAGCAGAATAAGCGTGTGTGGCCTGTGTGTTTCGTGGCCAGAATGCCATCCTGGTGGTCGTTCACAGAAATGCCAGCCCCTTACAGCTCTGCTGTCACAGTGCTCGTCAGGTGTGCGAATGACTTCCAGCGAGGAGCCCTAACGCCTGGGAGAGCTGTCAGGAAGCCCGGTAGACGGTAGGCTGAGGACGCGTTTATGTCAGTACTCAGGGGGGTATGTAAGGGCCTGGCTGCTGCTTTGCTGGAGAGGGTGCCGGGTCTGCAGACCACTGGCTTTTTCCCTCTGAATCATCGGCGTGTTCGGCGGTAATTGACGGGCGAGGAGGCACTGTCGGTTAGTGGTTATAATAAATTGATGTCATGCCCATAGCACAGCGAGCGAAAAAGGATGAATTAGAGACAGAAATAGTAACGGGTTTTTGTCCAGGAAACCTCAAAGCATATAATGAGGTATTGCCATGTAGATGACTTTTTTTTTTTTCTTTTCAGAGAGAGATTTTTTTGCTCTAGGGCACGTGTGCTCGCTGAGAGACAGGAAACAAGAAATCACACCCTGGGGAGGAGGGTGGCCGTGCTGCAATCCCTTCTCCTCCATTCTCCTCTTAGGATTTTGGGCGCGCATGCGCGCACACACACGCAGTGTGAGTTTTAAGCTGCCAGGTCCAGGCCTCGAACCACAGTCAACTATGTGGAGTCCAGCAACGTAAACATTACACCATCTGCTGGTCCCACTTTTTTTTTTTTTTTTTTCCCCCTTGATTTGCTGCAGGGCGCGGGCATTCACTGGAGAGAAGAGAGAAAGAGAGAGAAAGAGACAGCTCCCCGGGTAGGGGATGACCATGCCACAATCCTTTCTCCTCTCGGGATTTTGGACACGTATGCATATGTGCCTGGCCTGTTTTTCAAGGTGCCGAGTCCAGGACTCCAACTGTGCAGTTGCCCCTGCGGGATCCAGCTGCCTTTACTACCATGCCACTTGCTGGCCTGTGTAGATTACTTTTAGAAAGAAGAGAAAACCAAAGATTCAGCATATACTGAGTCATTGGAAAAGTCATGATGCATTTTTGCATAGAAAAACAGAAAAAATGGAGACCAGCACATGGCGTAATGGTTACCTCACTGGACTCCCACGTAGTCGAGGGTGATTCAGGTCCCGGACCCGGTGGCGTGTCCAAAATTCTGAGAGGAGAATGGAGAAGGGATTGAAGCGTGGCCGTCCCTCCAAGGGGGCCAATTTATAGCTTTCTGTCTCTCTGTCTTCCTCAGCCCTATAGCAAAAATTTCTCTCTAAAAAAAAGAAAAGAAAAGAAAAACGGCAGAAATATCATGACTTTTCCGACAACCCCGTGAGACCCAATAAAATGTAGAAACTTTAGGTTTTATAAAGCAGATTACAGAGCAAAGGCTGTTTGCGTTGTACTTCTGAAGATCTGAATAGGAACCTTTAAGAAGTCTCTTACTGGGCCAACCAGAGGCATGGTGGTGAAGGCCGTTGGATTTCACATGGCCCTATTGGTCTGGGTCCTGAACTAGCCACTTAAAAAAAATCACGCCAGGCTCATGTGCGTGTGTGCCCAAAATCCTGAAAGGAGGAAGGGGTGGAGGAGCAGGAATTGCAACATGACCATTCCCCATTGGGGGTGTTTTCTCACTCCTCCTCCTCCCGCCCCATCTCTCTCTGGCTTGGTGGTCAAGGGCATTGGACTCCCACATGGCTGACTGCGGTTCGAGTCCCGGACCTGGTGGCTTGCTTTCTCACTTTCCTTCTCTGTCTCTCTCCTCAAATTTAAATAAATAAATAAAGTTAAATAAAATGATTCTTTTAAAAAATTATCGTACCATAGTACGATTTATTTATTTACATATGATACTGTAAGAAGTTAACTATAGTGATGTTAGTGAAGTGGTAATATTCTTTTTTTTTTCTTTCTTTCTTTGTTTTAATTTACATTTCATTACATGTTTTTATACATTTCTTTTTCCAACACAAAAACCATGCATGTCAGTCAAGACAAGGATATTGCTATATACATCATCATCAGCAAATAGCTTCTCATTTTTTGTCAGTTAAGCATACTTTTACCCATTTTTTTTCCTTCTTCTTTTCCTGCCCTCCCTTCCACACTAAACTTTTTTTTATTTTCCACATTTTATTGATTCACAAAAGATCTTAAAGGTATGGACAAAGCTAGAATCTAGTGACAAGTGCACTGCAATTTTCTTCTGAAACAATTTTTTTCCTCTCTCCATTCCCCCTTTTACTAAAAAGAGGTATAAACTAACTTATTTGCAAAAAATGAAAATTAAAAAAAAATAAATTAATCTCAGTTTGGTCTGTTATTTGCACAGAGCCCCATAAGAATTCAATTTCTGATGCAAGGCAACAGATACTATTGTATTGTTAACTTATGCAAATAACCATTCTGCTGCAAAATAAGAACGCTCACAGATATTTTCCAATTGCAAAGGGGTCAGGGAGAAAAGTTTATGTTTCAATTTAAAAAATTCCTTAACAAATTGCTGAACCCAACAACTCAAAAGAGAAGAAAACTCCTTAAATCTGGAAGAGAAAGCATAGAAGAAAATCAGTAATGTTTTAGGAAAAAGTCAGAGAATTCGATTTCACCAGTTCAGTCTCGTGTAAATCTCTCTCTTGTTGAATTTTCAGTGTTACTATGATCTGACCTTTCTGTTAACATTATTATTGAGATTTCAGAACTTGTCCCTACCATTAAGTTGGCCTTTTTCTTGGTAATTTTTTGTTCTCTTATTTGTCTGTCTTGGTATGACACTCCCTTCAGAACTTCTCAAAGAGCTGGTCTGGTGCTGGTAAATTCTTTCCGGTTTGGTTTATCTGAGAACGTTTTTATCTTTTCTTCCCACATGAAGGATAATCTTGCCTGATACAGTATTTTTGATCGAAATTGTTTTTCACTTAACACTTTGAATATATTTTCCCATTCTTTCCTTGCTCGCATTGTTTCCAACAAGAGGTCCGATGTTAGCCTGATGGGATAGCCTTTGAAAGTCACTTGACATGTCTCTCTTGCCAATTTTAGTATCTTATCTCTGTCTGTGGTTTTGGCCAATCTGACTATGATGTGCCTTGGAGAAGACGTTCTTGGGTTGATTCTATGTGGAGTCCTTTGTATATCTCGGGTTTGGATGTTTGAGTGCCTCTCTAGGTTTGGAAAGTTTTCTTCTAGGATTTCATGGAATAGAATTAAATAGAATAAAATTAATAGAAAACTATTAATAGTTTTTTCGCCTTCTGGAATACTGATTATCCAGTTATTTGGGCATGTAATAGTATCTAGTATCTCTCATATATTATTCTCACTTTTGGGGGTTATTTTCTCAGTCTTTTGGTGAATTTTTCTAGGTCAGAGGTTCTATCTTCTACATCTGCGATTCCATCTTCTGCATGATCTAATCTGCTTTTAATACTTTCAAGGGTGGTTTTGATTTCCTATATTATAGCCTTCATCTCTAACAGTTTCACTTGAAGCCTTTTTTTATGGTGTGTATTTCTTCTTTCAGATCGTGGAAGAACTTCCTCACCTCCTGGAACTTGTTGTCTTTTTTCTCCTGCATTTTCTGGAGTTCATTGTCTCTCTTCTCTTGGGTCTCTGTTAGCTTTGTCACTATGAATGTCCTAAAATCTTTATCTGACATTTCCAGGAGTTCCATTGTACAGTCTGTGGATGATGAAGGGCTCTTCTTTCCCCTTGGGGAGAGAGATATTTTCTTGATTTCTCATACTTCCTGTGCCTCTGTGGTGGTGGTTTCTGGTCATCTGACAGATTATACGTTACTTCCTACCTTCTGGCTTTTCGCTGGGTGATGGGCCGGAACAAGGGGTTGCCAAGTGGTAATATTCTTTCATAAAAAGTTTATCTTTCTTTTTTTCCTTCATGAGAGACAAGAGTAAAAAAGACATGTACCCCCAAAAAGGGTCTGCCCTCCACAGCCTGCCCCAGCCTCAGCTAGCCAGCAACATGGGCACACCCAGGCCCCATGTATATAGCGAGGCCCAGGGACACGAACCCAGGACCTTACCACTGTCCCATTACTGGCCCGATATTCCTAACTCTTCCAGGCGGTCACTTTTAACCACTCATTTTGGTAATTTTAAGAATTTGTATATTTGTGGGACCAGCAGTTAGCGTTAATGGCTATGTCGCTGGACTCCCACGGAGTCGACCGCAGTTCGCGTCCCAGACCCGGTAGCTTAAAACTCACGCCGGGCGCATGTGCGTGGGTGCCCAAGATCCCGAGAGGAGAATGGAGGAGAAGGGATTGTGGCTTGACCATCCCCCCTGGGGGGTGATTTCTCGCTTTCTATCTCTCTGTCTCTGTCTGGCAAGCGCACGCGCCCTATAGCAAAAACCTCTCAAAAAAAAAAAAAAAAAAAAAAGAATTTGTATATTTGTAAGTAGAACTTTTAATTCACCTTTCACTCAAATTCCTTGATTGTTAACATTTATCAAATAAGCTTTATCATAATCTTTGTTTTCTTAAGAAATTAAGAAGTTATTAAATTAAATAATTTAATTGATTATTATTATTATTTTTACATTTTCTATAGGGCACATGTGCTGACCAGAGAGAGACAGAGAAAGAAAGAAAGAGAGAGAGAGAGAAAGTGAGAAAGCAAGCTGCCAGGTCTGAGACTCGAACCATGATTAGTCATGTGGGAGTCCAGCACCTTAACCACCACACCACCTTCTGGCCCTCCGCTTTATTATTTTCTAAGTGTGTGTGATTTTCTCTGAACCATTTGAGTGTAAACTACAGGTGTTAGACTCCTCTTGCCCTTCAACACCCCAGTGTTGGTTTCCTAAGGACAAGGGCACTCAGGGACGTAAGCCCAGGTCTGTGGCCAGAGTCAGGAGCGCAGCCTCGCTATCTAATCTTCAGACCTCATTCGCGTCTCACTGGTTGTCCCAGGGACGTCCTTCGTCACACAGACAGCGCCAGGCGTCCCAGGGCGCAGTCCCGGAGCACAGGCGACGTGTAGTGGGCGTACCTCTTAGTGTCCTTCACCTCTGACCCTGCCTCTGCTGACCTCGACGCCGTGTCCCTTTGCCGTGTCACTCGGCGCCCTGTCTCCCAGCCTGGGTGATGGCGTCAGGAGGGTGAATTTTGTGGGTCACTTGCCAGATTGGTCCACTGTAAGAATGCCATTTCCCTCTTTGTAATTAGTAAGGATCTGTTCTTTTTCAAGTTTTTAGAAGTTTGATATTTTTTTCTTAGTTTTTTTTTTTTTTCTTTTAATTTGCTGTAGGACACATGTTTTTGCTGGAGAGAGATAGCAAGTGAGAGAGAGAGAGAGAGAGAGAGAGAAAGCACCCCCTAGGAAGGACAGCCACGTCTCAGTTCCTTTTCCTCTCGGGATCTTGGGCACACATACACATGCACCCAGTGTGATTTTCATGTGATTTTCAAGCCACTGGGTCTGGGATTCGAACCACAGTCGGCTACATGAGAGTCCAGTGACATAACCGCTATGCCATCTGCTGGCCCCATAAAGCAACATTTTTAAGGTTAAAAAGCCAGTTCCCTAGGCCAGACTCCCTTACCCATCTGCGCCAGTGCGTGCCGGCCCTGGGCAGGTGTGGTCCTCGTCCTCCTGTCAGCCTTGAGTCTCGGCTCCCACTGCCCTGTCCACCGTGGTGAGCTGGGGGTGCGAGAGCTTGTCACCTTGGCTTCAGACATACATCGGGCTCCTGGGATGTGACCAGCTCATGGGATCAGCCCGGAGAGGAAGCTGGAGTGTGTTTGGTCGGAGGGTTGTCCTCCTCGGCTGGGCCCGGCCCTGTCCTGGCTGCTGGCCGCCGCCTGGAGAGGGCTCCTCACCCCTCCCGGGTGTCCTCTGCGGGGTCCTGCAGGCAGCCCGGGTCCCTCTGGGCACAGTTCAGGAAGGATGGGAGGAGACAGCCCGTCTTCCTTTCTGTCTGGTGACCTGTCTCTCTAAGAACCCATTGGCTGGGGCAGAAAGACAAGGGCAGCCCCTGCCAGCCCAGGGCCACCGAGGCTGCCAGGAAACGCCCGTCTGCACTTCTTCCCAGCTGCTGGGACGTCTGGCCCCTCGTCGGCCCTCCGTCTGTGACTCACAGCTGTGGCTGGAGTGAGGATTTGGCTTCGCGGACTGCCTGCCCTCGCCTCTGCCCGGTGGCCTGCGAGGAAGGGCCCCTGGTTCACCATTCACGTGGGGCAGAGTAGCCCTGAAAGGAGTTGGGAGTTAGGCTGGGACCGCTCTCCACCCACCTGCCCATCACAGCCACCTTTCAGCTTTTGTTTGTTTGCTTTAGGTCACGCGTGCTCCTGGGGGGGTCGGGAGGATAAGAAAGCCACCCACCCACGGAACCAGCAGTTAGCGTCATGGCTATGTCGCTGGACTCCCATGTAGTTGATCGCGGTTCACGTCCCAGACCCAGTGGCTTAAAACTCACGTCGGGCGCGTGTGCGTGCGTGCCCAAGATCCCGAGAGGAGAATGGAGAGAAGGGATTGCGGCGTGGCCATCCCCCCTGGGGGGTGATTTCTCGCTTTCTGTCTCTCTGTCTCTCTGTCTTTCTGTCTGGCGAGTGCACGCGCCCTATAGCAAAAACCTCTCCCCCTCCCCCCAAAAAAGAAATCCACCCACCCACTCCCTCCCTCCCTTCTCCCCTCCCTTCCTTCTATCCACCTATCCGTCCATCCATCATTGAGGTGCATGCATTCGCCAGAGAGAGAAAGGGAAACAGGGAGAGAAAGTGAGAAATCACCCCCAGGGAGATGGCCACACTGCAGTTCCTTCTGCATTCTCCTCTCGGGATCTCGGGCACGCATGCACACGTGCCTGGTATGTCTCTCAAGCCACCCGGTCCTGGACTCTAACCACGCAGTCGACGATGGGGGATCCAGCGCCTTGGCCACACCACCTGCTGGCCCCCGAGCAGCTCTTTCTGACTAAGGGGTTGGTTGCATCCTCTGTACTGTGGACTTTTGTAGCGGCATATGTCAGAACCCCATGTGATGCCACCGTGGGGCACCCTGGGAGGTCCCGGGATGCCGTGTGATGGCAGGCGCACTGGCCGTGGGGGCCCAGAGGCACTGGCTGAGGCACAGAGGGACTGCGTCTTGAGTGGACTGAATTTACCGGGAAGCCGAGTCGGCGTGTGTGGCAAGGAGAACCCGCTGGCCCAGCCACAGAAATGCCACAGCCTCGGGCCCAGCGGAGGGAGGGAGGCGGCTGGAATGGGGAGGCCTGAGTTGTGCACGGCAGTGCGGGCGGACTGAGCATTCCCAGCCAGCAGGCCACAGGGCCACAGGGCCAGGCTGGAAGAGCACCCCAGGAGGCCCAAAGGGGTGTGAGGCTGGGGCAGCAAGGACAGGAGAGGGGTCCGCGGCTGGAGCCTTGCTGGTGGGCTGCAGAAGAGCCGGGTGGGATCCGCTAGCCGGGACGTTTAGGTGCACACCTGGCGTGTTTCCGCTCAGCCGAGATCCAAGCCAGCGGTCAGCCACATTGGAAAGGCTTAGGAATCGGCTCTTCTTCTTTTTTAAAGAAGGGTTTGCTTCTTGAGCATGTGCTTGTGGGAGAGAGAGAGACAGTGAGAGGGGAAGTGAGAAATCACTCCCGGGGGGGATGGCCACATTGCAGTCCCTTCTCCTCCGTTCTCCTCCCGAGATCTTGGGTATGCACGCACACATGCCTGGCACGATTTTCTTTTCCTTTTTAGAGATCTTTTTGCTGCAGGGCACGTGCACTTGCTGGAAGAGAGAGGCAGAGAGACAGAAAGTGAGAAATCACACTATAGGGGGGGATGGCCACGCCACAATCCCTCCTCCATTCTCTTCTTGGCATCTTGGGCACGCACGCACACGTCCCTGGCATGAGTTTCAAGCCACCAGGTCCGGGACTCGAACCACAGTTGACTATGTGGGAGCCCAGCGATGTAGCCATTATGCCATCTCTGGTCCTGAGCCCAGCATGGTTTTCAAGCCGCTGGGTCCAGGACTCAAACTGCGATGGGTCTCATGGGAATACAGTGGTGTACGTGCCATGCCATCCTCCGGCCCCAGAAGCTGCTCTTTTGAGACTTCGGGGTGTGGGGAGGAGGCAGGAGCAGCCGGGCGTTCTTATCAGACCTGTTGTTATCGTACTCGAGAACAGGCTCCCAGCACTCCCCCATCTTGTTCATACCGTTTATTTGTCCTACCTCAGGACTTCGTGCTTGGCCCCAGCTGATGCCACACCGAGCAGGTGACTTGCTCAAGGACAGAGCGCCGGTGACAAACAGCGCAGGCTGCACGTCCCCGTCCCAGGCCCCCGTCTGCGTCTGCGTCTGCATTGTACGGAAGGCTGTAGCCCCACTCACTCGGTTGATAGCTAGCTTGGTGTCGACTCCTCTTTCTTTTCTAAGTTTATTTGTTTTCTTTCTCTCATGAGAGAGAGCGTAAGAGGACACACGTGCACACAGGAGACAGACAGACAGACAGGCGGCCCCAAGGGGCCTCAGCACCCTTGGGCCCTGTCCTGGGTCCCTCCAGCGCATTGGCAAGCGTCTGGCGTGTTTCAAGCTACCTGGGGACCCAAGCCACGGTCAGCCACGTGGCTTCCCGTGCTGCAGGTCAGGATGCGGCCGTCAGCACCCACTGCGGGGCCCAGAGTGTAAAGACTTACTCTGGGGGCCAGCAAGTGGTGTGGCGGTTAAGGCGCTGGACTCCCACGTGACTGACCACGGTTCGAGTCCCAGACTCAGCTCCTTGAAAGTCATGCCAGGCATGTGTGCGTAAGTGCCCAACATCCCAAAAAGAGAATGGAGGAGAAGGGACTGTGGTGTGGCCTTTCCCCTGGGGGGTGATTTCTCCCTTTCTCTTTCACTGTCTTTCTCTGACTCCGGTGAGTGCATGCACCCTATGGCAAAAACTTTTTTTTTTTTTTGGAGAGATTTTTGCTATGGGGGTGTGCACTTGCCTTTTATGCACTTAACCAAAGTAGAACAAATGTCTACCGCCAAGTAGAAAGCACCCCCCACCCCCGGAATCCGATGCAGCGTGCGTGCTTTCTGCTGCTCGTGTTGTCACCCTCAAGTTTTTCCATCTAACTCCGCTTGTTTGATTTTGAGAGAGCTCACATAACATTTTCATTTTGGAATTTCTCTTTTGAAGATTGACTTAGTATTCTAGGTTTTGCTCTCGGGTACGTGTATTCGTTGGAGGGACAGACAGAGACAGAGAGGGGAAGTGAGACATCACCTCTCAGCGGAATGGCCATGCCATGATCATTTTTCCTCCAGTTTCTTCTCGGGGTTTTGGGCACACGCGCCCTGGTGTGATTTTCAAACTGCCGGGTCTGGGACTTGAACCACGGAGTCAGCCATGTTCTCTGTCTCCACAGCTGTGTCCTTCCCCGAATGTCATGTAGGGGGGATCAGACAGCACGCAGCTTCCCAGGCCTCTCTGCGTGCTTTATCTACTGTTACTGCTTTTCCTTCCTTCGTACTTGGCCTTTCGGGTTCTCACTGCCTGGTACCGAGCCTTCCATGTGAGTGTTCAGGAGATATTAGGTGCGCATTGGCATAGTACTTTGTTCATTTAAAGACAGTTCTGGAACCAGCAAGTGGAGTGGTAGTTAAGGTGCTGGACTCTCACCTGGCTGACCATGGTTCGAGTCCCAGACCTGGCGGCTGACTTTTCTGCTTCCTCTCTCTTTCCCTCTGGTGAGTGAGTGCACTTGCCCTGTAGCAAAAAAAAAATGATAATAAAATGAAATAATTTAAAAAATCAAGATAGTTCTGCATGTATTCCTTCCGCATAACGTATGTATTTTTTTTTAAAAAAAAGATCCTGGGAGGAGAATGAAGGCGAAGAGCTTGCAGTGTGGCCATCCCCCTGGAGAGTGATTTCTCAGTTTTCCTTTCACTGTCTCTGTCTCTCTCTTTCTCAGGCATGCACGCGCCCCAAGGCATAAACCTCTCAAAAAAAAAAAAAAAAAGGAAAAAAGAAGTTCTCGTGATTTCTAGACCTTGACTCATTCTATATTTTCTTTTTTCTTTTTTTTTTTGAGAGTTTTTTTTTTTTTGTTTGTTTGTTTGTTTTTGCTATAGGGCGCGTGCGCTCGCCAGAGAGACAGAGAGAAACACAGAGACAGGAAGCGAGAAATCACCCCCCAGGGGGAATGGCCACGCCGCGATCCCTTCTTCTCCGTTCTCCTCTTGGGATCTTGGGCACGCACGCACACGCACCCGGCGTGAGTTTAAGCCGCCGGGTCCGGGACTCGAACTGTGGTCGACTACGTGGGAGTCCAGTGATGTAACCATTATGCTGTCTGCTGGTCTCTGTAGGCATCTTAAGGTTTCTTGAGTGAGTTTTTGTTTGTTCGTTTTTTTATTTTTTTGGAGAGGTTTTTGCTATAGGACAGGTGCACTCGCCACAAAGACAGAGAGACAGAAAGCGAGAAATCACCCCCCTGGGGGTGATTTCTCGCTTTCTGTCCCTATGTCTCTCTCTGTCTGTCTGTCTGGCGAGCGCACGCGCCCTCTCCAAAAAAAAAAAAAAAGTGGATATGTCAACAGGTGAACATTTCTCCCTAGTCCAGTTGATAAAACTACAAAATATCTTCCACAGATAATACCACATTTCTTTGTGCCATTAATGCTTTGCCTCCCTATTTTTCTTCTAAATGTCCTTCCTCAGACCCTCCTCTTTCACACACACTATATCTGGTATCTACATCTATATACTGCGTTTTTATATCTTTTAGTCAATTAGTTTCAGTCATAGAGTGTGGACACTCGATATATATTAAGTGGGGACATACAATGCCTCTCCATTTTTTTTTTTTTTTAGAATTTTTCAATTTAAATTTATTCATTTATTTATTTATTTGTTTGTGTATTTATTTTTGGAGAGGTTTTTGCCACAGGGCGCGTGCACTCGCCGGACAGAGACAGAGAGACAGAAAGCGAGAAATCACCCCCCTAGTCATATGATATTAAAACAAGCGGTCTCTTCTTCCTTTCAACAGATGCAGCAGCTGTTTTATGAGAATTACGAACAGAACAAAAAGGGGTACATCCGAGATCTCCACAACACCAAAATCCACCGAGCCATCACCTTACACCCCAACAAGAACCCTCCCTACCAGTACCGACTGCACAGCTACATGCTGAGCCGCAAGATCGCCGAGCTGCGCCACCGCACCATCCAGCTCCACCGGGAGCTCGTCCTGATGGGGAAGTACACCAACAGCGAGATCCAGAAGGAAGACCTCCAGCTGGGCATCCCGCCGTCCTTCATGCGGTTCCAGGCCCGCCAGCGTGAGGAGATCCTGGAGTGGGAGTTCCTGACCGGCAAGTACCTGTACTCGGCCACCGACGGCCAGCCCCCTCGGCGGAGCATGGACTCCGCACAGAGGGAAGCCCTGGACGACATCGTCATGCAGGTCATGGAGATGATCAACGCCAACGCCAAGACCAGAGGGCGCGTCATCGACTTCAAGGAGATCCAGTACGGCTACCGCCGCGTGAACCCCATGTTCGGGGCCGAGTACATCCTAGACCTGCTGCTCCTGTACAAGAAGCACAAGGGGAAGAAGATGACGGTGCCCGTGAGGAGGCACGCCTACCTGCAGCAGACCTTCAGCAAGATCCAGTTCCTGGAGCACGAGGAGCTGGACGCCAAGGAGCTGGCCAGCAGGATCAATCAGGAATCCGGATCCCTGTCCTTCCTCTCCAACTCCCTGAAGAAGCTGGTGCCCTTCCAGCTCCCTGGGTCCAAGAGCGAGCACAAAGAACCCAAAGAGAAAAAGATCAACATCTTGATCCCCCTCTCCGGGCGTTTCGACATGTTCGTGAGGTTCATGGGGCACTTCGAGAAGACCTGCCTCATCCCGAATCAGAACGTCCGACTCGTCGTCCTGCTCTTCAATTCCGACTCCAATCCCGACAAGGCCAGACAGGTGGAGCTGATGAGGGATTACCGCGTCAAATACCCGAAAGCCGACATGCAGATCCTGCCCGTGTCCGGGGAGTTTTCCAGAGCGCTAGCCCTCGAAGTCGGGTCTTCCCAGTTCAGTAACGAATCCCTGCTCTTCTTCTGCGACGTCGACCTGGTGTTTACCACGGAATTCCTACAGCGATGTCGAGCCAATACGGTTCTGGGCCAACAAATCTATTTCCCAATCATCTTTAGCCAGTACGATCCAAAGATTGTGTACAGCGGGAAAGTTCCCAGCGACAACCATTTTGCCTTTACTCAGAAAACTGGCTTCTGGAGGAACTATGGGTTTGGCATCACTTGTATCTACAAGGGTGACCTCGTCCGAGTGGGTGGCTTTGACGTTTCCATCCAAGGCTGGGGACTGGAGGACGTGGACCTGTTCAACAAGGTGGTCCAGGCGGGTTTGAAGCCTTTCCGGAGCCAAGAGGTGGGTGTGGTCCACGTCCACCATCCCGTCTTCTGCGATCCCAATCTCGATCCCAAACAGTACAAGATGTGCTTGGGGTCTAAAGCGTCGACGTATGGGTCCACACAGCAGCTGGCCGAGATGTGGCTAGAGAAAAACGATCCAGCTTACCGTAAAAGCAGCAATAATAACGGCTCAGTGAGGACGGCCTAATGTCCAGCTCTGCTGGGCAAAGACGTTTTTAATGATCTAATTTATTTTTCAAGAATTTTTGTATGCTCTGTTTTTTCAAGTCCCTACGAGGATCTATTTTACAAGTGGTTTTCTTACTTCGGACTCCTTTAAGATTGAGGTTTTTGAACATCAACAACAACAACAACAAAAATGTGATCAGTGTTTGCCTTTGAACATATCTTGCTGGACAACATGTAGCAGAATTGCTTCATTTTGACTTGAAATGTACCTGATGAATATACTTTCTTTCTTTCTTTCTTTTTCTTTTTCTTTTTCTTTTTTGTTTTGTTTTTATGACCTTTCCTTTTCAGACCCCTTTTGCTACAGTCCTAGGCAGAAATCGAAGTTCCCGCAAAGCATTATTGTAACAAAACACTGTAACTCTGGTAAACCTTCTGTTGTGACTGTTATAATTGCACAGAGTCTACCTTTTGTCTTTTATACAACAGTTTGTATTTTTTTTTTCTTTTGTTTTAAGGAAAGCCATTTTGTGTTCCAGTTGTAAAATAGGAGATTGTCGCCATAGGTATCTCATCTTCAGGAGGACTTTCCAAAGTTGATTATTTGCCCCCAAAACTGTTTTCCACTCACCGTGGTCATGCAGGTTCTGAAGATGAAGGGCAGTGAGGAAAACCCCGCAGAATGTTTGGCTGTTTTTATGATTCCTTTTTTTTTTTGGAGAGGTTTTTGCTATAGGGCGTGCATGCGCTCGCCAGAAAGACAGAGAGAGACAGAGAGACAGAAAACGAGAAATCACCCCCCAGGGGGGATGGCCACGCCGCAATCCCTTCTCCATTCTCCTCTCGGGATCTTGGGCACGCACGCACACACGCCCGGCGAGAGTTTAAGCCACCGGGTCCGGGACTTGAACCGTGGTTGCCTACATGGGACATAGCCATTACGCTAACTGCTGGTCCCTTGATGATTCCTTTGACCGAAACGGACTTGGTATTAAGTTTCCAGAAGGATATGGTATTTTCTCTCTTCCTCATCCTTCTCCGTAAAGGATAAATATTAATATTTAGAATGACAGAAGAATTATTGTAATCAATCTAAAAGATTAAAAAAAAAAAAAAACAGCAAACAAAAAACTCCACCCTAATGAAAACGTCGGGGAAATCACACATTTGGCTTTTGTTCACATCATCCTGTCCGTGTTAATGTTGGTGGAGATGGTTTTTCATTCTTTCATTCCTGTCTGTTTCATCCTTTGTATCTGAAGTACCTTTAATTTATTTAATATCCAGTTTATTTAGAGTTCTTGCCTCCCCCCCCCCCCCCCCCGAGTCCCTGTTAGTTCTGAGTATTTATACGTATCGGAGTGTGTTTAATGTTTCCTTGGCAGTAAACCGATCTCCAAAGATTTTCCTTTTGAAAACACTTCTTCTTCCTCCTTCATTTTTACATTCCTTCCTGTTTTGGACTAAATATTAAGTGTTCTTTGACAATTTTGGTGCTCACGGATTTTGGGGGGGACAAAAGTGAAATGAAATCCGTCATTGTTCCAGAAAAGTTTGTTTTCAACTCACAGATCAAATGTGCCTTAATCCAATTTTTGTTTTCGTTTTTTTTTTTTTTTTTCATGTAGATGTCACACCATGGTAGACTTGCCATTTTAATAGACACCCTCGGAGATCTGCTTGTTTGTAAATAGCCTATTGCTCATTTGGGAAAAAATAAACCAGTGAACAATATTTTTCTATTGTATTTTTCAGGACCGTTTTGTCTCATTCTTCCTGTTTTAGCTGAAGCATTGTATTACATTTGGAGAGTAAAAACGTGCAACGCGGATTTCTCAAGGTTTTCCAAGTTCTTTGGGGGGAGACGGTTCTGTGGACGGGCGTTTGGGGGGGAGTGAAGTGGGACGAACCTTCCACCTTCCAGCGTCTCTCTTTTGTAGCTTTTGTCTTAGAATGTGCCTGTCCTTTGTCGGGTCCTTATCAACTTGCTGAGTGTGTCGTCTCACACTGAGGTCTCCAACTGGGGCCCGGCCCCGTCTGGCGCCTTAATAAAAATGGATCTTCCGGGGCCCCCTAGAACCTGCGTTTGTCCACGACACAGTCCGCGTGCACACATGTCCCCAGGGCTTCAGGGTCAGCCTAGCTAGAGGATAAGGCTCACAGAGTCGCCATGGAATCTATGAATCGAGAAAAGCTTACTGTTCGGGGCCGATGTAGCTTTTGCAGACCAGAACTGCACTGCCGGGTCGGTGTTTGGCCCCAACATTGTAGCATTGTGCCCCTAGAAAGGTCAGCTAGAATTCAGCCTGATGACTGGGTACTCTGGAGGACTGCTTCGTTTTTCCTTGGGCAAAAGCAGAGACATCCTCATTCTTCTGTAAGGAAGAGCATAAAACACATCTGGATGCCAAAGTAATTTTTTTCCCCCCAGGTTTTTGCTATAGGGCACCTGTGTGCTCTGGAGAGAGGAGAAAGAAAAGGGGAAAGTGAGAAATCACCCCCTCCAGGGTGGTTGGCCATGCCACAATCCTGTCTCCATCTCTCTTGGGATTTTGGGCACGCATGCACCCATGCACAGGTGCCCAGAGTGAGCTGCTTCTTCCCTTTTAGATTTTTGTTATAAGGTGTGGCCACGTGCCGGGGAGACAGAGACAGAAAGTGAGAAGTCACTCGTGGGGAGGATGGCCACACCACAGTCCCCTCTCCTCCATTCTCCTCTCGGGATTTTGGGCACGCACGCACACGCATTCAGCGTGAGTTTCAAGCCTCCGAGTCTGGGACTCGAACCGCAGTCAGCCATGTGGGATCCAGTGCCTTAACCACGACAGCACTTGCTGGCCTGAGCGGGTGACGTGGCTGTAGAATCTGGGACAGAGTGCCACATGGCTGGCCATGCCGTGGCCTTCCTGCCACCTCCCACGCATGCTCAGGCCTGCCCTCCACATGACGCCCCCTCCCTCCGAGGTCCAGGCTCCGGAAATGCCACCAGACGCTCTCCCGGATTTGCTGCTCCCGACACTGCCACGTGGGGATCCTCTGCCGGCCTCCAGTTTCCGCTGTCTACCTGGTCATTCCTCGGTCACGCCAGTGCCCTGCTCTGCCTGGAAGGTGGTCTTAGTGCGCTGGCACCCAGGCCCTCCCACCCACACCCGCATGTCCGTCATCCCCTCCTCCAAGGGCACCCCTCCAGCTGGGCAGCTCCGAGTTGGGGGCCTCTGCTTCTGCTGCTGGCGCTCACGCTCTTCCTGTCCAGCCCAGCCGAAACACCCCACTTCTGCCCTGGTTGGCCTGGCACCCTTCCTGTGTCACCCACAGTGACATGGCCGGACTGGGTTCTGTGACTGTGTGGTGGCATCTCCCTCCCCGGAGTCCCTAGAAGGCAGGCCCCTGCCCCCAGCAGTGCCCTGCATGTTGGGAACGAGAGTCCCCTCTCCTCCTGTGCACCCTCCTGTACCCCCGCCCGGCTACGACGGGGTGCGCCCAGACCCCCGTTCCTGGCCTGGGAATAGTCCCTTCTCCCTTTAAACCCTGAAAGCTTGTTACTTTCTTTGATTTTTTTTTTTAAATACATCCAACTTTGTCTTAGCATGCATTTAAAACTTTTTTAAAAAAAGAATTATTTTAGTGTATTTTTTAAATTTGACCAGAGAGGGGGAGAGAGAGAGAGAGAGCAAGCCACCAGGTCCAAGACTTAAACCGCGGTCAGCCATGTGGGAGTCCAGTGCACTCAACCACCGCACCACCGGCTGGCCCTAAAACTTTTTTTTTTCAGTTTGTCAGAGAATGCGTGTGCTCACCAGAGAGAGAGAGGAAGTGAGAAATCACCCCCATGGTGGATGGTCACGCTGCCATCCCTTCTCCATTTTCCTTCGGGATTTTGGGCACTCACACACACGTGCTTGGTATGTGTCTCAAGCTGCCGGGTCCAAGACTCCAACCCGTGGTCAGCCGTGGGAGTTCCAGGCACCTCAGTCATCATGCCATGGGCTGGCCCTGGTTTAATTCTGCGTTTTGTTGTTTTCCTGTAGGCTGTGTGCACTCCCCAGACAGAGACAGAGAGAGAGAGACAAAGGGAAAACCAGACCCCAGCAGGGATGGCCACGCCACAATCCCTTCTCCATTCTCCTCTCAGAATTCTGGATACATATGCGCATGCGCCTGGTGTGTTTTTCAAGCCAGTGGGTCCCGGCCTCAAACTATAAAATCAGCCACGTGGAATCCAGCAGCCTTAACCACTGCACCACTGGGTGACCCCTAGTTTTATTTGTTTGTTTGTTTGTTTGTTTGTTTATTTATTTTAGAGATTTTTCTTGTTGGAAAGACAGAGAACGAGAAATCACCCCCTAGTAGGGACAGCCATGCCCACAATCCCTTCTCCATTTTCCTCAGGATTTTGGGCACGTACACATGCACATGGTGTGAATTTCAAGCTGCCAGATCTGGGACTCGAACTGTGGCCATCCATGTGGGAGTCCAGCAACTTAACCACTATGCCACCTGCTAGTCTTTGCCCCCCCCCCCCACTTTGAATACAGAAAAGTACTAAGAAAATGGAAGGCCCATAACCCCTCACGTACCAGGTGGCCCCTTTGAACAATATTTTAAAAGTTAATATGTGCGGGGCCAGCAGGTGGTGTGGTGGTTAAGGCACCGGACCCCCACTTGTCTGAATGCAGTTTAAGTCCCAGACCTGGCAGCTTGCTTTCTCACTTTCCCTCTGTGTGTGTCTGGTGAGTGCATGCGCCCTGTAACAATTTAAGAATAATGATACGGGACCAGTGGATGGCATAATGGTTACGTTGGTGAACTCCTACAGAGTCGACTGTGGTTGGGGCCCTGAACCCGGTGGCTTAAAACTCAAGGCAGATAGCATGTGTGTGTGTGCCCAAGATCCCGAGAGGAGAATGGAGGAGAAGGGACTGGGGCGTGGCCATCCCCCCTGGGGGGTGATTTCTCACTTTCTGTCTCTGGAAAGTATACGTACCCTTTGGCAAAAATCTCTCTAAAATAATAATAATAATAAAAGTAAATAAACTTTTTTTAAAGATTTATTTTATTGAACTTTATTTTCCAGTTTGATCAGAGAAAGAGTGGGAAAGTGAGAAAGTAAGCCACCACGTCTGGGACTCGAACTGTGGTCGGCCATGTGGGAGTCCAGCACCCTTAACCGCCATGCCACTTGCCGGCCCCAATAAGCATTTTTTTTTAAATGTAATACTATATGAATGTGTTGAAGAGGGAGAGACAGCCATAGCGCACAAAGGCATGAAAGCGGGACCCTTCCTCCTCCCTGCAGTTGTCCAGCCTCAGGCCCATCCCACCAAGAACCACCTGATTTGCAAGTGCCCGGCCGGGCGGTGTGTGTCAGTCATTTATACTGACATAGGTACTTTAAAAATTCACGGGACCGGCAGTTAGCGTAATGGCTATGTCGCCGGACTCCCACGTAGTCGACCGCGGTTCGCGTCTTGGACCCGGTGGCTTACAACTCACGCCGGGCGCGTGTGCGTGCGTGCCCAAGATTCTGAGAGGAGAATGGAGGAGAAGGGATTGTGGCGTGACCATCCCCCCTGGGGGATGATTTCTCGCTTTCTGTCTCTGTCTCTGTTTCTTACTGGCAAGCGCACGTGCCCTATAGCAAAAACCTCCCAAAAAAAAAAAAAAAAAAAAAAAATTAGGTGCAGGGACTAACAGATAGCATAATAGTTACATTGCTGGACTCCCATGTGGTTGACCGCGGTTCAAGTCCTGGTCTCAGCGGCTTCAAACTCACGCCAGGCGCATGTGCATGTGTGTCCAAGATCTTGAGAGAGAAGAAAGGAGCAGGTGGAATTGGGGTGTGGCCATCCCCCCTGGGGTGGTGATTTCCTGCTTTCTGTCTCTCCGGCAGGCACACACACCTTATTATGAAAATCTCTCTAAAAAATAAAAAATATTGGGACTGGCAGGTGGCGTGGTGGTTGGGGTTGCTGGACTCCCACATGGCTGGCTGCGGTTCGAGTCCCGGACCTGGTGGCTTGCTTTCTTGCTTTCCCTTTCTCTCTCTGGTCCCATTTTAAAAAATAATATCACATGGAATTAAATAAATAAATAAATATTTTTTAAAAATTTGTGTGCTTGAATAAGAAGGAGCCATGAGCTTCCTTGGCCACGCAGGCCATGATGAGCTTGTTGGGTGGACATCCGGGAGCCCCACCTGGAGCTGCCTGGTTGGGGCCAGTCGATCTGGCTAATCTCGCCTCTGGATGGCGGGGTGGCCTTCCCAGCGCTGTGTCATTTCACTCCTGCTTGGACACCAGGGCTGTCTGTCACAGCGCAGGTCATGGGACAATCCTTGGCTGCAAAAGTAGCGGACCTGGGAGTGAGGGCAGGGTGTCCCCTTCGCTGGGGGTGGTGGCGAGGCCATAGTGCAGGCCCTTCCTGGGTCTGGGAGACAGGAACCGTGAGCTTGGGAAGCTGGCCCTTCCGCAGCCTCCTAAGGCCCTTTAATGTCCTCGAACCCAGTAGGCACAGCCTCTCTGAGCCTGCCTCCTGCCCACCCTCTGACCACATCCTATTCTCCTGACTCAGCCCCGGAGCAGAGACGCTGGTTTCTTTTCTTTTTTTTTTGGAGAGGTTTTTGCCATAGGGCACGTGCGCTCGCCAGACAGGCAGAGACAGAGAGACAGAAAGTGAGAAATCACCCCCCAGGGGGGATGGCCACACCGCAATCCCTTCTCCATTCTCCTCTCGGGATCTTAGGCACGCACACACACGCGCCCGGCGTGAGTTTCAAGCCACCGGGTCTGGGATGCGAACCGCGGTCGACTACGTGGGAGTCCAGCGACGTAGCCATTACGCTAACTGCTGGTCCCTGCAGACGCTGGTTTCTTCCTTTCAGACTGCCAGTGCCGGGGGTCGGAGCTAATAGATGCCTTCGCCCCAGCAAGCTCAGAATACTCGCTGTTTTGGTGGCATGTGTCCCAAGCTAAGTGACAGTCACATCTCACCTCTTTCCCGTGCCCTTGGGGACAAGCTAGAGCTCTGGCGTTCTCTGCAGCCACCTCTGTTACCCAGAGACATCCATGGGTGCATGGAGTCACAGTCACCCCATCTGTCCCTTAAGGCACTTGGCAGGCTTTCAGAAGGATCCTCCTGGCTGCTGGGGTCCTGTCCTCCAGGTAAGTGACACCCCTGCCAGGCTGCCTGCTCAGTGTGGACTGTGGACTTGAACGAGGACGTCTGCCCAGGCCTCGGATGTCCAAGGTCTCTTCTTGTGTTCTTGTCATAAAGGGGACCAAGACGCCCCCCGCACCCCCGCCCTGCACGGACGCCCGCCCGCCCTGGAGGATTAAGCTGCATTATGGCTGTAGAAATCGCTGTAAGCTCTGCCCTAAAGGAGCTTAGCTGATGTCGCGAGCGGGAAGCCATCTGGGGGGTGTCGGTCAAAGCGGCTGCAGGGACGCCACCTGCCCCGATGGATCCCTCTGTCCTGTTTTCCACTTGAACATGCTCCCGTTCAATGGGCTCAGCCCAGCTTGTTACAAACGCAGCGGGTCCAGTGACTTCCAGTGGAAAAAACGCCTTGTGTTAGTTTCCTACACTTTGGAGTTTCAGCTGCTTTTTTTTTTCTTTTTTCCTGGCAGGGATGTGCGGATGAGGGGGAGGGGCGAAGATCTTCCTCCAGAAGCCCAGCAGCTTAGGGGCTGGCCCTTTGTCAGTGCAATTAAGCCACTTGAATGTCATCATCAGATACACGTTTTTTCATGTGTTTAATTGACCCTTAATTATATTCCAGTTAAGAGCATCTTTATTTCTTACGACAAGAAACAAAAATGAAATTTGGGCCCTGTCAGAATGTTCTAGCACTTCTATTAAACTGGTCAGGGTAGTCAGTTACCGCTGACTGCTTCTTAATGAGAACATGTAATAAGAAACTGAATCATGGGATTGTGTGAACTGGGTGTGTTCTGAGGTCTACTTCAATGAAGCCAGCAGACTGTCATGAATTTTTTTCTCCCAATAGGGTGCATGCACTTACTGGAGAGAGGTGGAGAGACAGAGACAAAGAGAATGTGAGAAATCGCCCCCCACGGGGGATGGCCACACTGCAATGCCGCCTTCTCCATTCTCCTCTCGGGCTTTGGGGCATGCATGCACATGCACCCGGTGTGATTTTCAAGGTACCAGGTCCGGGACTCGAACTGTGGTCAGCCATGTGGGAATCCAGCACCTTAACCACCACGCCACCAGAGGGCTCCCTGTAATGAATTTCTGTTGGGCAGCCTATCACAATTAGTTGATAAGGTCTGTGTCTGCCACCTTCATACCTATTTGCCAAGCCAGAGTCCACTCACCAAGTTTGCTGTTGCATATTGGAGAATGGAAAGCACTTTTGGACCAACCTCAAAGTCATCTTCAATGGGACCAGCAGTTGGCATAATGGCTATGTCGCTGGACTCCCACGTAGTCGACCACGGTTCGAGTCCCAGACCCGGTGGCTTAAACTCACGCCGGGTGCGTGTGCGTGCATGCCCAAGATCCCGAGAGGAGAATGGAGGGGAAGGGATTGCAGCATGGCCATCCCCCCTGGGGGGTGATTTCTCGCTTTCTGTCTCTCTGTCTCTCTGGTGAGCAAAAACCTCTCCAAAAAAAGAAAGAAAAGTGACCTTCAAATTAATTAATTCTGAGGCCAGCAGGTGACATGGTGGTTAAAGCACTGGACTCTCACTTGGCCAACCACAGTTCGAGTCCCAGACCTGGAAACTAGAAAATCAGGCCAGTGCGTGTGCATGTGTGCCCAAATTCCAGGGAGAGGATGGAGGAGAAGGGCTCGCAGCATGGCCATCCCCCCTGGGGGTGATTTCTCACTTTCCATTTCTCTGTCTCTCTACACTGAGTGCATGAGCCCTATGGCAAAAATCAAACAAACAAAAACCCAACAAATGCATTAATTCCGAGTGAAGTTTGAGTCTCTCTATAAGTAAAAACTTTTTATTTGCTTTTAAATTTTTTTTAATTGCCAGAGGGCACGCGTGCTTGCACGAGAGACACAGAGGGCCAGTAGGTGGTGTGGTGGTTAAGGCACTGGACTTCCACTTGGCTGACTGCGGTTTGAGTCCTGGATCTGGCAACTTGCTTTCTCGCTTTCCCTTTCTCTGTCTTACTCTCTGGTCAAATGAAAAAAGAAATAATAATAACAAAATTAAATAAATATTTAAAAAGAGAGAGAGACAGACAAAGGAGAAAGTACCTCCCCATGGTGTGTGTTCACACCATAGTCCCTTCCCCACTTCTCCATGCTGTTGGGAATCTGGGCACGCACGCACAGACTCCCGGTGTGTTTCGAGCCACCAGACTGGGGTTCAAATCGTATGATCAGTTACGTGGGATCCAACTTCCCCATCAACCACACCACAGAGTGGGCCCCAAAGCCTAACTTCTTGTTACATTACTGACCAGGAGGCTCACTCCGATGCTTAAGTGAGTTCTGAAGCTAGAAAGGAACTGTTTCGGGGGCCAGCAGGTGGTATGGTGGTTAAGGCGTTGGACTCCCACATAGCTGACTGTGGTTCAAGTCCCGGACCTGGCAGCTTGCTTTCTCAATTTCCCTTTCTCTCCCTCTTTCTCTCTGGTCAAATTAAAAAAGTAATACCAACAAATAATTCAGAAGGGTTGTTTCTAAAAGTGCATTTAAAAATTTTTATTTATTCATTTATTTTATTTGCTATTTTTCAGAGAGAGACAGAGACAGAGAGACAGAGAGAAGGGAAAGTGAGAAAGCAAGACACCAGGCCTGGGACTTGAACTGAGTTTAATCACATGGGAGTTCAGTGCCTTAACCACCACACCACCTGCTAGTCTCCAAAAGTGCACTTTTTTCCTATAGAATTATTTATTTAATTTTATCTGTTAGTATTTTTTTTTTTTTTTTTGGAGAGGTTTTTGCTATAGGGTGCGTGTTTGCCAGAAAGAGAGACAGAGAGACAGAAAGTGAGAAATCACCCCCCAGGGGGGACGGCCACACCGCAATCCCTTCTCCTCCATTCTCCTTTCGGGATCTTGGGCACGCATGCACACGCACCCAGCGTGAGTTTGAAGCCCCTGGATCCGGGACTTGAACTGCAGTTGGCTACATGGGAGTCCAGTGATGTAACCATTATGCCACCTGCTGGTTCCCCACAGTGAGCCTCTCTTACCTGTAGCCTTTCTGGTACGTTGTGGAAACCACTTTTGGGACTGAGGGATTTGGGGTTCACCCATTGTGACATGACACTGAGTCCTCTGGCTTTTTATTTGGTCATTGTTGACATTTTGTACCCACCAGCAATTCTTTTTTTTTTTTTAGGAGAGGTTTTTGCTATAGGGTGCGAGCTCTCACCAGAGACACGGAGAGAGACAGAGAGACAGAAAGACAGAAATCACCCCCCAGGGGGGATGGCCACACCACAATCCCTTCTCCTCCATTCTCCTCTTGGGATCTTGGGCACGCACGCACACGCTCCCGGCATGAGTTTAAGCCACCGGATGCGGGACTCAAACCGCAGTTGACTACCTGGGAGTTCAACGACATAGCCATTACACCATCTGCTGGTCCCCCGACCAGCAATTCTAATAAAACCTTTTAAAAATAGAGCTGAACTAGGACCAGCAGTTGATATAATGGCTATATCGCTGGACTCCCACGTAGTAGACCACTGTTCGCGTCCTGGACCCGATGGCTTAAACTCACGCCGGGCGCGTGTGCGTGCGTGCCCAAGATCCCGAGAAGAGAATGGAGGAGAAGGGATTGCGGCGTGGCCATCCCCCCTGGGGCATGATTTCTCACTTTCTGTCTCTCTGTCTCTCTCTGTCTTTCTGGCAAGTGCATGTGCCTTTTAGCAAAAACCTCTCCAAATAAAATAAAACAAAATAAAAATAAAAATAGAGCTGAACAACGAAATGACCTTCCAGAAATACCGAGGAAAGGATGTGTAATGATCTGGGTTCCATCCTCCTGGGAGAACACCCAATTCATCACCCCTGCTCCGTGACCGTAAAACCTGAGTCACAGCAAAGTGAGGAAAAGGCATCGGACTCGCTGGTGACTCAGGGACCAGGAGAGGCAGGTTCCAGACAGATGGCTCTGGGGATGGAGGTCCGCTCCCTTCCCAGCGTGACAGCGCTCCTGGAGGCAGATGGGCAGGGTGAGTGCGGAAGCTGGCGCTCAGCCCTCCAGATAAGAGCTGGCTTTGCAGGCTCGGTGGGAGGGCGGGGGACGTGGGAGGCACTGGCGTCCCTCTGGGGGCCAGAGGCAATATTCTGATGGGAAACGCATATTTGAAAACAGAGATGAATTAATTTTTTTTTAAATGATTATGTTTATTTGTTTTGTTTTGTCTTTTTTTTTTTTTTTTTTAACTTTATTTATTTGACCAGAGAGGGACAGAGTGAGAGAGAGAGGGAAAGTGAGACAGCAAGCCACCAGGTCCGGGACTCAAACCGTGGTCGGCCATGTGGGAGTCCAGCACCCTTAACCACCATGCCTCCTGCTGGCCCCAGAGATGAACTAATTTTGATATTCAAAGATGAAACTGAACATTTTCCTATGTTGTAGACAACTTTTTTTTTTTTTGAGAGAGAGACATTTTTGCTATAGGGCACATGCATTTGCCCGAGAGACATGGAGAAACAGAGAGAATACGAGAAATCACCCCCTGGGGGGATGGCCACACCGCAATCCCTTCTCCTCCATTCTCCTCTCGGGATCTTGGGTACTCACGCACACGCGCCCGGCGTGAGTTTAAGCCACCGGGTCCGGGACTTGAACCGCCTTCGACTACATGGGAGTCCAGCGACATAGCCATTAGGCCAATTGCAGGTCCCAAGAGAGTGAGAAAGCAAGCCGCCAGGTCAGGGACTAGAACCATGGTTGGCCATGTGGGAGTCCAGTGCCCTTAACCACCACGCCACCTGCCTGCCCAATGATTTTTTTCTTTTAAAGTTTGCTATAGGGCACGTGTGCTCACTAGAGAGAGACAGAGACAGAGAAAGGGAAAGAGGGAAAGGAAGCCACCAGATCCGGGACTCGAACCACAGTCGGCCATGTTTTTTGGCATGCCTCAGGGAAGTGTCCCTCAGTGTGAGATCTGCTTCTTAATGGGACTCCAGGAGAATGGACTACAGTGTACCTCCTGGAAGAGTGGGGCCTGAGACTGGGGGCAGGATGCAGATACTGATTCTGCCATTCTGTTGGGTATGTTTCCATAGCCCATAATAATAATTATTATTATGATGATAATGATTTTAGTTTTCTATAGGGCATGTGCACTTACCAGAGAGAAACAGAGGGAGAAAGAGGAAAAGTGAGAGATTCACCTTCCATATGGCCATACCATAATACCTTCTCCTCCATTCTCCTTTGGGGGCTTCGGGCATGCACACGAGCCAGATGTGCTTTTCAAAGCGCCAGGTGTGGGACTTGAACCACAAAGTTGGCCATGTGGGTTACAGCTGCCTCTTTCTTTTTTATTTTTCTTAAATAAAAATGATCTTATTTTCATTTTATTCCTTGTCCTTCTTACTGTTATTTTTCCATTTGACCCGAGAGAGACAGAAAGAGAGAGTGAGAAAACAAGCCTCCAGGTCCAGGACCCGAACCGTGGTCGACCATGTGGGAGTCCAGTGCCTTAAACCACCATGCCACGTGCCAGTCCCCGGCTGCCTGCTAGTGGTCCCATCTCCCATTCAATACACCTAGCTATAGTTACAGGAACCCAGGAGACTTGGGGATTAAGAGCAGGGAATTAGAAAACACAGCAGTTAGCGTAATGGCTATGTCGCTGGACTCCCACGTAGTCGACCACAGTTCGAGTCCCGGACCCGGTGGCTTAAAACTCACGCCAGGCGTGTGTGCGTGCGTGCCCAAGATCCCGAGAGGAGAATGGAGGAGAAGGGATTGTGGCATGGCCATCCCCCGTTGGGGATGATTTCTTGCTTTCTGTCTCTCTGTCTCTCTCTGTCTGTCTTGTGAGCGCACACGCCCTATAGCAAAAACCTCTCAAAAAAAAAAAAAAAGGAAAGCACAGAGCTGGGTTAGTTTTGAGCAGTTTGGTTTGGCCCTGTGGGAGAAGGAGGATCTGAACTGGGCAGACCTGGGTTTGTGTTAGTGGCGGACTGCAGCCGGCTAGGACTGGCCCAGGGAAAGGGATTCTCAACTCCTCCTTGAGTGATGTCATGCTGGTAGCCTGCAACGGGGAGGTGGGAGTATTTACACCACAGGAAATGGCCAATGCTTCAGAGCAGGCTTTTTTCATTTTCTTCCCTTCGTTGGATTTCCCAGCATAGCACTGGCTTGGATCAGCTGCATAGATGATGGAGTAGGCCCTGTGCCAGTCTGCTGACAGCCGGGGGACCTGGGACAAGTTATTCAAGTGCGTCAGAGCCTGGCTTCCTCCTCTATAAAATGGGCACAGTTACCATTGGCTTATCAGGACTGATGGGAGAACTCACAGAGCCTGGCTCTCCTCCTGTGACTTCGATAATGTCACGCCTTGCTTCCACCCATGCCATCTCCCCACTTAGAAATGTCAGACGGCGTCTGGTGAGTCATAAGATCCCACGAATCCTTTCTAAATAAGGTTGCCAGGATGGCCCCTCCTCCCGCCCTGTCATCTCCTGACAAAGCTGCAGTTACAAGGACACGGCTTGCCCATTTCCTGTTCTTCCAGGCCAGGCTCTTCCAGAAAACCAAACAGCAAAAAAAAACCCAGAAAACACAAATCGTATCTTAACTCCCCTGCTTAGACATGACAAAGGTTAGAGCTCAGACTCTAAGGCTCTGCTTGATCAGCCCTTACCTGCTCTCCACCTCGTCTGCGCTCCATTCCTGCAGAACCACCGACCTCCTCCGCTTACTAAGGAGGAAACCCAAAGCCCAAGCCCATGTGAGCTCCTGTTTCAAGACATGCACCTCCTTGGTCCTCAGCGCACTGGCAGACACTGTGGCAAGGCCCTCTTATTGGTCCACCCTTCTGGCTATCAGGGCTTTAGCTGTGCCCCACCACCCCGATCCCAGGTCTCCTTTCCACTCACCCTGATGTGTTCTAGCTCTTAGCTGGGGACTTTGCATTTCCACCTGCTAGTGGTGCCATACCAGACTGGCCGAGACCAAGCCTCACTCACCTGTGTGAGTCATCGTGATGGTGACCCTGTACTGCTATCTTGGCCCCGTGGTTGGGTTAGTTCCCAAAGGAAAGTAATGGTAAGATGAAATGTTTCTAGGGCTGCAGGTGGCATGGTGATTTAGGCCCTGGACTCTCACATGGCCAATTGTGGTTCAAGTCCTGGACCCGGCAGCTTGAAAATCACACCGTGTGAGTGTGTATGCATGCCCAAAATCCTGAGAGGAGAATGGAGGAAGAGGGATTGTGACGTGTCCATCCCTTCTAGGGGGTGATTTCTCACTGTCCCTCTCTTTCTCTTTCCTTCTGTCTGTCTCTGGTGAGCGCGTGTGTCCTATGGTTGAACACCTTAAAAACAAATCAAGTGCTGGACCAGCAGCTGGTGTACTGGCTATGTCACTGGACTCCCACCTAGTCGATCACAGTTTGAGTCCTGGACTCGGCGATTTAAAAATCTCACACTGGGCTCGTGTGCGTGCGTGCCCAAGATCCCGAGAGGAGAACGGAGGAGAAGGGATTGCGGCATGGCCATCCCCCCTGGGGGGTGATTTCTCATTTTCTGTCTCTCTCTCTCTCTCTGGTGAGCATACGTGCCCTATAGCAAAAATCTCTCAATAAAATAAAGAAAGAAGGGAAGTGTTTTAAAAAAATTCTTTTTTTTTTTCCTTTTTTTTCCAGGTTTTTGTCATAGTGCTTACCAGAGAGAGAGAAAGGGAGAAATCACCCCTTGGGGAATGATGGCCACAGTGAAATCCCAACTCTTCCGTTTTTCTCTCAGGATTTTGGACATGCATGCACACACACCCAGAGTGTTTTTTAAGCCTTCAGGTCTGGGATTCAAACCATGAATGGGTCATTGGGTCCAGTGCCTTAACCACTGTACCACCTGCTGGCCCAAGTGTTTAAAAATTTTAAACTACAATTTTTAATTTTCTCTGCCTTTAAAAATTTTGGTTGACGTACAAGCAGTTAGTGTAATGGCTATGTCGCTGAACTCCCATGTAGCCGACCATGGTCCGAGTCACAGACCCGGTGGCTTAAACTCACGCCGGGCGCATGTGCGTGCGTGCCCAAGATCCCGAGAGGAGAATGGAGGAGAAGAGATTGCGGCGTGGCCATCCCCCCGGGGAGTGATTTCTCGCTTTCTGTCTCTCTGTCTCTCTCTGTCTGTCTGGCAAGCACACATGCCCTATAGCAAAAACCTCTCCAAAAAAAAGAAGAAATGTGACTTATAGTCAAGAGGAAATTCAGGCAACAGATATTGAAATGAACTAGGTGTTTGAGTGAGCAGATGAGAATTTTAAAGCAACTATTATAAAAATATTTAAGGACTTAAAGGGAAAAATAGTCATAATGAACCTCAGTGAGAAGTAGAAAATAGCAAATAGAATTGCATGGATATTTTGAAAATCACAACACCTAAAGCAAAGAATTTACTAGGCAGACTTAACGCGTTTTTTCCAGCCTTAAAGAAATTAGCAGAGGTGACTGATCACAAGAAAAAGAACAAAACAAGAATCATCAATGTCAGAAATGAGAAAATATTGGGATCAGGAGATAGTGTAATGGTTTTGTCGCTGGACTCCTACATGACTGACCGTGGTTCAAGTCCCAGACCCAGAGGGCTAAAACTCACGCTGGGCGCATGTGCGTGTATGCCCAAGATCCCGAGAGGAGAATGGAGGAGAAGGGATTGCGGCGTGGTTATCCCCCCCGGGGGGTGATTTCTTGCTTTCTGTCTCTCTGTGTCTCTCTGTCTTTCTGGAGAGCACATGCGCCCTATAGCAGCAATCTCTTAAAAAAAAAAAAAGAAATAAAAATTATTATTGCCACAGATCCCAAGGCTATTAAAAGAGTAATAAAATAATATTATGGTTAACTTCATGTCAGTAAAGTCAGTAATCCAGATGAAATGGGTACATTTCTTTAAAAACACAGTTTACCAAAAATGGACACCAGATGAAATAAGTAATCTCAATAGCTCTCTATATAAGAAGTCTAATTATAAACAACAACAAAACCAATCTGACAGGCCAGGTTGTGGCGTGGTAGTTAAAGCAGCTAGATTCCACATGGCTGACTGAGCAGTTCGAGTCCCAAACCCTGCAGCTTGAAAAATGTGTGTGCCCCAAATCCCAACAGGACAGAGAAATGGAGGAGAAGGTATTGTGGTGTGAGCACAACCCGGGGGTGGGGGGGTGGGGGGAGTGGGGGGAGTGTGTTTTGCTTTTTCTTCTTTCTGTCTCTCTCCAGTGAGTGCACATACCCTGTGGCAAAAACGAAAAAGGAACAGACAAGGGCCCAGCAGGTGGCGTGGTGGTTAAGGCGCTGGACTCTCACATGGTAGACCATGGTTCGAGTCCTGGACCTGGAGGCTAGCTTTCCTACTTTCCTTTTCTCTCTCTCTCTCTGTCTCTCTCTGGTCAAATTAAACAAATAAAAATGATGATAATAGAGGAAATTTAAAAATGCTATAAAATAAACAAACAAAAAAACAACCTGCCTATAAGGAGGGGAAAGGGAGTCCAGTGCCTTAACCACTGTACCACCTGTTGCCGACCCTCCGTGGTTCACTTTTTTTAAAAAATTATTTTATTTAGTTTTATTTATTCATTCATTTATTTTAATTTGACCAGAGAGAGACATACAGAGAGAGGGAAAGTGAGAAAGCAAGCCACCAGGTCCAGGACTCAAACCATGGTTGGCCACGTGGGAGTGTCCAGCTCCTTAACCACCATGCCACCAACTCCTGGTCCCCGCATGGTTCACTTTTTTTTTTCCCCCCTTCTTTTTTTGGAGAGGTTTTCACTATAGGGTGCGTGTGCTTTCCAGAAAGACAGAGACAGAGAGACAGAAAGTGAGAAATCACCCCGCAGGGGATGGCCACGCTGCAATCCCTTCTCCTCCATTCTCCTCTCGGGATCTTAGACACACATGTATGCACATGCATCTGGAGTGAGTTTAAGCTGCCGGGTCCGGGACTTGAACTGCGGTCCACTACATGGGAGTCCAGCAACATAGCCATTATGCTAACTGCTGCTTCCCATGGTTCACTTTTTTATAAATACCCGTCTACTGTCTCCACCCTCAAGGTCTTCTGTGTGACTCCGTCCCCTCCCTTTGACCTTTCTCGGGCTGAATCCAGCTGCCACCTGGCTGGAGCCAGTCCCTGGGGCTTGAGGCTGCCCCACCTCTTTATCATTCTGGCTGGGGCTGGTTTGGAGCCTTGGAAAGCGCTCAGAGAGCAGAGAGATTCCTGAGAACCCAATCTCTTTATCTCACTGGGCCGCATGCCGGTCCCCTTCCCACAGATGCTGTGTCTCTGGACAGGAGCCAGGCCTCGCTGCTCAGGGCTCCGGAAACGCCTCTCGAGAGGCACCCTCCCAGGGAATGGCTCTGTCCTCCCGGCTGTGACTGTCCCCTTCCATGACAAGCGGTCATCTGCGGCCAGCGGGCCGGGAGCTGAGCCCGGCGGGTCCCAGCGAGGGTTTCTCGTTTCCCTTCCTGGCAGGTGTTGGCCGGGTCAGCACAGAGACTTCTGTCCCTGTTAGTGGCTCCAAAGGCTGGATCTGGTCCCTGGCTGGCTCCGGAGGTGCCAGCCGGTCTCTCCCAGAGGAGGAAGTGGCTTGTTTTGTGTCAGCAGAAGGTCCTGCGGCAGGACACTGTGGCCAGGGTGACCCTGGGAGGACCAGCTGGAAGGAGAGGACGCGCCCTTCCCGGAGAGGGAGCCATTGAGGGGTGGAATCCGCCTGGAGGTGACTGGGTGCTCTTCTGTAGAGCTTTGGGGACCCCACCCTGTTCTGAAGACTCCATACCCATCTCCCCATTATTGGCCTGTCTTACTCCCCCCCTTCCCCACTTAGCTTTAGAGACAGCATGGGTGTTTTTCTCTACACCTGTGCAGCGTCCTTCCCTCACACCTTGCCACGGCCCTGCTTTAAACCTACGGCGGGACCAGCAGTTAGCGTAATGGCTATGTCGCTGGACTCCCATGTAGTCGACTGCGGTTCAAATCCCAGACCAGGTGGCTTAAATTCACGGCGGGCGCGTGTGCGTGCGTGCCCAAGATCTAGAGAGAGGAATAAAGGAGAACGGATTGTGGTGTGGCCATCCCCCCTGGGGAGTGATTTCTTGCCCCTAATGATGGCCTTGGGCAGAGAGGCCCAGCCCTGGCCTAGGGACTCCAGTCTACAGGGGCATCCAGAGAGAAGGTGGAAAAAAGTGAGTGGTCTTGGGACCAGCAGGTGGTGTGGTGGTTAAGGCATTGGACTCCTACATGGCCGACCGTGGTTCAAGTCCTGGACCTGGCGGCTTGCTTTCTTACTTTCTCTCTCTCTCTCTCTGGTTAAATTAAAATAACAATAATAATAACAACAATAAGTAGGAGACAGCGGGTGGTATACTAGTTAAAGTGCTGGACTCCCACGTAGTTAACCTTGATTTGAGTCTCAGACCCTGTGGCTTGAAGCTTATGCAGGGCAGGTGTGCCCAAGATCCCGAGAGGAGAATGGAGGAGAAGGGATTGCAGCATGGCCATCCCCCCTGGGGGGTGATTTCTCGCTTTCTGTCTCTCTATCTCTCTCTGGTGAGCACACGTGCCCTGTCGCAAAAATCCCTTCATAATAATAACAATAAATGAAATGAAATTTTAAAATTTCTTAAAAGGAAAGGCGATCGCCTTGGAAAAAATGACCTGGCATGCTGTCGCTGGTCTTGGTGTGTGGCTTTTCTCTTTCGCAGCTGTAATCGCCCCCGAGGGCTTTCCACCCCCAGCCCAGGAAAGGGAAGCCGCCTCCGAAGTTGGAAAAGGCTAAGCCATTCCCACGGGAGCCACTGGCTTTGACAGCTCAGCCCTGGGAGGGCTGGATCCTTGCGGGAACAGGAGGGAGGCTGGCGCTTGCGGGGGAGGGATGGATAGGAGAAAGGCCCAGCCCTCGGATGGGGGTCCCGGGGCAGGGGGAGAGGATGGGAGTCGTGGTCCTGCCCAGAGGCACAGGTCACTGTGTGAGTGCAGCGGCCCGGGGTCGGGGTGAAAAGGAGGGTGTTCGTGCTTCTCTGGCGGGCACGGTCCCTTGCCCCTGGCACAAGTTCGTGGCAGCAACTGTAGTGGACAAAGACTCAGGCCCTGGGGCCGGCAGGTGGCATGGTGGTTAAAGGCGCTGGATTCCTACTTGGGTGACCATGGTTCGAGTCCCAGGCCTGGCAGCTTGCTTTCTCACTTTCCCTCTCTCTTTCTCTGTCTCTCTCTGTCCCTGTATGGTCAAATGTAAATAAATAAATAAATGAGGTTACATAAAACAGTTCTTTTCTTTTTTTTTCAGATGTTTTTGCTATAGGTCACGTGCGATCGCCAGACAGAGAGAGACAGAGAGACAGAAAGCGAGAAATCATCCCCCAGGGGGGATGGCCACGCCGCAATCCCTTCTCCTCCATTCTCCTCTCGGGATCTTGGGCACGCACGCACACGCGCCCGGCGTGAGTTTAAGCCACCGGGTTCGGGACTCAAACCGTGGTCGACTATGTGGGAGTCCAACGACATAGCCATTACGCTAACTGCTGGTCCCACATACAATAATTCTTTAAAAAAATAAAAAAAAACCCAGGCCCTTCCCAGGCCACACACAGACATCAGCCTTGAGTCCTGTCTGACCCTGAACAGGGCAGGGTGAATTGCCTTATCGGGGAGGGGTGTGCAGAGGGAAGTGAAGGGGATGCATCCCTTCTGGGATGGGCCGGGAGTGTGCTGTGCTGTGCACGGAGACCTGCCACCCACACCTGGAGGTGCTGTCACAGAGCCCTAGGAGGACAAAGGACCCTCTGTAAGACTCAGTCTTAAAGTCCACCTTCCTAGACTGAACCGTAGGAAATTCCATCTTTAATTCCTGCGTCTTACTTCACAATGAATCTCGCAGGGTCTAGACTTTGGTCTCCCTCGGCGTGGAGGAAGCCTAAACAGGAACTAGTGGAAGTTATTGGGGACCAGCAGGTGGTGCAGTGATTAAGGCGCTGGATTCCCATGTGGCTGACCATGGTTTGAATCCCGGATCTGGTGGCTTGAAAATCATGCAAGGTGCATGTGCGTGCGTGCCCAAGATCCCAAGGGGAGAATGGAGGAGAAGGGATTGTGGCATGGCCATCCTCCCTGGGGGGTGATTTCTCATTTTCCCTCTGTCTCTCTCTTCTTCTGTGAGCATATGTACCCTGTGGCAAAAGCCTAAAAAAAAAGGAAATTAACAATTATCTTGCTGGGAGTGTTCTCACCGTAATCTCTCCATTCTCCTCCTGGGATTTTGGACACACATGCACACAGGCCTGGTATGTTGGTTTTGTTTTTTTTTTTTTTTTTTTTTTTGAGAGGTTTTTGCTATAGGGCGTGTGCGCTCGCTAGACAGACAGAGACAGAGAGATAGAAAGTGAGAAATCACCGCCCGGGGGGATGGCCACGCCGCAATCCCTTCTCCTCCATTCTCCTCTCGGGATCCTGGGCACGCATGCACACACACCTGGCGTGAGTTTAAGCCGGGACTCGAACTGCAGTCGACTACATGGGAGTCCAGCGACACAGCCATTACGCTAACTGCTGGTCCCGTTATTTTAATTTTCATGTCTGTCTTTCCCCATAGAGCAGGCACACTTGCTAGGGAGAGACAGAGAGAGAAAGCACCCCGCCCCCGCATGTCACAATCCCCACTCCTCCATTCTCCTCTAGGGATTTGGGGCATGCACGCGTATGTGCCTGGTGTGTTTTTCAAGCCACTGGGAGTCCAGTGACATAGCCATTACGCTAACTGCTGGTCCAAAAATTTATATTTTTGTGCACCAGAGAAGAGAGAGAAAGAGAGAGAGGGACCTGCGGGTAGCACAGTGATTGAGGAGATAGATTCCAACATGACCAACTGTGGTTTGAGTCCTGGACCCAGCAGCTTGAAACTCAGGGCAGGTGCGCGTGCGTGCGTCCCCAAAATCCCGAGGAGGATGGAGGAGCAGAGACTGTGGCATGGCCATCGCCCCTGGGGAGTGATTTCTCACTTTTTTTTTCTCTGTCTCCAGTGGGCGCACACACCCTTTAACAAAAATCTCTCTAAAACAAAAAAAAAAAAAAAGAGAAAGTGGAAAAGCACTCGTTGTAGGATATGGTCTTGCCACAATCCCTTCTCCTCCATTTCTTTCATCTTTCAGGATTTGGGTCATATATGCACATGTGCTAGATGTGTTTCTCAAGTTGCCCTGTCTGAGACTCGAACTACTCAATTGATCACATGGGATCCTGCTGCCTTAACCACCACTCCAGTGGCTGGCCTCTCTAATTTATTTACATTTAATTGTTCTGTATCTTTGAGAAGTATATGATGTTTTTAAAGACAGTAGCAAATTTGTTTTTTCCCTGTACAGAGGTTTTTTGCTATAGGGCATGTGCACTTGTCAGAGAGACAGAGAGACACAGAGATATAGAAAGTGAGAAATCACCCCCCAGGGGGGATGGCCATGCCACAATCCCTTCTCCTCCATTCTCCTCTCGGGATCTTGGGCATGCATGCATGCGTGCCCGGTGTGAATCTTCTTTTCTTTTCTTTTCTTAAGAATTATTTTATTGGGGCTGGCAGGTGGCGTGGTGGATAAGGGTGCTGGACTCCCATATGGCCGACCACGGTTCAAGTCTCGGACCTGGTGGCTTGCTTTCTCACTTTCCCTCTCTCTCTCTCTCTCTCTCTCTCTCTCTCTCTCTCTCTGTGTCTTTCTGGTCAAATTTAAAAAATAAATAAATAAAGCAAATGAATAAATAAAAATTAAATAAATAATTATTTTTTAAAAAAAGAATTATTTTATTTAACTTTATTTTAATTTGATCAGAGTGTGAGAGAGAGCGCAAAAGTGAGAAAGTAAGCCTCCAAGTCCAGGACCCGAACCCTGGTCCGCCATGTGGGAGTGCAGCATGCCTAATCACCTTGCCACCTGCTACTCCCTCCCCCACCACCCTGTGTGAGTTTTAAACTGCCAGGTGGGTCCGGGATTTTAATCAAAATCAACTTTGTGGGTGTCCCTGGACATAATCATTAAGCCATCTACTGATCCCCGGCAAAATTCTTTTCAAAGTTGCTGGGTGGTCATTTGCAAAACCCCAAATAAAATTTCTTGTACTTTTGGAAGATAGCGTGCACTGGGAAAGCTCCTCAGAATGTGTCTTTCACCTTCAAAAGGCTCCAGTTGTTAAGTGTTTCTGGAAGGTTCTAATCGGCAGTTCTATTTTTGCGGGGCTGGGCTGGAGCCGACAGGCAGGCTCTAGGGCTATCTGACTGATAAGGGGAGGCAAGGACTGTTTCTGGCCTGGTTGAGTGCCTGTCATGGACTTGGGCCTGGGAACCAGGCACAGGGGTACAGTGACTCTGACCACTTCCGGTTGTGTCTTTTTTTTTTTTTTAAAGGTTGTAATGTCTCGCTTTCTGTCTTTTTGTCTGTGTCTTTCTGGTGAGCGCACGCACTACCCCCCCCCCCCCCAAAAAAAAAAAAAGATTTTTTTTTATAGGGTACATGTGTTCTCTAGAGAGACAGAAAGTGAGGAACCCCCCCCCCCACACACACACACACGCCCCAGGAGGGATGGCCATGCCACAATCCCTTCTCCTCCATTCTCCTCTCAGAATTTTGGGCACACACGCGCACATGCCCGGCGTGTTTTATTCCGCCGGATCCAGGCCTTGAACCACAGTTGAGTACGTGGGAGTTCAGTTAACATAACTGTTACGCCATCTGCTGGTCCCTAGACTGGGACATTTTGTATGGTGGGTGAGGCCTTCTCAGGGTAGTTGGGGCCCAGGGCCGGGGAGGCAAGCATGTCTCGCTGACCGGTGCAGACCCACGGGTGTCCACCAGCAGAGCTGGCTGGCCTTTCTGCAGAGGTCTGGCCGGAGCCCAAGCCCGCCTCTCTGGGCCCTGGGAGATAGGTGAAGCCCTCTGCGGGGCCTGCCCAGGACGTGACAGTGGGCACGGTTTCACTTCCGCTTGTGGAGCAGGGCGGAGGCTGTGTGGGGACAGGAGTCCGGAAGGGCCTGCATGTGATCACTTCTTGTAAATGTCAACCCAAACCCAAACCACTTCCGGGAGGCTGGGGTCTGGGGTGCGGGGCCTGGCTGGGTGTACTCCGTCCGGCTGCCGCTGATGTGGGCTCTGGGGCTGTTGGGGTCAGCAGAGTTAAGATGCGTTCCCCAGGATAGCCCCCCCTCAGCCTCACCGACTCCCCAGCTCCTCCACCCCCTCTGTCATCATCAATAATAACAAAGATTACGACCACAGTGACAAAAATGACAGCGATAAAAATAATACACGAGACCAGCCTGTGGTTAAGGGGGCGGATCCCACAGGGCTAACTGCAGTTTGAATCCCGCCCTGGAGGCTTGAAAAACAAGCTGGGGGAAACCAGCAGGTGGCATAACGGTTACATCTCTGGACACCCATGTAGTCGACAGCGGTTCGAGTCCTGGACCCGGCGGCTTGAACTCACGCCAGGTGCATGTGCGTGCATTCCTGTAATCCCGAGGGGAGATTAGAGGAGAAGGGATCGCAGCGTGGTCATCCCTCCTGGGGGTGAGGGGTGATTTCTCACTTTCTGTCTCTCTCTGTGTCATTGGGAAGTGTGCACACCCTATAGTAAAAATCTCTCTCAAAAAACAAAACAAAGAAAAGGGGGGAAAAAAAGAAAAGAAAAACAAGCCAGGTGCACGTGGGTGCATGCTCCAAATCCCGACAGAATGTAGAAATGGAGAAGGATGATGTTATGACTACGCCTCATTGGGGTTGCTTTCTCCCTGTCTCTGTTTCTCTCTCTCTGTCTGTCTCTCTGGCTAGTGCATATACCTTCCGGCAATTAAATAATAATAATAAAGTAACAATACCTAGTACTTATGTAGGACTTTTCACACTAAATACTCCTTTTCTTTTTTTTTTTTTTTGAGAGGTTTTCACTATAGGGCACGTGCGCTCACCAGACAGACAGAGACATAGAGACAGAAAGCGAGAAATCACCCCCCAGGGGGGATGGTCACGCCACAATCCCTTCTCCTCCATTCTCCTCTCGGGATCTTGGGCACGTACGCACACGCGCCCGGCGTGAGTTTTAAGCCACCGGGTCCGGGACGCGAACCGTGGTCAACTACGTGGGAGTCCAGCAACATAGCCATTACGCTAACTGCTGGTTCCCCTCCTTTTCTTTTTTTAATTCTTTTTTATAAGAATTATTTTTATTTAACTTTATTTATTTTTAATTTGACCAGAGAGCGACAGAGTGAGAGAATGAGAGAGTGAGAAAGCAAGCCGCCAGGTCTGGGACTCAAACCATGGTCGGCCATGTGGGAGTTCAGCATCTTTAACCACCACCCCACCTGCCAGCCCCAGATACTGCTTTCTTTTCTTTTCTTTTCTTTTTTTTTTTTTTTTTTTTTTAAGAGAGTTTTTTTAGCTACAGGGCGCATGTGCTCCCCAGAAAGACAGAGAGAGACAGAGAGACAGAAAGTGAGAAATCACCCCCCAGGGGGGATGGCCACACCGCAATCCCTTCTCATCCATTCTCCTCTTGGGATCTTGGGCACGCACGCACACGCGCCCGGTGTGAGTTTAAGCCACCGGGTCCGGAACTTGAACTGCGGTCGACTACATGGGAGTCCAGCGACATAGCCATTACACCAACTGCTGGTCCCATGATGTATTTTTCTTGTTTTTTAAAAAGAATGATTTATTTCATTGTATTCATCATTATTTTTATTTTGACTAGAGAGACAGAAAGAGAGAGAGGGAAAGTGAGAGTGCAAGCCGCCAGGTCCCGACGTGAACCTCAGCCAGCCACGTGGGAGTCCAGCACCCTAACCACCAAGCCAACTGCCACCTCCATGATGTATTTTTCTATGCAAGTGCCATGACTTTTCCAATGACTCTCTCTCTCTCTACACACACTCACACACACACGCACGCACGCACGTATCCAGGGTGACAGCCTGGCCAGTGTGTGAGGTGCAGCAGTGGGGGCCTCAGTCAGCCACTCAGCCTACCCTACTGTACTCCACGGCCAGGTCCCGGATTTTGGCCCAGTTGGGAGTGCATTGGGCGGCAAGGCAACAGAAAACCTGATGGGGGGGGGGGGGGGGGCGGGATTTATGGTCACACAGCCGGAAGTATGGGGCACTGCAAGGGTGCTAGGGACTCAAGCACTTCCTTTTTTTTCTCTTCTGCTTTCCATCTAGAGCAAGCTCTGGTCTTGGTTGGTGTAATAAATGCTGGGTCGCATGATGATACAAAACAGGGGGGGTTTATTAAAAGGAATTTGGGGGGTGGTGGCTAGAGCATCGGGCTCAAAAACAAGCTGCAGGTACCAACTCCCAACTACGACCCCACAGAAGCCCATAGACGGGAACCCACTGTCACCCCCCCTGACACCAGGGGCTGCCGCGTCTGCTTCCTGGAGCTCCAGTTCACAGCTCTGAGCCTGACACCTGCACCGGAAGCCCTTCGGTGCTTGGACGGCAACTTGTGACCACTGCTTCCCCCTGGAGCCTCCTTCTAGATTGACATCTTATGCCGTTGAATCTGATTGGTGGAGCCAGGTCACATGCTGTTCTCTGGCTGCACAGGAGGCTGGGAAGAGTTGGACATCGCATGAGGTTGAATCTGATTGGTGGAACCAGGTTAGATTCCTGTTTCCTGACTGCAAAAGAAGCTGGAAAAAGAGCTGGACGTCTCATGAGGTTGAATCTGATTGGTGGAGCCAGGTCACATGCCTGATCTCTGGCTGCACTCAAGGCTGGGAAGAGAGCTGGACATTGCATGAGGTTGAATCTGATTGGTGGAGCCAGGTCACATGCCTGTTCCTTGGCTGCAAAGGAGGTTGGGAAGAGTGTTTTTTCAGTTCTACTCCAGGAACGCAGGACTGCCAATCTAGGAAATGAGCCCAAACAGAGCCAGAGTGTTCTAAAGACATGGGGGTGGCCATAGGACTCAGCAGGGGTCCCCCTACTTCCTTGCCTCTCCTCCTCCTGCACTCCATCTTAATTTGTCATATATATATATTCATTTATTATTAATTATTATTATTATTTGGTGTCTAGCAGATGGCATGGTGGCTAGGGTGTTGGACACTCCCACATGGCCAACAATGGTTTGAGTCCCGGACTTGGTGGTTTGCTTTCTCGCTTTCCTTTTTTCTCTCTGTGTCTCTCTCTGGTGAAATTAAAAAAAAAAAAAAAAAAAAAAAGAATAAAATTAATTTTAAAATTTAAAAAAAATTATTATTTTTTAGCTTTTTAAAAATTTATTTACTTACTTTATAAATTTGAACCGTGGTTGGCCATGTGGGAGTCCAGCGCTTCTAACTACCACAACACCTGCTGGCCCCATTATTATTATATGCTTCATATAGTTGCATGTGAGATTATATATATATATATATATATTTATTTTATTTTATTTTTTTTGTGATAGGCATGTGAGCTCACTGGAGAAAGAGAAAAAGCATACAGTCTCCATGGAGCATTATCATGCCACAATGTCTTCTCCTCCATCTCTCCTTTCAGGATTTTGGGCATGCAAACACACACACACAGTGTTTTACTCAAGTAACCAAGCCTGCGGGGCTGGACAGTAGTGCAAAGGTAAAATGTGGCACTGTGAGGCTGACCACGTGGGAAGGTTCCTGGTTCACATCTGGAGACTTCCCTGGCTACACGTGATCTGGGGCTGACTGAGCCTCGGGGTGGATTGTGGCATCAAGACCCTGTTGGGGGGACCAGGAGGTGGCATAGTGGTTGAGGCACTGGACTCCCACAAGCCCTGGACCTGGTGGCTTGTTTTCTCACATGCCCAATAGCAAATTAAAAAACAATAATTGGGGCTGGCAGGTGGTCTGGTAGTTAAGGTGCAGAACTCCCATATTGTTGACTGTGGTTCGAGTCCCATACCTGGCGGCTTGCTTTCTCTCTCTCTCTGGTTAAATTAAATAATTAATAATAATAATAATAATAATAATAATAATAATAAAATAAATTTTAAAAGACCCTGTTGGGGGTGTTGGCTCTCTTAAAAAAAAAAAAAAGCAAAACCTTAAAAAATGTTGGGGGCCAGTCTATAGAGTGGTAGTTAAGGTGACTGGATCCCACATGGCCAACTGTGTGGTTTGAGTCCTGGACCCAGTGGCCTGAAAAACACCTGGGGCACATATGCCTGAAGTCTTGAGGGATGGGGGGAAAGAGATTACGACATAGCCATCCTCTCTTGGGGGTACTCTCTCTCCTCTCTCTCTCTCTCTCTCTCTGTCTCTCTCCTGCAAGTGCAGAAACCCTCTAGCAAAATTAAAAGAAAAAAATTTAGGATGATCTGACTCTGTCACCCAAGCTTTAGCCCAGCACCTGGTCTTCTGAAAATCTTTTTTTTTTTTTTTGGAGAGGTTTATGCTACAGGGCGCGTGTGCTCGCCAGACAGACAGAGAGACAGAAAGCGGGAAATCACCCCCCAGGGGGGATGGCCATGCCACAATCCCTTCTCCTCCATTCTCCTCTTGGGATCTTGGGCACGCACACACACGCGCCCGGCGTGAGTTTAAGCCACCGGGTCCAGGACTCGAACCACGGTCGACTACATGGGAGTCCAGTGACATAGCCATTACGCTAACTGCTGGTCCCTGAAAATCTTTACTGGGGACCAGCAGGTGGTGTGGTGGTTAAGGTGCTGGACACTCCCACATGGTCGACCATGGTTTGAGTCCCGAACCTGGTGGCTTGCTTTCTCACTTTCCCTCTTTCTCTTCCTCTCTTTCTCTCTGGTCAAATTAAAATAAATGAATAAATAAATAAAATTAAATAAATAATAATAATAAAAAAGAAAATCTTTACTGAACACTTGAGCACACTTAAACAGAAGTTGTCTGCAGGATGTTTTCATGGGGAGGAAATGATTCTGCAAACCTGTTAGCCCATTCGCCTCTCAAAGCTGCATTTTCAGCTAAGTGATCTGGTCTTACACTTTATTTATTATTATTATGTTTAAAGATTTCAGCCTTGGGCACATGCATTCTCTGGAGAGGTACAGACTGAGAGATGGTGAGAATGAAAGTGAGAAATCACCCCCAGAGGGGATGGCCACACTGCAATCCCTTCTCCTCCATTCTCCTCCTGAGATTTTAGGTATGCATGCACATGAACCTGGTGTGAGTTTCAAGCTGCCTGGTCTGGGACTCAAACTATGGTTGGCCATGAGGGAGTCTTGTGCCTTAACCACCATGCTACATGTCAACCCCACCATGTTACATGCCAGCCAGCACCTTAGCTACCACACTATATGCCAGACCCCAAAAAAGATCTTAAAGCTTTTGATTTATTTATTATTTTTTTGAGAGATTTTTGCTATAGGGTGCTTGAGCTCGCCAGAGAGACAGAGAGAGACAGAGAGACAGAAAGTGAGAAATCACCCCCCAGGGGGGATGGTCACACCACAATCCCTTCTCCTCCATTCTCCTCTTGGGATCTTGGGCACGCACGCACACGCGCCTGGCGTGATTTTTAACTCTCCGAGTTCGGGACTTGAACCCCTGTTGACTACTGGGAGTCCAATGATGTAATCAGCACACCATCTGCTGGTCCCTGGTCTTAAGCTTTCAAATAGCCAACGGCAGCATGCAGCCAGCCAGCGGACCTTCAGGGGTGCTCAGGCCTATCTCCGGCCCAGCATGAATTGATTCTCTCTGGCCCCTTTGCATGCTGGGAAAAGGTGACTCCCACTTGGATCTCCTGGGTATCGGGCAGGTTGACGTGTCGAGAAAATCCTCGGAAGACTCCGGGGAAGCGTGTGGGGAGTCGATCTCCCAGGTGATGTGTGGCCTTTCCCCAGGGGTGCAAGGCGGAGCCCGTGTCTGAGATGGCGCTGTTCGGGCTCGCCAAGGTAAAGGATTGAGCCCGGGCACTTCCAGGATCCCGTTAGAGCAGCCAGGCCTGGCAGAAGGCAGAGGGAGCCACTGTGTGGCATTCAGCAGGCACCAGCCACATGCCACCCCTCGCCACGTCCTTACCTCCATCAGACTCAACCCTCGGGCAACTCTGAAAACAAGGCGTCTGTGCTTTGCAGACTGGGTCCTCTGCAGCTTGCGAGTGAAGGAGCTGGGGGAGAGCTGATGGTGTAGTGGTTGTGTTGCTGGACCGCCATACGGCCGACGGCAGTTCGAGTCCCGGGTCTGGTGGCTTGCAACTCACACTGGGCATATGCACGTGTGTGTGTATGCCTAAGAGCCCGGGGAGGAGAATGGAGGACAAGGGATTGCGGTGTGGCCATTTCCCCTGGGAGGTGATTTCTCGCTTTCCCTCTCTCACTGTCTCTGTCTCTCTCCCCGGCGAGCCCATGTGCTATAGGCAAAAACCTCTTAAAAACACAACAGTGAAAGAAGAGCTGGCTGGCGGCCTTTCTAGCTCCAGTTGGAGCAGGCAGGGCGGCCTCCTCTGTAGGTGAGCTCACACCTTGGGGCCTCCTGGGTTTGTTTTTGTTGCTGGGGAGAGACTTAGCAGCCTGAGAATGTGGGCCCGCAGGGCAGGCAGGTGGGGGACAGGCCTGGGCCCCACCTTGGCTGCATGGTCTGGCCAGAGCAGGTCCGGGTTGCGGGGGGGCGGGGGGGGACCCTCTGCCTCCCACAGATCTCCCTTGGGGGTTTTGGGCCAGACCCAGTGTTATGATTGACAGCCTCAGCCCACCCGGAGAAGAACAACTTCTCAGCGGAGGGGCCTGGGAGGGATTCTTGACACTTGCTGGCCTGTGCCCTGAGGGACGTGCAGGCCACTCACACTATGACATCCATCGCTGCTGCTGATCTATTTATTTATTTATTTATTTATTTATTTATAGATTTTTGCCACAGGGCTCATGCGCTCACCAGAGAGATGGAGACAAAGAGACAGAAAGCAAGAAATCACCCCCCAGGGCTGATGGCCACGCCTCAATCCCTTCTCCATTTTCCTCTCGGGATCTTGGGCACACACGCACACGCGCCTGGTGTGAGTTTAAGCCACCGGGTCCGGGACTCGAACTACCGTCGATTACATGGGAGTCCAGCGATGATGTAACTGCTACGCTATCTGCTGGTCCTGCTGCCGCCATTGTTATTGTGTTCATTCTTTTCTTCCATTTTTAGGTTTGTTTTCGCCATAGGGCATGTGTGCGTGTGTGCTCAAGATCCCGAGAGGACAATGGAGGAGAAGGGATTGCGGCGTGGCCATCCCCCCTGGGGGTGATTTCTAGCTTTCTGTCTCTCTCTGTCTCTGCAGCGAGCACATGCGCCCTATAGCAAAAACCTCTCTCTAAAAAAAAAAAGTCTTGGGACCAGCAGGTGACATAGTGATTGAGGTGGTGGACTTCCACATGGCTGACTCCATTTTTCAACCCCAGAACCAGCAGTTTGAAAATCATACCAGGCACATGTGCGTGCATGTCCAAAATCCCAGGAGGAGAATGGAGGAGAAGGGATTGTGGCATGGCCATATCCCCGGTGGGGAGTGATTTCTCGCTTTCTGTCTCTCTGTCTCTCTCTGTCACAGGCAAGTGCACACGCCCTATAGCAAAAATCTCTCCTAAAAAAAAAGTCTCTCTGAGTGCAACGCACCCCTTGCAGACATTCTTTCCTATTCTGTTGGTTATGGTCCAGGCTCTGTCCTTCGAGCCATTTGGAACCAAAACCAAAATGAAAAACCGAAACCCTTTGTCTCTCAAAAAACCTGGCTCTTGCCGCTCCAAGCCATGGCTCTGAATGGAGTTTCTCTCCCCAGACTTTCTGTGGCCCCGGGTGGATGAGGAACGCACGTCCTGTTCTCCACTGTGCCGCCCCCACCCCGAGGACAGGGAGTCACATCCCTCTCCTGGAATGGCCTCTATGGTGGGGTGACAGAGCACAAGAACAGAACATGGCATTTGTTCCTGAGTCTGATTATCCCACCGCAAACAGAAATAACTCCTGTGAGTCAGCAATGCTGTCTTTTTTAAAAAAAAAATTTGCTATAGGGTGTGTGTGCTAGCTGGAAGGAGAAAGAGAGACAGAGAGAGAGAGAGAGAGAGAGAGATATCACCCCCCCAGGGAGGATGGCCACGCCTCTATCCCTTCTCCTCCATTCTCCTTTTGGGACTTTCTTTCTCTCTCTCTCTCTCCCTCCCTCCCTCCCTCCCTCCCTTCTTTCTTTCTTTCTTTCTTTTTTTCTGGAGAGGTTTTTGCTATAGGACACGTGCGCTCACCAGAAAGACAGAGAAAGACAGACAGAAAGGGAGAAATCCCCCTCTGGGGGGATGGCCACACCGCAATCCCTTCTCCTCCATTCTCCTCTTCGGATCTTGCACGCACATGTGCCTGGCGTGAGTTTAAGCCACCGGGTCTGGGACTTGAACCGCAGTTGACTACATGGGAGTCCAACAACATAGCCATTACGCTAACTGCTGGTCCCTCCTTTGGGGATTTTCGGCACGCACACACACATGTACGGCGTGAATTTTAAGTTGCCGGGTTCAGGACTTGAACCATGGTCGACTACATAGGAGTCCAGCAATGTAAGGCATTACGCCTTCTGCTGGTCCTCCCCAGCCCCCGGTGTGTTTTTCAAGCAGCTAGGTCCCTGCTGCAAACCACACCGTTGGCCATGTGGGATCCAGCCGCCTTAACTCCCTGGATGGCCCAAATTCCACCATGATGTCTTTCTGTTAATGGGTTGATGTTTCTACACGCAAAAGGTATTTTTTTTTCTTTTTTTGGAGAGGTTTTTGCTATAGGGCGCGTGCGCTTGCCAGACAGACAGAGAGAGACAGAGAGATAGAAAGCGAGAAATCGCCCCCCGCAATCCCTTCTCCTCCATTTTCCTCTCAGGATCTTGGGCATGCACGCACACGCACCCGGCGTGAGTTTAAGCCACCGGGTTCGGGACTCGAACCGCGGTCAACTACGTGGGAGTCCAGCGACATAGCCATTACGCTAACTGTTGGTCCCCACGCAAAAGGTATTTGTATCTCACGGGGAACACATGGGATGGGGGGGTTAGCCTGTTCAGAAGGTTGTGGCCCATTTTCTTCTTTTTTTTAGAGGTTTTTGCCTTAGGGCATGCACGCTCACTGGGGAGAGAGAGAGAGAGAGAGAGAGAGAGAGAGAGAGAGAGAAAAGAGACAGAGAGAAGAAAAGTGAGAGATCACCCTCCTGGCTGGCTGGCCACGCCACAACCTTCTCCTCCCGGGATCTTGGGCATGCATACACATGTGCCTGGTGTGAGTTTTAAGCCACTGGGTCTAGGACTCGAACCACTGTGGGCCGTGTGAGAGTCCAGCGACGTAACTGCTATGCCATCTGCTGGTCCTGGTTTCACCCTTTAAAATCTTTTGGGGGCAATTTCTCCAAGCAGATGCCAGCCCGAGGCAGGACCCCTGGCACACACACACACACACACACACACACACACACACACAGCCTGTCACCACTCTTGGTTGGTTAATGACTTCATTCGTCACCTCCTAGCTCCGTCAGAGACGTGTTTCCATCTGGACCTTGTTAGGGTCTGGAAACCACAGCGGTTACAGGGGAAAAGGGGGCGAATATATTTCTTCATCAGCCAGCATACGGTTGCATGTCTTAGAGCAGCTATGAAGGACCTTTGTGACCCAAAAGAAGCGGGGCTGGGGGTCTGCAACCAGCCCAACGGGCCCCTGGAGGGTCTGGAGGTCGTAGGAGGTGATATTTCTTTTTCCTAGAGCTGTGGGTGGGTAGGGGCTGGGGCTGCCAGGATGTGACGTGTTTGAGAAGTCCCCAAAGCCTGTATCGCTCCCTAAACTGGCTTCTTTCCTAATTTAGACAGGCCCTCCCTCCAATCTAATGGCCCAGCACACCAGCAATGTCTACTGGGAACGGTGGGAGGTGAAATCCTCAGGGAGGCTGGATTTAAATCGGGATCTACGGCCTTAAGTTTGGGGATGAATGGCGGAGTTTTAGGTAGCGGCTGGTGGGTGGGCTTCTCTATTTCAGGGCCTGGTCTTTTCCAGTAATTCTTGGAATTACTCATCGTCTGGGTTGAAGGCCCTGACCGCAGGAGGCAGACCGCATATAAGAAAAGAACAGTGGGAAGGCTTGTAGTGGTGGCTGTAGAATGGATCTTCTAGGAGCTGCAGGTGGTGTGGCAGTTAAGGCACTGGACTCCCACCCAGCCCACTGAGGTTCGAGTCCTGGACCTAGAAGCTTGCTTTCTCGTGTTACCTCTCTTTCTATCTCTCTCTGGTTAAATAAATAAATAATGATAATAGTAAAAATTAAAATAAGGGTCCAGCGGATGGCATAATGGTTACATCACTGAACTCCCACGTAGTCGACTATGGTTCGAGTCCCAAACCTGGTGGCTTAAAACTCACACCAGGCACATGTGCGTGCGTGCCCAAAATCCCAAGAGGAGAATGGAGGAGAAGGGATGGCGGTGTAGCCATCCCCCCAGGGTGGGGGGTTGATTTATCACTTTCTGTCTCTGTCTTTCCAGCTGGTGCATGTGCCCCATAGCAAAAATCTCTCAAAAAAACCTTATTTGTGCTTCAAAATTTATACCCAAGACACACGGACTTCTTGGGAAGTCCATCCAAGCAGTGTTTTCCAAGCTAAGCAGGATTCCCGTCCGTCTCTCCCAACAGCACATGTATATGTTAATTACTTCATTTCAACATACAACCACTGCAGTCCTGCCAATGCTCCAGTTTATATACCTTGCTCATCTAAACTGGAGCTCCGAATGTTCCCAATTACACCGCAATCGTACTATCAAAGGTTCTCGGGGATAATCTCAGTCACTCAAAATTTTTTTTTTTGGAGAGGTTTTTGCTACAGGGCGCGTGCACTCGCCAGAAAGAGAGAGAGAGACAGAGAGACGGAAAGCGAGAAATCACCTCCCAGGGGGGATGGCCACGCCGCAATCCCTTCTCCTCCATTCTCCTCTCGGGATCCTGGGCACGCACGCACACGCGCCCGGCGTGAGTTTGAGCCACCGGGTCCGGGACTCGAATCTTGTTCCACTGCATGCGGTCCATGCATGAGAGAGATTCCACTCTGGGCCCAAGTCCAGGGAAGCTACTCCAGTGTGTGCTGGAGCATCCTTTCTGAGCCTCAGAATCTGAAGAAGAGAGACAACACCATTTACAGAAATCTCATTGCAAAGATCCTCACACTCCATATGTATATATGTATATATATATATAATTTTTTTTTAGAGAGATTTTTGCTATAGGGTACGTGCACTCGCCAGAGAGACAGAGAGACACATAAAGTGAGAAATCACCCTCCAGGGGGTGGCCATGCCACAATCCCTTCTCCATTCTTCTCTTGGGACCTTAGGCACACATATGCATGCACCTGGTGTGAGTTTTAAGTCACTGGGTCTGGGACTTGAACCACCGTTGACTACGTGGGAGTCCAGTGATGTAACCATTACACCATCTGCTGGTCCTACACTCCACATCTTAAGATAATGGATATTGGGGCCGGCAGGTGGCATGGTGGTTAAACCGCTAGACTCTCACATGGTGGACCTTGGTTTGAGTCCTGGACCTTGGTTTGAGTCCTGGACCTGGTAGCTTGCTTTCTCACTGTCCCTTCTGTGTTCAAATTAAAATAATAATAATAATGATAAATAAAATATTAAAAATAAAGAAACATACCAGAAGTGTGTGCGTGTGTGCCCCAAATCCCAAGAGGATGAAGGGATTGTGTCATGATTACATCCCATTTGGGGGTACCTTCTCCTTCTCCCTCTTGCTCTCTCTCCCCCTAGCAAGTGTACACAGTGTCTGGAAAATTAAATACTAATATTGGGCTGGGACTGGCTGGTGGCATGGTGGTTGAGGGTACTGGACTCCCACATGGCTGACTGGTTCGAGTCCTGGACCTGGGTGGGCTTGTTTTTTCTCTCTCTCTTCCCCCGTTTATCCCTCTCTGGTCAAATTGAAATAAATCAATACATAAAATAAAGTTAACTAAAAACATAATTCTTAAAAAAATAATATTGGGTTGTCAGAAAAGTCGTGATGTATTCTTTTATGTTATTCTATGCAAAGAGGCAGCATGACTTTTCCGACCACCCAATAACTTAGACCCAGCCCGGTGGTGCAGTCCCTTGGGGAAGCCCCATGGCCGACTGTTGGCCTGGATTTCCAGGACAGCCTGAATGTCACCGGATGAACCTGAGAAGGCAGAGGGCCAGAGAAGGGTTAGGGTTGGGTGCCTTGCTTGTCTCTCTCCACACATGTTCTCTATCATTAAAAAAAATTAACCCTTAGGGCCACCCTCACCATGTCATCACCCCACAGGCCACACCATCTGAGGACCGTCTTTTGTGTAGATAAGACCTGACCGGGGGAGGGAGTGGATAAGAGCCAGGAAGGAAGTGAACCCACTCACAAAGGAGCCCTGGTTGAAAGGCCAAGGTCTTGGGCCTCCATTCCAGGATCCAGGAAATGGCTTAGTCACTTTAATTCCCTTAAAGGAACCTTAGGCAGGCACTTCTCTGAGGAGGGATTGTGACTGTACCTTTCAAGGTCAGATTCCAGAAATGTCCAGCCCCAGCCCTGTTGGCCAGCCCTGGCTCCAGGAGGGCAGATCTAGGCTTCCTGGCGGCAGCTCCTGAGTGGACAACTCTCCATTCCCACCAAGGCCTCCCAGAGACAGGAAGTGGCCAGCTCTAGAGCTGCCGCCCGATCCCAGCCTCACGGCCTCTCAGGAACTGAGTGCCAGGGAATGAGGAACATGTTCTGAGAGTCCGCCTGCCAGATGGGGCTGGTGTCAGAGGTTTCAGCAGCTGCGGCCCAAGCCAGACCCAAGCCTGAGACCTGGGGCCCAGTGAAGTTCTCAGGGCCTGATGGGGGGCATGAGACAGGGGTGAAGGAGGTCAGAGGGCAGGAAGAGGAAACAGTAAGGAGAAAAAGGGCTTTCTCAAGAGTAAGTGGAGGCACCAGCAGTTAGTGTACTGGCTGTGTCGCTGGACTCCCATGTAGTCAACCACGGTTCGAGTCCCGGACCCGGCAGCTTAAACTCATGCTCGGCACATGTGCACGCGTGCCCAAGATCCCTAGAGAAGAATGGAGGAGAAGGGATTGCGGTGTGGCCATCCCTCCCTAGGGGGTGATTTTTCGCTTTCTGTCTCTCTGTCTCTCTCTGTCTCTCTGGTGAGTGCATGTGCCCTATAGCAAAAACCTCTCTAAAAATTAAAAAAAGAAAAAAAAAAAAAGAGTAAGTGGAGACCATTTCAGAGAAAGGGAAGAGTTGCTGTGGCTATCCAGGGCCTCCTAGATGTCACTTACCATATCACTCACGCTCATACCATACCCAGGCCCTCCTTAGACGGTGCTTTTCTCCCTCTCTCGCTCTGTCTCTTTTTTTTTTTTTTATTTTTTGCCATAGGAGACATATGCGAAAACATACGTATGCTTGCTGAGAGAGACAGATAGAAACAGAGAAAGAGAGAAATCACCCCCAGGGGGATGGCCACACCACAGAACCTTCTCCTCCAGTCTCCTCTTGGGATTTTGGGCATGCATACACATATGCCTGGTGTGTTTTTCAGGCTGCCGGGTCCGGGACTTGAACCATGGAGTACGCCATGTGCGATTCAGTGCCTTAACCACCATGCCACCTACTGGCCCAATGGTGATTTTCTTTAACAGGATGCCTGTCTGTGGATAAGACATTGCTGTCCCTCTAAGAACCAGCCTGAACGGTGATGTCATTAGCACGCACATGTCATAAGCGTCATGACAGTTTTCGGTTGCACAGAAACCACCAGAAAAGCCCTTAAAAGGAGAAAAAGGAAGTGGATTTTGGAATTCCAACAAGTCCCTACCTTTCTCCAGGAAAAACTTAGAATGTTCATCCCTTCTTTTTTTATTTTTTAAAAATAATTATTTATTTTATTTTATTTATTCATTCATTCATTTTTTAATTTGACCAGAGCGAGACAGAGGGTGAGAGTGAGAGAGAGAAGAAGTGAGAAAGCAAGCCACCAGATTCAGGACTTGAACCCTGGTCAGCCATGTGGGAGTGTCCAGCACCTTAACCATCATGCCACCTGCTGGTCCCCAGAACGTTCATTCCTTCTATCCCCCATCCCTTTCCCTCGTTATCACCAGACTGTATCTTTTTTTTTTTTTTTCTTGTGAAAGATTTTTTGTTATAGAGCATGTGCACTCACTGGAGAAACAGAGAGACAGAAAGAGAGAAATCACCCCCCAGGTGGGATGGCCATGCCGCAATCTCTTCTACTTCATTCTTCGCTCAGGATTCTGGGCACGCACGCACACGCGCCCGGTGAGCTTGAAGCCATTAGGTCCAGGACTTGAACTGTCGTTGACTGAGTGGGAGTCCAGCACCTTAACCACTACGCCCTCTGCTGACCCCAACTACCAGAGTATGTCTTAAGCTTCCCAGCTCAAGGACTGAGCGGTGGACTGATGAGCTGGTCTCTTAACTTCTCCATTCCTTGCCCTTGAATGACACGTGGGCTGTGAGACTCAGTTTCCGTGTCATAGGTCAGCGCCATGACTCCTAACAGCAAAAGATCTCATCTTTGGGAATACATTAAGAACTGGTGGGGGGCCGGCAGGTGGCGTGGTGGTTAAGGACGCTGGATCCCACATGGCTGAATGCGGTTCGAGTCCTGGATCTGGTGGCTTGCTTTCTCACTTTTCCTCTCTCTCTTGCTTTCACTCTGTCCCTCTCTGATCAAATTAAAAATAAGTACATAAACAAAGTTAAATAAAATAATTCTTTTTTTTTTTTTTTTTTGGAGAGGGTTTTGCTGTAGGGCACATGTGCTCACCAGACAGACAGAGAGAGACAGAGAGATAGAAAGCGAGAAATCACCCCCCAGGGGGATGGCCACGCTGCAATCCCTTCTCCTCCATTCTCCTCTCAGGATCTTGGGCACGCACGCACACGCGCCCGGCGTGAGTTTAAGCCACCAGGTCCGGGACTCGAACCACAGTCGACTACATGGGAGTCCAGCAACATAGCCATTACGTCAACTGCTGGTTCCAATAAAATAATTCTTAAAAAAAAATAATAACCGGTGGGGCCAGCAGGTGACATGCTGGTTAAGGCCTTGGACGCCCACATGGCCGGCTGCAGTTCGAGCCCGAGTCCTGGTGGCTTGAAACTCACGCCGGGTGCATGTGCATGTGTGCCCCAAATCCCAGGAGGAGAATGGAGAAGGGATTGCAGTGTGGCCACCCCTCGGTGGGGGGTGATTTCTCACTCTCCCTCTCACTTTCCCTCTCACTGTCTCTCTCTGGTGAGTGCACACGCCCTTGTGGCAAAAACCTAACAAAGACACACAAAAAAAGCTGGTAACGGGAGGGTCAGGTGGCTGTGTCACCGTGCAGTCCCCCATGGCCGGCCCGGCCCAGGAGGGGCACCCAGAGACCAGACCTGGGGTTTCTGCAGTCTGGATCGTCACCCCCGAGTGTCAGCCTCAGATGTGGGGTCTGTGTTCCTCATACCACGTGGACCCGGGACCCTGAGCCTCGGCTTGCCTGGCCTTCACATCCGGGTTCCTGAGATGGGGTGGGAGGAGCTGCGTGGAGGGTGAGGAACGCACCCCGAGCCTCCTGCGGGTGAGGGTGGCCTTCCGCTGTCAGCCGGCCCTCATGGCCTCACTCCTGTCTCAGGGAAGCTGGGGGAGGAGTGAGGCCATGCGAGGCCGTCACAGCAAGCACCCTCCAAGAGGTCGCGGGGCCACACGGTCCAACAAAGGGAGGGGGAGCTAAGCAGATGGTCCCCTGAAGGGGTGACCGCGGGTGCAGAGGCCCTGCCCTCTGGCTCTCGGGACTCTCACTTCCCCTCACTTTCCTGACAGCCCCGGGAGGCTGAGAGTCAGGGGTGCCCCATTAGGGTGTGGGAGGCCGGGACTGCAGGGGGGTGAGGGGAGGAGGCCCTAGGGAGGTCTTCCCTGGGCCCACCAGGCAGCCAAGGAGCATTTACGCTTAAAGGGCCCTTGTCCACCTGTCCTCAGAACAAGCCTATAGGAGGGACCAGCAGTTGGCGTAATGGCTATGTCGCTGGACTCCCACGTAGTCGACTGCAGTTCAAGTCCCAGACCCAGTGGCTTAAACTCACACCGGGCACGTGTGCGTGCGTGCCCAAGATCCCAAGAGGAGAATGGAGGATTGCAGTGTGGCCATCCCCCCGGGGGGTGATTTCTCACTTTCTGTCTGTCTCTGTCTTTCTGGCAAACACATGCACCCTATAAGAAAAAATCTCAAAAAAAAAAAAGAAGCCTATAGGAAGAGTTGTAGTTGTTTTTTTTTTTTCTTTTTTTTTTTGAGAGAGAGTTTTGCTATAGGGCGCGTATGCTCGCTGGAGCTGTAGAGACAGAGACAAATAGAGACAGAAAGCAAGAAATTCCCGATGGGATGGCCACACCGCAATCCCTTCTCTTCTATTCTCCCCTCGGGATGTTGGGCACACATGCACACGCGCCCGGAGTGAGGTTTTGGTTTTTTTTTTTTAGCCACCAGGTCCGGGACTCAAACTGCAGCTGACTACGTGGGAGTCCAGCAACGTAACCAATATGCCACCTGCTGTCCCGAGTGTAGCCATGATGCCATGAAGCAGCTCCATGGCCTCTCCGACTGGAGCTGGGCCTGGGGAAATAGCACTGGTTGACACTGCTGAGCTTCTCCTGCAACCCCCTGTTGCCTGCTCCAAGGGCCAGTCTCACTGAGGGACCCTCAGAGCAGACCAGCCTTGTCCCTTGGGCCAGGGCTGGACTGGGCATCAGTATTGAGGGATGACCAGGACCCGAACCAGGCCCCTGCTGCAGCGTCCATGTCACCACCCCTTTCACTGAACATCGGTGCCACTGGCCAGATTACTCTACAGCTGGAGGATGGACGTGGCCCTTCCTGGGGGTGCCTGGAGTGGGGTTGTGACAGATGGGTTGCGTTGTAGGGGTGCTAGCCTTTGCTGCAACGGGCACCCTCACATAGCAGAGGACGCCTCACACCTGGCTCTCATGGACGTGCAGAGCTCATGCTTTCAAAAACATTTAAAGATTAAGCTATATGTGATTATAGGTAATATAAACAAGATTATGATAAAAATTTTTAAAAAAGAAAAAAAATGACAAGAATAAAAAGGATTCGTTTTAGCGTCAGCGTTTGCGTCAGTCCCAGCGTTTATGTTAGCGTTTGCGTTAGCGTTTACGCGCTAGCCGTTGTGTTTGCATCAGCTCCTGCGTTTGCGTCATTTGCGTTAGCGTTAGCGTTTTGCGTCTACATTTTGCGTTTGCGTTAGCGCTAACTTGCGTTAGCATTAGCATTAGCGCTTTTTGCACGTGCATTTACATTAGCGCTTGCGTTAGCACTAACGTTTTGCATTAGCATCTGAGCTAGCGTTAGCACTAGCGTTTGCATTAGCATTTTTAATTTATTTTTTTTTTATTTATGAGGAGGCATCTTCAGGTCTCAAGGAAATTCATACAAGAAAAATTCCTATAGACAAAAGGCATGATAAAGACCCAGGCCAGAGCAGGAGCTACGGGTCCAAGGTTAGCCCCAGGAGGGGAGTCTGTGTGCCCTGAGTGCAAAGTCAGTCCTCAGGAAGGGCTCCTGGCACCTGCTGTACTGCAATGGCCGGTCTGGTAATATTTCTGTAGTCATTTCTAAAAAGGACATATTTTGAATTGGCAGTAGTTCCACGTTGGCACGACACTCTGAATGTACCAAAAAAAGTGTAAGAGAAACAGTGCCTTCTCCACCTCTGCTTTTAGTTATGTGTCCTTTGAGACAACCAGTGGGATAATTTTCTGAGTATTTATATATATATTTATATATATATATTATATATATATATACCAACACGTCACGTGCTACCACAGCTAGGCCTCTCACTGTCTTCTAAAGCCACCAGCATTCAATCATGGCGACCCCACCCGTGACCTTGTCTAATCCTAATTACCTCCCAATAGAACCACTTCTTATTATTATTATTTATTCTTTTGGGGAGAAACTTTTGGATGCATGTGTTCACTGAAGAGACAGAGAGACAGAAAGCGAGAAATCACTCCCCAGGGGGGATGGCCACGCCACAATCCCCTCTCCTCCATTCTCCTCTTGGGATCTTGGGCACGCACGCACACGCGCCCGGCGTGAGTTTAAGCCAAAGGGTCAGGGACTTGAACTGTAGTCGACTACATGGGAGTCCAGTGACATAGCCATTATACCATCTGCTAGTCTGCAGACTCACCTCTTAATAACATAGTTGGATTAAGTTTTTAGTTTTTTCTCACTTTTTCTGTCTTTCTGGTAAGTGCATACACTCTATAGTGAAAAATCTCTCTCTAAAAAGGGAAAGAAAGAAAGGAAGGAAGGAAGGAAGAAAGAAAGAAAGAAAGAAAGAAAGAAAGAAAGCAAGCAAGCAAGCTAGCAGCTCTGGTGTCTCTTCTAAAAAGGACATCAGTCCTCGGGGACCAGCAGATGATGTAGCAGTTACGTCACTGGACTTCCCCATGGCCGATCACAGTTCGAGTCCTGAACCTGGTGGTTTGAAACTCATGCCAGGCATATGTGTGTACGTGCCCAAGATTCCAGGAGGAGAATGGAGGAGAAGGGATTGTGGTGTGGCCATCCCCTTCTGGGTGGTAATTTCTCACTTTTCCTCTCACTGTCTCTGTCTCTCTCCCCAAGGCAAAACCTCTAAAGATATAAATAAATAAATAAATAAAAGTTAAAAAGACACCAGTCCTTCTGGGGTTAGAGTTCTACCCTCACGGTCTTGTTTAATCTTAATTACCTCCAAATGGCCCTGTCTCCTAGTCACTCTGGGGGTTGGGGCTTCAACATACAGATTTGGGGGGAGAGCTGTGGTTAAGTGTGCAGCATCTTGCCTTCCTATTTGGCAAATGTTAAATAAAACAACATGGAGGGAAGCCGGCAGGTGGCGTGGTGGTTAAAGGTACTGGATTCCTACATGGTTGACCGCAGTTCGAGTCCCGGACTTGGCGGCTGGCTTTCTCACATTCTCTCTCTCTCTCTCTCTCTGACTCTCTTTGGTCAAACTGAAATAAACACATGAATAAATAAATGAATAAAGTTAAATGCAAAATTAAAAACAAATAAAATATCATGGAGGTTTAGGTAGGCTTTGAACCAGAAGTTTGTCCCGTCTGGGAGGCAACACAGGGCCTGGTTTTGTGCTGTTTTTCTGTGACCTTGGTTTGCCCTGTTTGCTGTCTGTCTAATTAACAGCCACGGGGCAATGCATCTTGGATGTGTTTCTTATTCTTTCTGATAAACAAGTAGCCTTTCCAGTCATGGCGTCCAAAAGGACCATGCCTCTAGGGTCGCTGGTCCCAGCTGATCGGGAAATGGCATTTTAACGATCGTGTTAAATAAAACTCGAATCTTGATCTTATTAGCTGCCTCTTTTCTTAATTAGCTGCTTATGCAAGCGCTGTTTCCCCTCTGTAGATACAAATCAGCGATTTCTAAATCCTCTTTGAACCCACTGGCTGGTTTGTCACCTCGCCAGGTCCCCTGTGAGTGGGTTAATGAACTTCGGTGTAGGCTGGAGAGCAATTTGTGTAAAGCGATGTTGCTTCCGCACGCTCGCTAGCGCGCCTGCAGCATCGCCGGGCGCCTCACTGAGCGCATGCGTGCGTGTGATGTGTGTGTGATGGCATGGCCGCTGGCAACCTTTCTGCCCCTATGTGTTCCTGCAAAGCTGGGGAGCTGTAGCCGCATTCCCTGCTTCCTTCACTGTTAGAGTTTTAGATGGGACCTGGAATCTGCCTGTTGGTGTGTGGGTGAATATTTAACAACTGGTTGGGAGCCAGCAGGTGGCGTAGTGGTTAAGGTGTGGACTCCCACGTGGTCGACCCTGGTTCAGTCCTGGACCCAGTGGCTTGCAACTCGTGCTGGGTGTGTGCATGTCCAAAATCTTTTTTTTTTTTTTTTTTTTAGAGGTTTTTGCTATAGGGTTCGTGCGCTCGCCAGACAGACAGAGAGACAGAGAGACAGAAAGTGAGAAATCACCCCCCCAGGGGGGATGGTCACGCCGCAATCCCTTCTCCTCCTTTCTCCTCCCGGGATCTTGGGCACGCACGCACACGCGCCCGGCGTGAGTTTTAAGCCACCGGGTCCGGGACGTGAACCACAGTCGACTACGTGGGAGTCCAGCGACATAGCCATTACACTAACTGCTGGTTCCCATGCATGTCCAAAATCTTGACAGGAGAATGGAGGAGAAGGGATTGAGGCATGGCCGTCCCCCTTGGGAGGCGATTTCGGGCTTTCTCTGTCTCTGTCTGTCTCAGTCTCTCTGGTGAGTGCAGGTGCCCTGTAGCAAAAATTGCTTGGGGGCAAAACCCACCACCACCACCCAAACCAACTGGCTCTACGGAGAAGGAGAGGGAGAGACAGGGAGAGGAAGGGGGTGGGAGAGAAAGAGGAGGAGAGGAGGAGGAGAGGAAGAGGAGGTGGAGGGAGAGGGGAAGAAGAGAAGGAGGGGAAAAGGAGAATGAAAAGGATAGAAAGAAGGAGAAGGGAGGGTGAGGGATGTGGAGGGATACAAAGGAGGAGGAGAAGAGAGGAGGAAGAGGAAGGGGGAAGGTGAGCGGGGAGGGAGGAGGAGGTGAAGCAGCACCCTGGGCTGCCCGCTTGCTGTGCATGCCGATTGCCGTGGTGTAAATATTCTCACCAGGGTCTGTCGCAGCCGTGCTCCTCTCGTGCAGTCCCCGGATGTGGCGCTGGCATGGATGTGTATCATGGGCTGTCGCTGGGACGAGCGTTCTAGCACACTCCCGCTCTGCCTGCTGTAAGCTGCACGCCATGGCGATGTGGAGGCCGAGACCACTCGCCTGTGCTTTGGGCAGGCTCTGCCAGAGAGCGAGGCTGTGCGCTTGCTTTTCTTGCGGCAGGTTCCAGCGAGCATTTGGTCTGTTTGTGGGGTCAAGGCAGGTGTCGAGGCAGCACTGGCTCCTTCCTGACTCCCTACCTTGGAGCTAAGCAAGCTCGAAACCACGCTGGGCCTTGGGACCAGCAGTTAGTGTAATGGCTATGTTGCTGGACTCCCATGTAGCCGACCGTGGTTTGAGTCCCAGACCAGGTGGCTTAAAACTCACACCGGGCGCGTGTGCGTGCGTGCCCAAGATCTCGAGAGGAGAATGGAGGAGAAGGGATTGCGGCGTGGCCATCCCCCCTGGGGGGTAATTTCTCGCTTTCTGTCTCTCTGTCTCTCTCTGTCTTTCTGGTGAGCGCACGCGCCCTATAGCAAAAACCTCTCCAAAGAAAAAAAGAAAAGAAAAAAAAAAAAAACACTAGACCTATACAAACAGGCATAAATCTTTTTGACTACACACACACACACACACACCTATGCACATGTACATATATATGACTTATATATAAGATTTATATGTATAAATCTTTTTGGATATATATATACAGTATATATATATGTGCATACGTACACATGCATATATAAAAGCATATATATATATACACATACAAACATATATATATATATATATATATATATATATATATATATATAAAAACATGTATATCAATTTGCTAGAGAGTGTGTATGCTCATTGGAGAGAGACAGAGAGACAGAAAGCGAGAAATCACCCCCCAGGGGGGATGATCACGCCGCAATCCCTTCTCCTCCATTCTCCTCTCGGGATCTTGGGCATGCACGCACACGCGCCCGGCGTGAGTTTAAGCCACCGGGTCCGGGACTCAAACTGCGGTCAACTACACAGGAGTCCGGCAGCATAGCCCTTATGCCAACAGCTGGTCCCCAATATATTAGAGTGTCCAGAACCTTCCTGGGTAGCACACTGAACTGTGGAGAATAGCCTCTTAAACCTTCTTTGAGATCTCTGTTTCATAAGAGTTGGCAGAACCTTTGCTTTTCCAGAAAGAGCCAAATTTTAGGTTCCCTGGTTTAAGTGAGGACAGAACATCTACCTGGTCACATATAGAGATGAAGGGGTTGACATTCAGTGGGGTTGCTGAGCTGGCAGGGTGTATGCTTCTAGCTCCTTTCATGTAGGGGACAACTGCCTACAATAGGCTAAAAAAGAAAGAGATCCTGGATCAAGCCATGCCTGAAGTCCTCTTATCAGACATCTCAGTTATAGGAGCCCTTTAGTCTGCCCCACTTTTGCTTTTTATTTATTTATTCATTCTGTAAGGTATTTTTCGCTACAAGGCACATGCACTCACTAGAGAGGAGAGAGACAGAGATAGTGAGAAGCAAAGTAAGAAATCACACCCCCCAGGGAGCATGGCCATGCCCTAATCCTTTCGTCTCCATTTTCTTCCTGGGATTTTGGGCATGCACGCACATGCACCCAGCAAGATTTTCAAGCCTTTGGGTTTGGGACTCGAACTGCAGTCAGCCAGGTGGGAGTCCCATGCCTTACGTGCCTCTTATTTTTTCTAACAGTAGGTGGGTGCAGCTGGATGTTTCTTGCCCGTCATAGACACCATCATGTACGGAGTAAGAAACTTGTGACCTACTCTTTCCTGCTGTTGTGTCAGGACTGGACGCTTGCCGGGGTGTGAGGATGGATCAGATCCTGGGTTAGGACCTCAGTAGGCTGAGTGTCCACGCTACTGCTCTGTGCTGAGCATTAGAGAGAGGTGAGGCCAGAAGCTAAGAACAAGTCCAGGAGGGCTTCCCAGAGGAGGTGGCGCACACCTTATCTTGAGAGAAGGGTAAGGTTTGCTGGAGAGAGAAGAGAATGCATGTATTGGGCACAGGGCTGCCGAGAGTGCGCTGCAGGGGTCAGGGAGGATGGGGGAGGACAGCTGCAGTCCCCACCCTGCCTCCTCCTGCAGGGCTCCAGTTTCCTTCTTGCTTGGAGTGCTGGCGGGAACTCGCTGGAGGGAAGCAAGAAAAGACACGCATGGTTGGAAGCAGCGGGGAAGGACGGAGAAGGGCGTTTTCTTTCCAGCCTCCGATGGCCGAGAAATGACTTTCCCTCTGCACAAGACGGATTTCCTGCAGCTGGAGGAACGCACTCCTGCCGTGTGTCATGACGCCTCGTCTGGGGCCGGGTGGAGCCAGGACAGCCCGAGGAGCTCACGGTTGGCCCAGCCACCCCATCCCACAGCGACCATCCTGTGCACCGGGCTCTGGGCCCTGGGCCTCCACATTCAGGCTGGAGACCCTTGGCTTCATTGCAGCTTTCAAAATAAAGTGGGTTTTATCCCATATCCGAATGCAAGAGAGGTTACAGAATAGAATCGGCTTGCCGCGTTTCCTAGTATTCATGCGCTTCTGCCCGCATTTCCCTTCCCCACAGCCAGCCACAAAGCGGCCTTTGTTCACTGCTTGTTCAAAGTCAGCTCTCCACGGGGAGACTTCTTGGCAATTACCAGGAGGCTCCCCAGCACAATGGCTAGCTGTCAGACCTAGCAGGAGCTGGTGAGCGTGGTCTGCAGGCAGTGGAGGCCGTGAGTGGGTTTCCCAAGGGAGTCAGGGCTGCAGGGCTGGGGAGGGGGAGGAGGGGGGAGGGGAAGGAGAGGCAGGTGGGGGAGGGGGTGTGCAGCTCATGTCTGTCTCTGTCTCAGCACACTCTGCCGTCCCAGTCTCGGTGTCCTCCCTGTGGGAATGAGGCTTCATTCTAGAAGGCACTTAGTCGGAATGCCGTTCCATTCTTCAGAGCTCTGGGACGCTGGGCAGTCCTAAGAACAGGGCGGGCAGGGCTCAGGGGCCTCCATGCCCAGCTAAAGTTCTGGTGAATTGACCGTTCAGCTCAGTTATTGCTTGGGGTCTTGTTTATTTATTTATTTCTTTTTCTTTTTTTTTTTTTTATTGAGAGGTTTTTGCTATAGGGCTCGTGTGCTTGCTAGAGAGAGAGAGAGAGACAGAGAGACAGAAAGCAAGAAATCCACCCCCCCCCCCAGCGGGGATGACTACACTGCAATCCCGTTTCATCCTCTCGGGATTTTGGGCACACACACACACACACACACACACACCTGGTGTGTTTTTAGCTGCAGGGTCTGCGATTTGAACTGCGGTCGAGTGCGTGGGAGTCCAGTGCCTTAACCACTATGCCACCTGTGTTTCCTTCTTTCTTTCATGATAGTGGGAGACAGACAGACAGAGAAAGACAAGCACCGTCTACAGAGTCTCCTGCCACGTTACTGCCTACCCTTCCTGGACAGGCAGGTTTGTGGGCGCACATGCCTGAGTGCACAGGTTGACCAGGAAACCAAGTCTGTGACCCTCCTGTGGATCCAGTGTCACTTGAACAGCGCCTTACCGCTGTGCCACTCAGCTGGCCCCAGATGTTGTTTACAGAAAACGGTGTTTTTTAAATCAAAAAAAAAATTTTTTTTTAGATTTTTGCTGTAGGGTGCATGCACTCATGAGAGAGAGAGAGACAGAGACAGAAACAGAGAAAGAGTAAGAAGTCATCCCCAGAGGGGGATGGCTACGCCACAATCCCTTCTCCTCCATTCTCTTTTTGGAACTTTGGTCATGCGCTTGGTGTGATTTTCAAGCTGCCAGGTCCAGGACTCGAACTTCAGAGTCTGCCACGTGGGATCCAGCTGTCTTAACCTACAAGCCCCTTGCTGGTCCTAGAAAAAAAAAATTTTTTTTGGAGAGGTTTTTGCTATAGGGTGCGTACACTCACCAGAAAGAAGAGAGAGACAGAGAGACAGAAAGTGAGAAATCACCCCCCAGGGGGATGGCCACGCCGCAATCCCTTCTCCTCCATTCTCCTCTCAGGATCTTGGGCACGCACACACACGCGCCTGGTGTGAGTTTAAGCCACCGGGTCCGGGACTCAAACCACAGTCGATTACATGGGAGTCCAGCGACATAGCCATTACGCCAACTGCTGGTCCCTCCAGAAAAATGTTTTTAAACCGAAGTCTGCAAAGGGCTGATCATGAAGGGATGGGGCAGCTGGGTCCCAGGGAACCGCGCGGGCTGGAGAAGTGGCAGTGATCCTGTGCAGCCTTGGGCAGGGTGGCTAGCCTCTCTGGGCCTTGTCTGTTCTTCTAGAAAGTGGAGTCACAGTTGCCTGCTAGAAACTAAGCCCTGGGGCTAGCAGGTGCTGTGGTGATTAATGCACTGGACTCCCACACGGTCGACTGCAGTTTAAGTCCCCGACCCAGTGGTTTGAAAACCACACTGGGAGCATGTGTGTGTTTGTGTGTGCACGCTCTGGAAGAGAAAGGATTGTGGTGTGGCCATTCTCCCAAGGTGATTTCTCTCTCTCTCTCTCTCTCTCTCTCTCTCCAGGGAGTACACGTGCCCTATTGGGGAAAAAAAAAAACTTAAAAAAAAAAAACCTGCTCTGAGGTGCAGTCTTGTCAAGTGCTCACTGCCTGGTGGAGGCAGCCTGGCACAAATTGGAGACCTTTCCCGAAGTGCCCGGCACCCCTTGCCTGACACAGGCCCATCACCAAGATGTCCCCTCACTAGCGGGTGTGGCAAGAGCTGGGCGTTGTCAGCCCTGGGCACCCACTGCGGTGCTACCCCCAGGGGGCACTCGCGCTCTGAGTCTGCAGTGGGCAACTGGTTTCTAGCACCAGGGAGGACATGGAGTGGGCGGGGCCCTCAAGCCCAGCTGAGAGTGTTGGGACCAGCAGGTGGCGTAGTGGTTCAGTCAACCAGGGTTCAAGTCCCAGACCCGGTGGCTTAAACTCACACCGGGCTTGTGTGTGCATGCCCAAGATCCCAAGAGGAGAATGGAGGAGAAGGGATTGCAGCGTGGCCATCCCCCCTGGGGGTGATTTCTCACTTTCTGTCTCTCTGTCTCTACAGTGAGCACATGTACCCCATAGCAAAATCTTATCTCTCAAAAAAGGAAAAAAAAAGAGTGACCTTCTGTCACCGTGCTGGATTAAGGTGGAAGCCCATGGGGTCTTCGGGTGGCAGCCTTGTCTAGGCGTCAGGGCACAGAGGCTGCAGGGACCTGGGGTGAGTGTGGGCTGGCTTCCTTGGCCATGAGCTGCCCTGGGACTCCTGCCTGGCAGGGCATTTTTTTGGAGAGGTATTTGCTATAGGGCGCATGCGCTCGCCAGAAAGACAGAGAGAGACAGAGAGACAGAAAGCGAGAAATCATCCCCCAGGGGGGATGGCCACGCCGCAATCCCTTCTCCTCCATTCTCCTCTCGGGGTCCTGGGCACGCACACACACATGCCCAGTGTGAGTTTAAGCCACTGGGTCCAGGACTCGAACTGCAGTCGACTACATGGGAGTCCAGCGACATAGTCATTATGCTAACTGCTGGTCCCCCTGGCAGGGTATTTTTCATGAAGGCAGCAGACTCTTCTCTCTCCTCTGGCCCAGCCCCTGCAGGCCTGGCCTCCAGACCCAGGGCCTCCGCCTCTGCTCCCGCCCCAGCCCTGTTCCCAAGACAGTCTGGGAGTCTGGGGGTGGCCTCAGGGAAGTGCGCGTTCTAGTCCTATCCCTGCTGGGGGAGCTCTTCTCCATCCGTGTCGGGGTGGCTGCTGTAGTGACAGTGGGGGACACCTGTCCCCCCAGCCGGAGCCAGGCCAGCGACACGTTTCTGCAGCTCCAGGGTCTTGCCAGGGCAGGGCGGGGAACTGAGGACAGGAGTGGGAGGAGGTTCGGAAAAATACAACCTCCAGCCTCCCTCGGGGCCCCTCCAAACAGAAGTGGCTGTCCCTGGGGTGGACAGGAGGGGGCTGCTGTGTGAGCTTCCAGGAAACCAGGAGGAGGCGAGAGTCTGGGAGGTCCTCCTCGCCTGGCTCCGGGGTTCCAGATCTTTCCAGAACGTTGATCTCAGGGGCGGGAAGAGCAGAAGGCAGAGCCAGGTGGAGGCTGACACTGAGGTCTCACGCAGGGCTGGGGCTTCCCAGAAGTGACCGTGTCTGTGTCCTCTGGACTCTGGGTGGATCCTGAGGGTGGGGGCCGGCCTCCCTGGTGGCCTTCCGTCACCGGGGGCTGATAAACACCGGCTCGGGGGCCCTGGGGAAGCTCCGTGTGGACATGAGGGCTCCCGCCAGCCGCGGCTCCCACCACCTCACACAGAAGGAGCTGCATCTCCAAAAAGACGGGGTGGCAGGTGCCTCGGCATCCCTGGGCCGTCTTGGATTTGGGGTGCCTGCTCAGAGCGAAAGCCCAACTTTCCCATGAACTCACGGGGCTCCTGTCACTCTCCCAGCTTCCTGGCTTCCCAGCCTGATCTGGGGCGCCCCCCTCCAGGAATCTGTGTCCCCGTCGACCCAAACGGTCCCCAGGGCACGAAGGCCTTGTCTGTGGTCTTGGTCACAGTATCCTGGGGCCAGGGCAGTGCCTGGCTCTGAAAGGCACGTGATCTGTGTGCACTGTGCAAGTGGGTGACAGGGGAGGGGACCCACTTACTGGGGTGCAGATGTCACGTCTGGTTTGAAGCTACTTCAAACGCCCAGTGACCAGGCTGGTCCTAGGAAACCCTCAGCCTGCTGGGCCAAAAAGGAAAATGCCAGAAGGAAAGCCTCCCACCTCCGGGGTCAGCAGGTGGACTCCCACATGGCTGACTAAGGTTCGCGTCCCGGACCTGGCGACTTGCTTTCTCCCTTTCCATTTCTCTCTCTCTCTGTGTCTCTCTCTGGTCAAAGGAAAAATAATTATAACAACAAATAGAGGGCCGGCTGGTGGTGTGGTGGTTAAGGGCGCTGGACTCCCACATGGTCGATCACGGTTCAAGTCCCAGACCTGGCGACTTGCTTTCTTACTTTCTCTCTCTCTCACCCTGTCCCTCTTTGGTCACATTAAAATAAATAAAGTGAAATAAAATAATTAAAAACAAAACCAAATCAAATTTAAAAATAAATAAATAAATCTTTAAAAAAATTAGCAGCCCCAAATTCCAACAATAGGACTTTTTTTTTTGGAGAGGTTTTTGCTATAGGGCATGTGCACTTGCCAGACAGACAGAGAGACAGAGAGACAGAAAGCGAGAAATCACCCCCCAGGGGGGATGGCCACACCACAATCCCTTCTCCTCCATTCTCCTCTCGGGATCTTGGGCACGCACGCACAGCGCCCGGCGTGAGTTTAAGCCACCGGGTCCGGGACGTGAACCGCGGTCGACTACATGGGAGTCCAGCGACATAGCCATTACGCCAACTGCTGGTCCCCCAACAATAGGGCTTTTATCAACAGGTAGTCTCTCCCTTGGCACTCTGCAAAGCGATTTCGGCCCAGGGCTGGCTGCCTTCCCCCTGCACCCATGGGAGCTGCCGCAGCCCAGGAACAGCTGCAGAGACCTGGCTCCTCCCTCACGCTCCGGATAGTCCCACGCTGTTCCCGCTGTCTTGGCTGTCATTCGGTGCTCTCAGCCAGGACCGAAGAGACACCAGACACCAAATCTGTGTCCCTGGGGCCACGGCACCTGGCCGGGCGCAGTCACACCAAGAGGGGTCTTGGGGCTTGTTCCCAGGACACGATGCAGCTGACTGAAGAGTCGGCAGAGCCGGGGGCCTGTCCGGGCGCCTGAGAGGCTGCTTCATGAATTGTGGACGAGGCGACTTCGCGTGACATTCCTCCGTGGAAGCCATCAGGGCCTGAACATCGGGCCAGGCTTTCCAAGATATTTAGCAATGGGGTGGATTATTTTAATTTAATTTAATTAATTTATTTTTCTTTATTTATTTTTAAAAGCTTATTTAGGACCAACAGGTGGTTGGGTGGCTGGATCCCACATTGCTAACTGTGGTTCAAGTCCCAGATCTGGTGCCTTGAAAACACACCAGACCGGGAGGTGAGGGGGGGGGGGGGTCAGCAGGTGGCGTGGTAGTTAAGGGCGCTAGACTCCCACATGGCTGACCATGGTTCAAGTCCTGGACCTGGCAGCTTGCTTTCTCACTCTCCCCCCCCCCACTCTGTTCCTCTATGGTCAAACTAAATTAAAATAAATAAAGATAAAATAATTTTAAAAAAAGAAAAGACGCCAGGCATGTGTGTGTGCGTGCTAAAAATCCCAAGGGGAAGATGGAGGAGAAAAGATTGCGGGGAGGCATCTCTCCTGGGGGGGGAGGGGGCGCGTGATTTCTTGCTTTTTTTCTCTCTCTCTGTCTCTCTCTTGCAAGTGCAAGTGCACTTTGGGAGAAAAAAACGTTTTCTGTACCCAAAAAAAAACTCATGCTTTCCTTTTATTTCTCTATGCATTGAAAAGTCTCCTCGTGTCTTCGCTGAGTTGGCCAACGCACGCTTTTGCATATGGTAAGACAATATCTGCCATTTTACGAAACTATCCTTTGTAAAATAATTTAAAATACTTCTAAGTAAATTAATGAACTAATTTAACAGAACAATCCAGACCGGCCAGGAATGTGGTGGTTAAGGCAGCTGGATTCCATATGCGTAATTGTGTCATCTGGGTCCAGGACCCAGCGGCTTAATATACGTGCCAGGCACATGTGTGTGCATGCCCACAATCCTGAGAGGAGAATGGAGGAGAAGGGGCTGCGTGACCATCCCCTCCCCGGGGGAGGGGGCGAATTTCTCACTCCATCGCCATCTCTTTCCAGGGAGCACACATGCCCTGTAGCATTTTCTTTTCTTTTTAGAATAATTTTATTTAACTTTATTTTTAATTTGACCAGAGAGGGACAGAGCGATTGAGAGAGGAAGAGAGGGGAAGCGAGAAAGCAGGCTGGCGGGACTTGAACCACAGTCGGCCATGTGGGAGTCCAGCGCCTTTAACCACCATGCCACCTGCTGCCCCCCGACCCAGAGCAAATTTTAAAAAATATAATAATTACAATAATAAAGTCCTGTGACTGACATTGACACTATGCTTTTATTTTTTTGGGGGGGGAGGTTTTTGCTATAGGATATGTGCGCTCGCCAGAGAGACACAGAGAGACAGAGAGACAGAAAGCGAGAAATCACCCCCCCAGGGGGGATGGCCACGCCGCAATCCCTTCTCCTCCATTCTCCTCTCGGGATCTTGGGCACTATGCACATGCGCCCAGCGTGAGTTTTAAGCTGCTGGGTCCGAGACTCATTCTGGGGTGGACTACGTGGGTGTCCAGCTATATAACCATGACGCCAGCTGCTGGTCCCCAGGTTGATGATTTATTTAACAGCTACTAGAATCTTCTAGGAAGCAGATACATCATTTAAGAAAATATTGCTACAGGGTATATGTACTTGCTTGAAAGAGAGAGACAGACACAGAGAGAGAAAGCGAGAAATCACCCCCCAGGGAGGATGGCCATGCCACAATCCCTTCTCTTCCATTCTCCTATCAGGATTTTGGGCATGCATACACCCACACCCTGCATGAGTTTCAAGCCTCTGGGTCTGGGGCTTGAACCATGGCCAGCCATGTGGCAGTCTAGCACCTTAGCCACTATGTCATCTGCTGGCCTTGTCTGCATTCCTTAATAAACCTGTGTTCACACTCTCTTAATGACTTGCTCTTCAGTTCTTTCCTGTGCAAAGCCAAGGACTGTCCTACGCCAGGCAGAGACCCCCATGGGCTGAGTCTCCCTGGCAACATCCGTGGCCCGTGGCCCACATCACTTAAACTTTGGGTTGACTTTGGGGTTCAGTGTGCCCTGGCTTTCACCCCCGCATCAGAGCCACCAGCTGGCCCATCCCGTGTCCTCTGATTTTCCAGGACCTTCTACCTGCCACATGCCCGACCCCGTGGGAGATACAGTAGGGGTGGGAGGGTCTTCCCAGAGCTCATGCCCTCCAGGTGAAGAGAGAGCACCCCCTCATTCAGCTTTTTTTGGGGGGCAGAGGTAGAATTCGTAGAACACCCACAGGCCTTCTCTCCAAATCCTCACCTCATCCCCATCAGCCCTGCAGCCCGAGACCCTGCGTGGGCGAGGAGTTTGGGAGCCCTTGGGGTCTCGGTCTGGAATGCAGTCAATCGTCCAGCTGTTTCGGAGGTCCCTTGCATGATGTTCCATGCAACGGGCTCTCGGCACCCCTCCACGGGTCAGTTCCGGGTGGCACAGGGGCAGGAGTGGAGACCCCAGATACTGCCCACCCCTGACAGCACCCCTCCTCCCGCCCCCTGCCTCCTGGGGATGAACGTGCTTCTATTCTGTTGGCCTTTGGGTGAGAGCCATGCCTGAGGACCAGAGAGTTTGCATCTGTCTGTGTGCCCTGGCAACGAGGGCCCTGCCAAAAAGGTGGAACAGAGCTCCGGGGCCAGCCTTGTCTGGGGACCAGCCTGAGTAAGGAGCCCCGGTCCTGCGCCAGCCCGGTGGCCCTGTGACAAGAGGCTGTTGTGGTCACCAACCACCCCCGCCTTTTTCCTTTTTGAGTTTTGCTATAGGATGTGTATGCTCTCCAGGCAGAGAGAGATAGAGAGAGAGAAAGCAAGAAATCACCTCCCAGGGGGGTTGGCTGCGCTGCAATCCCTTCTCCTCCATTCTCCTCTGAGGACCTTAGGCATATATTCACTTAAGTCTGGCGTGTTTTTCTCTTTTTTTTGATTTTTTTTTTTGCTATAGGGCACGTGCGCTTGCCAGACAGAGAGAGACAGAGAGACAGAAAGCGAGAAATCACTCCCCGGTGGGGATGGTTACACCACAATCCCTTCTCCTCCATTCTTCTCTCGGGATCTTGGGCACGCACGCACATGCGCCCGGTTTGAGTTTAAGCCACCGGGTCCGGGACTCGAACCATGGTTGACTACATGGGAGTTCAGCGACATAGCCATTACGCCAACTGCTGGTTCCTAAATTAATAATTCTTAAAAAAAATAACGCCCAGCTGTGCTCACGTTTTTGCCTCTGCTTTCCTCCTTTACTGCACGAACACCGGCCCGACTGCCCCACTGGACCATATGCTCGATACAAAGTGAGTGGACCCCAGTTGTTCTCACAAGGGTGACCATGTCGTCTGCGGGGACAGTGGCGTCCACCCACAGTGTCTCCGCGAACACTGACCATGCAGGCTTCCAACTCCTCAGCTGCAGAGGTGCCCAGCCAGGAAGCCGTGCCAGGGCCCAGCTGTAGGCCAGGCTGCGGTTTCCCATGCCATCCGCTTACAGAGAGTTTTTGCACAGCCAAGGCCCGGCACGGCCAGGAGAAAGAGGCCAGTTTTCTTCTCGCAATTTCCAGCCAAATCAGGCCTGTTGAAGCCCTTCCCTGAATCCCAGGAGAATGAGCCCTCGCTTCCAGCCCAGAGTGTAGGATTCCCATTCTCAGGCTGATCCGCTTCCAACGGAATTTGGAGAGTGGCCTGGACATGCAACTTCCGGTTGATTCTGTGATCCTGGGCAGGTCTCCCGGTGTCTCTGAGTTTGTTTCTTTTTTTTTTTTTTTTGGAGAGGTTTTTTCACTATAGGGCGCGCTCGTCAGACAGACAGAGAGAGACAGAGAGGCAGAAAGCGAGAAATCACCCCCCCGGGGGGATGGTCACGCCGCAATCCCTTCTCCTCCGTTCTCCTCTCGGGATCTTGGGCACGCACGCACACGCGCCCGGTGTGAGTTTTAAGCCACCGGGTCCGGGACGCGAACCGCGGTCGACTACGTGGGAATCCAGCGACATAGCCATTATGCTAACTGCTGGTTCCCCTCTGAGTTTGTTTCTTATGGGTATAATAGGCCACTGAGATGTGCTTGTTTTGTTTTTGAGAAATTTTTACTATAGGGCGTGGACACTTGCCAGAGAGACAGAAAGCAAGAAATCACTTCCTGGCGGGGGATGGCCATACCACAATCCTTTCTCCTCCATTCTTCTCTGGGATTTTGAGCACGCATGCATGTGTGCTTGGCGTATCAAGCCACCGGGTCTGGGACTTGAACTGCAGTCAGCCATGTGGGAGTCCAGTACCTTAACCACCATGCCACCCTCAGCCCCCTCAGGCATGCTTGGTATCTTTACACCTCCAGTCCAGAAACTCAAAGCAGGTCCAACCTTTCACTGCTCAACAAAACAGAGAGGCGAACTTGGTGAGAGAGGAAAGGAGAATTGATTATAGAGTGGCTGTACCAGGAACACATGTAAGAATTTTGGAAGCCGGCAGGTGATGTGGTGGTTAAGGTGCTGGACTCCCGTATGGTCAACTTTGGTTCAAGTCCTAGACCTGGTAACTTGCTTTCTTGCTTTCCCTATCTCTGGCTATCTCTGGCTCTCTTTGGTCCAAAAGAAGAAGAGAAAGAAGAGGAGGAGGAAGAAGAAGATGAAAAAGAAGAGAAGAGAGGAGGAGGAGGAAAAAAAATTAATTAAAAAAAGAGACAATATCTTTGACTATCAATTGATTTACAGATTTTTTTTTTTTTTGAGAGGTTTTTGCTATAGGGCGCGTGCGCTCACCAGACAGATGGAGAGAGAGAGATAGAAAGTGAGAAATCACCCCCCGGGGGGATGGCCATGCCGCAATCCCTTCTCCTCCATTCTCCTCTCGGGATCTTGGGCACGCACGCACACGCGCCCGGCGTGAGTTTAAGCCACCGGGTCCGGGACGCGAACCGCGGTCGACTACGTGGGAATCCAGTGACATAGCCATTACGCTAACTGCTGGTCCCAATTTACAGATATTTTTATAGGGGAAGAGGGATGCTATGTGGCTTGTAGGCATTTACAAAGAAGCATAGAAAAGCATAGATCAGGTTAATTTTTAGTTGGAAGTATAATCAAATCATAGGCCTTTGAGACAGGAGTTTCAGGCTTAGCTCAGGGCTACACTCCAATGATCCATCTTCAAGAACAGGTGTTTCAGTTCGTGGTTGGGGCAGAGCGACCCTCACTGCTCCAAGCTTCAGTTAGATGGTTCGTCTCCTTGGAGGTCCTGGGAGAAACTTCAGACAAGGAGGATCAGGCTGAGAGAGAACCAGGTTTTGATTTTTAACAAGATGGAGTTGGTTTGGCTAAGCAGGGCCCTGTTATACGGTTAGCAGTTTCTAGATTCTCAGCATTCAAGCGTGTGTGTGTGTATGTGTGTGTGTGTGTGTGTGTGTGTTTGGGTGTGAGCTGCCAGACAAACAGCTCTATATCCCCAGTCCTGAAACCCAAAGCAAGTCAAACCCCAAGCCACTCAATAAAGCAGAGAGAGGCCAAATTGTTGGTGAGAGAGGAAAAGAGAATATATTACAGTGCGGCCTCATTGGGAAGACATTTAAGAATATCTTCGACTGGTCAGCCAACTTGGGGGCTATTATGGGGGCAGGAGGTGAGGACAAAATTCTGATATTTTTTCTCTTCCCAAGTTGTTTCCCAGGGGGTCCAGCACTTGGTCCACAGTTGACTGCATGTGAGAGTCTAGTGACATAATCATTATGTTATCAGCTGGTCCTGAATCTGAGTACTTAAAAAAAAAGAATTATATATATATATATGTGTGTGTGTGTGTGTGTGTGTGTGTGATTCTACACACACGTGCGTATAGTCATCAGAAGAATCATGATGTATTTTTCTGTTTTTCTATGCAAAAATGCATCATGACTTTTCTGACAACCCAATAGTTTAGTTTTTTATTTTTGTTTTCTTTTTTTTTTGAGAGGTTTTCGCTATAGGGCGCATGCGCTCGCCAGACAGACAGAGAGAGACAGAGAGATAGAAAGCGAGAAATCAACTCCTGGGGGTATGGTCACGCCGCAATCCCTTCTCCATTCTCCTCTCAGGATCTTGGGCACACACGCACAAGCGCCCGGTGTGAGTTTAAGCCACCGGGCCTGGGACTCGAACCGCGTTCGACTATGTGGGAGTCCAGCGACATAGCCATTACGCTAACTGCTGGTCCCAGTTTAGTTTTTTTTTTTATCTATCTATGCAATTTTTTTTGCTATTGATTTGTCCAAGATCTTCTTAAGTCTTTTGGGAATAGGATTAAAAGTCTTTTCCTTCTATTGTTTCTTTTAGTTTTTTTTTTTTTCTTTCTTTTTTAGGTTTTTGCCATACATGAGAAATCAGTCCTCAGGGGGGATAACCCAGGCCCACTGCCTTCTCCTCCATTCTCCTCTCAGGACCTTGGGCACGCACACACACAAGCGCTCACCATAATTTCCAAGTCACCGGGTCCGGGACTCAAACCTCAGTTGGCCATGTGAGAGTCCAGCGCCTTACCCACCACACCACTCTAGCGGTTTCTAAGTCTAACTCACTCCCTTCCAAGGTTCCTTTGGCTGTCAACTCCTGACTTTTGGTCCTTCCGAGGTGTCCATTTCGCTTTTTTGCCTTTCTGTGAGTTTTCTTTTTATTTTGCCAATGATATGATTACTTTGCAAGGTATGTATTTATTTATTGACATTTATTTATTTATTTATTTCCCTTTATGAGAAAGAGAGAGAGAGAAAAAAGAGAAAGGAAGAGAGGAAAAGAGAGAGAGAGATTTCAGGGATGCCATGTGCTCACTTTGGGAAGGAATGTCCCGCCGATGTCTAAACCACATGCATGTAGACTCACATTACAGATCAAAGGGTCCACGCGTCACCTGCGAGAGCCATGCACCTTCTGTGTCTCCCGGGCAGGGATCTGGTTCCTACAAGCATTGTCTGAGGATGACAGCGGCCAGGTCATGGACTAGCGGAAGTGCCACAGTTTGTATATTCATTTCATGTCTCCGATTTGGGAGCGTTGATGTGGGACAGGGTGCATGCTTCCATGGAATAAGGGGACAGCATGAGACAGTCAGGAGGCCCAGATGGGGGACCAGCAGTTAGCGTAATGGCTATGTCATTGGACTCCCATAGTCGACTGCGGTTTGCGTCCCGGACCCGGTGGCTTAAACTCACGCCAGGCGCGTGTGCGTGCGTGCCCAAGATCCCGAGAGGAAAATGGAGGAGAAAGGATTGCGGCGTGGCCATCCCCCCTGGGGGTGACTTCTCACTTTCTGTCTCTGTGTCTCTGTCTGTCTGGCGAGTGCATGTGCCCTGTAGCAAAAAACTCTCCAAAAAAAAAAAAAGGAGGCCCAGATGGACCAGCTGCCGGGGTTCAGAGAGAGAGAGGGTGAAGTCGCGAGGAGGACTGGAAGTATGGATCCTGCCCTCACCCAGAGATGCTTGGGACTTGCTGGCGGCCAGCTCCAGCCCCTAGACTCCTCCTGCCGACAAATTTTTTTTCTTTCCTTTTTTTTTTTTTTTGGAGAGGTTTTCGCTATAGGGCTCGTGCGCTCACCAGACAGACAGAGAGAGAGAGAGACAGAAAGCGAGAAATCACCCCCCAGGGGGGATGGTCACGCCGCAATCCCTTCTCCTCCATTCTCCTCTCGGGATCTTGGGCACGCACATACACAGCCCGCCGTGAGTTTAAGCCGCCGGGTCTGGGACTCGAACCGCGGTCGACTACATGGGAGTCCAGTGACAGCCATTACACTAACTGCTAGTCTCCCTGCAGACAAATTTGCTTTCTTGGGAAACAAGGGAAGCTCGAAATGAGTCATAATGATTTCCATCCCTCACAGAGAAGTCTGGAGTCGTGTCCCAGTTGGCTGGATCAGCGCTGCCTTCTGGTATGATGTGACAATTAATTGAACTTGTGCGACAATGTGAGATTATGACAGATGACCTCCTTCGTGTTGAGCTTTCCAGACTTTCAGATCAAGGGCAAGAATTCTCACTTTGTTTTTTTTTCTTAGGAGAGATTTTCTTTTTCTTTCTCTCTTTCTCTCTTTCTTTCTTTCTTTCCTTCCTTCCTTCCTCTCCCTCCCTCCCTCCCCTCCCCTCCCCTCCCCTCCCTCCCTTTCGTTTCTTTCTTTCTTTCTTTCTTTCTTTCTTTCTTTCTTTCTTTCTTTCTTTCTTTCTTTCTTTCTTTCTCTTCCTTCCTTCCTCTCTTTCTTCTCTTTCTCTCTTTCTCTCTTTCTCTCTTTTTTTCTTGCTATAGGACACGTGCACTTACTGGAGAGACAGAGAGACAGAAAGTGAGAGATGACCCACCCCACCCCCCAGGGGGGATGGCCACACCGCAATCCCTTCTCTTCCATTCTCCTCTCAGGATCTTAGGCACGCATGCACACACATCTGGTGTGAGTTTTAAGTTGCCGTGTCTGGGACTCGAACCATGGCCAATGCCGTGGGAGTCCAGTGATGTAATCATTACGCCACCTGCTAGTCTCCTTTTTTGTTTTTTAGAAAGAGATTTTTGCTGTAGGATGTGTGCGTTTGCTAGATACAGAGAGAGATAGAAAGCGAGAAATCACCCCCCCAGGGGGGCTGGCCACGCCACAATCCCTTCTCCTCCATTCTCCTCTTGGGATTTTGGACACACACGCACACGCGCCCGGCGTGAGTCTCAAGTCGCTGGGTTCGGGACTCAAACCACGGTCGACCACGTGGGAGTTCAGTGCCTCAGCCACTACGCCGCCTGCTGGCCCAGGACTCTGGTCTGTGAACGTCATGGTCCCCTGAAAGGTGCCTGATTGAACTAAACAGACAAGCACTGGCCTGACCCTTGGGTCTGGGGCACAGACAGAGCAGGGCAGACTGGAGAGGGGAGGCAGGGGTCCAGGGTGGCTGTTTGGGAAATGCGATGGAAGCTCCGCCCGGATCGGCCCCTCCAGGCCATCTGCGAGTTGCTCTGTGGCCTGGAGAAGCATTTTAAAATGCCGATTTGCTTCAGGCTTTTACAAAATCAAAACAAAACGAACACCGGTCCCTGCCACCACGGCAAACGTTTTCCCAGGCTCCAGAGCGCTGCGGTCAGGTTGCCTTGGTGACGACACATTTCGGGCTGGCTGTGTCTTCTCTCAGCCTTTGTCTCCCTGAGGGGATGGGAGGAGGTCAAGGTCGTTTCTGGCTCACATGCTGGGAGACCAAAGCCGCACCTTGGGGGGCCTTGCTCCTGTCCTTTTGTCCCCTGGCTGGCTTCTCCGCAGGGACAATGAGGTGTCTGTGCTGTGGCTTCCCAGGGTCCGCGCGTGGACACAGAATCGACCCCTGCCCAGACCCCTCTGCACAGCCTTGCCTGTTAGCCCTGTCTTGTTCTAGAAACTTCCACCCACTGGTAGCGTCAGAGCAGCCAGTGCGCATAGAAGAAGCCTCTGCAGCAATGCCATGCAGAGCTCAGGACAGGACTGGCTTGCGATCCTTTGTGAGAACGTGGTTGCCATAATGATCATGACTCTGAGCCTCGGTGTGGTGTAGACATCAGGCCCAGAAGCACTGAGGGTGCTGGGCCCTTCCCACCCTGGGTTTCAGCCAGTGTGAACGGCTGGTCCCTGGCCGCCAGCGCCTTCCTCGGGCCAGGGAAGGCGAGGCCAGCTGTCCCTGGCTGGGCCCATAGACGTCCTCTGAGCTGGGGGGACTCACGGCTAATCCACAGAGGAAGCTGTTTCAGGCTATTGGCTTGTGACTTCCTAAGCCCCGCATTTGCGAAAGTGAAAGGAACAAGAGGATGGCTGACGCAGTAGTTCGAGTCCCAAACCCGGTGGTTTGAAAAATCATGCCAAGGGCCACTAGGTGGCTTAGTGGTTAAAGCACTGGACTCCCATGTGTCTGACCGTGGTTCAAGTCCTGGACCTAGAAGCTTGCAATTCATGCCACGTGCACATGCGTGCATGCCCAAAATCCCGAGAGGAGAATGGAGGAGAAAGGATTGCGACGTGGCCATTCCCCTGGGGAGTGATTTCTCGCTTTCTGTCTCTCTGTCTCTCTCCAGAAAGTGCACACACTCTGTAACAGAAATCTGCCCTGAGAAAAGGAAGCAAATTCATTTCAGGAGCTTGTGCATGTGTGCTCCAAGTCCCAAAGGAGAATGGAGGACAAATGCTTGTAGTGTGGCCATCTCCCCATCCCCGAGAGGTGCTTCATCACCCTTTCTGTCTCTCTCTGGCAAGTGCACATACTTTCTGATAAAACTGAAAATAAATAAATAAAGAAGGGAAGACAGTGGGTTTACACAGCTCTCAGACCCCCTTTCTGGGCTACCTATTCAACCCCAAGACTTATTAGCATGCAACCCCCACCTTCCTTTCCACCCTCACGGTTCTATGTCCGGAATTTGGACAGAGGACAGCAACAGTGACTCCCCTGTCACCGGTGATGTCTGAGGCCTCAACTGCAAAGCCTCCAGGGCCGAGAGGGACCGAGCCACCCAGCTGGGACCTTGGAAGCTGTCCTTCCTGACGTTTCACTGAGGCTGGTGAAGACCTCAGCTGGGCTGTCGACAGAACACCGCAGCCGGGCTGTCGACAGAACACCGCAGCCGAGCTGTCGACAGAACACCGCAGCCGAGCTGTCGACAGAACACCTACACGTGGCCTCTCCGTGTGGCTTGAGCTTCCTCACAGCATGGCCTCCTCCCAGTCAGCCTTCCCACCTGGTGCCTAGGCTCATTGCATCATGGGACTGACTGAGTTTTGGGGGTCACGCTGTATCATTTTTTTAAAGAATTATTTTTTTCATTTATTTATATGATCATTATTCTTCAATTTGATCAGAGAGAGAGAGAGAGGAAGAGGGAAAGTGTGAAAGCAAGCCACCAGGTCTGGGACTTGAACCGTGGTCGGTCATGTGGGAGTCCAGCACCTTAACCACCATGCCATCTGCTGGTCCAACACTGTATCATTTTCACCTCATCCTATTGGCTATAAGCCAGTCAGTTGCACCCTTTCCCTCCTGCCACCTCGCTCCTAGGACGTGAGACAGACCACACACTGTCCTGTCTGGCCTCCCTTTGATTTCCCTCCCACTTTGCCCCAGTCGCCATCCAACCCCACAGACAGCCTTGGCCAAACCCCTCCTGAGCCTTCTGCTCTTCCTGACAGCTGCTGGGTGGGCTCCTCCCGGGTCTGACCCTGAGCTGGGCCACGGCGGCCCTGGGGAGAGCCCTGCACCCTGCCCTTTTCTCTATGGTGCAGCTACAGAGGCAAGTTCAGGGTTGGCCAGAGCTTGAAGGGCTGCTGAGTTGAGGAGAGAATACAGAATTGCTGGGCCTAGCCTGCCCTACACTATTTTATTTATTTATTTATTTATTTATTTATTTTTTTGGGGGTTTGCTATAGGGCGCGTGCACTCTCCAGAAAGACAGAGAGAGACAGAGAGACAGAAAGTGAGAAATCACCCTCCGGGGGGATGGCCACGCCGCAATCCCTTCTCTCCATTCTCCTCTCGGGATCTTGGGCACGCACGCACATGCGCCCGGTGTGAGTTTAAGTCACCGGGTCCAGGACTTGAACCGCGGTCAGCTACGTGGGAGTCCAGCGATGTAGCTCTTATGCCAGCTGCTGGTCCCCCTCCCTCACTATTGATGGCTGTTTTTGTGACTTGGGGTCGTGTGTGTATGTGTGTGTGTGTGTGTGTGTGTGTGCACGTATGTGTGTATGTGCATATGTATGTGTGTGCTTGAATGTGTGTGTGTGTGTGTGTGTGTATGTTTTATTTATTTAGATTTTTGCCATAAGGCACATGTGCTCACTGGAGAGAGATACAGAGAGAGGGAAAGTGAGAAATCACCCCCCAGGAGGGACAGCCACACTGCAATCGCTTCTCCTCCGTTGTCCTCTTGGGATCTGGGGCACGCACACACGTGCCTGAGGTGATATCTAAGTCTCTGGGTCTGGGACTCAAACTGCAGTCGACCATGGGGGAGTCGGGCACCTTCGCCGCCATGCCACCTGCTGACCAAGGGTCTTACGTTTTTGGCCCTTGATTTGTAGTTGTGAGCTCAGGGAGCCAGGCAGAGCCTCACCCTGAAGCCACGCAGCAGGGGGTCCTAAGAGCCCCCAGGGCACAGGGCTTCCTTAGGGACAGCCTCCCCTGGCTGTGGTTAGGGACCTACAGAACCGCAGATGGGACACGAGTTCTTTTTTTTTTTTTTTTTTCTTTTTTTGGAGAGGTTTTTGCTATAGAGCATGTACACTTGCCAGACAGACAGACAGAGACAGAGAGACAGAAAGCGAGAAATCACCTCCCAGGGGGGATGGCCACGCTGCCATCCCTTCTCCTCCATTCTCCTCTCGGGATCTTGGGCACGCACACACACGCGCCTGGCGTGAGTTTAAGCCACCGGGTTCAGGACTTGAACCGCGGTCGACTACATGGGAGTCCAGCGACATAGCTATTATGCTAACTGCTGGTCCCTGGGGCCCTTGGTGGCTTCGTCTGCTGCTGAGTTTTTTTTTTTTTTTTTTTTTTTTTTTGGGAGAGGTTTTTGCTATAGGGCGCGTGCGCTCGCCAGACAGACAGAGAGAGACAGAGAGATAGAAAGCAGGAAATCACCCCCCAGGGGGGATGGCCACGCCGCAATCCCTTCTCCTCCATTCTCCTCTCGGGATCTTGGGCACGCACGCACACGCGCCCGGCGTGAGTTTAAGCCACCGGGTCCGGGACGCGAACCGCGGTCGACTACGTGGGAGTCCAGCGACATAGCCATTACGCTAACTGCTGGTCCCTGCTGCTGAGTTTTGCTGAGAACAGTGCAAAGATCCATTGGTCCCGGCCAAGTGAACTGTGGGATTGCAAAGTTCCAGAAGCTTCCTTTGTCCAGGGAAACCCCCAGGAAGGTTTCCTTGGATTTTTAGATTCTCCTCCGCTCTTTCCAAAGGGCTATGGAGCTTCGGTCTCCTAAAGTCCCCCAGAAGGCACACAGGCCCTCCTCAGGCCTGCACTGGGCCGTGGGGTCACACACCAGGGAGATTAAAGTATGCATGCACATGTAGATACACTGCACGCTCACACATACACACGTGTGCACATGCACACACACGGAACAGATTTCACAAGCTTGTGGTGTACTCAGAAAAGCTGTTTCAGGGGCCAGCAGATGGCATAGGCGTTATGTCACTGGACTCCCATGTAGTCGACTGTGGTTTGAGTCCTGCACCCAGCAGCCGAAAACTCACACTGGGCATGTGTGTGTACGTGCCCAAAATCCTCAGAGGAGAATGGAGGAGAAGGGATTGCGGCATGGCCATACCCCCGGGAGGTGATTTCTCGCTTTCGTCTCTGTCTCACTGGTGAGTGCACACGCCCTATAGCAAAAAGAAAACTCTAAAAAAAAAAAAAAGAAAGAAAGAAAGAAAGGGGACCAGCAGATGGTGTAATGACTATGTCGCTAACTCCCATGTAGTCAACCGTGGTTCGAGTCCCAGACCTGGTGGCTTAAACTCACGCTGGGTGCGTGTGCGTGCCCAAGATCCCGAGAGGATCTGTCTCTGTTTCTCTCTGTCTTTCTGGCAAGTGCAAACGCCCTATAGCAAAAATCTCTCCAAAAAAAACAAATAAATAAATAAAAGAAAAAAAAATAAATAAAAGAAAAGCTGTTACATTTTGAAAAATGTCTATTACTCAAGGAATGCAAGATGTCCAGTAGAAAATCCCCCAGGAAAAAAAAAATTAGTCTTCCCTACTGGCCCCTGCAGGCCTCTACCTGCCGGGCGCTGGGTGTCTATATTTACATATGTCTACACAGCCACAAGAGGCTCCTTCTTCTCCAGACAGGCTCCTACTTGGGAATACTTGGTAAAGTAAACTCATCGAGCCCACAGCCTCTCCTCGGAGCGTCCAGGAGTCAGGGCCATTTATCTCTCTGCTGGCCCTTCCCAGGTGGGCAGAGCTGGGCAGCTCAGAGCAGAGCGCCCCCTGGCTTCAGGCGAAGGAACTGCTCCTGAGCGTGGGCTGCAAGGAGGCGGGAGAGGCCAGCAATTCCCACCTGCTCTGGGCTCTAAGAAGCGAGAGGAGGTTATTTATTTAGTTAGTTAGTTTTAGGTTTTTTTTTTTGCTATGAGGTGCATGTACTCACCAGAGCGAGACACACACATACACACACAGAGAGAGAGAGAAATATAGTGGTGAGAAAGCACCCCCTTGGGGGGATGGCCATGCAGCAATCCCTTCTCTACTCTCTTCTTGGGATCTTGGGCCTCCATGCACCCAGCATGATTTTCAAGTTGCTGGGTCTGGGACTCAAACCACACAGTCAGCCACGTGGGATCCAGCCACCTTAACCACCATGCCACTGGCTGGCCCAGGAGGCATTGTCTAACTATCATGTGTTCACACATGCTATAATGACATGCTCATTAGCATTATGGAAACAGATCTTGTTTATTTTATTTTATTTTATTTTTTAGAGTTTTTTTTTTTTTTTTTTTTTTTTTGCTATAGAGCATGTGCGCTCACTGGAGAGACAGAAAGTGAGAAATCAGCTTCCCAGGGGGGATGGCCATGCCACAACCCCTTCTCCTCCATTCTCCTCTTGAGATTTTGGACATGCACGCACACGTGCCCAATGTGAGTTTTAAGCTGCCGAGCCCGGGACTCGAACCGTTGTCGACTACGTGGGAGTCCAGCAACGTAACCATTACACCATCTGCTGGTCCTAGAAAATGGATCTTGTTTGCATGTACTAATAGGCCACCTCGAGGTTTCTTTCCCAGATGGGCTGGAAAGAGTGTGTGCGGCCACTCTGGAGCTCAGGGCTGGCTCAGGGCTATATCCGGAGACCACTCACTGCCAGCCCTCTTCTAGCCGGGCATTGCTGTGGCCCTCAGAGCAACAGCACCTCCTCCTCCCACGACTGCTCTCCTCCCTGTGTTCATGTCATCCTGCCTACACACACAGAAAGCAGGTTTCTTTCTTTCTTTTTTTTGGAGAGATTTTTGCTACAGGGTGCGTGCGCTCGCCAGACAGACAGAGAGAGACATAGAGACAGAAAGCGAGAAATCACCCCCCAGGGGGGATGGTCACTCCGCAATCCCTTTTCCTCCATTCTCCTCTCGGGATCTTGGGCACGCGCGCACACGCGCCCAGCGTGAGTTTTAAACCACCGGGTCCGGGACGCGAACCACGTTCAACTACGTGGGAGTTCAGCGACATAGCCAGTACGCTAACTGCTGGTTCCCCGGAAAGCAGGTTTCTAAGCTAGCTGTTCCTTCACTCATAGCCTGTTGGTATGAACACTCCTCTGATCATTCAAAGCAATTACAAATTATATACTCCTTTATGAAACCTTCCTTTAAATTAAAACTGCAGGGGACCAGCAGTTAGCATAATGACTATGTAGCTGGACTCCCATGTAGTCGACCGCAGTTCGAGTCCCGGACCCGGTAGCTTAAACTCACGCCGGGCACGTGTGCGTGCGTGCCCAAGATCCCGAGAGGAGAATGGAGAAGGGATTGCAGCGTGGCCATCCTCCCGGGGTGGGGGGGGGGTGATTTCTCACTTTCTATCTCTCTGTCTCTCTCTGTCTCTCTGGTGATCGCACGTGCCCTATAGCAAAAACCTCTCCAAAATAGAAGTCGGAACTGGGCATGCCCAGCCACGGGACGTTCCGATCTAACATTGCTTTCTCTGCCTGAACGTGAACGAGGCTGGAGTGGGCGACCACCTGCTAACTCTCCTGGCTCTGGGAGGGCCTCCTGGAACATGTGTCTGAGCTCTGGAGAATTGCATTTGCCTGCTGGTGAGAGCTGAAGGACACCGGCTTCAACAGGGATGTTGTTTCCTTTTCCATGAGGTCGTGAGAGCCTGGGAGTCAGCACCCAGGGCTGGCGTGGAGGGCTGTCCGCCGTCACTGTCCCTCGGTCCCCTGAGCACCCCCAGGAAGGGGCACTGCGCTTATGTTCCTGCAGGTAAGAGGAGGCCTTCTGAACCCCTCCCGGACCACAGTGTGGCCCTTGGCCTGAGCTCAGTCCCAAGGCCACCCCGTCTACACAGGCAACTGGGACATGTACCCCCCCCCAAATGTACTGAGCAGAGGGGCCTTGGGTGAACTACTGTTTCTTATTCTGTTGTTTTCTTTTCTTTTCTCTTCTTTTCTTTCTTTTTGTTTTTAGAGAGATTTTTGCTTTAGGTTGCATGCGCTCACTGGAGAGACAGAGACAGAGAGACAGAAAGCGAGAAATCACCCTCCAGGGGGGATGGCCAGGCTGCAATCCCTTCTCCTCCATTCTCCTCTCAGGATCTTGGGCATGCACGCACATGTGCCCAGTGTGAGTTTAAGACACTGGGTCCAGGACTTGAACCATGGTTGACTACATGGGAGTCCAGCGACATAGCCATTATGCCAACTGCTGGTCCCAGCATGCATACTATATATATATAGTATATATATATATATATATAAGTATATATATATATATATATATATATATATATATATATATATATAATTTTTTTTTTGGAGAGGTTTTTTTCACTATAGGGCGCGTGTGCTCACCAGCCAGACAGAGAGAGACATAGAGACAGAAAGCGAGAAATCACCCCCAAGGGGGGGATGGCCATGCCGCAATCCCTTCTCCTCCATTCTCCTCTCAGGATCTTGGGCACGCACGCACACATGCCTGGCGTGAGTTTTAAGCCACCGGGTCCGGGACGCGAACCGCGGTCAACTATGTGGGACTCCAGTGACATAGCCATTACGCTAACTGCTGGTTCCCGCATAATATTTTAAAAACAAGTTTTTGCCATAAGGCATGCATGCTCACTGGAGAGAGAGAGACAGAGAGAGAGAAAGTGAGAAATCACCCCGCAGAGAGGACGGCCATGTTGCAATCCCTTCTCCTCTGTTTTCTTCCTGGGCACGCACGCACACATGCCCTGTATGAGTTTCAAGCAGCCAGGTCTGGGACTTGAACTGCAGTTGGCCATGTGGGAGTTTAGCGTCTTAACCACCATGTCACCTGCTGGCTCGGTGTGCATACTATTTTGAACACAGAGAGGAAGGTATGAAGGACCCACTCCTCCACGCCAGCCCTTAGTTCTCCCCTGAGGCATCCAATATCTCTCAGGTTTATGGGTGTACTTTGGAATATTTATTTGCACATATTCTTAGCGCTATGATGTATTTTATGCAGTCACCAACTCAATACACAATGCACTGCAAATGGCTTTAAAAAAACAACAGCACATTTATTATACCTTAGAGAACATTCCAGACAGGCACAGTTAGCACTGATGCCTTTCGAAGGGCTACAGAGTATTGCATTGTTGCATAAACGAATTTGATGACTCCTCCTGATGGAGGTTCGAGTTGTTGCCTTTTGGGGGTCTTTATCACATTGCAATGCACATCCTTGTTTTCTGTATCTTTGGGTACTTTCACAGACATTTCAGGATCAAATACTTAAGTGGGACAGCTAGGTCGAAGGGTAGGTGCATTTGACATTTTGGTAGATAATGGCTAAAATGCCCTCTAAGGCAGGGGTCCCCAAGTCCTGAGCCATGGAGTGGTACTGGTCCATGGCTCTCTTAGAAACCATGCTGCACAGCAGGAGGTGAGCGGTGGCCAAGTGAATGAAGGTTCATCTGTATTTACAGCCGCTCCCCATTGCTCATATTACCGCCGAGCTCCGCCTTCTGCCAGGAATTAGATTCTCATTGGAGCATGAACCCTATTGTGAGCTGTGCATGTGAGGGTTCTAAGCTGTGTGCTCCTTAGGAGAATCTGATGTCTGAAGACCTGAGGTGGAGCTGAGGCAGTGATACTAGCACTGGGAAACAGCTGCAAATACTGCATTATGGTGTGTTGTATCATTATTTCATGATATATTACAATGTAATAATAATAAAGTGCATAATAAATGTAATGTGCTGTCCTCCCATCCCCTGGTCCGTGAGAGAATATCGTCTTCCATGAAATCAGTCCCCGGGTGCCCAAAAGGTTGAGGACTGTCACTCTAAGGGATGGTCTGATGTAGACTCCTTCCTCTTTCGTCTAGCCTCCACTCAGTGAAGTGATTTTATTATTATTATTTTTTTTTATGAGACAATTCAATTGTCTAATACTCCTGCTTAAAACTGCCAGCAGTTTCAGTGGAGATCCATGACTATAATTCCAAGGTTAGCTGCCCTGGGCTCTTCTTTCACTGCAACACTCTGACCACACTTTCCTTTCATCTGTCCTTCAACACAGTGGCTCGTTCACACAACAGGGCCTTTGCATGTGCAGGGCCTTCTTCCTGTGCCCCCAGATCACCACACAAATGCTTCCTTCTGAAATGATACCTCCCTTGTAGGTCTTCCCAGCCTCACTTAAATCAGAGCAGCCTCATTGGCCATTAGTCACCAATTTCCCGAATTCATGGCCTCTCAGCTGTCTTATCTGTGTGTTCATGGTCATCTCCACCCACTAGAACAGAGCTCTTCAAAAGCAAAGGTTCTTTTTTTTTTTTTTAAGATTTATTGCCATGGGACCAGCAGTTAGCGTAATGGCTATGTCGCTGGACTCCCACATAGTTGACCGCGGTTTGCGTCCCGGACCCGGTGGCTTAAAACTCACACTGGGCGCATGTGCGTGCGTGCCCAAGATCCCAAGAGGAGAATGGAAGAGAAGGGATTGCAGCATGGCCATCCCCCCTGGAGGGTGACTTCTCGCTTTCTGTCTCTCTGTCTCTCTCTGTCTGTCTGGCGAGTGCACGCGCCCTATCGCAAAAACCTCTCCAAAAAAAAAAAAAGATTTATTGCCATAAGGCATGTGTGCTTGCCAGAGAGGAGAGAGACAGAAAGAGAGAGGGAAAGTGAGAAATCAACCCCCATGGGGGATGGCCACACCACTGTCCCTTCTCTATTCTCCTCCTGAGATTTTGGGCATGCACTCACATGCAGCCGGCATGATTTTCAAGCCACTGGGTCTGGTATTTGAACCCCAGTCAGCCATAATCCCTACGCCACCTGCTGGCCCCCAAAGCAGAGATTCTTGTCTGATGGCCACAGTCTCTGTGACAGTGCCCGATAGTAAGTGTTTGAGAGATGGCTGGTCATTTAATCTTTGTCACCATGAGTGCAGTAAACAGTGTCTGACTGGGGCCTTCCTGACCGACTGAGGCGGAGTGTCCATGCAGACAGCCCTGTGTGTATTTCTTTGTAATTCAGTTGCCTAGTCACGCTCTTTGCCCATTTTTCCATTGGGTTTTCTCGTTTTTGTTGATAAACGCAGACTCTGTATACAAGGCAAGTGAGCTATTGGGTTGTTGGAGAAGTCATGGAGCATTTTTCTGTTTTTGTATGCAAAAATGCATCGACTTTTCTTTTTTTTTTTTTTTTTTGAGAAGTTTTTGCTATAGGGCGTGTGTGCTCACCAGACAGACAGAGAGAGACAGAGAGACAGAAAGAGAGAAATCACCCCCTGGGAGGATGGCCATGCCGCAATTCCTTCTCCTCCATTCTCCTCTTGGGATCTTGGGCACACACACACTCGTGCCCGGTGTGAGTTCCAAGTTGCCAGGTCAGGGACTTGAACTGTGGGAGTCCAGCACCTTAACCCCTACACCACCTGCCAGCCCGGGAGCCAGTCTCTTGAGAAACTCACTGGGCACGTGCTCAAAATCTGGAGAGGAGAAGCGACTGGGGCATGGCTATCCCCTCTGTTTTTTTTTTTTTTTTTTTCCCTCATTTTCTCTGTCTCTCTGGCAAGCACATGTGCCCTATTGCTAAGAGTCTGTTTATTTGCAGATAAAAGAATCCCATCTGCTGGTATATCCCCGAATAAACTTTAGGTTTGGTTTTTCATCATTTCATTTTAGAAAAGGATCAACCACTTGAATAGACTTTGAGGTTCCTTTCAAACTCCCGTTCTGGCTACTTGGGTAGCCTCCAGTGGTCACGTTGGGCAAAGACGTGGTTTGGCAGGCACGTGTGTGTGCATACATGCATGCATGTATACATGTACTGTGCATGCATGTCCGTGTGCACAGGTTATAAAAAAAATGCCGGCTGCTGCCCACCTCATGGCTGTAGATGGGTGCGTTGAATGTTTAGCAAACACGTGATCTGGTACGAGGCCCATAGGCTGAGATTTCACAACCAGAGGCCTCACCGCGGAGATATTACTTAATTTGTTCAAGTGATAAACAAGATTATTATGTGCAAACAACCAGGGCTTGTGCTTCAGCTGCGTCCAAGTTTATTTTACAAAGCTATAAACACAAAGCCCTTTCCCGAGTCTGGCTGATTGAGTTTCTCCTTTTTGCCCGCAGGAGAAGAATGTCAAGGCCAAGAACGCTCTCCAAATATGTGCCCCCCGGGCTTTCCTATGGGGGCACTTAAAGGGGCTCATTCATTGGCTGGGTTGGGCAATGCTCGGTGTGTAGGGTCCTTCTGGGGGTTTCTCTTGCAGAGACTTTCCCAAGCAGGGAGACATCTGATCTCAGTTTCCCTGAGCCGGCCCCAAACCTGGGGGACTCAGGGGCTTGTGAAATGTGCTGAGAACCCGGGGTCCCCTGGGAAGAGGGCAGGGGTCGTGGCCCTCCTCCCGCCCTGCCCTGAATTGCTCCTCGAGAGAGAGGCGCTAGTGTAATTCCATCCGAGACCTGAGGATGAAAACGGCAGGCCCTTTATGCCAGGACGGCCTGGTCTCCCTTTGTGTGACCCATCTCAGAACTGGGTCATTTTCCCTTCTGGAAGCTGATGGAAGAGGTTGCATGGTCCTCCATCTACCGTAGGGTTGTAAAATCAGCACTGGGGAGTTGATGGACTCAGGAATTCTGCTCTACAGAACCCAAGAACCCCCAACTACCACCAGGCTGGTAACTCGTAAGCAGTTCTTAGCAGCGAGGAGTTCAGGATAGAGCTCCATCTCTTTGGGGTCCTCGGAGGGCTGCAGGTTGCAGGCTGAAGCTCCAGAAGGCCAGCTCGGCGCTGTGGTCCTACTCCAGACATTACCTCCTCTTCCTCGGACAAGCTTCCAGTCGACCCAGCTCCTCATAGGACTGGTAGAAAATTTCGAACTCCCTGGAGCCCCAGCCCCTCCAGACAGCCAGGCACCACTCGGCATTTTCATTCACAAAGCAGCACGCCACTGCATCCTTGGCCACCACGGTCGCGTCCACCTGCACCCTGCAGAGAGAGGGGTGTGAGGAACCCACAGGAGTCCCCACTTGCCATTGGGAGGGCACACAGGGCCGGTGTAACCAGCCTGGCTCTGGGGTGTGCCTGGTCCAGCCGGGGTGGGAGGTGGGGTGGAGGCTTTATAAAGTCTAACTAAGGGCAGGGGTCACTGATCCACATTCATGGCCACGACCTGTAAGGAACACTCTGAAACTTGCCTGCCGCCGACAGAGCACCCTCCTCTGAGTGTCCAGAAGACACCATCACTCGGATTCACGCTCATGAATGACTCATGACTGGGGTTAAGCTTTTTTTTATAGAGAGATTTTTGGCTATAGGGCGCGTGCGCTCACCAGTGAGACAGAGGACAGACAGGAAGAAAGTGAGAAATCACCCCCCAGGGGGGATGGCCACACCATAATCCCTTCTCCTCCATTCTCCTCTCGGATTCTGGGCACGCACGCACACGCACCCGGCATGAGTTTTAAGCTGCCGGGTCTGGGACTCGAACTGCAGTCGACTACGTGGGAGTCCAGTGATATAACCAGCCATCTGCTGGTCCCAACTGGGGTTAAGCTTTAACCTAGTGGATTTGCGTCCATTCTGTTCCCACAGGCTAGGAAGTATGGGGTGATATGCTAGGCAGAAGACCCGCTGCCTCAAATGCTACCCAGGTCCATTTTGGGGTGCTGTGGGCTGTGGGCCTGATCTGTGCGTGCACTGCAAGCTCCCTGCCCTGAAGGCACCCCCACAGGACAGCACTGCCCCTCTGCGCACACACCTTCCTACCCTCCTGCCTGCCTTCCTCTTCCCATCTCCTTCCTTCCTTCCTTCCTTCTCTCTCTTTCTTTCTTCCTCTTTCTTTCTTTCATTATTTTATTTAATTTAATTATTTAATTATTTTCTTTATTATTATTTTCCATTGGATCAGAGAGAGAGGGAGAGAGGGAGAGAGAGAGAGAGAGAGAAAGTGAGAAAACAAGCCACCAGGTCCAGGACTTGAACCATGGTCAACCATGTGGGAGTCCAGTGCCTTTAACCGCCACGTCACCTGCCAGCCCCTCTTTCTTTCTTTCCCGCTTTCTTTCTTTTTCTTCTTTCTTTTCCTTCCTTCCTTCCTTCCTTCCTTCCTTCCTTCCTTCCTTTCTTTCTTCTTTCTTTCTTCTTTCTTTCCTTTCTTTCTCTCTCTCTCTTTCTCTCTTTCTCTCTTTCTCTCTTTCTTTCTTTCTTTCTTTCTTTCTTTCTTTCTTCCTCTTTCTTTCTTTTTCTCTTTCTCTTTCTTTTTCTTTCTTCTTTCTCTCTCTCTTTCTCTCTTTCTTTCTCTCTCTCTCTTTCTTTCTTTTTCTTCATTCTCTCTCTCTTTTTAAATTTGCTATGTGGCACATGCATTTGCCAGAGAGAAAGGGAAGAAGGAAGGGAGGAGAGAGACTGAGAGAGAAAGTGAGAGAGCACCCCCGTGTGTGTGTGTGTGTGGGGGGGGGGGCAGCCATGCTGTAATCCCTTCTCCATTCTCCCCTTGGATTTTGGGCACACACCCGCACACGCCTGGTGTGTTTTTCAAGTTGCTGGATCTGGGATTCGAACAGCACAGTAGACCATGTGGGATGGAACTGTCTTAACCACTGTGTCACTGGCTGGCCCAGGGCCTTCTTGTCCGCTGGGCCTCCTTCTCCCTGTAGGAAGTGTGCCTGGATCTTAGTAAAACCTGGCTTTGGGGAAATGAATAGCAAATGCAACGCCAGGCGAAAGTTAAGGACATTCCATCAGTTTGATAGAAAGAGGATGAATATGGAACCTACTGGGTTATTGGGGAAGTCATGATACATTCTCTCTCTCTCTCTTTTTTTTTTTAGAGATTTTTGCCTTAGGGCGTGTGTGCTCAGAGAGAGACAGAGACAGTGAGAAGGAAAGTGGGAAATCATCCCCTAGGGGGGATGGCCGTGCCTCAGTCCCTTCTCCTCCATTCACCTCCTGGGATCTTGGGCACGCACGCGCACACACCCAGCATGATTTTTATGCCACCAGATCCAGGACTCGAACCGCAGTCACCCATGTGGGAGTCCAGTGACATAACCACTACGCCATCTGCTGGCCTCTGTGACACAATTTTACATAGACAAACACGTCATGACTTTCCTGACAACCTAATATAATGCTAAGCAAAGCAAGCCAGACTATGAAAGAGAGGCATTGTATGTCCCCACTAAATCTATCCTGAACGTCTGTCCTCTATGGCAGAAAGTGGAAGATTGGAAGGTATAAAAGCAGGGAGAGTAACTGTGGATACTAGAGACAGTCTGGGGGAGGAGGGAAATGGGGAAAGTGGCAAGGCAGGGAATCCAGGGAAAAAAGGAGCAAAACATTTATGAGACACAAAATGGAAAATCATATGTTGATGGTAACGTAAATGGTAATACCTTTGACTGGATGAATACACAGGCCGGGAAAATCCATTTCGTATACTGTCAAGATACTCAGTGATAGGGACCAGCAGTTAGCGTAATGGCTATGTCGCTGGACTCCCATGTAGTCGACCGCGGTTCGCGTCCTGGACCCGGTGGCTTAAAACTCACGCCAGGCGCGTGTGCATGCGTGCCCAAGATCCCGAGAGGAGAATGGAGGAGAAGGGATTGCGGCGTGGCCATCCCCCCTGGGGGGTGATTTCTCGCTTTCTGTCTCTCTGTCTCTCTCTGTCTGTCTGGCGAGCACACGTGCCCTGTGGCAAAAACATCTCCCCCCAAAAAATTAAGATACTCAGTGATCAAATTAAGAAAAATAAGAGAGGGGGCTGGCCGTTGGCATGGTGGTTAGGGCGCTGGACTCCCACATGGCTAACTGTGGTTTGAATCCCAGGCCTGGAGGCTTGCTCTCTCACTTTCCCCCTCTCTCTCTCTCTGGTCAAATTAAAAAATAATAATAATTATAATACAATTAAAGAAAGAAAAGAAAAATTAAAAAAATAAACAAGAAGAAAAGATAAAGCTTAGGGATATGAACAGAGGGCTTGCTGCAGTCACCTAACCAGAGTCCCACGTACCTGCTTGCTCTTCCAGTGTCCTGACCTGCCAACTGGGAACCACTCGGCTCTGGGCAGCTCTCCAAACACTTAGACAGGGCTCGAGAACAAACCCAGAGGCTATTTCTTTCTTTTCTTTTTTTTTAAGAATTATTTTTTTATTTAACTTTGTTTATTTATTTTTAATTTGACCAGAGAGGGTCAGAGTGAGAGAGAGAGAGAGAGAGAGAGAGAGAGAAAGTGAGAAAGCAAGCCGCTAGGTCTGGGACTCGAACTGTGGTTGGCCACATGGGAATCCAGCGCCTTAGCCACCACGACCCCTGCCGGCCCCACCTAGAGGCTATTTCTAGACCCTTGGGTACAGCAACATGGACGGGCCCAGGGCTCACCAGGAAAGCGCGATGCTGGGTGGGAAGGGGTAGGACTGCCATAGATGGCTTCTCCTTGGCCACGTCTTGTTGTGGGTTTCTCGCCTCTTGATGCTTTAGGTGAAATAAAACCCCATTTGCCTGAGGCTGGGTGGGAACTTACACTGTGGGGAGACAGGCCTACTCCAAAGCAGAAGTGTGCTAGGTGTCCATACACACACACACACACACACACACACACACTTGAATAGAGGGGCTTTTTTTGTGTGTGTGTCAGGTTTTTGCTATAGGGTGTGCGCTCGCCAGAAAGACAGAGACAGAAAGAAAGAAATCACCCCCCAGGGAGGATGGCCACGCTGCAATCCCTTCTCCTCCTTTCTCCTCTTGGGATCTTGGGCACGCACGCACACACGCCCGGCGTGAGTTTAAGCCACCGGGTCTGGGACTCAAACCGTGGTTGACTACATGGGAGTCAGGGGCAGCCATTATGCCAACTGCTGGTCCCAAGAGAAGCTTTTCCTTTTTCTTTCTTTCCTTTTTTTTTTTTTTTTTGCTATGAGGCACACGTACTCACAGAAAGCGGGGGGTGGGGGTGGGGCCAAAGGGGCATGGCTATGCTGCAATTCCTTCTCCATTCTCCTCTCAGGATTTTTAGGCATGCGCGCACCTGTGCTTAGCATGTTTTCCAAGCTACCGGGTCCGGGATTCGAACTGTGCAGTTGGCCATGTGGAATCTACCTGCCTTAACTACCATGCCACCTGGCTGGCCCAGCTCCAGCCTCGCAGCAACCCAGCCACGTATGGGCACCATGTCCTGGATGGGTGTCTAGCCCAGCACACCCTCCCTGTGGAGACAAGCATGCCTCCTGGTGGTACTCCCTGAAAGACGGGTGTGGAGCCATGCCCCCAGGTTTCGGGGTGACGGCCAAGGGCGGAGGGCACCTGGGTCATTGGCCCCGTCTGGTGCTGTGTGGGTGTGTTGGGGGGCAGGACTTTAGTTATTGGCAGGAAGGACAATGAGTCTAGGATAGATTTCCATTTCTTTCTTTCTCTTATTTTTTTGGAGAAGTTTGCCATAAGGCACATGTGCTCACTGGAAAGACAGAGCAGGATAGAGAAATAGAAAATGAGAAATCACCCCCCAAAGGAGTAGGCATGTTGTAATCCCTTCTCCTCCATTCTCCTTTTGGGGTTTTGGATACACATGCACACGCTCCCAGCTTGAGTTTCAAGCCACCAGGTCCGGGGCTCGAACTGTAGTCAGCCACATTGAAGTCCAGAGCCTTAACCACTATGCCACCTGCTGGCCCCTGGATTGCCATTTTAATTGCAGAGAACCCCTGCCAGCTGGCCTGTAGGTGGGTATACCAGAACCAGCCTGCCATGACCCATGGCTGGGCTGAGTCGGCTGGTATATTTTTGGAGAGGTTTTTTGCTGTAGAGCACGTGCACTCGCCAGACAGACAGAGAGAGACAGAGAGACAGAAAGCGAGAAATCACCCCCCGGGGGGATGGTCACGCCGCAATCCCTTCTCCTCCATTCTCCTCTCGGGATCTTGGGCACGCATGCAGACGCGCCCGGCGTGAGTTTTAAGCCACCGGGTCCAGGACGCGAACCGCGGTCGACTACGTGGGAGTCCAGCGACATAGCCATTACGCTAACTGCTGGTTCCCGTCGGCTGGTATTTGCTGAGACCCCCATGCTGTTCCTGCCGGGCCCCATGGTCTCACTGGTGGATGCCAGTTATTGGCGAGAACTGAAGGGCAGCCTTGGACAGGATGTGACGCTGGGACCTTCGGTTCCCTGGCCACGCCCCGGGGTCTAAAGGAGCCCCCTCGGTCTTACCCATGCGGAGTCAGCTCCCGGGCCTTTAAGACGGCGATGACCCGGCCCCGCTGGGCGCCAGAATCCTTCTCCAGGCCAATGACGATAACATCTCCGCCCCGCCTAGGAAACCAGAGAAGACAGGGGAAGCGTTTTGTCCAGGTTGTGCTCCCCAGGGGGCCCGGGGCCATGGGCGCAGAGCACAGTGGGTAGATAAGTCCTGTGCGGTTTCTGCTAACGGATTAGGTAACGTGAAGGGTCCAGACCCCGAGGCCGAGGAGAACTTTCCCAGCTGGAAACTTAATCACAACTCACCACGGCTGTCCTGCTGTGGCCTGCTCTCTGGCAGGCGGGTGAGCTTTCACGTGGCCGGGCTTAGGTTTGCTAAAGAGATCACTGTGGGGACCTGCCAGTGGCATGGTGGTTAAGGCAGCTGAATTGCATATGACCAGTTTAGAGGTTCGAGTCCCGGATCCGGGATCTTGAGAAACCCACTGGGGTGTTGGCATGCGTGCCCAAAATCCCAAGAGGAGAATGGAGGAGAAGGGACTGTGACATTGTCATAAACCTGGGAGAATTTTTCATTCTCCCTTCCCACCACGTGTGTGTCTCTGGTGATCATATGTGCCCTATAGCATTTTTTTTTTTGAGAGGTTTTTGCTATAGGGCGCATGTGCTTGCCAGAAACACAGAGAGAGACAGAGAGACAGAAAGCAAGAAATCACTCCCCAGGGGGGATGGTCACGCCACAATCCCTTCTCCTCCGTTCTCCTCTTGGGGTCCTGGGCACGCATGCGCACGCGCCCGGCATGAGTTAAAGCCAGGACTCGAACTGCGGTTGACTACATGGGAGTCCAGCGACATAACCATTACACCATCTGCTGGTTCCAAGCAATTGTTTATTTTTTTGAGAGATTTTTGCTCTAGGGCATGTGTGCTTGCCAGAGACAGAACGAGAACATGAGAAATTATCCTCCCTCCCAGAGGCAATGGCCATGCTGCAATCCCTTCTCCATTCTCCTCTCGGGACTTTGGGCATGCACGCACATGTGCCTGGCCTGAGTTTCAAGCTGCCGGGTCCAGGACTTGAACTGCAGCTGGCCATGTGGGAGTCCAGTGCCCCAATCATCACACCACCTGCTGGTCCCTCTATAGCAAATTTATAAAAAGAAAAAAAGAGCATTATGGATTCCAAACTCATGGGAAAAAACCCTCTTTGTAGGACAGATCCTGGTGGACCGCAACACTCTTTTTCTCTTCTAAAATTTCTATTTATTTCTCTCTCCCATGAGAGTGAGAAAGACAATGCTCTTGATTAGATCTATTTTATTTTTTATTTTTTATTTTTTTTGGAGAGGTTTTCACTATAGGGCGCGTGCGCTCGCCAGACAGAGAGAGACAGAAAGCGAGAAATCACCCCCCGGGGGGATGGCCACGCCGCAATCCCTTCTCCTCCGTTCCCCTCTCGGGGTCTTGGGCACGCACGCACACGCGCCCGGCGTGTTTTCAGCCACCGGTCCGGGACGCGAACCGTAGTCGACTACGTGGGAGTCCAGTGACATAGCCATTATGCTAACTGCTGGTTCCCAGATCTATTATTTTTTTAAGAGATTTTTGCCATAGGGTGTGTGAACTCTCCAGAGAGACAGAGAGACAGAAAGTGAGAAATCACCCCCCAGGGGGGATGGCCACGCTGCAATCCCTTCTCCTCCATTCTCCTCTCAGGATTTTGGGCACATGCACCTGGTGTGAGTTTTTAGCCACTGGGTCCAGGACTCGAACTGTGATTGAGTACGTGGCAGTCCAGCCATGTAACTATTATGCCATCTGTTAGTCACTGCGGTGTGATTTTCAAGCCACTGGGTCTGGGACTCGAACCATGGTCAGCCTGTGGGAGTCCAGTGACGTAACAGCTACGCCCCCTGCCGGCCCCTCGACATTATCTTTAAGGAAGCCCTAAGTGTTCCCCTTTGTCTGCCCACAAAGAGCGAGCCAGGAAAATGCCCAGGATGGTGCCCTGCCTTCGGGAACTTACCGGGGGACCCAAATGAGGTCTTTGACGGCGAGGATCTTCACCGCCTGCAGGTGCCGGCTGAACGCCTCCCCGTCCAGGGGAGTCAGGTCGTGCTCGGACCTGTCGGAGGCGGCCCTGGGTTCGTGCAGCCTGTCCGAGTCCTCGCAGTCGGTGGAGAAAGGCACACTGGACGAGCTGGCCGGGGAGCTGGGCAGGCTGGCGGGGGACCCGGCCGCGCGGTGCGGAGGGGACGAGGAGTAGGAGGACATGGAGCAGTAGTCGGTCAGAGAGTCCTGGTGGGACAGGATCTGGGTGCCCAGCTCCTTGCTGTACATAATGCTGACGTCTGCGATGGAGTCCCCCTCGGGCTCCTTCGGGGTGGCCGCGTGGCTGTCCGGGGGTCCCAGGCCTGGGAGGCGCACGGGAAAGGTGTCCCTGAGGGGGCTGGGGTCCCCGCAGAAGTACCGGGCGCACAGCTGGTAGGTGGCCGAGTGGTACATGACCAAGGAGTTGGCCCTGTCGTCCAGACACCAGACGACCTCGTCCCCGCTGCACTCCGAGCTGCACACGACCGAGGTGACCACCGACGGGGCCGCGAAGGGCTCCAGGCGCCTGCGGATGTCCAGGGCTACGCAGTCAATGACCAGGAGGCCCGGGCCGTTGCTGTACCAGACCTCAGACCCGCTGTTGACCACCTCCATGGCCTTCACCGGGAAGGGGTTCTGCCGCGGGTCTTCATCTGGGATGCCGAACTTGGCCCTGTTGGCTGTGTGCGAGCACAGGTAGGAGCAGATGTTGCTCGGGGCGCCGCGCACCACGGGAAACACGGCCACCAGCCCGTCGGCCAGGCCCGCCAGCACCAGGTAGGAGTTCTGCGGGGAGGGGACAGGGATGACTGATCGCACGTGTTCCAGGACCAAACAGAGCAGGCCCCAAACTCAGCTCTAGGTGCACCCAGCGGGCACGTGCTTCCTGTCAACACAGCCCCGGAAGCAAAGGCTTTGTTTATTTTTATTTTTTTAATTTTAAAGAAGTATTCATTTTATTTATTTATTTATTTTTTTGGAGAGGTTTTTACTAAAGGGCGCGTGCGCTCGCCAGAAAGACAGAGAAAGAGAGAGATAGAAAGCGAGAAATCATCCCCCGGGGGGATGGCCACGCCACAATCCCTTCTCCTCCATTCTCCTCTGGGGATCTTGGGCACGCACACACACGCGCCCGGCGTGAGTTTAAGCCACCGGGTCTGGGACTCGAACTGCGGTCGGCTACGTGGGAGTCCAGTGACATAGCCATTATGCTAACTGCTGGTCCCGAAGTATTCATTTTAATTTTATTATTATTATTCATTTTAAATTTGTTATAGGGTGGGGAGGAGGAGTTCCAGGTCTGGGACTCGAACCGCGGTCAGTCATGTAGTATTCGACCGCCTCAACCACTATGCCACCTGTTGGCCCCTGAAAGCAAAGCTCTTAAAGGCCAGGGCTGGGCCAGCAGGTGGGATGGTAGCTGCGATTTGAGTCCCAGACCTCTCGGCATAAAATGATGCCAGGTGCGAGTGCCTGTGTATCCAAAATCCCAGGAGGCGAACGGAAGAGAAGGGATTATGGTGTGGCCATCTCCCCAGGGAGGTGACTTCTCACTTTCCCTCTCCCTGTCTGTCTCTGTCTCTCTCTGGTGAGTGTATACACCAAATGCCAGAAACCTAAAATAATAATAATAATAATAATAATAATAATAATAATAATAAAGGCCACGACCAGAGCTCCTGGGCCAGCTCCCCAAAGAGGTATCACCCAGGCCAGGCAGAGCCAACCCAGACCTCTGCAGGAAGGGGAGCTTGTGTGTGCAGAGAAGCAGAGTTCGCAGCACCCAGACCACACAGCAGAAAGTTGCCTTCTCCCTGGATCCACCGAGGCCTCCCTCAGAGGCTGGACACGGAGCCTTCCCTCCTATGACACTGCTGGCTATGGGGACAACAGCCATGGCATCGCGGGGGGTGCTCACTGGCTCCTTGAGTGAGGGGGCTGGCTCCCATGCCCACCAGGTCCCTTGGCACTGACCTGGCCCCGGGAGGACCAAGCCTTATTTTATTTTTTTTTTTATCTATTAAAAAATTTTTTTTCTTTTTTTGGAGAGGTTTTTGCTATAGGGTGCGTGTGCTCACCAGAAAGACAGAGAGAGACAGAGAGACAGAAAGCGAGAAATCACCCCCCAGGGGGGATGGCCATGCTGCAGTCCCTTCTCTTCCATTCTCCTCTCGGGATCTTGGGCACGCACGCACACGTGCCTGGCGTGAGTTTAAGCCACCGGGTCCGGGACGCGAACCGCAGTCGACTACATGGGAGTCCAGTGACATAGCCATTACGCTAACTGCTGGTCCCGATTTATTTTTAAAATTTTATTTAACTTTATTTATCTGTGTGTTTGTTTATTTTTCATTTGACCAGAGAGGGACAAAGCAAGAGAGAGGAAGTAAGAAAGCCACCAGGTCCAGGACTAGAACCACAGCTGGCCATATAGGAATCCAGCATCCTTAACCACCACGCCACCCGCCGGCCCCCATTGTTTATTTATTTTTTTAAAAAAAGAGAGATTTTTGCTATAGGGCGCATGCACTTGTCAGAGAGACAGAGACAGAGAGATAGAGAATGTGAAATCACTCCCTAGGGGCTGGGCTGCAACCCCTCGGGATTTGGGGCACACACGCACACGCGCTTGGTATGAGTTTCAAGCCACTGGGTCAGGGCCTCGAACTGCAGCTGGACATGTGGGAGTCCAGCGATGTAACATTACGCCATCTGCTGGTCTCAAGTTTTATTAGTGTCTGTGGCCCTATCACGCCACATGGCTCTCCATTTGCTGAACTAATTCTTTAAGATCTCTCTGCCAATTCAACCTTCTGGTGGGGGGGCAGTTTTTTTAAAAAATTATTTTATTTAATTTTAGTGATTCATTCATTTATTTTAATTTGACGAGAGAGAAAGAAAGAGAGAGAGAGAGAGAAAGCAAGACACCAGGCCCAGGGCTCAAACCATGATCTGCCATGTGGGAGTGTCCAGCGCCATAACCACCACGCCACCTGCTGGTCCCCGTGATGGAGGGGCGTTTTGCCCACACTGTGCCCACATTCTCTGCTTCTGATACCGACTACAAAATGCCTGGGGTGTGGCTGACATTGAGGGGACCCTACCCTATAATAAAAGAGGAGATTTTCTATTTTTAAAATTTTTCAAAACTTGCCGGAGGCAGCAGGTGGTGTGGTGGTTAAAGGTGCTGGACTCCCACGTGGCTGATCATGGTTCAAGTCCTGGACCTGGTGGCCTGCTTTCTCATTTTTCTTTTCTGCCTTGTCTCTTTCTGGTCAAATGAAAACAATAAAAATAGGGACCAACAGATGGCATAATGGTTATGTCGCTGGACTCCCTGGTAGTCGACCATGGTTCAAGTCCCGGACCCAGAGACTTAAAAGTCATGCTGGGTGCACGTGTGTGTGTGTGCCCCAAATCCTGAGAGAAGAATGGAAAAGAAGGGATTGTGGTGTGGTCATTCCCCTCCTCACTTTCTGTCTCTGTCTCTTTCTGTCCTTGCCATGTAGCAAAAATCTCTCTCAAAAATATTTTTGTTACAACGTGCATGCGCTTGGCAGAGAGACAGAGAGAAGGAAAGCGAGAAGCACCCCAGAAGGGATGGCCACCCCGCAATCCCTTCTCCACGCTCCTCTTGGGATTTGGGGCAGGCACGCACAGGCACCTGGGGTGTTTCTCAAACCACCGGGGCTAGGACTTGAACAATGCAGTCGGCCGTGTTGGATCCAGATGCCTTAACCACTAGGTCACCTGCTGGCCGAAGGAGGAGGTTTTCCGCACTCCCCGGAGGTCACTGGGTGGAGCGCAAAGGTGCAGGGAGTCCATGCTGCATGTGGGACCCCTCCCCGGCCTCCCAGGGGGTCTTTTAGGGCACAGCTGGGGACACAGAGCACTTCGCAGTCCAAGTCCCACTGCTGAGTCCCAGCTGGGGTGGGGCAGGAGCAGTCCATGAATCAGGACAGAGCAGGGACCGGGCCTCGTGCCAGCGAGGTTGGGGTTTCGGGTAACTTGGAGGCTGGGATGTCCGAGTTAACGGCCCCACATCAGGGTCCAGAGAGTCTGCTGAAATCCACCTTCTGGATTTTAAGGAAAAGAAGCGGCAGAGGCCTGAAGCGCAATGCCTGTCTCTGGAGTGTGCGCTGGGGCCCTGGCCAGGGCGGTGTGCGCCACGTCGCGGCTGGGCGTGACCCTGCCTGCGTGCGAGAATGCAGGGTCCGCTCTGTGTGACCGGCAGGGTGGCCTCCGAGGGGGCAGTGCCCTGCGCGGGAGGCTTTGCACAGAGCTGGCTTTATTCCCCCTGGCTGGGCGGGACGTGCAGCCTGGACTCGGGGGCTCTAGCCCACGATGGCCTTCAATGACACCTTGTTGTCAGGGTCTCCTGCGCTCCGCTGTGGGCCAGGCCCTGAGCGGCCAGGCCCTGACAGTCGTAAATGAATCTTAGGTTTATTTCATACCTGTTTTTTTTTTTTTAAAGAAATGAAACTGGAGAAGGGAGAAGAGAGAGCTCATATATTTCCCAGCTGTCAGAAAGTACTAATAACGCTCACATTTACCAAGGGCACAGGCCCAAGCTCTGCGTGTGCTAGGCCCAGAGAGGAATCTCCCATGCCCGTATTCTTTCTCTCTCTTCTTTTTTTGGAGAGGTTTTTGCTATAGTGCATTTGCGCTCGCCAGACAGACAGAGAGAGACATTAGAGACAGAAAGCGAGAAATCATCCCCCAGGGGGGATGGCCACGCCGCAATCCCTTCTCTTCCATTCTCCTCTCGGGATCTTGGGCACACATGCACACGTGCCCGGCGTGAGTTTAAGCCACCAGGTCCGGGACTCGAACTGTGGTCGACTACGTGGGAGTCCAGTGACATAGCCGTTACGCTAACTGCTGGTCCCCCCATGCCCGTTTTCTAAATGCCATTCTGAATTGGATGGCGGTTGATGTATATATTTTTTTCTTTTTTTGCCATAGGGCATGTGCACGCAACAGAGAGAGATAGAGAGAGGGAAAGTGAGAAATCAACCCCCAGAGGGGATGGCCACACCACAATCCCTTCCCTTCCAGTCTCCTCTCAGGGTTTTGGGCACATATATACATACACCCAACACGTTTTTCTCTTTTGTAATAGAGAGAATTTTGCTATAAGGGTGCGTGCATTTGCCAGCGAGACAGAGAGACAGAGAGACAAAGAGTGAGAAATCACACCCCCCCACCCAGAGGGGATGGCCATGCCGCAATCCCTTCTCCTCCATTCTCCTCTTGGGATCTTGGGCACGCACGCACACGTGCCCGGTGTGAGTTTAAGTCACCGGGTCCGGGACTCTAACTGCCATCAACTACATGGGAATCCAGTGACATAGCCATTACGCTAACTGCTGGTCCCTATACTATGTTTTATTACAGGTACTTCTCACTCTTTTTTTTCCTAATGAATTATTATTATTATTTAGGTTTCTGCCATAGAGTGTGTGTGCTTGCCAAAGAGAGACAGAGAGGGACAGAGAGACAGAAAGTGAGAAACCACCCCCCCCCGGGGGTTGGCCATGCCACAATCCCTTCTCCTCCATTCTCCTCTTGGGATCTTGGGCACGCACGCACGCACACGCGCCCGGCATGAGTTTAAGCCACCAGGTCCGGGACTCGAACCACGGTTGGCCACTTGGGAGTCCAGCACCTTAACCACTACGTCACCCACTGGCCCCACCTCACCTTTTTAATAACAGGCACAGCCAAGAAGCAGGTGACGATAGCTGGCGTGTCCAACGCCTGCCGAGGGGCATTTAAAGGACACATGCCCTTCAGGCTGTAGATATAAATCTTCTGGTCCTGAAAAGACAGATAAGCCCCGGAGACAGTGTTAGAAAGGGCCTGGCGTCCCCTATAGGGGTGTGTTGGTCTTGGGGATCCCCCATGAGCCTGGAAAAGAAAGGCAAGTTGAGGCTTTCTGGTTGGTTGTTTTTAGATTTTTGGGATTTTTTTTTTTTTTGTAGAAACTTGGAAAAATGCATCATAATTTCTAGAAGAGTAAGATCACCCATAATCCACTGCCCCAAGAAAACCATGATGGGGCTGTGGGCTGCAGCCTCACAGATATTTGCTAGGGGTATTTATTTATTTTTGGAGAGGTTTTTGCTACAGGGTGCATGCGCTTGCCAGAGAGACAGAGTATAGATAGAAAGCGAGAAATCACTCCCCAGGGGGGATGGCCACGTTGCAATCCCTTCTCCTCCATTCTCCTCTTGGGATCCTGGGCATGCACGCACACGCGCCCAGCATGAGTTTAAGCCACCTGGTCTGGGACTCGAATTGCAGTCGACTACATGGGAGTCCAGCGACATAGCCATTATGCTAACTGCTGATCCCTTTCCTCTCTCTTGGTAAGACACTTAAGACAGAAACTTTGTTTTCGTTCATTCTATGAGACATGACATTGGGGTGTCTCTTGACTGTCTTTGACTTGGGGTACCAAAATTTCACTCATTGGTGGTCAGATGTTCAGTCTGTCTCCATGTTTTCACTATAATGAATTATATTGGGATTAATTTGCCTGTTTGTTTTAGGTTTTGCTATAGGGCACGTGCACTCTCCAGAGAGAGACAGAGACAGAATGCGAGAAATCACCCTCAGAGGGGATGGCCACGCCTCAATCTCTTTTCCTTCATTCTCCTCTCAGGATCTTGGGCACGCACGCATATGCACCTGGCATGATTTTCAAGCCACCGGTTCTGGGACTTGAACCACAGTTGGCCATGTGGGTGTTCAGTGCCTTAACCATCAACCCCCTGCTGGTCCCCTGGGATGAATATTCCAATATGTATGTGTGTGAGAGAGACTTGTTTATTTCCTCTGAATAAATGATTAACGGAAATGATTGAGGCTTACAGGAGTATTTTGGATTTTTGTTGAAACCGTACTTCCAATCTGCCCTCTGGTGCTTGCACCACTAAGACCCCCTACTTGGTCTTTTTTTTTTTTTTTTTTTTAGGATTAAATTAAATTATTATTGCAAATTTGTATAGGGCACCTGTGCTCACCAGAGAGAGATGGGGAGAGAGAGAGAGAGGGAAAGTGAGAAAGCAAGCTGCCAGGTCTGGGACTCGAACCGTGGTCGACCATGTGGGAGTCCAATGCCTCAACCACCACGCCACCTGCTGGCCAAGTGAGCTTGAGAACTGAACGGGAGGTGGTCTGGAGGCAGTGTCCCCAGAAGGGGCTGTTCCCCGTGGTGCCAGGTGGGGAGGGGGCAGGTCCTGGAGAGGACAGCCTCGTCAGCCCTGCCGGGACCAATCTGGTCATAAAGGAGCCTTCAGTGGAGGCTCCACTGGAGTCTCTGGAGCCTGTGTGTTGGACATCATTGTGGATTTCTCAGAAGATAGCTCCTGGGACCAGCAGTTGGCATAGCGGTTATGTTGCTGGACTTCTACCTGGCTGAGCGCAGTTCAAGTCCTGGACCCGGTGGCTTGAAAATCATGTTGTGTGTGTGTGTGTGTGTGTGTGTGTGTGTGTGTGCATGTCCAAGATCCCAGGAGGAAAATGGAGGAGAAGGGATCGCGGTGTGGCCACTCCCCTTAGGGGGTGATTTCTCACTTTCCCCTCTCCCTGTCTCTCTGTCTCTCTGTCTCTCCAGCGCATGCATTAAGACAAAAACCTCTTTAAAAAAATTAAAAAGGATGGGGGCCGGCAGGTGGTGTGGTGGTTAAGGTGCTGGACTCCCACATAGCTGACTGTGGTTCAAGTCTCAGACCTGGTGGCTTGCTTTCTTACCTTTCTCTCTCTCTCTCTCTCTCTCTCTCTCTGTGTGTGTATGTGTGTGTCTCTCCAGTCAAAACTGAAAAATAATAATAATAAATAAAATGAAATATTTAGGAAAAAAAAATAAAAAAGGCAAATCCTTGGGCCTTTGGCTGACTTCCCTGATAGGAAGACCTTCCACGCTGAGTAGATTTGCTGTGTAGAGCCAGTGAGGTTAGAAAAACCCGGCACCTCGCCAAGCTCCCACGGAGAATCAACCCAGCTATTGAGCTTCCTGAATTTGGGTGACAAACTCACGGCGGGCATGGTGGGGATGCCCTGGTGCCCCGGTCAGCAGTGCGCTAGGGGCGCAGGGGGACGAGTGAGGGTCATCTGAAAGTCAAGTGGACCTGGCCACCGCACAGCTTTATAAACTCGCCGGCCCTCCCCGGGGGCAGTGGCCCAGTGGAGGCCCCTCGCTGAGGGGCTATGGGTGCGTGGTTACCTCGGTGGCCGTCCACAGGGAGCTCTGAACCTTGAGCTGGCAGCTGAGCTTCATTCCCGCACAGCTAATTCTCTGAGCTTCCAGAAGGCCCTTCTCGGTGTTCACCACCGTGTAGTTCCTGCGGTCAGAACAGCCGTGCCATTAGCTCCCGGTGGCCAGGGCCGCCTCCTGTCCCCAGCCTGGCTAGACAGTCTCAGAGGAGAATATCAGCGTGGACCTGGTTTACCCCGGAGCCCCGGGTCACGGTCTGCCCTGGGTGAAGCGTGCCTGGCCTCGTCACAGAGGTCCCTGGACGTGAATCAAGGGCCTTCCCCAAGGGGAATTCTGGGGGAATCATGGACTTACAGGGCAGTGCTTGAACATCACAGGCAGAGAATGGATGTCCCCATTGGGGACAAGACTCCGCTTTTGGGGACCTCAGAGAGCTGACACTTGTCACCAAGCATGAAGGAGAGGCACACCCAAGAACACACACTGCCCTCCCACCGGCCATGTCCTGCCCACCCTAATATCAAGAGGAGTCCCTATGGGCCAGCTAGTGGTGTGGTGGTGAAGGCAGCTGGATCCCACATGGATGAATACGTAGTTCGAATCCTGGACCTGGCAGCTTGAGGAGTACACTGGGTACATATGCATGTGTGCCCAAGATCCCTAGAGAAGCGATTGCGGCATGGCCATTCCCCCTGGCGGGTGATTTCTCACTTTCTGTCTCTCTGTCTCTCTCTCCAGAGAGTGCACATGCCCTATAACAAAATTTAAAAAAAAAAAGAGAGAGAGAGAGAGAAGCCCCTCCAGGTGGAGTACACAAAGCCAGGCCTAACTCTGGGATGGCAAAGTCCAGACTAGACTACAGGGAGGCCTCAAAATTGGCTCTCCAGGGTACCAGCAGATGGTGTAATGGCTATGTCACTGGACTCCCATGTAGCCAACCGTGGTTCAAGTCCTGGACCTGGTGGGTTGAAACCCACGCTGGGCACACGTGTGTGCGTGCCCAAGATCCCGAGAGGAGAATGGAGGAGAAGGGACTGTGGCGTGGCCATCCCCCGGGTGGGTGATTTCTCACTTTCTGTCTCTCTGTCTTTGTCTCTCTGGTGGGCACATGTGCCCTATAGCAAAAACCTCTTTGTCTTAAAAAAAAAAAAAAAAAAAAAAGATCTCCCCAGCATATGCACACAGAGAACTCACTTGTCCTTTTAGAGAGTCGGTCCTCAGCACACCCCTCCTGTCCTCAGTGAGTGCTCAGCTGCCCAGTGTGCAGAAGAGGGGACTGAAGCTGGGGGGAGGGCAGCTGACGTACCCCAGGTCACACAGGTCCTTTTCCCAAACCAAGAGAATAAGTTAAGCAAGTGGACAGAGTTTGCAATATCAGATTTTTCCTGCCAACAAGTGTAAGATGCCTTCCCTGATGGTTGTGCGTTTCAAGCTGATAAAAACGGGTGAGAAAACAGCAAGCAAACTGTTTTTCAATGTTCTGTTTGTCCATCTTTTAAAAAAAAAAAAAATCTATTTATTTATTTATTTATTTATTTATTTATTTATTTTTGGAGGGTTTTTTGCTATAGGGCGCGTGCGCTCACCAGAAAGACAGAGAGAGACAGAGAGATAGAAAGTGAGAAATCACCCCCCCAGGGGGGATGGCCACGCTGCAATCCCTTCTCCTCCATTCTCCTCTCGGGATCTTGGGCATGCACGCACACGCACCCAGCGTGAGTTTAAGCCACCGGGTCCGGGACTTGAACCATAAAGTCAGCTATGTGGGATCTAGCTGCTAAACCACTATGCCATCTGTTGGCACTAGCTTCCATTTTAAAGTGAAGCCCTTCCTTGATAGGTACCTGCAATACTCCTGGTAGATATCTTGCATTTATTTGATTCTCTATTTTTTTTTTCAGAGAGATTTTTGCTATAGGGCACATGTGCTCACTGGAGAGACAGAGACAGAAAGCGAGAAATCACCCCCCAGGGGGAGAATGACCATGCTACAGTCCCTTCTCCATTCTCCTCTTGGGACTTTAGCCACACATGCATACGCACCTGGTGTGAGTTTTAAGCTGCCGGGTCTGGGACTCGAACAGCCGTCAACTATGTGGGAGTCCAGTGACGTAACCATTACACTATCCACTGGTCCCTCTTTTGCTTATTGTAACCACAAACGGACATGTGTATCTGATCCATGGACTGTCCCCTCTTCCATTTTCCAACCCTGCTCTCTCTGGAGTGGACTCGAACCAGCCTCTGGTCCCCACGTCAACCAAACCCCCTCGCTGTGGCCATCACAGGCTCTCCGTCCCCATGTTTCATGGTGGCCTCCCACCCCGAACACCAGCAGGGCAGGGCAGGTGTCAGAAGGTTACCTGGACTCTTCTTTCCCATCCCAAAACACCACGGTGTACTCCTGGCCCTGGGACGAGAAGAAGGTCGTCTGCTTCCCGCAGGGCAGCAGGTACATGAAGGTGGCGAAGGTCGGGTCCTTCATCTGGCTGACCACCGACAGGGCCAGCGGTCGCTGTGGGACAGAGGCCACCAAGCCGTGAGCAAGGTCACTGATAGCCACCCGGGTACCCATGCCACCGCAGACTGGCTGGCCCAATCCGGGAGGAGGGGGGAGTGTGGTCATTCAGGGCTGCGCCAAATGAGAGGCTGGAAGGACTTCAGAGGCTGGAAAGGAACCCCCCTACAGGCATCGGTCTCACCTGACCCCCAAATATTACACCCCATACCCAAGGGCGTGTGCTCTCCCAGGGCCCTGTTTACTTCTAGCACATTAAATTAGCTTTGTCTCAGGGGGCCAGCAGGTGGCGTGGTGGTTAAGGGTGCTGGACTCCCACATGGCCAACCATGGTTCGAGTCCCGGACCTGGCGGCTTGCTTTCTCACTTTCTCTCTCTCTTCCTCTTACTCTGTCCCTCTCTGGTCAAATTAAAATAAATAAATAAAGTTTATAAAAATTAGTTTGGTCTTGGACTTGGTAAGTAAGTTCTTTTCTTTCTTTTTTCTTTTTCTTTTTAAGAATTATTTAACTTTATTTATTTAAATTTGACTAGAAAGAGAGAGAGAGAGAGAAAGTGAGAAAGTAAGCTGCCAGGTCTGAGACTCGAACTGCGGTCAGCCATGTGGAAGTCCAGTGCCCTTAACCACCACGCCTCCTGCCAACCCCTCTTTTATTCTTTATAAAGAGATTTTTGCTATAGGGTGCGTGTACTTTCCAGAAATCACCCCCTAGAGGAAGCTGTCACACCGCTATCCCTTCTCCTCCATTCTCCTCTTGGGATTTTGGGTACACACGCACATGCACCCAGAGTGAGTTTTAAGTCTCTGGGTCCGGGACTCGAACCACAGTCAACTATCTGTGATTCTATTACGCCATCTGCTGATTCCAGGATAGATTTTTTTTTTTTTTTTTTTTTGATGATGAAATAATAACAAGGTTTGGGCAGGACAAGAAAGTGTATTTTTCCTGACAGTCTCTCTCTCTCTCTCTCTCTCTCTCACACACACACACACACACGCACACACACAGGAAGTGAGATTGCAGGTGTCAGGTGCAGTAAACACCTCTCTCCAGAAGAGGCGGGCAGGGCAAGGACATCCCGATCTGGTCAGTGAAGGGTGGGTGAGCCGCCATGCGCACACACTCCGGAGACCGGCAGCCTCGCCGCAGTGCAGAGTCCGCCCCCAGCTCGGTCCCGTCCCATCGTACCTTCTCGGGCTTGGTGTCCCAGCACTCCGTCATGAGCGCCTGCAGTCGGTGGAACTGCACTTCCTCTGGCTGGCCCAGCACGGGGCGGATGCCCTTGGACAGCTTCTTGGCAATCTGGAGCTGGTGGTGGCCCAGGGCAGGACGCTGTCCCGACAGCAACTCGTAGAGTACCATTCCATAGGAGAACATATCTACCTGGGCGGGGAGGGACGCCCAGTCAGGGCCCTGCCTTTTTTTTTTTTTTTTTTTTTTTTTTTGGAGAGGTTTTGCTATAGGGCGCGTGCGCTTACCAGAAAGACAGAGACAGACAGAGAGACAGAAAGCGAGAAATCACCCCCCAGGGGGGATGGCCAAGCCGCAAGCCCTTCTCCTCCATTCTCCTCTTGGATCTTGGGCACGCACGCACACGCACCGGAGTGAGTTTAAGCCACCGGGTCCGGGACTTGAACTGTGGTCAACTACATGGGAGTCCAGTGGCATAACCATTACGTCATCTGCTGGTCCTTATCCATCTATCTTGATTCATCTGAACATTCAAAATTCTGTCCATTTCCCACTTTCCCTCTCTGTTTCTGTCGGCCACGTGGGATCCGGTGCCTTAACCGCTGTGCCATCTGTTGGCCCATCATTTTTATTTTGTTTTAAAAAAATAATTACTCATTTAAATTTATTATTATGATGATGTAATTTGTTGTAGGGTACGTATGCTATCATAGAGAGAGAGAGAACGTGAGAAAACAAGCCACCAGGTATGGGATTTGAACCATAGTCGGCCGCGTGGGAGTCCAGTGCCTTAACCACCTTGTCACCTGCTAGCCCCATTTTTATGTAAGACAGGGTTTCACTATAGTCCTAGTCTCCTGCCTCAGCCTCCCAAGTTGCTGGCGTCACAGGTATGCACTACTGAGTCCAGTCTTTAAGTTGGATCGAGAATTGAACCCCCGTCTCCCATGTGGTCCCAGGCTGTGGAGCACAGTGTCCTAACAGCTCACACCACTGCGGCTGGGCCACCATGCTCATTCCCTCTGCTTCTCACAGCATCCTATGGGGCTAGTCCTCAGTGAGGTGGGACCTAAAATTTAAGCCACCGGGTCAGGGACTCGAACCATGGTTGACTACGTGGGAGTTCACCAACATAGCCATTATGCCAACTGCTGATCCCAGACTCTTTTTTTAAAAAAAAGATTTTTGCTATAAGGTGCGTGTACTCGCTGGAGAGACAGAGAGACAGAAAGCGAGAAATCACTCCCGGGGGGGGGGTGGGGGGGGAAAGGCCATGCCATAATCCCTTCTCCTCTCAGTATTTTGGGCATGCAGGCACACACACTCGGCATGAGTTTTAAACCGCTGGGTCCAGGTTTCGAACTGTAGACAACCCCATTGGAACCCGGTGCCTTAAGCACTACGCCACCTGCTGGCCCACTGTTTGGGACTCTTTGTCTACCGTGTTCAGCCCCCACAATGTCTGTGAACCAAGGTCTGAGCATCCCAAAGCTGAAAGGGCCATCTTGGCATGAATAGACAGACACAGCCCCCTGAACCCCTCTGGTTCAAGGCACAACCTGAAGGGCACTGCGGGACAGAGGGGAGAGCTGGGAGAGAGGCGTGGCTGAGGAGGGGAAGGGGCGTGGCCAGATGCAGGGGTGTGGTCGGGTGTTGGGCTGGGGCGTGGCCAGGGAGGGGTGTGGCCTGGGTGTAGGGCGTGACCAGGGGCGTGACTTAAAAGGGGCGTGGCTTAAAAGGGGCGTGGCTTAAAAGGGGCGTGACCAAGGACTGGGCAGGTACCTTCTCATCATACACAATGCGGGGCCTGATCTCAGGGGCCTGGTAACCCGGAGTGCCTTCCACTCCCAGCGCGCCCTCGTGGAATGACTGTCTCGAGATCCCGTAGTCGGACAGCTTGATATTGACGGGCTCTTTGACATCCAGGGACCACACCAGAATGTTGTCGGACTTCAGGTCACAGAAGATGATGTTCTTCTTGTGCAGGTAGGCCAGGCCCGAGGCAATCTGGTAGGCTATTTTTTGGGTAAGCATGTGTCCCAGAGGCATAAAGGAAGAATCTTGCAGGAAAAAAAAAAGCAAATTGTCATTACAGCCACGGTCTTCCCTTCTAGCTCCCCAAACACTTGATAGTCTTTTATAATTTGGCTTTTTGGAGAGATTTTTGCTAGAGGTTGTATGCGCTTGCCGGAGAGACAGAGAAATAGAAAGTGAGAACTTAACCCCAGGGGGTATGGCAACACCGCATTCTCCTCTCATCTTGGGCATGTACACATATGGGCCCGGTGTGAGTTTCAAGCTGCCGGGTCCGGGACTTGAATTGCAGTCTACCATGTGGAAGTCCAGCACCTTAACCACTTCGCCACCTGCTGGCCCTGATAGTCTACTGATAAATCCTCACCTTTGTCTAAGTTTGAGGCCAGAGGGAACAGAAAATGAAATAGCATTGGGACCAGCAGTTAGTGTAATGGCTATGTCGCTGGACTCCCATGTAGGTGACCGCGGTTCGCATCCCGGACCCGGTGGCTTAAAACTCATGCTGGGCGCGTGTGCGTGCGTGCCCAAGATCCCGAGAGGAGAGTGGAGGAGAAGGGATTACGGCGTGACCATCCCCCCTGGGGGTGATTTCTCGCTTTCTGTCTCTCTGTCTCTGTCTGTCTGGCAAGCACACACGCCTTATAGCCAAAACCTCTCCCACCTCCAAAAAAAAAAAATAAAATAGCTGACCATGGTTTGGGTCTTGGACCTGACCTTGAAAATCACACCAGGCACTTGTGCGTGCATGTCCAAAATCCCAGGAGGAGAATGGAGAAGGGACTGTAGCATGGCCATACCCCTAAGGGGTGATTTCTTACTTTCCCTCTCTCTGTTTCTCTCTCTCATAGTGCACACGCCCTATGGCAAAACCCTAAACAAATATATATATATCAGGTCTAATGCAACTGGCCCCAGAGTCTCCGAGTCTTACCCATTGCATATGTGTGGGGTGCTATGGCGAAAAGAATGATTTGGACGTTTTAAATCATCAGGTGTTGCCCCCTGGGCATTCCTATGGATGGACGATGCCCTCGCAGGGAGGACTGTTATCTTCCTTTTACAGACAAGTGTAAGTTTTTTTTTTTTTTTAAGAGAAAGATTTTTGCCATAGTGTGTGTGCGCTCACCAGAGAGACAGAGACAGAGAGACAGAAAGTGAGAAATCACCCCACAGGGCGATGATCACGCTACAATCCCTTCTCTTCCATTCTCCTCTCAGGATTTTAGGCAGACATGCACACGCACCCAAGTGTGTTTTTAAGCTACCGGGTCTGGGACTTGAACCGCGATCGACTACGTGGAAGTCCAGCGATATAACCATTATGCAATCTGCTGGTCCCCGACGAGAGTAAGTTAAGCAAGTCTTGGACTGTGGCAGAGAGCCAGGACTCGGAGCTCGGTTCTGCCTCTGCAGGCTCCCGACACCCGTAGAGTGCAGGACTTCAACTTGCACCTCGCTGCGTGCTCAGAGAGCTGGCCACATGGGCATGGGGCTGGGTATGCAGGCCCCGTCTGGCTGAGACCGTCTCGGGCTCAGGGGGCACCCAAGCAGGGCAGGAAGAGCCTCCCGGCTTCCCTGACAAGGGCGGGGCGGTCCTCCGCGGTGGGTACCTTTGGCGTTCTCGGACAGCACGGTGTTGAGGCTGCTCAGCGGGGCGAGCTCCAGGGCGAAGCAAAGCGGGTGGATGCTGATGCCGATGAGCGACACGATGCATGGGTGCTGGAGCGCGTGCAGCATGCTGGCCTCCTGCCGGAACTCCGAGAAGTTCTTCATGGCGTCTGTGGCCCGCAGGTGTCTCAGCATGGTGTCTGCAGAGAGAGCCGTGTCAGCCTCACGGGAAGGAGGTTGGGGCAGGTGCTTCCCCACCTGGCCTGGTGGGGCGGACTCCCGAAGGCCACGTGGGGTCCGGAGTCCTGCCACACTCAGAGCTGCTTCATGGGGACTGGAGGGACTGGAGGGGCAGCCGTCTCCACACGGAGCATGCGTTGCATCAAGGGTGGAGGTATGGCCGCCTGGAATTTGGCCTCAAAAAGTGGCACCTTGAGTGATATGAAGCCACCTCCTTTTCTTTTCTTAATTTTTTTTGGAGAGGTTTTTGCTATAGAGTGCGTGCGCTTGCCAGAAAGACAGAGACAGAGAGACAGAAAGTGAGAAATCACCCCCCAGGGGGGGTGGCCACACCGCAATCCCTTCTCTTCCATTTTCTCAGGATCTTGGGCACGCACGCACACACGCCTGGTGTGTTTAAGCCACCGGGTCTGGGACTTAAACCGCGGTCGACTACATGGGAGTCCAGCAACATAGCCATTATACCAACTGCCGATCCCTCTTTTCTTAATTTTTAAAAATAAAATAGGGGCCAGCAGGTGGCGTGGTGGTTGGGGGCGCTGGATTCCCACGTGGCTGACCGTGGTTCGAGTCCTGGACCTGGCGGCTTGCTTTCTCACTTTCTCTCTCTCTCTCTCACTCTGTCCCTCTCTGGTCAAATTTAAATAAACAAATGAATAAATAATAAAGTTAAATAAAATAATTTTAAAAATAAATAAAATAAAATAATTTATTTAGGGACCAGCAGATGGCTGACCGCAGTTCACGTTCCAGAGAGGTGAATAGAATAGAAGGGACTGTGGCATGGCCATCCCCCATGGGGGACAATCATCCACTTTCTGTCTCTCTCTGGCAAGCACATGTGCCCTCTAGCAAAAATCTCTCTCTAGAATATATATATATATATATATATATATATATATATATATAAATTTTACTTCATTATTATCATTATTATTATTTTCATTTGCTGCAGGACACATGTGCTCATAATAGAGAGAATAAGCGAGAGAGAGAGGGAAAGTGAGAAAGCAAGTCACCAGGTCAGGGACTCGAACAGCAGTCAGCCACGTGGGAGTCCAGTGCCTTAATCACCATGCCACCTGCCAGCCCCAGTGCCCTCCTCTTCTAGTACTAAGTGTATCTCTGTCACTTTCAGCAGTTCCTGAGTTCCCACGCAGGCACAGAGACTTTAGGAAATGTATCAGCTCCGATGTTTCTGAACGGTCTCTTCGATCTCCTGTGCAGAAAGGCCTGTTCCCTTCAGTGAAGACTGTTCTTTCCTTCCTGCGCTGTTTCTTCTGGATTTTTCTACGAGTCTAATGTTTCTACCCAAAGCAGAAATCAGCGGACTCCAGCCTTTTGGGCTGGCTTCATGGCAGATGGTTTTTCCACACACGGGGGTGGGGGTGAGGGGGATGGTTTTGGGATGATTCAAACACATTCCATTTATTGTGCAGTTCATTTCTATTATTATTACATCATCATATATAATGAAATAATGACAACTCACCGTCACACAGAATCGGGGGCACCCTGAGCTTGTTTACTTTCAGCTCAAATGCGATTGCCTTCAAAGCCAAAGTGGAATTATGGGGGTGATGAGTAAATATTTAAATTAAAAAAAATATATTTAATTGTTATTTGTGATTATTATTATTATTTAATTCACCAGAGAGAGAGGGGCTGCCAGGTCTGGGACTCGAACCATGGACGGCCACATGGGAGTCCAGTGCCTCCACCACCATGGTACCCACTGGCCCCGTACTATGAGAATCTAACGCCTGCTGCTGATTTGACAGGAGGCAGCGCTCAGGCAGTAACGCGAGTGATGGGGAGTGGCTGTAAATACAGAGGAAGCTTCGCTCTCACTGCTGCTCATCTCCTGCATTGTAACCTGGTCCCTGATAGGCCGTGGATCGGCACTGGTCAGTGGCCCAGGGGCTGGGGACCCCAAGGGTGAGGGGTCCATCGGAGGTCAGATTGCACGCCCACTCTCTACCAGACCTGTGCCATGAACAGGGCAGACGGTCATGGTAAGGATGGTCCCTGCTCTTGGGGGCTCATGTCTAGAGGAAGGTTCTCTACAAGAGCAGCTTGTGGGGCTAGTGGTGACATACTGGACCCAGATGGGAAGACCCTAGGTTCACATCTTGGGCTTGTTCTTGGGTGTGTGTGAGCTTGTCTGCACCCCTGGTTGGCTGAGGCATAGGGAGGACCATGGCCTGAGGATCCCGTAGGGGGATATCTTATCTCTCTCTCTCTCTCTCATTGAAGAAATATACATGAAATATATAAGGAATATCTGTGGCACATATATACTATGGAATATTATTTAGCTATAAGAAATGATAAGACCCTACTGTCTGATTCAAAGTGAATGAATATAGACGGCTTTATGTCGAGCAAAGTGAGCCAGACTATGAAAGACACACACTGTATATCCCTACTCGTTGTACCAAATGTCTGCACTCTATAGCAGAAATGGAAAGATCTGAAGATATGATAGTAGGGAGGATACGTGTGGTTACTAGAGACTATAAGGGAGGGGAGTGCATGATAGAGGGTGGGGGACAGAGGGTGAGTGTCAGGTGCAAAGGGAAGAAACATTCAACAGACAAAAGAATGTAAGGTTCTTGGTTAAAAAAATACATTGTAGGGGGCAGCAGGTGGAATGGTGATTAAGGAGCTGGACTCCCATAGGGCCAACTGTGGTTTGAGTCCCGGATCTGGCAGCTTGCTTTCTCACTTTCTCTATCTCTCTCTGTTTTTCTCTGGTCAAACTAAAAAATCATAGTAATTTAAAAATTAAATAAATAATTCTAAAAAAAAAAAATACATTGTAGGGGGCAGCTGATGATGGTGCAGTGGTTAATGCACTGGACTCTCATATGACTCTCACCATGGTTCAAGTCCCAGACCTAACAGCTTGAGAACCATGCTGGGCACATGTGTATGCATGCCCCAAATCCTGAGAAGACAACGGAGGAGAAAGGATTGTGGCATGGCCATCTCCCCTAAGGGGTGATTTCTCACTTTCTTTTTCTCTGTCTCTGTCTCTCTGATGAGCACCTGTGCCCTATGGTAAAAATCTTAAAAAAATACATCGTGTCCGTCATGATAAGCACTTCACACGTAAAATGTGAAATTAATCTGAAAATGAAAAAATAAAAAGAAACTTAAAAGCAAAAAGCAACTTCTGGATCTTGCTTGGCCTGACCTCAAGCCTGGCCCTAACCTGCAGGGCACAACAGAACAGTCTGTCTGAGGAGCCTCACAGCCCTTGCCTACCCCCGCTCCTCTGTCCCATGTCCCTGTGTGGGTGTGGCCTCCCCACGTTAGCGCTAACCATAGACCGAGGAAGGACATGTCTGGACAAAACGGTGCTGGGCTAAGACCCCGCTCACCTGCCGGGGCATTCGCGAAGTTCTTGAATTTCTTGATTTGGAATCGCTTCACGGCCACGGGCTGGCCCTGGTACCGGGCCCGGTAGATGACAGTGCCGCTGCCACCCTGGCCCAGGATGCTGTTCTCGTCCTCGCTGTGTTCCAGTTTGCTGTTCCCCAGGAAGAGCCTGCCACGTGCATGGCTTGGGGTCAACGCAGGCCCACTGACCCAGAGGCCGGCGGGTCTGCACGGGGGCCTCTGTGCCCACCAGGGAGCGTCCTGTGAGGGCGGAGACATCTAGGGGACTTGGGCTGTGCGGCTTGCTGGCAGGCCAACCCCGGCAGGCTGCAGAGCCTTCCAGAGCCTCGGTCTCCTCTGTAAAGTGGGTGCGCGGCAGGGACTGCCGCAGAGATGCAGGTGAAGACTGGGTGTGGCCCCGGAAGTGGTGCGCATGGAGAAGGGATTTCTCTAGGTGTTCTTCTCTGAGCTTGGTGAGCTAGTAGCCCTCAATGAGCCGCCATCTACTTACTGCTAGTTACAGTGTCTCTCTGTGTGTGTGTGTGTGTGTATGTTTTTTTTTTTTTTCAGAGGGAGATTTTTGCTATATGGCACGTGTGTTTCCTGGAGAGACAGAGAGACAGAAAGCAAGAAATCACCCCCCAGGGGGGATGGCCACACCGCAATCCTTTCTCCTCCATTCTCCTCTCGGGATCTTGGGCACGCACGCACATGCGCCCGGCGTGAGTTTAAGCCACCGGGTCCGGGACTCGAACTGCGGTCGACTACGTGGGAGTCCAGCGACATAGCCATTATGCTAACTGCTGGTCCCAAGTCTTTTTTTTTTTTTTTAAGACTTATTTATTTCATTTTATTCATTCATTATAATTCTTTTTTAATTTTCCAAGAATTAAAGTTCTGAGAGAGAGAGAGAAAGATGGGGAAAGTGAGAAAGGAAGCTACTAGGTCCAGGCCTCGAACCACAATCAGCCATATGGGAGTCCAGTGCCTTAGCCACCACGCCACCTGTTGGTCCCTGGCCCCAGTGGGATTAATTCTAAGAGCACATTTAGGGGGTCCAAATGCTTAGCATTCAGGCTACAGCTAGGTCTGCACTTGCTAAAGAAAGCTAAGGAGGGGAACCAGCAGTTAGCCTAATGGCTATGTCGCTGGACTCCCACGTAGTCGACCGCGGTTCGCGTCCCGGACCCAGTGGCTTGAAACTCACGCCGGGCACGTGTGTGTGCGTGCCCAAGATCCTGAGAGGAGAATGGAGGAGAAGGGATTGCGGCGTGGCCATCTCCCCGGGGGGTGATTTCTCGCTTTCTGTCTCTCTGTCTGTCTCTGTCTTTCTGGCGAGTGCACGCGCCCTATAGCAAAAACCTCTCCAAAAATGAATACATAAATAAATAAATAAATACAAATAATAATAATGTGGGGAAAAAGGATGAAAAGCTATTTGATGATGATGTGGATAGAAATGTCTTTGTCTCGACTGAAAGGCATGGTAATCGTGCCGGCAAAAGAAATGTATTACGCTGTAGGGATATATGTGATTCAATGTAATATAAAAATTACGAAAATAATAAATAAAATAATATTAAAAAGAAAAAAAAGTGAGGGCCAGTGGCAGATAGGAACTCTCCTTAAGTAGGAAAGGGTGCAGGGCTTCAGGACAGCTTTCTTTGCAAAGGGCTTTGCCCAGCTGGATCTGCTGAGGCCTTCCATCTGGCATAATGGTTACGTCGCTGGATTCCCACGTGGTCGACTGGTTCGAGTCCTGGACCTGGTGGCTTCAAACTCATGCTAGGCGTGAGTTTGAACGTGCATGCCCGAGATCCCGGGAGGAGAATAGAGGAGGAAGGGTTGTGGTGTGGCCATTCCCCTCTGGGGCAATTTCTCATTTTTTGTCTCACTGTCTCTCTGGAGAGCACACGTGCCCTATAGCAAATATCTCTCCCCCCCACCACCACCACAAAAACCCAGAAAACAGTTGGGGCTAGACCTCGGGCCAGGGGGAAGCAGGACGCTCTGTGAGGTTGGCCCGTGTAGGCAGGTTCTAGGTTTGGTCTGGAGACCTCCCTGGGTAAGCTGGATGAGCACGTGTACCTTTGACCCTGGGCTGGTTGAGGTTTGGGGAGGGGATCATGCAGTTGTGGCGGGGGAGGGGGGGTTGTCACTATCTCTTTCTCTGTGTCTCTTTGTTGGGGGTGCTCTCTCTCTCTCTCTCTCTCTGTGTCTCTATTATTCATGGAAAACAAATAAAATGTCTTAAACATTAAAAAAAAAAAAAAAAAGGTGGTGTGGTGGTTAAGGGTGCTGGGCACTCCCACATGGCCGACTGTGGTTCGAGTCCTGGACCCGGTGGCTTGCTTTCTCATTTGCCCTCTCTCTCTCTCATACTGTCCCTCTCTGGTCAAATTAAAATAAATAAATAAAGTTAAAGAAAAATAATTCTTTAAAAAACAATAAATAAACATTGGCTATAGGAGGGGCCAGTAGGTGGCGTAGTAGTTAAAGGTGCTTGACTTGCATAGGGCTGACTGTGGTTCGAGTCTTGGACCTGGCAGCTTGTTTTCTCGCTTTCCGTTTTAATTTTTTTCTCTTGCTCTAGTCAAATTAAATGAATAACCATAACAGATAAAATTACATCAATAAATAATTCCTATTATTATTTTTTTCTTTTTGCCATAGGGCATGTGTGTTCACTGGAGTGAGAGAGAAAGGGAAAGTGAGAAATCAACCCCCTGGGGGGATGGCCACGCCACGATCCCTTCTCCTCCATTCTCCTCTTGGGATTTTGGGCACGCACATGCATCTAATGTGATTTTCAAGCCACTGGGTCCGGGATTTGCACCTTGCAACCAGCCCGGTGGGTTCCACCGCCCCAGGACTGGGTCTCCCCAGGGTCGCGGCAGGGCCCATGATCTGCCGCGCGTTCTGGGAGGGGCCGCTGGGACTTACCTGGCCGGGAAGTCGGTCATGAACAGCTCGGGCACCAGCTCCTGGAGCGGCACGGGCAGGTCGGGGTGCCTGGGGCAGGATATGAAGTCCCGCTCGATGGCGGTCAGGACACAGTCCTCCATGTCAAAGTACTGCACGTCCTCCGCCTTGTCACTGGGGTCCCCCAGCTGGGCCCCGGACGCCTCGCAGACCGGGCAGGGCACGTACTGCTCCATGAGGGGCGTCCCGTCGCTTTCCGTGGCTGTCAGGGCTGCATGGGGACAGAGCAGGAGACCCCTCATGCCAGGTGGTTGCCAAGGGACCCCCGAAGAGCACCTGCACCCCTAAGTCAGGTGTTTTTCTTTTATTTTTTCCAGAGGGGCTTGGGGTTAAGGTGCTGGATTCCCACATGGCCAACTGTAGTTTGAGTCCCCGACCTGGTGGCTTGAAACTCACAACAAACACATACATAAATAAAAATAAAAAGTTAAAAAGTTTTTCTTTAAAGAATTACTTATTTAATTTTATTTATTAATTATTATTATTTAGAGGTTTTTGCTTTAGGGCATGTGCGAGAGACAGTAAGAGAGAAAGTAAGAGACAAATCACACCCCTTCCCCCCAGGGACAATGGCCATGCTGCAATCTCTTCTCCTCTATTCTCCTCCTGGGCTCTTAGGCATGCACACACATGTGCCTGGGTCTGGGACTCAAACCATGGCTGGCCATGTGAGTGTCCAGTGACGCAACTGCTATGCCATCTGCTGGCCCTATTATTATTATCTTTTAATTTGCTATAGGGCATGTGCACTCACCAGACAGACAGAGACACAGAGAGAGACAGAGATAGAGAAAATGAGACAGCAAGCTGCTAGGTCTGGGACTTGACTTGAACTGCAGTCGGCCATGTGTGAGTCCAGCGCCTTAATCACCATGCCACCCGCCGGCCCGCTCAGGTGGGCTTTTATACCAGGATCTGTCTGCTCTCAACTGATCCCAGGGAGAGACTGGCCAGGGAGAGTCTCTTGCACTCGGGTGCCTTTTTGGAGACCTTGACCCCTAATCCTGAAAGTTGTGTTCAGGAGGGGTTAGGGATGAACCTAAGGGCTGCCTGGCTGTCTAGACCCTGGGCCGGCTGGCTGAGGAGCGGGGAGGAGGGTGGGGTCCCTCCTGCACAGCTGGGCCCCAACAGGTCACTGTGGGCTGGCCGTGAGCTACCGTCCAATGACCCAACCATGAAAAGCATGTGAACAGCCTTTTTTTAAAAAAGTTTTTTAAAAACATATGGCGTATGCACTTTCTGGAAAGAGACAGAGAGAAGGAAAGTGAGAAATCGCCCTCCCACAGCGGGTGCGGGGATGGCCACGCCGCAATCCCTTCTCCATTCTCTGCTCCGGATTCTGAGGGTGCACACACACGTGCCCCGTGTAATTTTCAAGCTGCCAGGTTCGGGGCTCCAACTGTGGTTGACCATTGGGGAATCCAGCGTCTCACCCACCGTACCACCTGCTGGTCCCCAGGGCTTTTTGGGGTTTTTTTTTGGGGGGGGGGTACTGGAGATAGAGAGGGAAAGTGAGAAATCACACGCCCTCGTCCCCCAGGGGGGATGGCCACACCGCAATCCCTTCTCCTCCATTCTCCTCTCAGGATTTTGGGCACGCACGCACACGCGCCCGGTGTGTTTTTCAAGCCACTGGGTCCACACCTCAAACCGCTCAGTCGGCCATGAGGGATCCAGCCGCCTTACCACCACGCCACCAGAATGGCCTCCCAAGAACTATTCTTAAAATCAGAAATGTTGGGGAACCAGCAGATACATAATGGTTACATCACTGGACTCTCATGTTGTCGACTGTGGATCGAGTCCCGGACCCGGTGGCTTAAAACTCACCCCGGGCGCATGTGCGTGCGTGCCCAAGATCTTGAGAGGAGAATGGAGGAGAAGGGATTGCGGCATGACCATCCCCCCTGGGGGGTGATTTCTCACTTTCTGTCTCTCTGTCTTTCTGTCTCTCTGTCTTTCTGGCGAGCGTACGCGTACTGGGAGGGGCTCCACGCACCCCCATTCCAGGGCTCACCCAAGCTCTTCCCCCGTCTGGTGATGGTTTACTGTGCTCCCCTGTCAAATTCCCCAGCACCGGCTGGCTGGTGGGAACCCAGGAGGTGGCTGGAAGGTTCCCCTGAGCCTGGGGTTCCTCCTGGATGGTTGAGCACCCCCGCATCCCCATGACCTACCTGCACACCAGTCCACCTTCCCTGAGGGCCTTTCTTTTCATAGTTCTGGAGAGGTTTTTGCTATAGGGAGTGTGCACTCACCAGAGAGACAGAGAGAGACAGAGAGACAGAGAGCGAGGAATCACCCTCTAGGGGGGATGGCCACACTGCAATCCCTTCTCCATTCTCCTCTTGGGATTTGAGGCAGGCATGCATGGACACATCCCCAGCATGAATTTAAGCCACTGGGTCCGGGACTTGAACCACAGTCAACCATGTGGGAGTCCAGCGCCTTCACCACTACACCACCTGCTGGCCTCCTGAAGGCCTTCATAAGCCCTTGTTCCTCGTCTGTCACCGTTGCCACTAACACCCAAAGGACGCCAACCCTGAAGGAAACTAACTCGGGCAGCCAGACGGCCTCTCTGGAGCTCCCCCTGCACTGTCCCTCGGCCACTTTACCTGACTCTGTCATGGCGTGTGGAGCTGGCACGCAGGGGGAGGCTGTACAGGAGGCTGGGGACTCGCCACGCAGGCCGGTGGCAGAGCGGGAATGACAAACTTACTCTGCCTGTGCTCAGCCTCAGCCTTTAGAGGCCCAGGGCTCCCCAGCAGCCTCCTCCCCTGCCTGCTCTGCCCTAGACAGCCTCCTCCCTGCAGGCCACTCCAGGGGGGATGTCTCCACCCCCGGAGCAAAACAGAGAGACCTCAGACCCCACTTTACAAAGTATTGTCTTTGGGTGAGCCATTCACGAGGAACAGACCCAAAGGCTCTGAGAAGGGCCACGTGGGTGGTTCCATCACGCAGGGAAGGGGGACGAGGCACCCCCTGGCAGCTGTGGCTCTCCTCCTGCCCCACCCCTGCAAGGCAGAGAAATCTCCAGCTGCCAGCTCCCCCCACCCAGTTCCAGCCACTCTGCCCTCACTGTGGAAATGAGACCCTGAGGGGCCCTTGAGCCTCTCCTTGGGCTGGGAGGGGTGCCCCGTGTCACCCTTCTTCCCGCACACCACGGGCAGCCAGGAGGCCGAGTCCTGGCCTGTTCTGGGGTGAGGCTTCATCTCCCCCACCCTGTGCTTCCCTCCGTACCCACAGCCCAATTCCTCCGGGCCGGGACTGTGGCCAAGGCTGTTAAGAAGCTCTTGGTTTTCTTGGGCTGAATCCCAGAGGGATTTCATTTCTTTTCTTGATTTAAAAACATTTTTTTTATTTTTAAAGAACTATTTGCTTTTTATTTATTATTATTTTAATCTATTACAGAGCATGTGTGCTCTGAGAGAGAGAGAGAGAGAGAGAGAGAGAGAGAGAGAGAGAGAAGCAAGCTGCCAGGTAGTTCTGGGACTCGAACCACAGTCAACCATATGGGAGACCAGCATCCCAACCACCATGCGACCTGCTGGCCAGACATTTATTTATTTATTTTAACATCTATTTATTTGTTGTGATTTGGGGGCTGCCAGGTCCGGGATTTGAACCATGGTCAGTTCAGCACTTCAACCACTATGCCACCTGCCGGCTCCTTTGTTTTTAGAGGTTTTTGCCATAGGATGCTTGTGATCATTGGAGAGACAGACAGGAGACAGAGACAGTGAGAGAGAAAGTGAGAAATTGCCCCCTCCCCCACTGGGGGATGGCCACACCGCAATCCCATCTCCTATATTTTCCTCTTGGAATCTTGGGCACGCACAAAAACACACATGCCTGGAGTGATTTTCAAGTCATCGGGTCTAGGACTTGAACCCCAGTCAGCCATGTGGGAGTCCAGCGACATAACCACTATGCCATTTGCTGGCTCCCCACAGGGGGATTTCTTTTTTCTTTTATTTTTTTGCTACAGAGCACATGTGTTTGCCAGAGAGAGACAGAAAGAGAAAGAGAGAGAGAGAGAAAGAGAGAGAGAGAGAGAGAAAGAGAGAAAGCACAACCCAGGGGGGATGGACACGCCACAGTCCCTTCTCTTCTATTCTCATGAGATTTTTGGACATGAATGCACACGTGCTCAGTGTGGTTTTCAAGCTGCCGGGTCAGGGACTTGAACCACACAGTAGGCTATGTGGGATTCAGCTGCCTTAATCTCTATGCCACCTGCCGGCCCCCAGTGGGTTTTCTGTGCCCCTAAATAAGCAGCACTATCAATGGCATAATAGTTATGTCACTGGACTCCCACATAGTTGACTGTGGTTCGAGTCCCAGACACAGTGGCTTAAAACAGGCCAGGCATGTGTGCATTTGTGTCCAAGATCCCGAGAGGAGAAAGGAGGAGAAGGGACTGAGGCCAGTGGTCATAAGATCCCCCTACCCCCTGGGGAGATTGCCTGGTTCTTGTCTCTTTGGCAAGAGACATGCCCTATAAAAATTCTCTTTAAGGGAACCAGCAGTTAGAGTAATGGCTATGTCGCTGGACTCCCACGTAGTCGATTGCGGTTCGCGTCCCATATCTGGTGGCTTAGAACTCATGCTGGGTGTGTGTGTGTGCGTGCCCAAGATCCCGAGAGGAGAATGGAGGAGAAGGGATTGAGGCGTGACCATCCCCCGTGGGGAGTGATTTCTTGCTTTCTAGAAGTTTCTATGTCTCTCTCTGTCTGGTGAGCACACGCGTCCTATAGCGAAAACCTCTCCAAAAAAAAAAAAAAAAAATCTGTAAAAAAAAAAAAAAAAAAAGTATCCTTGGGGCCAGCAGGTGGCGTGGTGGTTAAGGTACCGGACTCTCACATGGTCGACCACCGTTCGAGGCTGAACCTGGTGGTTTGCTTTCTCACTTCCCCTTTCTCTCTCTCTCTGTCTTTCTGGTGAGTGCACGTGCCCCATACCAAATTAAAAAAGAATAATAATAATAAAGAAAAGAATAATTCTTAAAATGAAAAAACGAAATACCCACACGAACAAAGGCAAGACTCGAGAAGGTTCGCTTACCGGGAAACCACTGGTCGATCAAGGAGTTGACGTGATCCGTGATAAACGCCATGGCTGAGAAGTCCCTGATTTCTGATTGGCAGATGATTTTGATTCCTCCGCTCTTTTTCTTCTTCCAGTTCACGTCAGAGGATTCCACACTGCAAGGCAGAAATGAAAAAGGAGCCCATTGTGGGACCAGCAGATGGCATAGCAGTTACATCGCTGGACTCCTACATAGTCAACTGCAGTTCGAGTCCTGGACCTGGCAGCTTAAACTCACGCCGGGTGCGTGTGGGTGCGTGCCCAAGATCCTGAGAGGAGAATGGAGGAGAAGGGATTACAGCGTGGCCATCCCCCCTGGGGGGTGATTTCTTGTTTTTTGTCTCTGTCTCTCTGGTAAGTGCACACGCCCTATAGCAAAAATCTCTCTAAAAAAAAAAAAAAAAAAAAAAAAAAAAAAAAAACCCACAAAAAACAGAAAAAGAAGCCCATTTGCAATCTGTCTGTAGGGGTCCCTGGGTGATCTTTCTGCCAGGAAGGACCCAAACTCCAGAGACCCAAAGGACCCCATGCCCTGCAGGACTGTCGGGGCTCTCCCCTGCCACGTCCCTGTGTGCGGGCCTCTCTGTTCTTGCCCCACGCGGTGAAGTGCGGGTGCTCAGGCTGGAATCAGCCCTCGAGTGTGACCCCAGGAAGCCCCTCTCCGACCAGCGTTTCCATCTATCAGGTGACAACTGTGAGGTTTTTTTTTTTTTTTTTTTTGCTATAGGGCACATGCAGACAGACAGAGACAGAGAGACAGAAAGCGCGAAATTACCCCCCACGGGGATGGCCACGCCGCAATCCCTTCTCCTCCATTCTCCTCTCGGGATCTTGGGCACGCACGCACACGCGCCCGGCGTGAGTTTAAGCCACTGGGTCCGGGACTTGAACCGCGGTCGACTACGTGGGAGTCCAGGGACATAGGCGTTACGCCAACTGCTGGTCCCGACAGCTCTTAGCTTTAAGTGAGACCCTCTATCAGGGGACTTCAGAAAGTTCATGGAAGACGAAATTAATGGATGACTTTATTTCAGTGCAAACAAATTTGAAATCCACCCTGAGTTTTTTTTCCTTATACACATTTCCCTGAAATTTTGGAAGATCCTTCTCTGTATATGAAAGTGCCAGGCACCAAAGGTGACCCAGATTGGACCCTCCAAAAAGTTTGGGAAACTTATGAAGCATTTTTGCATAGAAAAACATTAATAAAAACATCATGACTTTTCCAATGACCTAATACTTTCCTTTTATTTATTTATTTTTTGAGAGTTTTTTCTATAGAGTGCATGCGCTCACCAGAAAGACAGAGAGAGACAGAAAGCGAGAAATCGAGCCCCCCAGGGAGGATGGCCATGCTGCAATCCCTTCTCCTCCATTTTCCTCTTGGGATTTTGGGCACGCACGCACACATGCACCTGGTGTGAGTTTGAAGCCACCGGGTCCAGGACTTGAACCGTGGTCAACAACGTGAGAGTTCAGCAATGTAACTGTTATGTCATCTGCTGATCTCAATACTTTCCTTTTTATTTCTTGTCTGTTTTCTTCTCCAAAAACTTAAGAATATTTTGAAGGGGCTGGCAGGTGGCATGGTGCTTAAGGCTTTGGACTCCCACATTGGCCGACTGTGGTTCAAGTCCCGGACCTGGTGGCTTGCTTTCTCACTTTCTCCTTCTCTCTCTCTGGTCAAATAAAAAAAAAATAATAATAATAACAACAAATATAATTAAATAAATAATTCTTTAAACATATTTGAAAAATTGCAAATATTTTTTTAAAAAGAATTATTTGATTTTAATTATCATTATCATTGTTGTTATTTTTAAATTTGCTATAGGACATTTGCACGAGAGAGAGAGAGAGAGAGAGAGAGAAGAAGAGTAAAAGTGAGAAAGCAAGCTACTAGGTCCGGGACTCGAACTGTGATCGGCCATGTGGGAGTCCAGCACCTTAACCACCAGGTCACCTGCTGGCCCCACTGTAAAACTTAAATAATTTTCTATGTTCATCATTCATTAATTCGTCAAAATAAAATGAAACAGGGGACCAGCAGGTGGCGTGGTGGTTAAGGCGCTGGACACTCCCACATGGCCAACCAGGGTTCAAGTCCTGAATCTGGTGGCTTGCTTTCTCACTTCCTCTCTCTCTCACTCTCACCCTCTATCTCTCTCTGGTCAAATTAAAAAATAAATGAATGAATAAATAAAAAAACAAAATAAATAATTAAAAAAAATAAAATGAAACAGACTGTAAAGTTAGGCATCTTTTAGGTCAAGGCGTAGGATCAGAATGGGGGTGTAGTATGCTCTCCACCCCAACCAGCTCCTTTGCTCAGAATAAGGGGGTACTCTGGCTGGCTACCAAGCCCTCCCAGTACCCCCTAGGTGATCCTGGGAGGGACCTGGGCTTTGCCCCCTGTGATTGGTAACAGGTTCATTTCTCTCAAGTCCTGGGCTGTGGCCGCCACATCTGCCCTGCAAAGGGAGTGAGTGAGGAGGGGTGAGGAGATGGGCTACCCCGGGGGCATTCATGAGGCAGGGGTGGAGTGAGGCGTCTCACCTCCCAGGTGGTTTTCAGCAGTGGAAGCTGCACACCAGGTAGACCAGATACCCCGCGGGCGCTGCTATGGGGATAGTGGCCATGGCCCCAGCTTGCCCGGGCATCCGGGCATCCAGAGCTTCGTACCTGAGGTAGCCGCCGTCGAACGTGACCAGGAGGCCTTCCTGCCAATAGATGGTCTGATTTCGTTTCACCCGGAACGTGCTGCACCGGTTTCTCTGGTTACCGGTGAAACTGTAAATGGTGACCTTCCTGTTCCTGCTTTTAGTATTTTTCTTGTTTTCAAACAGCTGAAAGACGGAGAAAAGACCTGTTTAAGGATTCTGGGCTCTTCGCCGGTTCTAGGCAGAGCTATAAAGAGGCTGGGCATTGGGGCCAGCAGGTGCTGTAGTGGTAAACGGGCAGGACTGCCATGTGGTTGATCTGCGGTTCGAGTCCTGGACCTGGCAGCTTGAAACTCACGCCAGGCATGTGTGCGTATGTGCCCAAAATCCTGAGCGGTGACTGGAGAAGGGATTGTGGTGTGGCCATCCCCCCTGGGGGGTGATTTCTCGCTTTCTGTCTCTCTCTGTCTCCCTCTGGCGAGCACACGTGCCCTATGGCAAAAACCTCTCAAAAAAAAAAAAAAAAAAAAAACAACCCACATACAGGGGCCAGCAGGTGGTGTAGTGGTTAAGGCGCTGGACTCCCACATGTCCAATTGGGGTTCAAGTCCCGGACCTGGTGGCTTGCTTTCTCACTTTCCTTCTCTCTCTTTCTGGTGTCCTACAACATATGAAAAAAAAAATTTTTTAAACTCTCACATGCAATTTATGTTTTAAAAATATTTTGTTAAAAGGCAGGTAGAGTCGCAGGAGATAGATAGAGAGAGAGAGAGAGAGAGAGTAAGAACTCACTCCCAGGGGGATGGCCACGCTGTAATTCTTCCTCCGCCATTCTCTGGTGGTTTTGGACATGCACACACTCCCAGAGTGTTTTTCTTTATATTTATTTATTTATTTAGGAAAGGTTTTTGCTATAGGGCACGTGCACTCTCCAGAAAGACAAAGACAGAGAGACAGAAAGTGAGAAATCACCCCCCAGGGGGGATGGCCACGCCGCAATCCCTTCTCCTCCAGTCTCCTTTTGGGATCTTGGGCACACACGCACATGCACTCGGTGTGAGTTTAAGCCACGAGGTCCGGGATTCGAACTGCGGTCGACTACATGGGAGTCCAGCGACGTAGCCACTACGCCATCTTCTGGTACCTCCCAGGATGGTTTTCAAGTTGCAGGGTCTGGGACTTGAACTGAGCCATGGACCATGTGGGAGCCTCCTCCCTTCACCACCATGCCACCCACTGGCCCATGGTTCATTTTTCTAAATTGTTCTATTCTAAGTAAGGTACTTTCCTGAACCATTTCTTTCTCCCTCTCTTTCTCTCTCTCTCTCCCTTTTAATATTTTTAACTGTATTTGTCATTATTATTTACTTTTGTTTTAATTTGACCAGAGAGAGACAAAGAGAGAGAGAAAGGGAAAGTGAGAAAGCAAGCTGCCAGGTCTGAGACTTGAACCGCAGTTGGCCTAATGGGAGTCCAATGTCACAACTACCGCACCACCTGCTGGACCCCCTTTTCCTTGGATATGAACCTTGGTTACAATCTTTCGTTCCCTCAAATACACCTTAATGAATGTGAAAAAAAAAAAAAAAAAAAGCACAAAGCTTTCTAATAATTTCTTCGTAGTAGGATTATTGGGCCAAAAGTCCTAAATTGTTTTTTGCTCTTGGTGTTTTCCATTGGGAGTGTGCAACTGCCAAGAAGAGACAGAGAGAGGGAAAGTGAGAAATCTCCCCCATGGGGGATGGCCATGCTGCAATTCGCTCTCCCCCCATTCTCCTCTCGGGATTTGAGGCATTTACACACATATGCTTGGTGTGGTTTTCAAGCCACCGGGTCCAGGACTTGAACCACAGTGAGTCATGTGGGAATCCAGCACCTTAACCACTGCGCCACCTGCTGGCTTAGCGTTTTCAGGCTCTGCATACATACTGAGGAATGGTTCCTAGTGACTGGACTGTCATTTACACTGACCCCCAGGAGTGGAAGGCTTCCTTTGGGCCTCTGGGCCTGGGAATTATGGCTTAACTTGCATGTCTGACAGGTGCAAAGAGGGACTGGCCCTGTGTTTTTGTGGATAAGGGAGCTGGATCCACATGGCCGACAGCGGAGTTTGGATCCTGGCCTCAATGGTCCTTGAAAAACACGCAGGGCATGACTGAGTGAGCCCCAAATCTCAACAGGATGGAGAAATGGAGGAGAAGGGATTGCGGTGTGATGACACCCCATTGCGGGCAGGGGATGGGGGGAGGGGTTGTCTTCTCCCTTCTCTTATTTTCCAGTCCCTCTGTCTAAAAAGAAAAGTGACATTCTCCAGGACAGTGGCATTTGAATTTGCATGCCTTTGATTAGAGAGGAGACTGAATTCTCCTCTCTTTGTCACCCATCTGAATTTCAATAGAATTTTTCTACTAATTTGGGTCAGAGATACTTGGGGGAAGGATGCCAGACCCCAAGCCCAGCTGGGCTCCACTTGCAAGCCAGCCTCCCACGGAGCTGCTGTTCTGGGACCTCCCACTGAGCTCAGAAGGGCTCAGAGTTCAAAGGCAGGGCAAAGGGACAGATGGGACTTAGGGTAGCCAAGGCCCCCCTGCAGTCGTTCTCTGAGCATCTTCTTGGCGGTTGCAAACCAATGCCCCTCCCTGCTATAACACACTGAAACACTGAGGGTCACTTTTCAAACTCGCACATTTATTTTTCTTCCCGTTTCAGTAAAATGTGAAATACTTTTGTTTTGTTTAGGTGGGTTTTTTTTTTTTTTTTTTTTTTTTTTTTTGCCATAGGGCATGCACTTGTTGAAGAGAGACAGAGACAGACAAAGGGAAAGAGAGAGATCTCTTCTGAGGGGATGGCCATGCCACAGTCCTTTCTCCTCCATCCTCCTTCTAGGATTTTGGGCATGCACGCCTATGCACCCGGCGCGATTTTTCAAGCTGCTGGGTCCGGGACTCAAACCGTAGTCGGCCATGTGGGAATCCAGCGCCTTCACCACCACGCCACCTGCTGGCACCTCAAAGATCATCTTTATCGAGCCAAGCAGTTGTAATTCATTAAAGATCTTGTAATTGGAATATAGCAAGTGAACTCAGAGTTTCTTTTTCTTTTTTTTCTTTTTTTTGAGAGGTTTTTGCTATAGGGTGCGTGTGCTCGCCAGAAAGACAGAGAGAGACAGAGAGACAGAAAGCGAGAAATCACCCCCCAGGGGGGATGGCCACACCGCAATCCCTTCTCCTCCATTCTCCTCTCGGGATCTTGGGCACGCACGCACACGCGCCCGGCGTGAGTTTAAACCACGGGGTCCGGGATGCAAACTGCGGTCGACTACATGGGAGTCCAGCGACATAGCTATTATGCTAACTGCTGGTCCCGAACTCAGAGTTTCTTGTGAAGGAGTCAACAATCAGGGTTTATGCCAGGGGTTCCCAAACTGTAGAGTGTGTTGTAAAAATTAAATGGTGGACTCCGCCTTGCAGCTTCTGATGCAGAGCGTTTGGGGTGGGGCTCAGGAATTTGCATTTCTCACGTGTTCCCAGGTGAGGCTGACTTGGCTGGTTCAGGAATCCTGCTTTTATTATTCTTTTCGTTTTTCAGAGATTTTTGGTTTAGGGAGTGTGTGCTTGCCAGATAGACAGAGACACAGAGACACAGAAAGCGAGAAATTACCTCCCAGGGGGATGGCCATGCTGCAATTCCTTCTCCTTCTCTTTCATTCTTCTCTCAGGATTGTTTTGGGGCATGCACACACCCACCCCTGACGTGAGGGTTAGGTCACCAAGTCCGGGACTTGAACTGTAGTCGACTATGTGGGAGTCCAGCAATGTAACCATGAAGCCCTTTGCTGGTCCTGGAACCCCACTTTAAGAAAACTCCAGCAGGGACCAGCAGAAGAATGCTTCATGGTTACATCGCTGGACTCCCACGCAGTCAACTGCAGTTCGAGTCCCAGACCCGGTGGCTTAAACCTCACGCCGGGTGCGTGTGCGTGCGTGCCCAAGATCCCCAGAGGAGAATGGAGGAGAAGGGACTGCGGTGTGGCCATCCCCCCCGGGGGGTGATTTCTCGCTTTCTGTCTGTCTCTCCTGCAAGCGCATGCGCTCTATAACAAAAATCTCTCAGGAAAAGAAAACTTCAGCAAGGGTGAGCAGGTGGTGTGTGGTTAAGGTGTGGGACTCCCACATGGCTGACTACAGTTCAAGCCCCAGACCTGGAGACTGGAAAATCACACCGGGCATGTGTGCATGTGTGCCCCCCCAAAAATCCCAGGACAATAATGGAGGGAAAGGGACAGCAGTGTCACCCCCCCAAGGAAATGATTTCTTACTTTCCCTCTCATGGTCTCTCTCTCTTTTTTGAGTGCACGTGCCTGATGGCAAAAACCTTAAAAAAAAGAAACAAAAACACTCTAGAAAATATTGCGTCTGTGTTATTGCTTTGCATGGACTTCGTGTTGACTGGCAGCCTGGACTCTTGTCAGGGACTGCAGGTGAAGCCGCAGAAAATAACTCCCTGGGCTAAGTCTGGGTTGTTACCAGATCAAGTTAAAGTTCCACAGGAGAGAGTCTCAGGGTGGCTGCAGTGAGACCACCTGGGGGCCTTAAAAACCACCAATGTCGGAGGACCAGCAGTTAGCGCAATGGCTATGTCGCCGGACTCCCATGTAGTCGACCGTGGTTCGAGTCCCGGACCCGGTGGCTTAATCTCACACTGAGTGTGTGTACGTGCATGCCCAAGATCCCGAGAGGAGAATGGAGGAGAAGGGATTGCGGTGTGACCATCTCCCTGGGGGGTGATTTCTCGCTTTCTGTGTTTCTGTCTCTCTCTTTCTGGTGAGTGCACGCGCCCTATAACAAAAATCTCTCAAAAAAAGGAAAAATAAATAAAATAAAAACCAGCAATGTCAGGACCAGCAGGTGGTGGGTGGTTAAGGCAGTGGTGTGTGGTTAAGGCTGACCATGGTTGGAGTCCCAGATCTGGCAGCTTGAAACCCATGCTGGGCACGTGTGTGTGCATATCCAAGATCCCAAGAACAAACTGAAGAAGGAACTATGGCATGGCCATCCCCCCGGGAGGGTGATTTCTCATCTTCCTTCTCACTGTCTCTCTCTGGAGAGCATACGTACCCAGTGGCAAAACCTGAAAAAAAAAAAAAAAATGCCAATTCCTGAATCAGGAACTCTGGGGCTAGGGCCCAGTGGGAGTTGTATTCTTTTTTGTTTGTTTGTTTTAAAAGAGAGGTTTTTTTTTTTATTTTTAAATTTTTTTAGAAGTTTTTGCTATAGGGCGCGTGTGCTCGCCAGAAAGACAGAGACAGAGAGAAACAAAGCCAGAAATCACCGCCCAGGGAGATGGCCACGCCGCAATCCCTTCTCCTCCATTCTCCTCTCGGGATCTTGGGCACGCACGCACACGCGCCTGGTGTGAGTTTAAGCCACCAGGTCTGGGACTTGAACCACGGTCGACTGCGTGAGAGCCCAGTGACATAGCCGTTATGCCATATGCTTGTCCCTAAAGAGAGATCTTTGCTGTAGGGCACGTGTGCTCACTGGAGACACAGAGAGAGACAGAAAGTGAGAAATCACACCTTACCCCCCCCCCCCCCCATGGGGATGGCCATGCCACAATCCCTTCTCCTCCAGTCTCCTCTTGGGAATTTGGGCATATATACCAGGTCTGGGACTTGAACCGTGGTTGACTACGTGGGAGTCCAACGATGTAACCATTACACCATCTGCTGGTTCTTGTTTATCGTTATTATAATTTTTTGATTTGCTAGCGGGCACGTACTCTGATGAGAGATGGACAGAGAGAGGAGAGAGAGGTCTGGAACTCAGATCGTGGCCAGCCACGTGAGAGTCCAGCGCCGTAACATAACCGCCAGGCCACCTGCTGGTCCCCACAAGCTCTCCAGGGGAGTTAACCTCTGGACCCACTGGTCTACAAGGAAGGCTCTGATCCGCTGTTCACGGAGTGGTTGGCTGCCTGTGCCCCCATCCCAGCCACACCGCGGCAGGGCAAGGGGTCAGCGAGGGCCCTCTAACAAAGACGACCCCAGTTCCTCGGCGCGTCCCCCTACGGGAGCCACGGTTACCTGCAGGTCCATCTCGGCCAGGCTGATCAGCATCCGGGCGATAAACCTCTGCCAGAAGCCCACGGGGACGAAGCTCATCTTGAACACCCTCTGGATGGTGTTGGCCATGGGGTGCCGCATGCCGTGGGTGTCCAGGCCAGGTTTGGACGGAAGGAGGTGTGGCAGGAGGTAGCTGGAACACACCAACGAAAGTGGTGAACAGCGCGGTTTAAGCTCTACCGCAGGGCTCTGACGCTGCTGGGCAGCCTGGCCTGGGGGCACGTCTGCAGGAACCACTCAGACCTTGTAGGCGCCTTCCCCATGGAGGCCTTAGGAATTCTATTATTATTATTATTATTATTATTATTATTATTATTGCTATAGGGTGTGTGTGCTCACCAGAAAGACAGAGACAGAGAGACAGAAAGTGAGAAATCACCCCCCCCCCCCCGGGGGGATGGCCACGCCACAATCCTTTCTCCTCCATTCTCCTCTTGGGATCTTGGGCACGCACGCACATGCACCCAATGCGAGTTTTAAGCCACCGGGCCCAGGATTCGAACTGAGGTCGACCACATGGGAGTCCAGTGACATAGCCATTACACCAATTGCTGGTCCCAGGGATTCTATTTTTAAATTTTTATTGAGAGAGAGTTTTTTTTTTTTTTTTTTTTTTTTTAAAGAATAATTTTATTGCACTTTATTTATTTAAATTTGACCAGAGAGGGACAGACAGAGAGAGACAGAGAGAGAGGGTAAGTGAGAAAGCAAGCCACCAGATCCAGGACTCGAACCACGGTCAGCCATGTGGGAGTCCAGCACCCTTAACCATCACGCCACCTGCTGGCTCCAAGAGAGAGCTTTTTTGGTATGGGGTACATGTGCTCGCCAGAGAGACAAAGAGAAACAGAGAGACAGAAAGTGAGAAATCACCACCTGCCAGGGGGGGATGGCCACACCACAATCTCTTCTCCATTCTCCTCTCAGGGCACGCACACATGCACATGTGCCTGGCATGAGTTTCAAGACACCGGGTCTGGGCCTCAGACCATGGTTAGCCATGTGGAGTCCAGCTGCCTTAACCACCATGCCACCTGCTGGCTCCAAGCAAACATGCCTTGTCACAGAATGAAAAACAAAAGTAGAGCCAGCAGGTGGCATAGCAGTTAAGTCATTGAACTCTTCCACATGGCCCACCAGGGTTCGAGTCCCGGACCTGGTGGCTTGCTTTCTCACTTTCTTTCTCTTTGTGTGTCTGTCTTTCTCTGGTCAAATGAAAATAAATAAATGAATAAATAAAATAAATCATTCTTAAAAAAAAAAAAAAAAGGAAAGGAAACCAAATAAAATGTTGGGACATAATGGTGTCATTGCCATAAAATGCAGTGTCCTTCAGGGCTGACTCTCACGAGAAGGTTCTGGGTTTGTGTCCAGAAACGGCTCTGAATAGGCCTCTGCACGCATGCACCCATGACCCAGCGCTGTGGGGGTTGGGGGCTGGATTATGGCATCCATATCCTGTTAGGGGTGCCGTCTCTCTTTCTCTTTTTGTCTCTCTCACTCATACAGAAAGTAAATAAATAAGCTTAAAGGAAAAAAAGAGAGGGAAATAAGACGGTAAGAATAAATACTCTGGGCAAAAATATGAAGAAAGGCTATTGAATCTGTTTCTCAAGGCTTCTCTCTCTCTCTCCCTTTTTTTTTTTTTGTTTGTTTGTTTTTTTTTTTTTTGGAGAGGTTTTTCGCTATAGGGCGCGTGCGCTCGCCAGACAGACAGAGAGAGACATAGAGACAGAAAGCGAGAAATCACCCCCCAGGGGGGATGGTCACGCCACAATCCCTTCTCCTCCATTCTCCTCTCGGGATCTTGGGCACGCACGCACACGCGCCCGGCGTGAGTTGTAAGCCACCGGGTCCGAGACGCGAACCGCGGTCGACTACATGGGAGTCCAGCGACATAGCCATTACGCTAACTGCCGGTTCCCTCTCTCCCTTTTGTTTTTTGAGAGAGATTTTGCTATAGGGTGTTTGTATTCACTGGAGAGAGAGAGAGAGACAGAGAGACAGAAAGCGAGAAGTCACACCTTGGGGCGATAGCCACGCCGCAATCCCTTCTCCTCCATTCTCCTCTCGGGATCTTGGGCACGCACGCACACGCGCCCGGTGTGAGTTTAAGCCACTGGATCTGGGACTTGAACCAGAGTCAACTACGTGGGAGTCCAGCGATGTAACTGTTACGCCATCTGCTGGTCTTTCTCAAGGCTTCTAAAAAAGACATGACAGGGGCCAGTAGGTGGTGTGATGGTTCAAGTGCTGGACACATACATAGCAGACTGTGGTTCAAATCCCGGACCTGGCGGCTTGCAAATCATTGCCGGATGTGTGATTCCAAGAGGCGAATGGAGGAGAAGCAATAGAGGCATGGTCATCCTCCTTGGGGGTGAGTTCTCATTTTCTCTTTGTCTCTGTCTCTGTTTTTCTCTGCCGATCACAAATGCCCTGTAGCAGAAAGCTGGGGGAAAACTAAATTTAAAAAAGACAGAAGCATTACCATAGTGGGAAGAGGAAACGAGAAAACATCTGAGGTCTTGACCATGTCAGACACAGCAGTTTAGGACTGATGATCGGTAACTGGGCTGTGGTCGGGGAGTCACTTCACGCCAGCTGTGGTTGGTGAGGGTCAAACAGATGCAGCTGGGCCGCTCCAAGGACAATGTGGCTATTGGGGTCAGAGCAACCCTTCTGGCCCTCCAAGCTGTTTATTGTCCTTGGCCAGCGGAGCCAGCACAACTGCCTGAAAAGTTAGAGTGAGGTTGTTTTGTGCAAAAGAGGGATGTTTCATAAAAACGCTCTGGTTCAGCCTAAATAGTTTGCATTGCGTGGTGGGGGCAGCAGAGGGCTTGGTGGTTAAGGCGCTGGACTTCCACATGGCCGACCGTGGTTTGAGTCCTGGATCTGGCAGCTTGCTTTCTCACTTTCCCTCTCTCTGGTCAAATTAAAAAAAATAATAATAAGTAAAACTGTATAAATGAACCAGCAAATGGTGTGATGGCTATGTTGCTGGACTCTCATGTAGTCGATTGCTGTTCGAGTCCCGGACCCGGTGGCTTAAACTCACGCTGGGTGTGTGTGCGTGCGTCCCCAAGATGCCGAGAGGAGAATGGAGGAGAAGGGATTGCGGCGTGGCCATCCCCCCTGGGGGGTGATTTCATGTTTTCTGTCTCTCTGTCTCTCTCTGTCTTTCTGACAAGTGCACATGCCCTATAGCAAAAGCCTCCTCCCCCCACCCCCCCCCCAAATAAAGCCAAACTGAGTAAACAATTCTTTAAAACAAACAAAAGAAAGGCTGCTGCTGTTACTGAGATGTTCACGTCTGCTGTCATTTTGGAACAGCTGAAACCTGGTTCTTCCAAGACTGAGCTTGAAAGTGGGGCTCATCCGTGCTGAGGAGCCCTGAGAACAGGTGTAGGCTAGTTTCAGGGTGGCCTCAGAGTGCGTGTGCTTGCTGGAGATAGAGATAGTGAGAGGAAAAGCGAGAAATCACCCCCCAGGGGGGATGGCCATGCCGCAATCCCTTCTCCTCCGTTCTCCTCTCGGGATCTTGGGCACGCACGCACACGCGCCCGGCGTGAGTTTAAGCAACCGGGTCTGGGATTCGAAATGCATTCAGCCATGTGGGAGTTCACCAACGTAACCGCTATGCCATTTGCTGGCCCCCCATCTTCATTTTTTATGTTATTTAATTTACCAGAGGACCCTTGCACCCACAGGGAGAGAAAGAGAGAGGGAGAAAGCATTTCTCACGGAGAGTGGTCACATCACAGTCCCTTCTCCAATTCTCCTTCCTTTCATGATTTTAGGCATGCATGAGTAAGCACCTGGTGTGTTTTTCAAGCCACCGGGGCTGGGACTTGAACCTCATGTTGGCCATGTGGGGCTCAGCCTCCCTAAACCACTAGGTCATGGGCTAGCCCCACTGGACTCTTTCTTTTCTTTTTTTTTTTTTAAGAGGTTTTTGCCTTACATCATGAATGCTTGCTGGAGAGAGACAAAGACAAGAGAGAGAGAGAGAGACAGAGAGAGAAAGCGCATACACCCTATAGCAAAAAAAACTCTCTCAAATGTCATGGGGAGTCAGTGGATGGCATGGTGGTTAAGGTGCTGGACTCCCACATAGCCAGCCATGGTTCAAGTCCCAGACTTGGCAGCTTACTTTCTCACTCTCCCAACCCCATCTCTTTGGTCAAATGAAAAATTAATAATAATAATAAAAAATAAAATAAATAATTCTTTTTTTTTTTTGAGAGGTTTTTCACTATAGGGCGCGTGCGCTTGCCAGACAGAGAGAGACATAGAGACAGAAAGCGAGAAATCACCCCCCAGGGGGGATGGCCATGCCACAATCCCTTCTCCTCCATTCTCCTCTCGGGATCTTGGGCACGCACGCACACGCGCCCGCTGTGAGTTCAAGCCACCGGGTCCGGGACTTGAACCACGGTCGACTACATGGGAGTCCAGTGACATAGCCTTTACACTAACTGCTAGTCCGAAATAAAAGTCACAGGGTGGGAGAAAATATGAAGTTGCTTAAAAAAGATTGTGGAAAATAGAATTAAAGTACAACTTCATTTAGGTGCAAAAAGCTTTGAAATCTATGCATAGTTTTTCATACTATATTGTATTTTCTCTCTGTCTTTCTTTTCCTTAAGGTTTGTTTCTTTTGTTCTGTTTTGTTTTGCCATAGGGCATATGCATTTGCCAGAGAGACGAAAGTGAGAGATTGCCCGTCAAGGGGGATGGCCACACCGCAATCCCTCCTCCATTCTCCTGTCAGGATTTTGGGCATGCACACAAATGCACCCAGCGTGAACTTCAAGCCAAAAGGGCAGGGACTTGAACTGTGGTCGACTACATGGAAGTCCAGTGACATAACCATGATGCCACCTGCTGGCCCCAATGATGAATTCACATATATACCGCCAGAGGGCGCACGTGCTTGCCAGAAAGAGAGGGAGAGGGAAGGGAGAAGGCGCCCGCCGATGGCATGTGGTCATACCACAATAATTTCATCTCTACTTCTCCATCCTGTCACGATTCTGGGCACGCACAGGCACCCAGAGGTCTTTAGTGGCCAAGGCATGCTGGTGTAGAGGAGTTATGCTTTCTGTCTCCCTTTCCAAGGAGAGAGGGGTGAAGGGGAGAAAAAACGAAGAAAAGACAGCACATTTTTCAAGCTCCGGGGGCCAGGATTCGAACTACGGCCATGTGGGGTCCTGCTCCTTTAACCACATGGGGGAACAACAGATGGCATAGTGGTTACATCATTGGATTCCCCCATGGTTCAAGTCTTGAACCTGGTGGCTTGAAAAAATCACACCGGGTCCGGGACTTGAACCACAGTTGACTACATGGGAATCCAACAACACAGCCATTATGCCAACTGCTGATTCCCAGATTATAATATTTTTTAAAATTATTATAATAACTTTAATTTGCCATAGGGCACATGCACTCACCAGAAACACAGACACACACAGAGGGAGAGAGAAAGAGAGAAAGAGAGAAAGAGAGAGAGAGAGAGAGAAAGCAAACTGCCAGGTCCCAGACTCGATCCACAGTTGGCCATGTGGAAGTCCAGTGCTTTCCTGCACCTTTTCAATAAGTGGATTTCTTTCAACCCCCTGAAAAGAGAAGTCAGTGGCCCAGGAGGGGGTGCCCAGCAGGGGGCTAGCGGTGCCCACTGTCCTGCTGTCTTGGGCCAGGACAGCATCGCCTGGGGTGGACCTGTCCCAGAGGGACAGTATTGGTGGCCTGGACCCCTGGAATCGTGTTCAGGCTGCCAGTGGCCCCAGAGACCAACTCCTTCCTGCCGAGGTATCCTGCACAGCCGGGTCCAGGGCCTCACCTGTCATTGGCCACGGGCAGGGCGATCTCGAACTTGGCCAGGAACTGGAAGTATTGCTCTTCTGTCTGGCGCGTGAAGCCCGTCCCGACCAGCAGCATCCTGAGGTCCTCTGCACGGATCACCCCATTCTTCGCCACGGACCGCGAGCCCTTGATGTTAATGATCCTTTGCAGACACTCGGAGAGCCAGATGGGGTCGAGGAAGTAGAGGTTCCTCAGGCCGTGGCTGGTGTCCGGGAAGTGCAGGAGGGTGCCCGTCTGTATGAGGAAGCTGATGGCTGCCCGAGAACGGAAGCAGCATTAGTCCAACAGACAATGAGACTCCCCGGAGACCGTGGGGGGCTGGTCACAAGCACTTCCCAGGGAGAAAGCAATTGGGACATGCTGGGCCCTGCAGCCTGACCCCAGGTTCTCTGGGGGCACCTCACGACTTTCACCAACGGCCTGAGCCGACGGCCAACTGGTCAACCACAGGCCAACCTCATTGTTCATAGGTGCATCTTTGCAAATGCGTCTCATCGCTAAAGTTTCTTTGGGACCCCGAAATCGATATTCAAGGTGTTTCTTTTCTTAGAGATTTTTGCTAGAAGGTGTGTGTGCTTGCTAGAGAGAAAGAGAGACAGAAAGCAAGAAATCCGCTCCCCCAGGATGATGGCCACACCACAATCCCTTCTCCTCCATTCTGCTCCTGCAATGTTGGACACACGCACGCACGCCTGGGTGTAATCTGCAAGCTGCCAGGTCCAGGACTCAAACTGCAGTTGACCATGTGGGAGTCTAACGTCTTAAGCACCATGCCACCTGCTGGCCCCATGAGGTGTCTTTAAGCAGATACACAGAAAACGAGGTTCATGCTGGGTGAATGAAAATCTGGCAAACAGAGCCTGGCAGGACCCTAAACCTGTCCTTCCCCAGGAACGAATCTCCAGCTACCATGGAGAGTTAAGAGTCCATGATAGGGTCTGACCTCTGCCTGCCCAGTGGTCCTGGAGGTCAGGGACAAGTCCTCTCTGTTCTTTTTTTAAAAAGAATTATTTATTTAATTTGATTTATTCATTTATCTATTTTAATTTTGGCCAGAGAGAGACACAGAGAAAGAGAGAGAGAAAGTGAGAAAGTAAGTCACCCAGTCCAGGACTCGAACCGTGGTCGACCATGTGGGAGTGTCCAGTGCCTTAACCATTACGCCACCTGCTGGTGCCCCTCTCTGCTCTTAAAGATGTCCTTAAATCCTTAGAGGCCAGTCTGCATATGCTGGTGCAGACTAGCTGTGTTCTTTTTCTCTCTCTCCAGGGAGAGAGGGGCAGGGTGGGGGCGTGTGTGAAAACATTTCATTCACTATATGCTACCCTGCCATGCTGAGGGGTTGAGCTAGTGTTATTAGGTATAGAAGTCTTTTTTCAGGACCAGCAGGTGGCGTGGTGCTTAAGGCACTGGACATTCCCACATGGTCGACCATGGTTCAAATCCTGGACCTGGAGGCCTGCTTTCTCACTTTCCCTCTCTCTTTCTCTATGTCTCTTTCTGGTCAAACTAAAATAAATGAGTGAATAAATAAAATTAAATAAATAATCCTTAAAAATTTAAAAAAAAAAAAAAGGCCCTGTTTTTCTTTCTTTTTAAATTTTTTTCAGAGAGATTTTTGCTATAAGGGATGTGTGCTCGCCAGAGAGACAGAAAGTGAGAAATCACCCCCCAGGGGGGATGGCCACGCCGCAATCCCTTCTCCATTCTCCTCTCGGGATCTTGGGCACGCACGCACACGCGCTCGGCGTGAGTTTTAGTCACTGGGTCCGGGACTAGAACTGTGGTCGACTACATGGGAGTCCAGCGACATAGCCATGACGCCATCTGCTGGTCCGAAGGCTCTGTTTCTCACAGTGCCTGGCTCCACCCTCCGCCCAGCTCCCCGGGCCACCCACCAGACTGCAGGTCCTCGTAGTCGTTGATGTCGTTGCCGGGGGTCTGCGCCACCAGCTGCTCCAGCTGCCTGTCGGTCAGATACTGCACCTCGTCCGCCAGGCTGCGGTGCTGCTGCTCGGCCAGCACGGCCTCCTGCAGGCTCAGGTAGCTCCGCGGGATCTGGAGGCAGGTGGGGACGGGTGGGCAGAGCTGAGCCATCATGCAGCCCCAGCGCTGCAGCCCCCGCCCTGCCCTGCATGAGGCCCGAGGAGGTGGACGCTCTTCCTCACGGCCTGCCACCCCTGCCTTCCCTACGGAGAGTCACTGAGCCTTAGGACTCAGACAGTGTTTTATAGCAGAGAGGAGGGCTCGGACGTCCCCTCCCGCCTTTTCTATTTATTTATTTTTGGCCAGGGAGTGTGTGAGCTCACCAGAGAGAGACAGAGACAGAGAGAGAGAGAGAGAGAGAAAGCACCCTTCAATGGAGTGTGGTCACACAGTAATGTCTTCTTGTCCATTTCTCTGTCTTGTCCAGCACACACATACACGTGCACCTAGCAGGCTTTTCCTTTTATTGAGAGAAAGATTTTTGCTAGAAGGTGTATGTGCTTGCTGGAGAGACAGAGAGAAGGAAAGCGAGAAATCACCCCGGGGGGATGGCCACACCGCAATCCCTTCTCTTCCAGTCTCCTCTAGGGATTTTGGGCACGCATGCACACGCGCCTGGTGTGAGTTTCAAGCCACTGGGTCTAGGAGTTCAACCGTGGTTGCCCATGTGGGAATCCAGCAACGTAACCACTACGCCACCTGCTGGTTCCAACATGTGGCATGTTTTTCAAATTGCCAGGGCCAGAATTTGAACTCTGGCCGACCATGTGGGATCGGGCTCTCTTAACCCTAGGCTATGGGATTGGCCCAAGGTCCCTCTGTTTTTTATTGTTTGTTTTTTTTTTTTTTTGCCTTTTTTTCTTTTGTAATTTTTGTTAGGAGGTGCATTTTTGCCAGGGAGATAGAGAGCTGGCAAGTGAGAAATCACCCTCAGGGGGGCTGACCATGCCATAATCTCTTCTCCTCCATTCTCCTCTAGGGGTTCTGGGCATGCACACACACATGCCTGCTGTGTTTCAAGAGAGATTTCTGCTATAGGGTGCATGCACTCACCAGAGAGACAGAGATACAGAGAGATAGAGAGCTGGAAAATAAGAAATCACCCCCAGGGGGGATGGCCACACCACAATCCCTTCTCTGTTCTCCTCTCAGGATCTTGGGCACATGCGTGTACCCGGTGTGAGTTTCAGGCAGCCCCTACCAGGTCTGGGACTTGAACTGGCAGTGAACTACGTGGGAGTTCAGCAACGTAACCATTACGCCATCTGCTGGCCCCAGGCCTCGTGTGGTTTTAACCCGATAAACGAGGTACCCACCAGCCTCCCGGCGAGCCTCTGGCAGCCGATGGTGCTGCCCACGTCCTTCATGTTACACGTGACGTCGAAAATCAGCTGCCGCAGCCCTTCCAGGCCTTCCAGGCTCTTGCAGGAAACTTCGCTGCGTGCACATAGAGTTCCGAGTTCAATCCCACGCCACCCCCCTCCGAGGAAGCACGGCAGCTTCTCCTGCTGGGGTTTTCCCCTGAGAGGTGTGTCCCAAGCACTGGCAAGGCCAGAAGACTCATGAGGAATGACACGAGGGGTGTATGTCCTTATTTTGGGCAAAGCGCTGTCCTTTTATGTCACCCGATCTGTCTTCCCAGCATGCACAGTGAGGCCCAGCGGCAATGTGAGCCGTAAGGACATGAGTGGAGAAGAGCGGACCTGGGGAAACATGGGGCTCTGGTCCAGAGTGAACTCCCACAGACCCCACGGGGTTCTTAAGGTGCACCAGGAATCCCCGAGAGCTTGTCTTGCATCCTGAGCCCAGCCCATCCGTGCAGTCAGCCAGGAATGTGGGTTTAATCTGCCGAGCCTCAGTTTCTCTGTCTGCAGAGCAGGCACAGCAACCCCCATAGCTTGGAGGGCTGTTGTTGAGAGTCCAGCGACAGAAAATGAGTGAGTCACGCCCACAGCAGTCACCACCCCATCCCGATCGCCCACCTCACAGCCTTCTCCCTTGGCCCAGACCCTCCCAGAGCTGCGACCACTCAGACCCAGCGTGAGAGCTGGGATTGTTCTCTCCTGGGGTCTGCCCTGGGTCAGTGACTACCAAACGGAATGAGGGGTGTCTGAGTCTCCCCATCTCGTCCCCATCCCACGGGCTCTGCCCAGTTCGACCTCAGGTCCTTGGCCATCTGCCCTGTTAGCCAACCTGCCACCCTCTGCCCTGGAAGGGGCTCACAGCAGCCCAGACGTGACCTCAGGAGCCCTCCGCGGACAGGTCCCAGGGAAGACCCATAAATTAGTGCCCGGTCGGTGCACGTGGGTAGGGAAGGGCGGCAAGAAACTGGGGACACTCACCGTAAGTGCTTGACAGTGATGTCCGGGAAGCCCGTGGCTCTGGACCCCGAGGGCGAGCGGCAGAGGGCCAGCACGTAGGCCCGCAGGGTGGCGATCCTCTCCCCGCGGAACTTGGCTTCGATTAAGTCCAGGTGCGTCCCCACCACCAGTACGACGGCATTGGGGGCCTTGGCCTGCGGTGGAGACCCCCACCACTGAGACCCGCTCCATCAGCCGAACCGTGGATGTGAAACGGCTGTTGGCCACACCAGCGTGCCCACCCCAGACACCCGTGGCCTTCGCCCGGCCACCACCCTGCACTCGGCACCCAGGTGGCCCACGCTCTTCGCGTTCTGTGTCTCGCGTGCTTCGAGGGGTGTCTTGGGCACTGCAGGGGGGCCGAGCTCATTCTGTGAGGAGGATTTCTGACCTTATAGACATCCCAACAGCCCCTTGGGCAGGACCCAATGTCTTTATACCTGGGAGGGGAGCCCGACTTTGGTTGTGCATTTAGGAGTGGGGGTTCTCGGGACCAGCAGTTAGCGTAATGGCTATGTCGCTGGACTCCCATGTAGTCGACCATGGTTCGAGTCCCGGACCCGATGGCTTAAACTCACGCCGGACGCGTGTGCGTGCTTGCCCAAGATCCCAAGAAGAGAATGGAGGAGAAGGGATTGCGGCGTGACCATCCCCCCTGGGGGGTGATTTCTCGCTTTCTGTCTCTATGTCTCTCTCTGTCTGGCTGGCGAGTGCACGCGCCCTATAGCAAAAACCTCTCCAAAAAATAAATAAATAAAAAAAATAAAAACATGTTAGTCGTGTGTGTGCATATGTGCCCGAAATCTCAAGGAGAGAATGGTGGAGAAGGGACTATGGCACGGTCATTCCCCTGGGGGGTCAGGAGGGCTTTCTCACTCTAGTGAGCGCATACACCCTATATCAAATTAAAAATAAAATTAAGGTAAACAAACAAAAAAAAAATGGCAAGAGCATTGCTAACCCTTGAGCTGAGGGCATTTTTTATTTGCTTATTTGTTTTTGTTTTTGCTATAGGGTATACGTTCGAGAGAGAGAGAGAGACAGAGAGACAAAGAGAGAGAGACACTTGGCCCCTGCAATCTCGTCTTCATTCTCCTCTTGGGATCTGGGGCATGTAAGTATGTGTGTCCAGCGCGATTCTCAAGCCATGGGGGTCAGGATGCAGACTCTAAAACTGGCCAGATGGGATCTAGCACCTTCACCTCCATGCCACCTGCTGGCCCGAGCTCAGGGAGATTTGAGGGGCCTCACAGTGAACGCGACTCGGGTCCCCCCGCATGCAGAGTGTTCTCCCGAATGCTCTCCGTCCTGGGGCTCCCCAGAGCATCGGTGATTCCTCTGATGCTCTGAGAGCCACGAACCGCCAGGGGCTGGTGCATTCTTACCTCAATGTTGAGTAGCCAGAACTGGAGGCTGGCCACGGCCTCCTCGCCCAGAGCCAGGTTCCAGACCACCACATACAGAGCCTTGTCTGTGAAGAAGCACTGGTTGACGGTGGCCATGCTGGCCGGGCCCCCGATGTCCCAGACGTTGAACTCCACCGACTCAACCTACTTGAGCGAGAAGGGTAGCAACAGGGACGCATCTCAGAGACTGAGCTTTTGGTCTGTCCTGTGAGGATCACCCTACGCGCTGTACTTTGGGGCTTCAAAGAGAGAAACTGTGGAAGGGCTGGGATACCTTCATGGTTCCTTTTTAAAAAAATAAATAATTTATTTTACTGGCAGTTGCCGTAATGGCTACGTTGCTGGACTCCCATGGAGCCGACCATGGTTCAGTGTAACCATTATGCCGTCTGCTGGTCCTTGAAAATGCACAGGTATTTTAAACTGGGGAAAGGCCAGCCACACAGGGCATTAGGGCTGTGTGTTTGCTGGTGGAGGTCCTTCAACTAAAGGCAGGGGGTGCGGGGGGAAAGATGGGACCAGCAGTTGGCCTAATGGCTATGTGGTTGGACTCCCATGTAGTCAACTGCGGTTCGAGTCCCAGACCCGGTGGCTTAAACTCACGCCGGGCACGTGTGCGTGCGTGCCCAAGATCCCAAGAGGAGAATGGAGGAGAAGGGATTGCGGCGTGGCCATCCCCCTGGGGGGTGATTTCTCGCTTTCTGTCTCTCTGTCTCTCTCTATCTCTCTGGTGAGCGCACATGCCCTATAGCAAGCATCTCTGGTAAAAGCATGTGACCTGTGACAAAAACCTTACAAAGAAGAAGAAAAGCAAAGGAACAGTTTGCAGGCCAGCTGACGGCATGGCACTGAAGGCACTGGATCTCACACGGCTGACTGCAAGGTTCAAGTCCTGAACCCGGCAGCTTGGAAAACATGCCAGACATGTGTGCATGCGTGCCCTTAATTCCGAGAGGTGAGTGGAGGAGAAGGGACTGTGGCGTGGCCATCCCCCTGGGGTTATTTCTCACTTTCTCTCTTTTGCTTTTTCTCTCTGTAGCTAGTGCAAGGACCCTAGAACAAATTGAAAGCAAAAACAAACAAAAACGGAAAGCAAGGAGTGGTTTGCTGTTCACTCCCCTTGGTAGGCAACGCTTTGAAATAGAGGAGCCCCTACAAACATCCTGGGCCTCGAACACCAGGCTGAGAAAACCCTAGACTCTCTGGGGAGGAAGGAGAAGAGGCCCGTGGAAGGTCCCACCCCCATCCCCTGTCCCCCACCCCCAGGACCCTTGAGTCCGACCATCCTCGACCTTGGCTTTGGAGCCAGCTGGCCTCTGGAGCTCCCACTTGGTGGTCCGGATGGTGGCTTCGCCGTGCACGCCCTGGGGGGCCCTCCCTGTCTGTAAGATCTCCAGGAGGGCGGACTTGCCCTGGCGAGGCGGCCCCACGATAATCATCTTCATCAGCTTGCAGCGCTCGGCCTTCCGGAGGTGAGCGCGCAGGTAGGACAGCATGGCTTTGGGACCTGTGTGGACGGCAGAGGGGGGACAGCGCTGCTGTCGTATACATGGGAACAGCCTCGCCCCGTGCAGGAAGACTGTTGGATCTTCCAACAGGTGGGGCGGGGCGTGGTATTCATCACCCAAAAGGGAAGATTGACAGTCAAGAATGACAGGACAGGGGAACCAGCAGTTAGCGTAATGGCTATGTCACTGGACTCCCACGTAGTCGACCGCGGTTCGCGTCCCGGACCCGGTGGCTTAAAATTCATGCCGGGCGCGTGTGCGTGTGTGCCCAAGATCCCAAGAGGAGAATGGAGGAGAAGGGATTGCGGCGTGGCCATCCCCCCTGGGGGGTGATTTCTCGCTTTCTGTCTCTGTCTGGTGAACGCTTGCGCCCTATAGCAAAAACCTCTCCAAAAAAAAAAAAAAAAGAATGACAGGACAGGGCCAGCAGGTGGTGTGGAGGTTAAAGCGCTGGATCCCTCATGACTGACTATGTGGTTTGAGTCCTGGGCCCACTGGCTTCAGAATCACGCTGGTATGGGAGACAGCCACCTGGTGGCATAGCAATTATGTCTCTGGATGTGGCAGACCACAGTTTGGGTCCTGGACCCGGTGGCTTGAAACTCACACCGGGTGTGTGCGCATGTGTTTCCAAGATCCCGAGAGGAGAATGGAGGAGAAGGGATTGCAGTGTGGCCATCCCTCCCCGGGGGGCGGGGGTGATTTCTCGCTTTCTTTCTCTCTGTCTCTCCGGTGAGTGTGCATACCCTATAGCAAAAACCTCTCTCTCTCTCTCAAAAAAGAGAAAAAGAAAAAGAAAATCATGCTGGGAGTGTGTTCATGCATGATGCATGCCTAAAATCTCTCTTTTTTTTTTTTTACTTTTTTTTTTTTTTTTGGAGAGGTTTTTGCCATAGGGCGCGTGCACTCGCCAGACAGACGGAGAGAGACATAGAGACAGAAAGCGAGAAATCACCCCCAAGGGGGATGGCCACGCCGCAATCCCTTCTCCTCCATTCTCCTCTCGGGATCTTGGGCACGCACACATATGCGCCTGGCGTGAGTTTTTTAAGCCACCAGGTCCGGGATGCGAACCGAGGTCTACTACATGGGAGTCCAGCGACATAGCCATTACGCTAACTGGTGGTCCCAGCCCAAAATCTTGAGGCAAGAATAGAAGAGAAGGAATTGCAGCGTGGCCATTTCCCGGGAGGGAGATTTCTCACTTTCACTCTCTGTCTCTGGCAAGCACACATGCCTTACAGCAAAAACCAGAAAAAAAAAAAATAAATAGAAAGGAATGGAAGGACATCGTTGCCACCTAAGCGGCCACGCATGGTTTTACAGTTGCTCCCAGTATAATGAGCCCTGGCAGCTGCTGCTTAAAGGACAACGTTGTGACATCTTCCCAGACACGTCATGGAGCTGGAGTTGGCCTCCGTGGTCACCCGCTGTGTCCACCCCCAGGGCTTAACGAGTGGCCTCGAATGCAGCTCCAAGGAGGTGACGCACAGGGGCTGGGGCGGAGGAAGGCCTACCTTCCTTCTTGATCTCTGCAGGCATGTTGCTGATGTTCAGGTCTTCGGTGTCCAACTGCCAGAGGTTGCTCAGCTGCCCCAGCTCGGGAGGGAGCTCTCGGAGGCCAGGGTTGCTGAGAGCACGTGTGTCCATCAGAAGGGAAAACACACATGTGCATGCACGCGCGCGCACACACACACACACACACACACACACACATGCAGTTCCCATCAGCCTGCCTCTGCAGCCTCCAGGGGCTGCTGATGGCTCACATCTCAAGTCCCACGCCTGAGTCCTGATTCTATCATCCTATTTAAACAGTAATTGCAAAGCTTTGCGCTCTGGAAAGTCAGCGGTAGGGACGGTACTTGTGTCTCCTGCAAATCCCCATTTGGAACCGGGTCTCTGCCCCCCACCCCCAAGAGCCTGTCTCTTCTATAAACTATACTTCCATAAATATGGTAGTCTATAGGGATTAGCAGATGGTATAATGGTTACGTCGCTGGATTTCCACATAGTTGAGCATGGTTCAAGTCCTGGCAACTTACAACTCACAAAGGGCATATGTACGTGCGTGCCCAAGATCCCGAGAGGAGAATGGAGAAGAGATTGTGGCAAGGCCATCCTCCCTAGGGGCTGATTTCTCACTTTTGTCTCTCTGTCTCTCTGGCAAGCGCATGCACCCTATAGCAAAAATCTTTCCAGAGAGAAAAAAAAAAATGGTACTAGGGGCAGGCAAGTGGTGTGGTGGTTGAGGCGTTGGACTCACATGGTCAATCGTGGTTCAAGTCCCAGACCTGGCAGCTTGCTTTCTTACTTTCTCTCTCTCTCTCTGATCAAAATAATAATAATAATAATAATAAATAAAATTAAACAAATAAAAAAAAAGTGGTACTAATTCACTACCTCTTCCGGAAAAGGCAATGTCACTTTCACATTAATATTTTCTAACCTTGGGGCTGGCAGGTGACATGGTAGTTCACGGTGCTAAACTCCCATATGGCCAACCACGGTTCGAGTCCTGGACCTGGCAGTTTGCTTTGTCTGTCTTTCTCTCTCTCTCATTCTGTCCCTTCTCTGGTCAAATTTAAATAAATAAATAAATAAATAAATAAATAAATAAATAAATAAAGTTAAGATATTCTTAAAAAAATTAAAAATAACAACAAAGGGAAATAAGTAAATAAATCTTTTAAAAAAATTGTCTTCTATCCTTGTCACATTCTGCACGGTATGTAAGATCACAGATGGCATCTGGCAGGCCGTGGGTGCTCTGTGAGTGACAGGATGAGCGATTCGACGGTTCTCAGACAACCCAAGCGAAGCAGCAAAGGTGCGTCAGTGCGTCCCCACTGCGCTGTCCCCTCCCCATCTTCCTGGTCAAACCCAGCTCTGAAAATTCTGAAAAATCCCACTGCTGCTTCTGGGGAGCTAGCTGGTCTTTCTGCAGGCTGTGGGTCCCACCTGGTTTACGGGAGGGCGCTTGGGTGCGCTTGGGTGCACTTACTTCCCCAGGTAGAGCTCCGATAAGCTTTTCAGCAGGCAGACGGAAGGGGGGACGGCATCGAGGTGGTTGTCGTTCAGACAAAGGACTTCCAGGGACTCACTGAGGAAGGCTGGAAATTCCAGCACCGACGCTGCAGAGCGGCAAGAAAACAGAGGACATTGTAAGATGACCCCGGACCATCACGACAGACGCCAGGGGCTGGGTACATGGGCGTTTCGGCAAATGTATCAGAATTAAATGCTCATGTCATCGGGGCCAGCAGGTGGCGTGGTGGTTAAAGCACTGGATTTCCGCATGGCGACTCTGGTTCAAGTCTGGGTCTCGGAAGTTCATGCTGGGTGTGTGTGTGTGTGTGTGTGTACCCAAAATCCCAAGAGGAGAATGGAGGAGAAGGGAGTGTTTCCTCACTCCCCTTCTCTCTGTCTCTCTCCAGCAAGCTCATGAGCTTGTGGCAAAAACCTAAAAAATAAGGGCCCGCAGATGGCAGAATGGTTATGTCACTGGACTCCCACGTAGTTGACTGTGGTTTGAGTCCTGAACCCGGTGGCTTAAAACTCACATCAGGTGCGTGTGCACGTGTGCCCAAAATCCTGAGAGGAGAATGGAGGAGAAGGGACTGCGGCGTGGCCATCCTTTCTGGGGGCGGGGGGATGATTTCTTGCTCTCTCTCTGTGTCTCTGTCTCTCTGGCTAGCGCCTGTGCCCTCTAGTGAAAAATCTCTGAACAATAAAAACTTAAAAAACAAATAAAATAAAATAAACGTTTGTGTCATCGACCTGGCGATTCTAATTCTACAGAAGTCCTTATGTGCTCATGTGGCGATGACGTGACAATGAGGACGGTCAGTGACACGCAGTTTGTAATGTAAAAATAGAGGGCAACCCAGAGGCTCAACCACAGGGGACTGGCTCAGGGAGGAGGGGTTCTATCCAACCATCAGGACAGCCTCAGTGCACGCCTGGTCGGAAGCGATGCTCCTGCTGGTGAACAGAGAAGGTGACACGTGCTTTCTCTTCCTCCTTCCTTCCTTCCTTCCTTCCTTCCTTCCTTCCTTCCTTCCTTCCTTCCTTTCTTCCTTTCTCTTTCTTTCTTTCTTTCTTTCATCTTCTATTAATTGTTTAATTTAATTTATTATTATTACTTTTTTAAAAAAGAATTATTTTACTTAACTTTATTTATTTTATGTGCTTATTTATTTTAATTTATGAGAGAGAGAGAGAGAGAAGAGAGAGAGAAAGTGAGAAAGCAAGCCACCAGGTCTGAGATTCGAACTGCAGTTGCCCATGTGGAAGTCCAGCACCCTTAACCACCACGCCACCTGCCGGCCCCCTATTATTATTACTTTTTAACTTGGTATAGGACGTATGCGTTCACCAGAGAGAGACAGAGAAGGAAAGTGAGAAAACAAGCTGCCAGCTTCAGGATTCAAACTGCAGCTGGCCATGTGGGAGTCCAGCACCGCAACCACCACACCACCTGCTGGCCCCTCTGCCAGCTTCTACAGGTCGCTATTTTATTGTTTCTAGGGTATCCTTCCATCCCCCCAATAATAATATATACTATATGTATATATATATATACACACACACATATATATATATATATATTTTTTTTTTTGGAGAGGTTTCTGCTATAGGGTGAGTGTGCTCATCAGAAAGACAGACAGAAAGTGAGAAATCACCCCCAGGGGGCATGGCCACGCCGCAGTCCCTTCTCCTCCATTCTCCTCTCGGGATCTTGGGCACGCACGCACACGTGCCCGGAGTGAGTTTAAGCCACTGGGTCTGGGACTCGAACTGCGGTCGACTACATGAGAGTCCAGCGATGTAGCCATTATGCCAACTGCTGGTCCCCGTTAATATATAATTTCTTACACCTTATTTCATTCAGTATAACATCACACTCACTTTTTGTCTTTGTTTAAGAATTATTTTATTTAACTTACTTACTTATTTATTTATTTTCATTTGACCAGAAGGGACAGAGTGAGAGAGAGAGGGAAAGTGAGAGAGCAAGCCTCCAGGACCGGAACTCGAACACCACACCACCCGCTGGCCTCCCCCCTTTATGTTTGTTACAGCTTTTTGTCACAGGGCACATGTGGTTGCTGGAGAGAGAGAGAGGGAGACAGAGAGAGACAGAGAGAGAAAAAGTGAGAAATCACCCCCCAGGGGGGATGACCATGCCATAATCCCTTCTCCTCCATTCTCCTCTTGGGATTTTGGACACGCACGCACACGCACCCGGCGTGAGTTTAAGCCACCGGGTCTAGGACTTGAACTGAATTCAACCATGTGGGAATCCAGCACTTTAACCACCATGCCACCTGCTGGCACCCATGTACCTTATCCTTATTCACAGGGACCCCCTTCGCTCTGGGTCTCTGCATTGCATGGGTGCAGTTACGGATGGGAATGGGTAACCGTGCCCCAGAGAACACCCTGGATATAGATGAAAATGAAATACCCAAACCACACCGACAGCTGCAGTGTGAGTGGGACTCCCTGCAGGGCTCCCTGTAAAAATAAAGGTGCTACTGACTTTAAAGATGGTTTTTTTGGGACCAGCAGTTAGCGTAATGGCTGTGTCGCTGGACTCCCATCTAGTTGACCGCGGTTCGAGTCCCGGACCCGGTGGCTTAAACTCACGCCGGGCGCATGTGTGTGTGTGCCCAAGATCCCGAGAGGAGAATGGAGGAGAAGGGATTGCGGCGTGGCCATTCCCCCTGGAGGGTGACTTCTCGCTCTCTGTCTCTGTGTCTGTCTCTGTCTGTCTGGCGAGTGCACACGCCCTATAGCAAAAACCTCTCAAAAAAATAAATGAAAAAAGTGGCTTTTTACAAAACCTTGCCGCATACAAATATGTTCCAATAGGCCTCTTTTTCCCTCCACCCTTTCCTCACTGAGAAGGGATGACCGATGTCGTCCTGCTCTAATTCATATTTTCAGGAGCAGACAAAAATAAAGAGAAAGGCTCGCTTTCTTCCCAGAGAACACATTCGGAACCCCTCGCCTTCCCAGATTTAAAGTTTCACCTTGGTGTTTATTAAGCCTCTTTAAGGGACAGACGGATGAAATAAGACCTCCTCCTGCACACAGAGGGGACACCTGTCCCAGAGCTCCAGGCCCAGCGTTGCAAACGCTGTAGTCTAGGCTGGGGTGAAATGCCGCACGAGGTATTTATGACCTGCAAGTATTTATTCATAAGTTATTTATGACCCGGTGGGTCTGAATTTTACCGTAAAGCCGGCCATCCAAATTATTTTTGGACCAGGTCATGCACAAATATGACTGCTTGAATGTACGTGCATCTACTTGGCATTGCACTTCCAGCCGCAAACAAGTTGTCTTTTATAGGTAATTCCTTACCCAAGGGTCAAGAGCCCCAGGAGAATAACCCTGCTGAGGAAAAGGGTTCGATTTTACTCCGCTGTGGGCCTCAACTCAATAGATGAAATGTTTAAAAAAGTCAAAAAAGAAAATCAAGAGATCTTTGTCGTCTGCCAAAGCCACAGTCCTCCGCAGAGAGATTTCCAAGAGGTGAGGCCTTCTCACCTGGCCTCCCATAGCCATTGACAAAGTCGTCACACCGTGGGTGGTCACTGCAGTTTCACAGGGAGTGTGGCTGGTTCGAGGGAGTGATGGGCCCACCTCCTCCTGCACCTCTCTACGGGCCTCGAAACCATTTTGCATTTCTTTCTTTTTCTTTCTTTCTTTTTTTTGGGTAAGGTTTTTGCCATAGGGTGCTCAAGCTCACCAGAGAGAGAGACAGAGAGATGCAGAGAGGGGGAAAGTGAGAACTCACCATGATGCAATCTCGTCTCCTCCATTCTCCTCTTGGGATTTTGGGCATGCATGCGCATATGCCGGGTGTGACTTTCAAGCCGCCGTGTCTGGGACTCGAACTATGGTCCCCCACGTGGGAATCCAGTGCCTTAACCACCACGCCACCTGCTGGCCCCAGGATTCTGCATTTCTAAAGTGCAGTCAAGTTTCAAATAAACTAGGCTGGCTGGTGGCATGGTAGTTAAGGCAGCTGAATCCCACGTGGCTGACAGCATGGTTCAAATCCCAGGCTGGGCAACCTGAAAAACACACGAGGTGTATGTGGATGTCCCGAATCTCGATGCGATGGAGAAATGGAGGAGGAGGGATTTACGGGTGGAGGGTGCTTTCTTGTATTCCTCTTCTCCCTGTCTCTCTCCGGTGAGTGCATGTGCCCTGGAGTGAATTAAAAATATATTTTGCAAATAAACCCAGACACTGGAGGCTCCACCCACCAGCAAGTGAGCTGCATGACTGAGACCTGCACAAGCCCCTCCACTCACGCCCGGCATGTTATCTGCCACCCACGAGAAGACAGTGTTTCTTTCTTTCTCCTTCTTTTCAAGTGACATCCTACACCTAGGTTCAATTTCTATAGTCCTGGGACCAGCAGTTAGCATAATGGCTATGTCGCTGGACTCCCATGTAGTCGACCGTGGTTCGAGTCCCAGACCTGGTGGCTTAAAACTCACGCCGGGTGTGTGTGCGTGCGTGCCCAAGATCCCAAGAGGAGAATGGAGGAGAAGGGACTGCGGCGTGGCCATCCCCCCTGGGGGGTGATTTCTCAGTTTTTCTCTCATTGTCTCTGTTTCTCTCACTCTCTCTCTCCCTCTGTGGGTGAGCACACATGCCCTACGGCAAAAACAAAACAAAACAAGACAAAAAACAACAAAAAGAGGATCAGTTATGAAATTCATAGCTGCATTCTGCCATTCACGCAGTTGAGGATTGTTTTATTTGTTGCCGGATCATCTGCCCTTCTCTTCTGTAAACAGTTTAGATCTGTCACCCATTTTATTTTTGCCTCCTGGGAATCCATTTTAATCGATTTGTGAGCATTCTTTGTATATTAGGGACTTCATGCCATTTCGTGTTGCAACTGTTTGTGTTGAGAATGGGGACATTTCTTCCCGGACTGTTTGCATTTTGTCTGTTTGTCATGTCATTTACTGAGCCTTCGTTTTTCACAAAGCCAAAGACTGTGAAATTTAAATGTAAATGATTAAAATGTAAAAATGTGCATCTTTTTAAAATTTTGTTTCAAAGTTTATTTCTCCCATGAGAGAGAAAGAGAGAGAGAGAACTCCTTACAGGGTCTTGATGCCGCACACAACCCACCCCAGCTCCAACCAGCCCAGAGATGACACAGACATGTGTACCCTGAGTGAGGTCTCGAACTCAGAAACTCCCCACATGGGTCAATGACATAGACTGCTGCATTGTAGTTCTGTGCACTGTTGCTCACTTAAAAAAAAAAAATTCCAGGGGACCAGCAGTTAGCGTAATGGCTATGTCGCTGGACTCCCACGTAGTCGACCGTGGTTCGAGTCCTGGACCCGGTGGCTTAAACTCACGCCAGGCGCGTGTGTGTGCGTGCCCAAGATCCCGAGAGGAGAATGGAGAAGGGATTGCGGCGTGACCATCCCCCCTAGGGGGTGATTTCTCACTTTCTGTTTCTCTGTCTCTCTCTGTCTGGCAAGCGCACGCGCCCTATAGCAAAAACTTCTCCAAAAAAAAAAAAGAACGTGGGTGTCTCTGGCATTCTGATGTGGAATTGCAGGGGAAGCCCAAGAGAAAGGCAAGGCCCCTCTGGTGGAACAAGAAACAGGCCCTCCAGTGGTCTCTCACCTCCAAACACCCACATCGGCCCAAACTCCCATACGCACCTGACTCAGTACCCGAACGCTGGCGGCCTCTGGTGGTGAAAAAGGAAATACGCTTTGTTTTAAGTCCGTCTTCATTTCTGCAGGGGGAGGAAAGACTCCGTGTTTGAGGACGGAATGACAAAGGTACAATTTCGGCCGTGACTATATAACTGTGCAGAGGGAAAGAGGGAAGTAAATTCCGCAAGTTTCTGGGCCCCTGTGGCTTACATGTAATCGCAAACATTCAGGAGCCTTCTGGGAAAAAAAAATGACCTGCCTTCCATATAATACAACACTCCCACTTCTTGGTATCTACCCAAGGGCTAAGAAAATATTTCACTGGAAAGACATCTGCACATCCATGTTTATTGCAGCATTATTTATAATTGTTAAAACCTAGAAGCAACCCATGTGTCCAAAAGCTGATCAGTGGGTTGAAAAACTGGCATACACACTCCCACGTAGTCGACCGCGGTTCGCGTCTCGGACCCGGTGGCTTACAACTCACGCCGGGCGCGTGTGCGTGCGTGCCCAAGATCCCGAGAGGAGAATGGAGGAGAAGGGATTGCGGCGTGACCATCTTCCCTGGGGGGTGATTTCTCGCTTTCTGTCTCTAATGTCTCTCTCTGTCTGTCTGGCGAGTGCATGCGCCCTCTAGCGAAAATCTCTCCAAAAAAAAAAAAAAAAAAAAACCAAAAAAAAACACACACACACACACACACACACAGAGACATATTTATACACACACACATACACACTCTGTGGAATATTAGTCAGCTGTAAGAAACAATGAGATCAATTATTCAACATAAAATGGATAAAGATAGAAAATTTAAGGTTGAGCAAAGTGAGCTAGACTGTAAAAGATACACATTGTATATCCCCATCAATTTGTACTGAGTGTCTGCCCTTTATGGCAGACGTTGGGAGATTTTGTTTGTTTATTTGTTTTTTGGAGAGGTTTTTGCTATAGGGCGCGTGCGCTCACCAGAAAGACAGAGACAGAGAGAGACAGAAAGCGAGAAATCACCCCCCGGGGGGATGGCCACGCCGCAATCCCTTCTCCTCCGTTCTCCTCTCGGGATCTTGGGCACGCACGCACACGCGCCTGGCATGAGTTTAAGCCACTGGGTCTGGGACTCGAACCGCAGTTGACTACATGGGAGTCCAGCGACATAGCCATTACGCTAACTGCTGGTTCCGGTTGAGAGATCTTAAGATGTGATGGTGCAAAGGATCAGTGTGGATGCTTGTGACAGGAAGAGGTGAAAGTGATTGGTAGAGAGTAGGGGATGGCTGGTGGGTGTGAGACCAAAAAAAGAAAAAGAAAGAAAAAAATGATAAAGCATATAAACTTTTGTTTAAAAGAGGAAAACAAGTCAAAACCTTTTTTTTATTGTCTGAAATAGTTCACGATAGTGTGTAACTTATTATTTTTTAAGAGAAATTTTTTTGTTTAGGGCACGTGCACTCGCCAGAGAGAGAGGGGAAGAGACAGAGAGACAGAAAGTGAGAAATCACCCCCCGGGAGGATGGCCATGTTGCAGTGCCTTCTCCTCCATTCTTCTTTTGGGATTTTGGGTATGCATGCATATGTGCTCAGTGTGATTTTTGAGCTGCCATGCCCAGGATTTGAACACTCTCAGCTATATGGAAGTCCAGCTTTTTAACCATTATGCCACCTGCCGGCCCTGGCAAAGACTTTTGCAAAGTATTAGTTTAGGGACCAGCAGTTGACATAATGGCTATGTTGCTGGACTCCCATGTAGCGACCGCAGTTCGAGTCCTGGACCCGGTGGCTTAAACTCATGCCGGGCGTGTGTGCGTGCGTGCCCAAGATCCCGAGAGGAGAATGGAGGAGAAGAGATTGCGGCGTGGCCATCCCCCCTGGGGAGGTGACTTCTTGCTTTCTGTCTCTCTGTCTCTCTCGGTCTTTCTGGCATGCGCACGCGCCCTATAGCAAAAACCTCTCCAAAAAAAAAGTATTACAGTTTAGGCTGAAGTGTCAGACAAGGTTCTCCAACAGACTTTAAATAATTAGAGATGGAAAGACACAATTAAAGGCTGAACCGTGCTCGCCCCATTCATATGTTGACGTTCAAAGCTCCCACACCTCAGAATGTGACTGTATTTGGAGACAAGATTTTTAAAGAGGTGACTGAGTTAATACCAGGTCCTTAGGGTGGGCCTTAGTCCAGTATGAGGACTTCTTTATATAAGCGGGGAAGTCGGACTCAAGTCACACACAGAGAGATTATATGGGACATCGGAGAAGTCCCTTATGCATTTAGAAGGACTCAGCCCTGGTCACATCTTGATCTTGGATGTCCAGCTTCTGGAGCCATGAGCCAATTCTTTCTGATGTCTAAGCCAGCGGTCTCCAATCCTTTCAGCACCAGGGATGGGTTTCGTAGGAGACAGTTCTTCCACAGATCGAGTGGGGAGTGGATTCTGACTTAGAGCCCATCACCAGATGCAAGTGTACAATTGAAGTCCATCAACTCACTTGCCACTGTAACGCCTGCCACCAGATGTAGCTTAATTGTCACTTGTGACTCAGTGACAGGGTTTCAATACAAGCAGTTCTATTACGACCTCGGTGCAGTCAGACCTCTCTGCTAATGTTAATGTGTTTGCAGCCACTCCCCAGTGCTAGCATCACTACCTCAGCTCCACCTCAGGTCATCAGGCTTTGGAATCTCATTTGAGGTGCATAATCTAGACTCCCTCGCACGCACAGTTCACACTCCTGTGAGAATTTAATGTCCCCACTGAGCTGACAGGAGGTAGAGCTCAGGTGGTAATGCGATAGATGGGGAGTGGCTGTAAATACAGAGCAAGCTTCACTTGCTTGCCTTCCACTCACCTCTTGCTGTGCGTCCCAGTTCCTAACAGGTCACAGACTCGTGGCCTGGGGGTTGGGGACCCCTGGTCTAAGCCTCTTGCTTACCATGGCAGCTTTAGCAAGGGCATGTGGCTGCCAGCCCCAGAGTGTGCTCAGCAGTGCTCACAGTGAACACGTTGTAACACTTGGCAGGGGTAGAGAGGCCACCTGCTTACTTGCCAAGTTGATTTCTGGAGAGATCCAGGGTCTTCAGTTGCTTGCAGGTCCACTTCTCTTGGGGGGGAGGGCCACCAGCTGGTTTCCCTGTAACTTCAAGAACATGAGGGCCTGAAAGAGAGAGGGAGGAGACAGGCCAAGATGGTGTCACACTCAGAAAGAGAGGAGAGTGCTGGAAGAAGCCAGCCAGGTCTCTGGCCTAAGGACTGTGACTGCTCACCTGGACACAGACTCGGCAGTGCGGGAGGCTTACTAGTCTCTCTCTCTCTTTTTAAAGAATTATTTATTGGGACCAGCAGATGGAGTAATAGTTATGTCACTGGACTCCCATGTAGTCGACTGTGGTTTAAGTCCTGGGCCTGGTGGATTAAACTCATGGTGGGCACATGTGCGTGCATGCCCAAGATCCTAGGAGGAGAATGGATGAGAAGGGATTGCGGTGTGGCCATCCCCCCTGGGGGGTGATTTCTTGTTTTCTGTCTCTCTGGTGAGCGCACATGCCCTATAGCAAAAATCTCTCTTAAAAAAAAAAAAAGAAAGGGGGACCAGCAGTTAGCATAATGGCTATGTCACTGGACTCCCACGTAGTCGACCACGGTTCGCGTCCCAGACCTGGTGGCTTAAAACTCACGCTGGGTGCATGTGCGTGCATGCCCAAGATCCCGAGAGGAGAATGGAGGAGAAGGGATTGCGGCGTGACCATCCCCCCTGGGGGGTGATTTCTTGCTTTCTGTCTCTATGTCTCTCTCTGTCTGTCTGGTGAGCGCATGTGCCCTATAGCGAAAATCTCTCCAAAAAAAAAAAAAAAAAAAAAATCAAAAACTGTTTCTCAGTCTGATTCTTGTTGTCTGAGGTTTCTTTCTTTTTTTTTTTTGGAGAGGTTTTTGCCATAGGGCGTGTGTGCTTGCCAGACTGACAGAGACAGAGAGACAGAAAGCGAGAAATCACCCCCCAGGGGGGTGGCCACGCCGCAATCCCTTCTCCTCCATTCTCCTCTCAGGATCTTGGGCACGCACGCACATGCGCCCGGCATGAGTTTAAGCCACCGGGTCCGGGATGCGAACTGCGGTCGACTACGTGGGAGTCCAGCGACATAGCCATTACGCTAACTGCTGGTCCCTTGTCTGAGGTTTCTCACAGGAACTCCAGGGAGACCAATGGCCGAGCTGGAGCTGAGACAATGAGGTACTGTCTGCCCCGTCACACGGAAACTCCTGTCTCGAAGATGGATCGTTCGACTGTACCCCTGAGATGAGACTGAAACTCCCATCCCAAAGATTAGTCGCTTGATTGCATCCCAGCTAAATATTAACCTGATCTATGTTTTCCTTTTCTTTTTTTCCCTAGAGGTTTATGTCTTAGGGCACGTGTGCTCATTAGGGAGAGAGAAAGGAAGACAGAGACAGACACAGTGAGAAGAAAGGCGAGAAATCACCCCCAAGAGGGATGGCCACGCTGCAGTCCCTTCTCCTCCATTCTCCTCTTGAGATCTTGGGCATGCACGCACACATGCCCTGAGTGATTTTCAAGCCACCGGGTCTGGGACTTGAACCGTGGTTGGTCATGTGGGAGTCCAGCGATGTAACTGCTATGCCATTTCTGGCCCCTCTATGCTTTTCTACAGATGGGTATAAGCCACACAGCACCTTCCTTCTGCTATAACAACATCTGCAAATTGGCTGGCCAGTCGAAAATATTCTTTTCTCTCTTTTTTTTTTTTTTTTGAGAGATTTTTGCTATAGGGTGCATGTGCTCATTGGTGAGAAAGACAGAGACAGAAAATGAGAAATCACCCCTCATGGCCACACCACAATCTCTTCTCCTCCATTCTCTCCTTGGGGTTTTGGGCACGCACGCACACGCGTGTGTGTGAGTTTTGAGCCTGTGGGTCCAGGAATCAAACTGCAGTCAGCTATATGGAAGTTCAGTGAGGTAACCATTATGCGATCAGCTGGTCCTCACCCGTGTGTGTGTGTGTGTGTGTGTGTGTGTGTGTGTGTATGTGTGTTTTTTGGGGGGAGGTTTTTGCTATAGGGCGTGTGCGCTTGCCAGAAAGACAGAGAGAGACAGAGAGACAGAAAGTGAGAAATCACCCCCCAGGGGGGATGGCCACGCCGCAATCCCTTCTCCTCCATTCACCTCTTGGGATCTTGGGCACGCATGCACACGCGCCCGGCGTGAGTCTAAACCACCGGGTCTGGGACTCGAACCGCGGTCAACTACATGGGAGTTCAGCAATGTAGCCATTACACCATCTGCTGGTCCATGTGCGTGTTTTTGACAGCTGAACTTTTCCTTCACGTTTTTTTCCTATATTTATCTCAGATGCTCAAGGAAGGCACTGAGTTTTATTGCCACCTGGAGCGATTTTCTCACAAGAGCAAATGAAAAAGAGAAATCAGATGTTATTAGACTTACATCGAGCTGAAAAAGTCCCACAGGAACTTCTTTTAGTGCATTGTCTGAGAAATCCACATCTTTAAGGTGATTTTTCCAAAAGACAGCCATCTTGTCTGGCAGGGATTCCAGGGCATTTTTCGATGCTTTGCAATATTTCTAGGAGGTGGAAGAGAAAAAGAATAAGATTAGCTAGCTCTTTAAATGCACTGATGCCAAGGTCTGCAGATGGTATAGTGGTTACATCCCTGGACTCCCACATGGCTGACCACGGTTCAAGTCTCAGACCTGGTGGCTTAAAATTCACGCCGGGCACATACGCGTGCGTGCCCAAGATCCTGGGAGGAGAATGGAGAAGGGAATCTGGGATTGTGGCATGGCCATCACCCTTTCTTCTCATTGTCTCTGTCTCTGTCTCTCTCCAGCAAGCACACATGCCCTAAGGCAAAAACCTCTAAAAATAAATAAATAAAATAAACACAGTGATGCCTGTAAGGCTGTTTCAAATTTGATGTCAAAATAAGACCATTACAGGGGGCCAGCAGGTGGCATGGTGGTCAGGGCGCTGGACTCTCACGTGGTTGACCACGGTTCAAATCCTGGACCTGATGGCTTGGTTTCTTCCTTTCTCACTTTCCCTTTCTCTCTCTCTCTCTCTGGTGAGTACACAAGCCCTATATTAGAAAATAAAAATGATAATACAATTTTAAAAAATAAGATGATTACAATAAGGGCGTGTAATAAACACGATTCAGTGTGAATTGAAAGGTTACTTCTCATTCTCCTGTCCCTGCTGCAGGGAAGGGCAGGGATGGAGTTTCTGGGAGACACAGAGGCTCATGGTCCTTTTCCTTCATTCCAGAACCTCTGGTGCATTGTCCTTGGAAATAATGGGACAAGGGACCAGCAGTTAGCATAAAGGCTAAGTTGCTGGACTCCCATGGAGTTGACTACAGTTTGAGTCCCAGACCCGGTGGCTTAAACTCACACCAGGCGCGTTAAGGGATTGCGGCGTGGCCATCCCCCCTGGGGGATGATTTCTCGCTTTCTATCTCTCTGTCTCTCTCTGTCTTTTTGGCGAGTGCACGCGCACTGTAGCAAAAAAAAAAAAAAAAAAAAAAAAAAAAAAGAAAAGAAAAAAAAAAGAAATAATGCCTGTTTCTTACACACACACGGTCAGGCAAGAACTATTAGTGTGAATGATGGAGAATTTCCTGGTTTAAAACCAACAGCAATAAAACACAATATTCTTCCTTTCTTTTTTTAAAATTTTTAAATTATTTATTTATTTATTTATTTTAAAATTATTATTTATTTAATTTTATTTATTCATTCATTTATTTTAATTTGACCAGAGAGAGACACACACAGAGAGAGAGAGAGAGAGAGAGGGAGAAAGGAAGCCGCCAGGTCTGGGACTCGAACTGTGGTCGGCCATATGGGGGTGTCCAGCACCTTAACCACAACACCACCTGCTGGTCCCACAATATTCTTTCTTTCTTTTGGAGAGGTTTTTGCTATAGGGCGCGTATGTTCACCAGAAAGACAGAGAGAGAGACAGAAAGAGAGAAATCACCCCCCAGGGGGGATGGCCACGCCGCAGTCCCTTCTCCTCCATTCTCCTCTCTGGATTTTTGGACACGCACACACACATGTCCAGCAAGATTTTCAAGCCGCTGGGTCTGGGACTTGAACTGTGGTCAGCCATGTGGGAGTCCAGTGCCTTAACCACTATGCCACCTCCAGGCCCCTTCATACTTAATTTTATTTGTTTGCTAGAGGGCGCATGTGCTCTCCAGAGACAGGCAGAGACAGAGAGACACAAAGTGAGAAATCACCCTCCACCCCACGGGGAATGGCCACACCACAATCCCTTCTCCTCCATTCTCCTCGCAGGATTTCGGGCACGCATGCAAATGTGTCCAGCGTGTTTTTCAAGCCCCCCAGATCTGGGACTCTAACCTTGCAGTTGGCTGTGTAGAATCCAGCTGCCCTAACTTCCACACCATTTGCTGACTCCTCTTATCTTTATTTTATAGTTGTCCTAAAAGAACTAAACTGTCCCCAGGACTAGTAGTTGGAGTAATGGCTATGTCGCTGAACTCCCATGTAGTTGACCGTGGTTCACGTCCTGGACCTGGTGGCTTAAAACTCACGCCAGGCACATGTGTGTGCGTGCCCAAGATCCTGAGAGGAGAATGGAGGAGAAGGGATTGTGGCGTGGCCATCCCCCCTGGGGGGTGATTTCTCGCTTTCTGTCTCTCTGTCTCTCTCTGTGTGTCTGGCGAGTGCACGCGCCCTATGGTAAAAACCTCCCCCCCCCAAAAAAAAAAAAAAAAACTAAATCCCCAATTTCAGTAGAACTTTGTGCCAGGGCACCATGGGTGTCACCTGCCTGGGACACTCAGCCTTGCCACACGCAGAGTGACACCGCTCTTCTGCAACGTAGAAACAAAGACCCCCCCCCCCCCCCCCCCCCCGCCCAGCATGGCTGCTGAGAGAACGGAGCAAGCTGATGTCCCAAAGACTCACGTGCAGGAGACCATGGCTCCCGTGAGTTTCCGAATGATACTAACCAAAGGGCACGCCCAGGGCTCTGGAAACGCCTTCAAGTGGTTTTTGGAGACGTTCAGACCATTGAGTGACTTGAAGGAATGGAGGAACGTGGCAGGTAGTTCGGTCAACTTATTGTCACCGAGATCGAGTTCCTGGAGCTTCCGTAATCCGATCCAGTTGGTGGCTAGGACAGAAAACAAAATAGAAGTGGGTACGAACATCCCTATCAAGAGAAAAAAAAAGGATGTCACGTCACTGACGAAGAGACATACCGTTGTCTTCTTCGAACAATTTTTCTAAGCAATTTTTGGAAGCTGTCAGTTTCTGGAGCTTTGAGAGGTGTAAGAAGCCAGGTGGGAGGTGGGTCAATCTGTTGCTGGAAATGTCGATTTCAAGGAGCCTGGGGTTAGGGGAGAAGAGATCAGAGATTAGAAGAAAGAGGTGACATACCATTTGTACTCGTGTCTGTATAAACAAGGAGTGTGTTTGTTTGTTTGTTTTTTCTTCTCCCTGCAGAAGGTTAAAGTGTGTATTAAAATAGTTATGCATGGGGCCAGCAGGTGGCACAGTGGTTAAGGCGTTGGACTCCTACATGGCCGACCGCAATTTGAGTCCTGGTTCTGGTGCCTTGAAACTCACACTGGGTGTGTGCGTGTGCTCAAAATCCCAAGAGGAGAATCGAGAAGAAGGGATTGTGGTGTGGCCATCCTCCCTGGGCGGGGTGGGGGGGTGGGGGGTGATTTCTCACTCTTCCTGTACTGTCTGTCTCTCTGGTGAGTGCACATGTCCTACGGTAAAAACCTTAAAAAAAGGACCAGCAGTTAGCAAAATGGCTAAGTCTCTGGACTCCTATGTAGTCGACCATGGTTCGAGTTCCGGACCCGGTGGCTTAAACTCACGCCGGGAGCGTGTGCGTGCGTGTCCAAGATCCCGAAAAGAGAATGGAGGAGAAGGGATTGCGGCGTGGCCATCCCCCCCCCCCCCCCCGGGGGGTGATTTCTCACTTTCTGTCTGTCTCTCTTTCTGGCGAGCGCATGTTCCCTACAGCAAAAAAAACCTCCCCCCCCCCCCAAAAAAAAAAAAAAAAAAAAAAAAAAAAAAAAAAAAAACTTAAAGAAAGAAAGTAACAGTGGTGGGACCAGCAGGTGGCATGGAGGTTAAGGTACTGGATACTCCCACATGGCTGACCACGGTTTGAGTCCTGGACCTGGTGGCTTGCTTTCTCACTTCCTCTCTCTCTCTCTCTCTCTCTGTGTGTCTTTCTCTGTCAAATTAAAAATAAATGAATGAGGGAACCAGCAGTAAGCATAATGGCTATGTCACTGGACTCCCACGTAGTCGACCGCGGTTCGCGTCCTGGACCCGGTGGCTTAAAACTCACGCCGGGCGCGTGTGCATGCGTGCCCAAGATCCCGAGAGGAGAATGGAGGAGAAGGGATTGTGGTGTGGCCATCTCCCCTGGGAGGTGATTTCTCGCTTTCTGTCTCTCTGTCTCTGTCTGTCTGTCTGGTGAGCACACATGCCCTATAGCAAAAATCTCTCCCCCCCAAAAAAATGAATGAATAAATAAAATTAAAAATAAAAAAGAAACAGTGGTACACATGACTTTGTTCATTTGAAAAACTGCTGCCATGTCTGTGTAGACAAAGAAAATTAAATCTCCCTGGAGTACCGCTTGGTCCCACTGACCAATAGGGGTTAAAACCTCCCCTGCAGGGGCAACAGGTGGCATGGAGGTTAAGGTGGCAGGATCTCACATAGCCTACTCCACAGTTCGAATCCTGGCAGCTGGTGACTTGAAAATCACGCTGGGAGTATGTATGTGTGTGCCCAAAATCCTGGGAGGAGAATGGCAGAGAGGAACGTGCAGTGTGGGCCATCCTCCCCGGGTGTGTGTGTGGGGGGTGATTTCTGACTTTAACTGTCTCTCTGGTGAACACATGTCCCCTATGGCAAGAATCTAACAAAATGGGAAGCAGCAGATGGCATAATGGTTATGTCACTGGACTCCCACATGGCGAAGCATGGTTCAAGTCCCAGACTTGGCAGCTTGAAACTCACTCCAGGCACATGTGCGTGCATGCCCAAAATCCCAAGAGGAGGATGGAGGAGAAGGGATTGCAGTGTGGCCATCCCCTCTGGGGAGTGGGGTGGGGTGATTTCTTGCTTTCTGTCTCTGGCGAGCGTGTGTGCCTGATAGCAAAAATCTCTTTACCGTAATAATAATAATAATAATCTAACAAAATAAAACAAACAAAAAAACCCCCATACATGCCATACATGTGACAGCAAAATGAGCTAGTGCTTGCAACTGCTGAAAACACAGAGCAGGGCTTTTAAGTTCCAGGACCTTGACACCTACTTAGGTGAAGGACGCTACTTGGACAGCACTTGTTCTGTGATGTTCTGATGAACAGGCCCCTTTCTCATTCTCATCTGGGAGGCCTGGGGGTTACTGCAGACCCCATGGTCTTTCCAACATTCCTCTCTTACTTCCCTGAGAGTCTTAGCTTTAGAAATCAGCTCAAATCCTTTAGGGCAGCGGTTCCACTCCCAGGCTGCACAGCAGGAGGTAAGCAGCAGGTGACCAAGCGAAGCTTCCTCTGTATTTACAGCCGCTCCCCATCACTCACTCACCACCTGAGCTCCGCCTCCTGTCAGATCAGTGGTGGCATTAGATTCTCATAGGAGCAGACCCTGTTGAGAACTGCACATCCGAGCAATCTAGAGTGCATGCTCCTTATGAGAATCTAATGCCTGATGACCTGAGGTGGAGCTGAGGTGGTGATACTAGCACTGGGGAACAGTTGCAAATACTGATTAACATTAGCAGAGAGTTTGACTGCACAGAGACCATAATACATTAACTACTTGCAGACTCATATCAAAACCCTGTATACAATGTACTAATAATAGAAATAAAGTGCACAATAAATGTAATGCACATGAATCATCCCCATATCCCCCCTCACCAGCCCCTCAATCCATGGAAAAATTGTCTTCTATGAAACTGGTTCCTGATGTCAAAAGGTTGGGAGCTGCTGCTGCTTCAGGGAATGAAGACCTGCAGATATGCATGCTACCGAAATCAAGTAAGTTCAGTCCTTCCTCTTTCATGTGACCTCCGTGGAAAAGCTCAGGACTCTCCCCACTTCCGGAAAAAGCAGACAGGGCTGCCCGTGCCCCCCACTGCTGGCAGAGTCCTCTGGAGTTAACCTCTACTCTGAGGCCCTTCTGGACCTCCAGGGTGTGGAATAAGCTGGGCTCCATTGTTTCTACCAGCTGGGGATGTTTGGCTACCCTCGGCCCCTGTGCTGGACCAACATGGGCATTTCGGGCAACTGCGTGGGCGCCCCAGTTCTGCATGGCCATAGGTGAGCTGTGTAACCTGGGTCATATGTCTCTCCAGAACTTTCTGTGTTTACCTGAAAAGAGGACATGGACCTTGTTCTTTTTTCTTTTCTTTCTTTTTTTTTTTTTGGAGAGTTTTTTTTTTCTTTTTTCTTTTTTTTTTGCTATAAGGCGCGTGCGCGCGCCAGAAGGACAGAGAGAGACAGAGAGACAGAAAGTGAGAAATGACTCCCCAGGGGGGATGGCCACGCTGCAATCCCTTCTCCTCCATTTTACTCTCAGGATCTTGGGCACGTACGTACACATGCCTGGTGTGAGTTTTAAGCCCCCGGGTCCAGGACTTGAACCACAGTCCACTAGGTGAGAGTCCAGTGACAGCCATTATGCTAACTGCTGGTCCCCCAAATATTTGTTTTTTAAAAAACTAAAGACACGCAGGGGACAGTGGCAGCCCCGGCAGCACCCCAAGACTCACCTGGAACAGATGATCTCGTCCGAGGACTGCACGCCGGGCAGCTCCCCCAGCTGGTTGTCCGAGAGGTTGAGCTTCCGCAGGTTAATGAGTCCCCAGGGGATGACGGAGGGGAGCGAAGCCAGGCAGTTGGCGGAGAGGTCGAGCTCAGTGATCTGGCAGGAGATGTCGATGAGCCAGTCGAGGTCCACCCAGGGCAGCCTGAGATGCGACCACTTCACACGGAGCGCCTAGCGGCCCAGAGGGTGAAAGCAGAGACAGGGGTGAGCCTGGGACCATCTGGGGCTGCAGATACAGCGAGGACTTATTCCAGTGGGTGTCTGTGTGCCCGTGCCAGCTGGAGCCACAGGATATGGGAACCGTGCCCATCCCAGGCCACAGCACTCGCCATGGTGGCGCGGGCCTTGGGGGTACCAGTTCCCACCTGCACCTGCGTCTGGCAGGTGTCAGTACACAGTTCTTGCAGTTCACGCTCCGGCCTCCAGAGGGAGCTGGTGGGCTCAGCGCGATCCCTCAGGACGCGGTCACAGGGACAGGAGCAGTGCAGCTGGGGTCACCCAGGGTGCAGAGGAGGCCGGGAGGCTGAGGACCCAAGCCTGCATCTTGCTCTTCCTTGAAGGCTCGCCCCCCCCGCCGTCTGCACAGGGCCAGCCCCATGTGGCATGTGTTGCGGGACTGAGGTTGGAAAAGGCCATCCACGCCTCAGAAAAAAGAAGTGAGCGCGCCGTTAAATATGTCTACACAGGCTCCTTCCAGAGCGAGAGGCTGGGTGTGCCCACAGACAACGGCCACAAAATGTGGAAGGACAGAGCTTTGACCTGCACCCCACAGTAACCTTCCCCCAAGAAAATAAAACTCTTTTTTTTTTTTTTTTTAGGTTTTTGCCGTAGGGCACATGCGCTCATAGGAGACAGAGGGAAAGTGAGAAATCACCCCCAGGGGAGATGGCCACATTGCAATCCCTTCTCCTCCATTCTCCTCTCAGGATCTTGGGCATGCACGCACATGCGTCTGGAATGATTTTCAAGCCGCCGGGTCCAGGGCTCGAACTGCAGTTGACAATGTGGAAGTCCAGCACCTTAACCACCATGCAACCTGCTGCTCCCCTATTTATTTATTTTTCTTTCTTTCTTTTTGTGAGAGATTTTTGCTATAAGGTGCGCGCGCTTACAGGAGAGACAGAGAGACAGAAAGCGAGAAATCACCCCCCCCCCCCCGGGGGGATGGCCACGCCGCAATCCCTTCTCCTCCATTCTCCTCTCGGGATCTTGGGCACACACGCACACGTGTCCGGCGTGAGTTTTAAGCCACCGGGTCCGGGACTCGAACTGCGGTCGACTACGTGGGAGTCCAGTGACATAGCTGTTACCCCATCTGCTGGTCCCAGCTCCCCCATTTCTAATCTGTGGCCCAAGAAGCCAGTCTGCTGGAAGCTGGACATGCAGAAGGCCGGAGTGTTATCACCAGTTACACTCTATGCAGCCAAACCAAAAGGCCAGGGTTTGATTAATAACTGACAGCTTGGGGCTGGTAGGTGCCGTGGTGGTTAAAGAGCTGGACTCCCACGTGGTCGACAGTGGTTTGAGTCCTCGACCTGGCACCTTGCTTTCTCACTTTCCCTCTCTCAATCTGGTCAAATTAAATAATAATAATAAGGGGGACCAGCAGTTGGTATAATGACTGTGTCACTGGACTCCCATGTAGTAGACCGTGGTTCAAGTCCCAGACCCACTGGCTTAAACTCACACCAGGCGCGTGTGCATGTGTGCCCAAGATCCTGAGAGGAGAATGGAGGAGAAGGGATTGTGGTGTAGCCATTTCCCCCTGGGGGGTGATTTATCACTTTCTGTCTCTCTGTCTATCTCTCTCTTTCCGGCAAGTGCATGCGCCCTATAGCAAAAACCTCTTAAAAAAAGAAGTTAAAAAAATAGTAATAATAATAACAATTTAAACTTTTTTGAAAAATAGGTGACAGCTTCCCTAAATTTTGTCCCTGCTTCCAGCCACAGAAAGCCAAATACGCACCCCGGTCCATCCCGCATGAAGCCCCAGTCTCCCCGTCCTAGCAGTTACCGGGGCACACCTGGCTCTCCTTCATCCTGTTCAAAGTCACCTTTGGTCCTGCCACCGTGTGCAGGTGAGGGGACCGGCTCCCTTGCTGCAAGGAGCCGGGAGGAAACAGCCTTGGCTTTTCTCATGGGGCTGGTCTCGGCTTACTCCCATGACGAGGGGGTCTGGAGGGCCAGGAGCTGGCCGGTGCGGAGTGCTCTGGGGGTCGGGTTCAACACACAGGGGAAGGGCTGTTCTCTTTGTGTCTTTAGATTTTTTTGGTTCTCAGGCCCATGTGCTTCCCGGAGAGAGACAGAGAGGGCGAGCCAGAGAGACAGAAAGCGAGAAATCACCACGTGGGGAAATGTAACGACCACGCAGAGCCTGGGAAAGGCAGAAAGAACGTGGAATATTTTTTGCTTTCAAAACTAGCAGCACGGAACGATTCCTCATGTGGCCACCAGAGGGCGCTATGTGCCTTCGCTTTCGTTCTTCGCTAAATGCTAGGGATTCCAAAGGCTGGATCTTCACCCTCGCGAAGCTCACTGGTCTTTAAACCAAGTGGGGGTCTCGATGTCTCTGTCTCTGTCTGTCATTTTGTTCATCTGGATGAAAAGGGCAGGCAACTATAATTGACAGAGTGAAATCTCCATGTCTGTTAGTATATATACATACATTATATATATATATATATATATATATATATATATATATATATATATATTTGGAGAGATGTTTGCTATAAGGCATGTGTGCTTGCCAGAGAGAGACAGAGAGACAGAAAATGAGAAATCATCCTCCGGTGGGATGGCCACGCTGCAATCCGTTCTCTTCCATTCTCCTCTTGGGATTTTGGGCATGCATGCACACGCATCTGGCATTAAGTTTTAAGTTGCTAGGTGTGGGACTTGAACCGTGGTCAGCCATGTCGGAGTCCAGAGACATAACCAGTACACTATCTGCTGGTCCCCCATTAGATCTTTTTTTTTGGAGAGGTTTTTGGGATAGGGCACGTACGCTCACCACGAAGACAGAGAGAGACAGAGAGACAGAAAGCAAGAAATCACCCCCCAGGGGGGATGGCCACGCCGCAATCCCTTCTCCTCCATTCTCCTCTCAGGATCTTGGGCAAGCACGCACACACGCCCGGCGTGAGTTTAAGCCACCGGGTCCGGGACTCGAACTGCGGTCGACTACATGGGAGTCCAACGACATAGCCATTACGCTAACTGCTGGTCCCCCATTAGACTTTTTAATAGACACCCAAGATTTGTCACCGAAGTCCAAACCATCAAAACCATCAAAGACTTGGAGCCGCGGCTGAGCACTTGGGAGTCCAGTGCCTTAACAACTACGCCACCTGCTGGCTCCTCTGCTGATAATTTTTAGACAAGTCACTCCATTACCTTGGGGCTGTTTCATTATTGCTCCTTTTTCCCCACTTATATATTTTGCTTTTAATTAAAAAATATTTTAAAACTGCAGAGGGCCAGCAGGTGGTGCGGGGTTAGGGTATTGTACTCCCACGTGGCCAAACGTGGTTCAAGTCCTGGACTTGGTGGCTTGAAAATCATGTTGGGCACGTGTGTGTGTGTACATGCCCAAAATCAATCCTTGGAGGAGAAAGTATAGGAAGACCAGCAGATAGTGTAGTGGCTACGTCGCTGGACTTCCACATGGCTAACCCTGGTTCGAATCCTAGACCCAGTGGCTTAAAACTCACGCCGGGCACATGTGCGTGCGTGCCCAAGATCCCGAAAGGAGAAGGGAGGAGAAGGGATTGTGGTGTGGCCATCCCCCTTGGGGGTGATTTCTCGTTTTCTGTCTCTCTGGCACCCTATAGCAAAGATCTCTCAAAAAAAAAAAAAAAAAAGGAAAGAAAAGAAGAAGTAGTCCTTCCAGGGTGCACACCTCCAAGCAGATTAGTGCCCCAGATATCAAGGTCTCCTCAAACCCTTCAGCCTCCCCCACCCTGCTCTGCCTTCAGCAACACAGACCCCTTCCCTGCACCCTCACCTCCACGTCTGCCCCAACCCACTCTCCCAACTTTTTTTCATTGATTCTTTTTATAGAGGTTTTTGCCTTAGGGTGTGGAGAGAGAGAGAGAGAGAGACAGAGATAGTGAGAGGGAAAGAGAAAGCACCCTCGGGGGGATGGCCACACTGCGATCCCTTCTCCTCCTTTCTCCTCCCGGGATCTTGGGCACGCACGCACTTTCAAGGCACTGGGTCTGGGACTCAAACCGTGGTCAGCCATGTGGGAGCCCAGAGATGTAACCGCTGTGCCATCTGCTGGCCCCACTGTCTGCGGATTCATCTACAGTGTCTTCCCACCGGCCAAGAGCAGCCGTCCTACAGAGAGGCCCCCTGAGTTTCTCTTGGTGCCTGGCCTGTGGGACTGATTGGTTCTAGGTAGAATGAACTGGGGGACGGGGCGCACTCCCAGGGCAGGGAAAAGCTGCTGATCAGGGCAGAGGAAGTGCCTGCTCCGGAGCGAGCCTCGGGGCTCCGAGCAGGCTGAGCACTGCGTTCCCAGGAGACCATGGGGCCGAGAGGGTGTGGTCTTGCTTGTTGGCCGTGGACCAGCCTGGTGCACATGCATGTACACATGCATGACGCATGCATGTGTTTGCATGACATACCCACACGTGCATGTGAGCACACAGATGCACACACACATTCACACAGAGACATGTACATGCATGCACACAGGTGTGCACACGTGCACATGCATGCCTGCCAAAGGCCTTGCCAGGTCCTGGGGGCTGCAGACGCTGCCCCTGGAATGTGGGGTGCTACAGAGGTGGAGAGGCCAAAATGGGAGGATGGATGGGGAGTCTGAGGTCGGCTGGGCCTGGAGCCATGAGAGCCTTTACACACACTCCTGAGAGCTGGACTCCTTTGGGTAATGGCTCTTGTGAGGTCAGAAGAAGATCTGAGATTCTCTTTTATTTTAAGAGGTTTTTGTCTTAGGGAGTGTGTGCTGGCCGGAGAGAGACAGAGAGACAGAGACAGTGAGAGGGAAAGTGAGAAATCACCCTCCTCTCCAGGGTAATGGCCACACCGCAATCCGTTCTCCTCCATTCTCCTCCCGGGATCTCGGGCACGCACGCACACACACCCAGTGTGAGTTTTAAGCCACCAGGTCCGGGACTCGAACCGCGGTCAGCCATGTGGGAGTCCAGCGATGTGACCGCTCTGCCACCTGCTGGCTCCAGGACCACATTCTCTACCCCCAGCCAGGGCACGTGTTGCCATTAACCAACAGGGGCACAGCTGGTTTAACTGGGTCCAGGCACGCGGCAGCACCGTCTTGAGCATGGCCGTGGATAAACCATGTGGTCACAGGGCAGACGGGAAGACACGGGATCGGCCCAGCCGTGGCGGCCCACGGCGCTCACAGGGCTGGAGGCCATCTGGGCGATCGAGGGCTTGACCTCATCGAGGATCTCTGTCTCTGTCTCTTTCTTTCTCTCTGTCACTCTCATGAAAAAAAATGCAATTGCTACAGATTGAATTAACACACAGAGAGTTTCTGGTTCAAAAGGAAGAGCATGTCTGCATGTGTGCACGTGCACGCACACGTGCATGCATGCAGGGGTAATACTTACACACATGCATATATGGGTATGCATGTAACACATGCATATGCGTGTGCACACACATATATGTATGCAACACGTGTGCATATACACACATACATGCAACATGCGTGCATATATGTGTACACGTACATATATGCATACAACACATGTGCATATATGTGTATGTGTGTACACATATATGCATACGTGCACACATGTGTATGCACACACATGCTCGAGGGTTTGCATCTTCATGCACTCATATGACCAGATAATTTTGACTGTTCGGGTAAGAAAAAGCACTGAGACAACCATGCATTTTTAGAGGAGGAGGTTGTTCTTTCAGAAGAAAATCCTCAATAAGAAATGAGGGGCCAACAGGTGGTATAGTGGTTAAGGTGCTGGACTCGCACGTGGCTGAACGTGGTTCGAGTCCCAGACCCAGTGGCTTAAACTCATGCCGGGCGTGTGTGCGTGCGTGCCCAAGATCCCGAGAGGAGAATGGAGGAGAAGGGATTGCAGTGTGGCCATCCTCCCTGGGGGGTGATTTCTCGCTTTCTGTCTCTCTGTCTCTGTCTCGCTGATGAGTGCATACGCCCTAAAGCAAAAAATCTCTCAAAAGAAAAAAAAAAAATAGAAATGAGTGGCTCTGTGTGCCCTGACTTCCCTCGACAGGAGGAAGAACAGGAAGCAGAGGCTGCCTGTACTCAACTCCTTCTAGGTCCAACGTCCCCTGTGTTTCTTTGGAACTGACACCCAGAGGGAAGCGGTAAAAAAGCAGAAGTCTCAAACACGAAGACACCCTCTGAATACTGACACGCTTGTGAAATGATTCGGGGCTGGATGGAGGAGGGAAAGCATTTAGGATTTCTACGTGGCATTGGGTTAGTTTGAACGCTTCTTTAAACATGTGAGAGATATTTGCTATAGGGCGTGTGCAGTTGCTAGAGAGACAGAGACAGAAAGCAAGAAATCAGCCCCCGGGGGGATGGTCACGCCGCAATCCCTTCTCCTCCATTCTCCTCTCGGGATCTTGGGCACGCACGCACACGCGCCCGGCGTGAGTTTAAGCCACCGGGTCCGGGACTTGAACCATGGCCGACTACGTGGGAGTCCAGCGACATAGCCATTACGCCAACTGCTGGTCCCCCCTGGGGGGTGATTTCTCACTCTCCCCCTTACTTGTCTCTCTCTCCAGTGAGGCATGTGCACTATGGCAAAAGCCTAATGAAAGAAAAACTGATAACCAATGGACTAAATTAAAAACAAAAGAAAATGTACTGTAACAATTTAGGAGTGAAAATAGCAATAAAACAATCAATGCAAAAAAATTTAAAAAACAACATTTAAATATGGGAAATGTCCTTTGCCATAGCTAATAAACCAAATAATTATATTTGAATTGTAGATTTTTAAAAAAGAATTATTTCATTTAACTTTATTTATTTATTATTATTATTATTATTATTATTATTATTATTATTATTGAATCAGAGAGAGACAGAGAGAGAGGGAAAGAAAGTAAGCCACCAAGTCTGGGACTCAAACCACTGTCGGCCATGTGGGAGTCCAGCACCTCTAACCCCTATACCACCTGTTGGCCCTCTAAATTGTAGATTTTCAACATGTGACGTGGTGGTTAAAGTGCTGGATCCTACATGGCTGACTACACAGTTCAAGTCCTGGTCCTGACAGCTTGAACATCAAACTGGATGCAGGTGCATGCATGCCCAAAATCCTGAGAGAAGAATGGAGGAGGAGGGACTATGGTGTGGCCATGCCCCTTGGGGGTGATTTCTCACTCTCCCTCTCTCTCTCTCTCTCTCTCTCTCTCTCTCTCTCTCTCTCTTGCTCTCTGGTGAGCACATGTGCACTATTGCAAAACTGGAGGGAAAAAATTAGCACACAAGCCAAACAAGAAAAATAACTGAAGAATTACCACCAAAAGGCTTCTAATTATATATATTAATTATATGTGTGTGTGTGTGTGTGTGTGCGCGCGTGTGTGTGTATACACACACACACACAATTTATTTATTTGTTTTTAATTTGACCAGAGAGAGAGAGGGAGGGAGGGAAAGTGAGAAACCAAGTCACCAGGTCTGGGACTCAAACCATGGTTGGCCATGTGGGAGTCCAGCACTTTAACCACCATGCCATCTGATGGCCCCAATATACTTTTTGTCAATAAAATCTTTTTAAGAACAAGTAGTCCCTATGTTACAGAAGTGGTTCCTTAATATAGGACTCACTTCACTTCATAATTCAAACAACTTACTTTGTGGCATTAAAATTCCAGGGCATTTACATGTATGCACATACATACAAAAACTAACAAAATCTTTAATAGGACACAACAACTAAACTCAAAGATTTAAGTTCCGTGGCCAAGGAAGGTCTACACTAAGAAAACAGCATGGTGGCAAGTTGGGGAAAACCGTAGCACGCTTCATGAAAAAAAGGGAAAAACAGTGCTCCTCTTAAGTATCAGGATGACAAAAGGTGTTCTGTGAAATGTATCACTTTTTCTTCATTAAAATTCTTAAAAAGAAGAGAGGGTTATTTTTTCTCTAAAAAAGTTGTACTTGTTTTTCTGTAGTATTTTAGTCATTCCTCTTAAAAACAGGAAACTTACAAGAAATCTGCCGTCATTAGTTCCAATTTAGGAATCTTGCCAATAGCTATTTGAGAGAAAAAAGAAGCGAGGAAAAAATGACTGTGTTTGCAGTTAACTAAGCCAAGTAAGTTAATGTTGAGAGAAACCCCAGTTTCTTCAACTTTGAAATACAGATAAAACATTCGCCTCCCAGGATAGTGTGAGAGATTGAAATAGAATGATTGGCAGAGTACTTTTTAAGTCATGAAGTCCTATGTCAACAGAAAGGAGATACTGCTTGTATGAAATTTCAACCATCCATTCACTCATCTATCTATCCTTCCATCCTCCCTCCACCCTTCCCCCCATCCCTCCACCCTTCCATCCATCCAACCATCCATCCCTTGTCCATCCTTCTATCCATCCTTCCACCCATCCTTCCAACACTCTTCCACCCTTCCCCCCATCCCTCCACCCATCCATCCAATACTCTTCCACTCTTCCACCCATTCCTCTATCATCACTCTTCCATCCATCCATCCATCCTTCCATCTATCGAACACTCTTCCATCCATTAACCTATCATCACTCTTTCATCCATCCATTCTTCCATCTATCCATCATTCTTCCATCCACCATCACTTGTTCATCCTTCTATCCATTCATCCATCCATCACTTTCATCCATCCATCCATCATCCATCATCCATCATTGCTCTTTCATCCATCCATCCATCCACTCTTCCATTCAGCACTCTTCCATCCATTGATCCATCCATCACTCTTTCATCCATCCATCCATCCACTCATCCATCCACTCTTCCATCCCTTCATCCATCATTGCTCTTTCATCCATCCATCCACTCTTTCATTCAGCACTCTTCCATCCATTGATCCATCCATCACTCTTTCATCCATCCATCCATCCATCCATCCATCCACTCATCCATCCACTCTTCCATCCAACACTCTTCCATCCCTTCATCCATCATTGCTCTTTCATCCATCCATCCACTCTTCCATTCAACACTCTTCCAACCATTCATCCATCCATCCATCACTCTTTCATCCATCCATCCACCCATCCATCCATCCATCCATCCATCCAACACTTTACCATCCATTCATCCATCATTGCTCTTTCATCCATCCATCCACCCTCCCATCCATCCATCCATCATGCTTCCATCCTTCCATCTATTCATCCACCCTTTTGTCCACTTACCCATCCATCCTTCTAGCCATCTTTCATCTAACCACCCATCCATCTACTCACCCACCTATTTGCCCAAGGAGCCATCTATCCACCCACCCACTAACCCACTCACCCACCCACCTATACACCAATCCATCCATGAAACCATCTAGCCATTCACTTCCAGCTCCTGCACTGAGGGGCAAACAAGGTGTGAGCAAAAATTGCCACAGTCCCTGCTTTCGAGAAGTGTCCAGTCAAGTGGAGGAACTGCCATCAGACAACGATGTCCTCCAAACAGACAGCCCCAAACTGTGTTAAGTGCTATGAATAAAACACTAAGGAAACTCTGAGAGGGATAGGGTGGAATTGACTAGGCCTGGGGGAGTAAGGAAGACCTTCTTGAGGACGTCGTATGTGGCTAAGATGTGCAGGGTGTCCAGGGGTCAAAGGGTCATGGTGTCCTGAATGCTGAGTAGGTGGGCTGGCTTTCACCTACCAGCACTGCATGGGCAATATTAGTCTTTTCCTCCTGCTGGGTATCTTGGTTTCTTTCCCCCAGTTTCTTTTTCTTATAAACTGCAGTCTTTGATGGTATTTGTGACAATCACTACTTGTTTCTCCTAGATTGTGTCCTAGAGGTATCTTTCAGAAAGGAAATGGCAAATTCAGAGCGTTGAGGGGAGAAAAGGGTTGGGTAGCTTCTGGCACATGCTACGATGCTTTTGCACACATGTGGAATAAGTTCACAGCCTTGGCAGCAAAAGGCTGGCGTGCCCGCCACTCACGACCCTGCCAAGGGTCTTGCTCAGTGTTTGTATTTATTTTGGCGTGTGACAGTACTTTCAAGCTGTTCTAATTCATTAATTTTTTAGAGATTTTTTTTTTTTTTTCTGTAGGGTACATGTGCTCACCAGAGAGACAGAAAACGAGAAATCATTCCCCAGGGGGGATGGCCATGCTGCAATCCCTTCTCCTCCATTCTCCTCTCGGGATCTTGGGCACATACACACACACACCCGGTGTAAGTTTCAAGCTGCCGGGTTTGAGACTTGAACTGTGGTCAACCACGTGGGAATCCAGCGACGTAACCATTATGCCATCTGCTGGTCTCTGTTTTAATTAATTTATTTTTATTGCTTTTAAAGAATTATTTAATTTAATATTTATTATTATTATTATTATTTTATTTGACCACAGAGAGAAAGAGAAAGTGAGAAAGCAAGTTGCCAGGTCTTGAACTTGAACTTCAGTCGACCATGTAGGAGTCCAGTGCTTTAACCACCATGACGCCTGCTGGCCTCTCAAGTTACTTTAATTTAAATGTCTGTAATTGCCAGTAAGATTGCATGCATTTCCATGCCGTGGTTTACTGTGGGTTTCCTTATATGTAAATGAACTGTTTCTTTTTTTTTCAGACTTCTTACCCAATGGAATCTGTGAGTGATATGATGGCCAGGGTGTAAGCCTGGCCTGGTCACTGCTGAGTCCCAGGGATCTGGCAGGTGATCCATAAACTCTGGCTGAATTAAAGTCGATCATCAGGTTGGCCTTGAAGCCTGTAGTTAAGGAGCCAGATCCCATATGGCTGACTGTGGTTCGATCCTGGCCCAGTGGTTTGAAAAACGTGCTGGGTATATGTGCTTGCGTGCCCTGAATCCCGATAGGATGGAGGAGTGGAGAAGAGATTGCAGGATGGCTGTGCCCCTTTGGGGGGTGTTTTCTCCCTTTTTCTCTCTCACCAGAGCACACAGGCCCTTTGGCAGTTATAAAATAAATTCGACCATCGATACACATCTAAATGTATCAATGATCTATTTCATATTATTATTACTTTTTCTTTATCATTCTTTTAGTAAGAGAGATTTTTGTTATAGGGTGAGTTCGCTCACTGAAGAGACAGAGAGAGAGAGAGACAGAAAGAGAGAGAAAGAGAAAGCAAGAAGCCACCTCCAGGGGGCGGGGATGGCCACACCACAATCCCTTCCCCTCCATCCTCCTCTCGGGATTTTGGGCACGCACGCACACGCGCCCGGTGTGATTCATAAGCCACCAGGTCCAGGCCTTGAACCGTGTAGTCGACCATGTGGGATCTGCCTTAACCACCATGCTACCTGGCTGGCCCTGCACCCCCAACTGGGTTTTGACATTGCTGTCTACTCCCAGCCTCCAGCCAGCCCCAGATTAGGGGCACAGACATGCCTGCCATACTCAGAGAGGTCTCTGGACACAAACCTGGAACCTTCTCTGTGAGTCAGCCTGACAGAGCGTCCCATTTTCCTGCTATGTCAGATCCCAAACTCATTATGGACTTTTTTTTAAAAGAGAATTATTTATTTGGGGCCAGCAGATGGCATAGCACTTATGCCGCAGGACTCTCACATGGCTGATGGAGGTTCGAGTCCCAGACCCGGTGGCTTGAAAATCACACTGCGTGTGTGTGCATGTGTGCCCAAGATCCTGGGAGGAGAATGGAGGAAAAGGGATTAGGGTGTGGCCCTCCCCACCCCAGGGGGTGATTTCTTACTTTTCCTCTCACTGTCTCTGTCTCTCTCTGGTGAGCACACACACCCTACGACAAAACCTCTTAAAAAAGAATTATTTATTTAATTTTAGTTATTTTTATTTAAGCTGCTCTAAGGCATATATGGTCACCAGAGAGAGACAGAGAGAAAGTGTGAAGGTAAGCCGCCAGATCTAGGACTTGAACTGCAGTTGGCCATGTGGGAGTCCAGCACCTTAACCACTACCATGTCCACCATGCCATCCGCTGGTCCCCATTATGATCCTTTTTTTTTTTTTTTTTGAGACAGATTTTTGCCATAGGGTGTGTGCTCCCAGACTCAAAGTGAGAAATTACCCCCCAGGGAGGATGGCCATGCCACAATCCCTTCTCCTCCATTCTCCTCTTGGAATTTGGGGCATGCACGCACATGTGTTCGATGTGAGTTTTAAGTTGCCGAGTCCGGGACCCGAACCATGGCAGACTAAGTGGGAGTCCAGCGCCTTAACTGCCACACCATTTGTTGGTCCTCCATTAGAGCCTTTTAAAAGGAAATGAATCATTTCCACATTGGGCGTTTCAAAGTTCATTTCGGCTCTCATCTGCTTCCAACATGCAAACAGCCCAGCCCGTCCTCTGGCCTGGCCTTAGCTGCTGACCAGGTGTGGACGTTGTGGTTATTCCAGGACTCCGTCAGCCCCTTCCTGGCATTTCTGGGTTTCCCTGTTCCTTTCTGGTGTGACACCATCAAAGCCACACAGCTCGACAAGGACAGGATGTTCACTCACTGGCTGCCCCATTGGGCAACCATCTGGCGGCTTTGGAAGAGCAGTGGCTTTGGCCAGGCCAGACTTGGCTTCCCTTTTGTTCTTTAAAGAGCATCCAAGCAGCCCAGACCATGCGCTGTGGCCTCTGGAACCTTCTTTATCCAAACACCGACAAAAACCCAAGAAGTCAGCCATTGCCAGTGGTAAATAAACACGGGCTTCTCTGCAGTTCCCTGTCTTCCTGTAGTGGATTCCGGCAGCCTGGGAGCCATGGCTGGCTGGCCAGGAACAGGCAGGAAGGTGGCTGTCCCTTGACTGGTCCCCACTTAAAACACCGATGAGTTGGAGCCAGCAGGTGGCACTAGACTCCCATACGGCTGACTATGGTTCAAGTCTTGGACCTGGCAGCTTGAACATCATGCCGGGCTCGTGTGTGCGCGTGCCCAAAGTCCCAGGAGGAGAATGGAGGAGACGGGATTGTGGTGTGGGCATCCCCTCAGGGGGTGACTTCTCACTTTCCCTCTCTTGGTCTCTCTCTGGCAAGCGCATGCACCCTATAGCAAAAACCTTAAAGAATAATAATACAGAGGCCAGCAGATGGCGTAATGGCTACATCGCTGGACTCCCATGTAGTCGACTGTGGTTCGAGTCCTGGACCCGGTGGCTTAAACTCACGCCGGGTGCGTGTGTGTGCGTGCCCAAGATCCCGAGAGGAGAATGGAGGAGAAGGGATTGCGGCGTGGCCATCCCCCCTGGGGCGTGATTTCTCGCTTTCTGTCTCTCTGTCTTTCTGGTGAACACACGCGCCCTATAGCAAAAACCTCTCCAAAAAAAAAAAATAATAATAGTACAGGGGGCCAGCAGGTCACATAGTGGTTACAGCACTGCACTCCCATATGGTTGACCACAGTTCAAGTCCTAGACCCAGCAGCTTGAAAATTACAGCGAGCACATGTGTGTGCATGCCGAAATCCTAGGAGAAAAATGGAGAAGGGATTGTGGCACGTCCGTCCCACCCGGTGGCTGATTTCTCACTTTCCCTCTCTGTTTCTCTCCAGCGAGCACATGCACCCTATGGCAAAGACTAAAATAATAATAATAATAATAATAATAATAATAATGATATTGATGATCTGGCTGACGGAAGAAGCAGAGTACAAACACATGAAGGACAGGGTGGCACTGGGATGAACACCCGACACGTCACCTGCTGGCCCGACTCCCTGCTGCGTTAGTACCAGAGGCTACCACTGTCACCTGTGGCCTGGTCACCCGTGCCCTGGTGGGATGGTTACTCGGTTGCTGCTACCACAATGCCGGCTAAGTCCAGGAACCTTTCTGGCCATGTGTCATGTCAGCAAAACACTCTCCCTTCCCCCCATAGGATGAATGCACTGGCCAGAGAGAGACAGAGAGACCGAAAGAGAAAGAAAGAAATCCCCCCACACACAACCCCGCCAGGGCCAGCAGGTCAGTGTGGTGGGTAAGGTGCTAGATTCCTACATGGCCGACCATGGCTGGAGTCCTGGACCTGGTGGCTTGAAAAGTTCGTCGGCTGCTTATGTATGCGTGCTCCAAATTCCAAGTGGAGAATGGAGGAGAAGGGATTGTGGCATGGCCATCCCCCCGGCAGTGATTTCTTACTTTCTCTCTCGCTGTCTCTGTGTCTCTCTCGGACAAGCACAAGGACCTTATGGCAAAAACCTTAAACAAACAAACAAAGAAGAAATCACCCCTTACGGGAGATGGCCACGCTGCAATCCCTTCTCCTCCATTCTCCTGCAGGGATTTTGGGCACGCACGCACACGCGCCCGGCATGCCTTTCATTTGAACCGTGCAGTCCGACTAGGGGGACCCAACTGCCTTAACCTCCACACCACTTGGCTGGACCACTTTTTTTTTTTTTTTTTTTTTTGAAATGTACTACTGGACACATGCACTCTCTGGAGAGAGACAGACAGAGAGATAAGGAAAGTGGAAAGGCAAGCCCCATGGAGGAAGGCCACACAGTCATCCCTTAGACCTCCATTCTCCTCTTAGAATTTTGCACACACGCCCACAAGCTCCTGGAGTTGCTTTTATTAAAAATATATTATTATATTTTTAAATTATTTAATATTATGTGTTTTTTTGGTGGGGAGAGGTTTTTGCTATAGGGCGCGTGCGTTTGCCAGACGGACAGAGAGAGACAGAGACACAGAAAGCGAGAAATCACCCCCTAGAGGGGATGGCCATGCCACAATCCCTTCTTCATTCTCCTCTTGGGATCTTGGGCACGCACGCACACACGCCTGGCGTGAGTTTAGGCCACCAGGTCTGGGACTCGAACCGCGGTTGACTACATGGGAGTCCAGCGACATAACCGTTATGACAAATGCTGGTCCCAATATTTATTGTTATTATTATTATTATTTCAATTTGTCCATAGAGTGACAGAGAGAGAGGGAGAGTAAGAAAGCAAGCCTCCAGATCCGGGACTCAAACCAAGGTCGGCTGTATGGGAGTCCAGTGCCCTAACCACCATGCTACCCCGGCCGGCCCCACATGGAGACTTTTTCAAGGGACTAGATTCAGGGCTCGAACCACGGTTGGCCTTGTGGAATCCAGCACCTTAATCACCACGCTACTGGCTGGCCCACAAAGCATCTATTTAATGCCCATCCTTGTCTAATATTCAGAACCAAAAATGGCGGCTCCAGCCCACTGGATACCTGGGAAGACAGGACACTTACCTCTGGCTCTTGAGTCATGGCTCCTGAATGCTAGTCCCCCCTGGTCCCCTCTCCTCTCTCGTACAATTGAGAAAGATTGTGGCTTCACAGGCTGGAGGTTAAAGAGTAACCCCCCTCCAAGGTACTTGCCTTTGAAATTCACTTGAATTATAAAAAAACAAAACAAAACAAAAACCACCTGCTTTGGGGAAGTCCGAGTTGTCTTTATGACTCAAGCTATGCTGAAATTTCATTTTCTCTTCTGATTCTAACCCAAAGAGCCAACAAGTGGAAAAGCAACAGTACCTTGTATTCGTCCCCTCATTCGCAAAACACAACGATCATTGCTAAGTACCACGCCACCCTCAGCACACGTGGCAGGACCACGCACAGCGAAGAATGCACAGATGCCAACCATTTTTGCTTTTCGACTTATGCCAAAGAACTCCAAGCCACTGGACTCTTGGAATTATTTGTTTAATTTTATTAATTATTATTGTTAGAGAAATTTTTGCTATAGGGTATGTCTCAGCTAGAGAGACAGAGAGACAGAAAGTGAGAAATCACCCCCCAGGGGGGATGGCCACGCCGCAATCCCTTCTCCTCCATTCTCCTCTCGGGATCTTGGGTACACACGCACATGTGCCCGGAGAAAGTTTTAAGCTTCCAGGTCTGGGACTCGAACTGCAGTCAGCTATGTGGGGGTCCAGCAACGTGATCATTACACCATCTGCTGATCCCAAGTCATTATTATTTTTTAATTTGCTATAGGGTATGTGTACTCACCAGAGACAAGGTGGGTAAAAGTGAGAAATCACCCCCTAGAGGAGGTGGCCATGCCACAATCCCTTCTCCTTCAGTTCTCTTCTTGGGGTTTTGGGCACACACACACACACACACACACACACCTCCCCTTCCCCCGTGTGACTTTTAAGCCACTGAGTCTGGTTCTCCAACTACAGTTGACCATTTGGAAGTCTAGTTCTTAACCACTACGCCACCTGCTGGTCCTGACATAATCTCACATCTTTGTAATAGCGCCAGCAGGTGGCGTGGTGATTAAGGGCGCTGGACTCCCACAAGGCTAGGTGTGGGTCAAGTTCCGGACTTGGTGGCTTGCTTTCTCACTTTCTCTCTCTCTGGTCAAGTTAAAAATAAGTAAATAAAGTTAAATAAAATAATTCTAAAAAAAAAAAAAAAAAAAAAAAAGATAACAGACAAAAGAAGACTAAGGGATTGGGAAAAATATTGTCAATAGAAACAAGGGCTAAAAATCACTAATATACTGGGCCAGCGGGTGGGATGGTGGTTGGGGCACTGGATCCAACATGATTCTGTGGTTCAAGTCCTGGACCCAGCAGCTTGAGAATCCCAAGAGGAGAAGATAAGTGAAGAGATTGTGTCATGGCCAGCCCCCCCTGGGGAGCTCTTTCACACTTTCTCTCTTCTTTCTGTGTCTCTCTCCCCAGAGAGTACACATGCCCTTGGGTAAAAACCTTAAAAAAAAAAAAAAAGAAAAAGAAAAAGATAGATTGACTATAGAGCCAGCCTGTGGCATGGTGGTTAAGGTGGCTGGATCCTACATGGCCGACTTCATGGTTCGAGTCCTGGATGGAGCTATTGAGGAACACACTGGGCATTTGTCTATGTTCTCAGGATCCTGAAAGGAGGAAAAAATTGGAAACGGGACTGTGGTGTGACCGTTCCCCATAGGAGGGGGGCGCTCTCTCACTTACACTTTCTCTCTTTTTCCCTGGCAAGTTTATACACCCTCTGGGAAAATTATGGAAAAAAAAGATAAGATACGTCGACTATAGCTTTAAGGCCCATATAGAAAAGAAGGGGTTATAGTTACATCGTTCTAGAGGGAGTCTATTGCAGGGCATTACATTTAAAAATCCAACCTGATGACGATCTAGACAATCCAATACTAGTTTTTGTTATCAGAGTGGAAAACTACGGGCCAGCTGAAGGCGCAGTAACACAATCTTTTATGATTTGGGACACACGTGGAAAAGTCCCAGGTTTGCGGTCCAAGTCACCCTATGCACACTGAGCTTGTGCACACGTGTGCCCGTGAAGTGGGCAGGCTGGGGGTGGGAATGGATGGCAGTGTGAGGACTTGGTTGAGAGTGCATCTTTCTCTCTAAAGAAATAAACTTTTTCTTTTCCTTTTTCTTTCTTTTCTTTTCTTTTTTCTTTTATTTTCTTCTCTTCCCTTCTCTTCTTTCCTTTCCTTTTCCTTCCTTCCTTCCTTTTGTTTTTGGAGAGGTTTTTGCTATAGGGTGCGTGCACTCGCCAGAAAGACAGAGAGAGACATAGAGACAGAAAGCGAGAAATCACCCCCCGGGGGGATGGCCACGCCGCAATCCCTTCTCCTCCATTCTCCTCTCGGGATCTTGGGCAAGCACGCACACGAGCCCGGTGTGACTTTAAGTCACCGGGTCTGGGACTCGAACCGTGTTTGGCATGGGATCCCAGCGACATAGCCTTTACGCTAAATGCTAGTCCCCTTTTCTTCCTTTTTTTTTTTTTTTTTTTTTTTTTTTTTTGTTGCTATAGGGTGTGTGCACTCACCAGAGAGAGCGGGAAAGAGAGAGAGAGAGAGAGAGAGAGAGAGAGAGAGAGAGAGAGAATGGGAAGGTGAGAAATCACCCCCCAAGGGGGACAGCCATGCCACGGTCCCTTCTTTTCCACTCTTCTTTCAGGATCTTGGGCATGCACATACATGTGCCCAGCGTGATTTTCAAGCCACCAGGTCTGGGATTTGAACCACTCATCCAGCCATGTAGGATCCAATGCCTTAACTTCCGTACCACCCGCTGGCCTGAGTCATCATTTTAAATACATCTCGGTTGTTTCTCACTTGTTAGAAGGAGGTAAACTCATCTAACTGTTCATCATTTACAACTTCAAGAAAGGACATGTTAGGAAGAAATGCTTAAGAGGATGACACAGTTAACCAGTTTGGGAAAAAGGCCAGGGACACCTCGAGAAAATCTATGAAACCCAGAGTTCCGACCCCACCCCATGAAGCAGTGACTACCCACCGTTTTCCCCAGATAGCTGCCGGGCAAGGCACTGGCTTCGATGAAGTATTTCCGGAGGAGGTGCTTGCTGGGGTCAGGACTGTCCAGTAAGATGTAGGAGCAGAAAAAGGCGCCATGGCGGAGCAGGAATATGGCAATGTCTTCATTCCCTGCGGGGACAGCCATGGACAGTTCAGGGCATTCGGAGGTAGCAGGTGTCCCCAGACATCCAAGGGGTGGAGCCCAGGACGTGGAAAGAAAACTGAAAGGGTGCTTGGCCACTTCCCTCGACCCATCAAGTTCCTTGAGCAGGAGATGTTTTGTGGGACTTTGCCCTTTTGACTGAGTCACTGAACGGTCCTGTTGGCCACAGCTGGTCCCTGTCACTGAAATCCCCTCGTAGAGGGGCATGACATGGGACCCACGGAGGGTGCAGGTGTTTTGAGAAAGAAAGAGAAACAGAAGCTGCAAAGTCTCCCCACAACGTGACATGGGAGACACCTCCAGAGACCGGGGCGGGGACGCCAGGGTGGCACCCACCTGACTTCATGGCCGTGTAGAGCGGCAAACGCTCGATGACCGGAAACTCGTTGTTCCTGACCGCGTAGCTCTCCGGGTCCGCCCCGTGTGTCAGGACCAGGAGCTTCACGACTCCCAGGTGGCCCCGCTGGCACGCCAAGGCCAGCATCCAGTTCAGAAGCCGCTGGGGGGCTGGGACCTGGGGGGACCACAGGACTAAGGGTGAGTGTCGCTGATGGGAACCAGCAGCTCCCGCTCTAGTCTTCCCTTTGAGTGTCAATACACCGAGGAGTCTCTTGGACCAGCAGGTGGCGTGGTGGTTAAGGTGCTGGAAACTCCCACATGGCTGACCACGGTTCAAGTCCTGGACCTGGTGGCTTGCTTTCTCACTTTCTCTCTTTTTTTCTCTGTTTCTCTCTGGTCAAATTAAAATAAATGATGGGACCAGCAGTTAACGTAATGGCTATGTCGCTGAACTCCCATGTGGTCGACCGCGGTTCGAGTCCCGGACCCGGTGGCTTAAAACTCATGCTGGGCGCGTGTGCGTGCGTGCCCAAGATCCCGAGAGGAGAATGGAGGAGAAGGGATTGCAGCATGGCCATCCCCCCTGGGGTGTGATTTCTCGCTTTCTGTCTCTCTGTCTCTCTCTGTCTGTCTGGTGAGCACATGTGCCCTATAGCAAAAACCTCTCCAAAAAAATAATAAATTAATTAAAATAAATGAATGCATAAATAAAATTAAATAAACAATTATTAAAAAAAAAGAAAGTCATTTGTGCTAAATTGGTGGTGTAGACTAACCCCACTGAATCACACACTCCCTTATTATTATACATGCATCTGCAGAATTCAAAACAGCATACATAGGGGTGGGTAGATAGCATGGTGGTTAAGGCGCTGGACTCCCACACGGCCAACTAGAGTTCGAGTCCCAGACCTGGTGGCTTGCTTTCTCACTATCCCTTTGTTGCTCTCTGATTAGTGCATGTGCTCTATAGCAAATTTTAAAAATACTAATAAATAAAATTAAATAATTTTTTGAGAGGTTTTTGCTATAGACGCGTGCGCTCGCCAGACAGACAGAGAGAGACAGAGATAGAAAGCGAAAAATCACCCCCCATGGGGGATGGCCACGCCGCAATCCCTTCTCCTCCATTCTCCTCTCGGGATCTTAGGCATGCACGCACACGCGCCCGGCGTGAGTTTTAAGTCACCGGGTCCAGGACGCGAATTGCGGTCGACTATGTGGGAGTCCAGCGACATAGCCATTACGCTAACTGCTGGTTCCCAAATTAAATAATTTTTTTGAGAGTTTTGGTATAAGGTATGTGTGGTCACTGGAAAAACAGACAGCAAAAAAACACCCCCACCATCCTGGGGGATGGCCAAGCTACAATCCGTTCTCCTGGAATTTTGGGAGCACATACACATACACCTGGTTTAGTCTCAAGCCACCAGGTTTGAGACTTGAACCGTCGTCGGCCATGTGGGAGTCTAGAACCTTAACCACTACTCTACCTGCTGGCCCTTAAATAAGTAATGAATTATTATTATTATTTTTTAAAAAGCTCTATACACAGTGTGATCTTAACTGGATAATTTTTTAAAATGTGTACATGAAAATAAGACTAGAAAGAATGAAGCCAGTGTTGCAGTATCATCTGTGGGTAGCGGGGTTCTGAACACCCACCTTATCCTTTCCACATTCCCTGCTCTGACCACACTCCCAGGAAGTATTACACCCAAGAGGAAAGTTTCCAAGACCCAGCATGTGGCATAGTGGTTACGGCTTTCGACTTCCACACGGACAACTGCGGTTGGAGGCCCAGACCTGGTGGCTTGAAAATCACGCCGGGGGGTGTGCATGTGTGTGCCCAAGATCCCAGGAAAAGAATGAAGGAGAAAGGGTTGCGGCATGGCCATGCCTCCTGGGGGTTGATTTCTCAGTCTTCCTCTCACTGTCTCTGTCTTACTCTCTGGCAAGTGTATGAGCCCTATGGCAAAAAACCCTAAAAAAAAAAAAAAAAAAAAAAAAAAAGAGGCTTCAGATATAGGCAGTTTAGGGTTAAAATATTTTAGCTGTTTAATTTTGGACACATTTATTTCCTTCTTTTTTGTTTTTAGTTTTTGCTGCAGGACGCGTGCACGTGACGGAGAGAAACTGAGAAATCACCTTCAGGGAGGCTGGGCACTTGCAATCCCTTCTCCTTCATTCTTCTTGAGTTTTTATCCATACATGTGACACACTTGTTGTGATTTTCAAGCTGCTGGGTCCGGGACTCGAACACACAGCCTTGTGGAATCAAGCCACCTTATCCTCGATGCCACCTGCTGGCCTTGGACAAATTTCTTAACCACTCTCTACCCCAGGGGACCAGTTGGTAAAATGAGAATAATATTCATTTTCCAAATTTAATATGAGGATTACATAATGTATGCTGAGTGGATCTAAAATCCTAACCGATTACGTCATGTCATTAAGTAATTAGAGCACTAACACTTTTTTGGCATTTCTAAATGAACTGCAATATACATTTATTACTTTCATAAGTAATATATTTTTTTTTGGAGAGGTTTTCGCTATAGGGCGCGTGTGCTCGCCAGACAGAGAGAGACATTAGAGACAGAAAGTGAGAAATCACCCCCCGGGGGGATGGCCACGCCGCAATCCCTTCTCCTCCATTCTCCACTCGGGATCTTGGGCACGCATGAACACGCGCCCGGCGTGAGTTTTAAGCCACGTGGTCCGGGACGCGAACCGCGGTCGACTACGTGGGAGTCCAGCGACATAGCCATTATGCTAACTGCTGGTCCCTGATAAGTAATATTATGAAAGGCAAGGCCAACAGGTTGATATGGAGAGGCCCGGAAGTTGGGAATAACCCAAGGCCGGTATTGCAGAAACTTTCCATTCCTCTGCGAACTTACCGTCCCTCCCTTGACCAATAAAAGTAACCTGAGACCTTGGGAAGTTAGACTCCCTGCTTCTCTGCTACTTTCCTTTTTTTTTTTTTTTTTTTTGGAGAGGTTTTTCGCTATAAGGCGCGTGCGCTCGCCAGACAGACAGAGAGACACATAAAGACAGAAAGCGAGAAATCACCCCCCAGGGGGGATGGTCACGCCGCAATCCCTTCTCCTCCATTCTCCTCTCGGGATCTTGGGCACGCACGCACACGCGCCCGGCGTGAGTTGTAAGCCACCGGGTCCGAGACGCGAACCGCGGTCGACTACGTGAGAGTCCAGCGACATAGCCATTACGCTAACTGCTGGTTCCCTCTGCTACTTTCCTTTTTAGCAAATCCTGGGCCCCTTCCCTGATAGGATACCTCTAGCATGCTGAGACTCCCCTTCCCCAACTTCCCCATAAAAGACTGTGCCCAACTCTCCCCGGGGCTGGAGACTCACAGTGTTAATGCCTCTGTGCCCGTTGACGTAATAAAGAGTTCTCCTTTCTCTCCTGAGTGCCTTGGTGTCTGTTTTTTGGCCACAAGGTGGCATGGTGGTTAAGGAGCCGGGACACCCACATGGTCAAATGTGGTTTGAGTCCCAGACCTGGTGGCTTGCTTTTTCACTTTCCCTCTGTCTCTCTCTCTCTCTGCCTCTCTCTGGTGAGCACATGTATCCTATGGCAAAATAAAAATGATAATAAGTAAAATTAAATAAATACTTTTTAAAAAGATGACACTTCAAAATGATGATTTTAAAAAGTCATAATAATATGAAAAACATTGAAGAAAGAAGTAGACCTAACTCTCTAACCTAAAATCCTTAAGACTTGGGACCAGCAGATGGCGTAATGGTTATGTGGCTGGACTCTCACATAGTCCACCTGCAGTTCAAGGCCCAAACCTGGCGGATTAAAACTCACACTAGGCTCACGTGCATACATGTCCAAAATCCCGAGAGGAGAATGGAGGAGAGGGATTGAGGCATGGCCATCACCCAGGGGTGGTGATTTCTCGCTTTCTGTCTCCCCATCTCTCAGGCAAGTGCGCATGCCCTATAGCAAAAATCTCTCTTAAAAACAAACAAAACAAGGGAACCAGCAGTTAGCGTAAGGGCTATGTCACTGGACTCCCACGTAGTCGACCGCGGTTCGCGTCTCGGACCCGGTGGCTTACAACTCACGCCGGGCGCGTGTGCGTGCGTGCCCAAGATCCCGAGAGGAGAATGGAGGAGAAGGGATTGCGGCGTGGCCATCCCCCCTGGGGGGTGATTTCTCGCTTTCTGTCTCTATGTCTCTCTCTGTCTGTCTGGCGAGCGCACGCGTCCTATAGTGAAAAAAAAACCTCTCCAAAAAAAAAAAAAAAAACCAAACAAAACAAAACAAAACAAACTTTAAGACTTACTCCCGGAAAGAACCGCCTACTTAATTCCAGGATGAAATAACACTTAGCACATCGCATGAACAGGGATGGCGTGGGCGGAAGTGTTCCAATATCTTCGAGTTCAAAATAGTGCAATGTCTTTTGGATCTAGTTGCCATGGAAAAATGACCTCATCTTTTGCGTTGACACTTCCCATCTGCATCATAAATATTGTCTCATTTCCAGGGGTAGAAAATCCTTAGGGACTAAAGGACTCTCAAGCATGGAGAAAGAGACTCCTCTCCATGATAGAAAAATGATCAGGAAATAGAGTTCAAGACAGCAAGGATTAAAATTCACCAAATAAGACACCAGGGGACAGTGCCTGAGCTAAAGGCACGATAGGTAAACGTCCTTCTCTCTCTTTTTTTAAAAATAGATTATTTTTTGGTATAGGACACATGTGTTCATTGGAGAGACAGAGAGAGACAGAGACAGAAAGCAAGAAATCACCCCCCCCAAGGGGGATGGCCATGCCGCAGTCCCTGCTCCTCCATTCTCCTCTCGGGATTTTGAGCACACACGTACATGCACCTGGCATGAGTCTGAAGCCTCTGGGTCTAGGACTCGAACCGCAGTTGGCCATGTAGGATTCCAGCCACGTAGCCATTACGCCATCTGCTGGTTCTATCCTCTTCTCTCTTTATCGTTAACCATATGAATGATTCAGAGTTTTGAACAGCAAATAAGGGCCAGCAGGTGGTGTGAGGTTAAGGTAGCTGGATATCACATGGCCAGCTGGGTGATTCAAGTCCCAGACTCAGTAGCTTAAAAAACACACTGGCCATGGGTGAGTGTGTGCCCCAAATCCTGAAATGAGAATGGAGGAGAAGGGACTGGGGCATGGCCATTCCCCTGGGGGAGTGATTTTGTACTCTTTCTGGTAAGTGCACATGCTCTGTAGCAAAAATCTAAAAATAAGAAAACAAATAAACAAACAAACAAACAAAACACTATGCAGTACAAGGCTGACCCGATGAGAAGGTTCCGGGTTCAGGTCCAGAGACCCCTTCTAAATACGCCAGGCACACTTACACCCATCATCTGGGCTGGTCGAACCTAGGGATGGGTTGCAGGGTCACATCCAGTTGGAGGCGCTGTTTCTCTGTCTCATTTGCTTATGTAAGAAATAAATGGAAAACAAACAAAGAAACAAACAAAAAACCTTGATAAAATGGGGAACTGGGACCAGCAGATGGCATAATGGCTGCGTCGCTGAACTCCCATGTAGCTGACTGCGGTTTGAGTCCCGGACCTGGTGGCTTAAACTCATGCCAGGCGCGTGTGCGTGCGTGCCCAAGATCCCGAGAGGAGAATGGAGGAGAAGGGATTGCGGTGTCGCCATCCCCCCTGGGGGGTGATTTCTCGCTTTCTGTCTCTCTGTCTCTGTCTTTCTGGGTGAGCATACGTGCCTTATAGCAAAAACCTCTCCAAAGGGGGAAAACAAATGGGGCACTATTTTTTAAAAAAAGGAGATTTTTAGGGCAGGGAAACTCTTTTATGTTTTGACATTTGTCACTAGGTATTTGTCAGACTCATAGAACATATAACGGAAAGAATAAACCCTAATGAAATCTATGACTTCACTTAGTAATAACGTATCAGTATTGGTTTGTTGGTTGTAACAAGTAAGACCACGCTGACGAAATATAGGTAAGAGGGGAACCTCCACGGTAAGGATGCAGATGAGAACTCTTACCAATTTTTCAAGAAATCCTATCCATTTTTTGGTCAATCTAAAACTGCTCTAAAAATCTTGAATTTATTCATTAAATTTGGAAAGCAACGTGGGGGTTAGCAGGTGGTAATGTGGTTAAGGCAATGGACTCCCACATGGCCGACTGCGGTTCAAAATCTGGACTGGGCAGCTTGCATTCTTGCTTTCCCTCTCTCTCGCTATCTCTGTCTCTCTCTAGTGAGTGTGCAGGCTCTATTGCAATTTTTTAAAAAATAATAGTACTAGGTAAAATTAAATAGATAATTCTTTAAAGAAAATAAAAATTATAAAGTAATGTTGGGGTGGCCAGCAGGTGACTTAACAGTTATAATACTGGACTCCCACATGGCTGACTGGCTGTTTGAGCCTTGGAATTATGGCATGGCCATCCTCCCAAGGGGTGATTTCTCAGTTTCCCTCTCTCTGCCTCTTTCTGTCTCTCTCTGGTGAGCATACGTGCCTTACAGCAACACCTAAAAATCAAACAGACCCCCTCCAAAAAAAAAAAAATGTTGGGGCCAGCAGATGGCATGGTGGTTAAGGTACTGAACTCTCACACGGAACACCATGGTTCAAGTTCCAGACCGGGAGCTTGAAAATCCCACCAGTGAGCGGTGGTGGGGCCAGCAGGTGGCATGGTGTGTAAGGTGCTGGACTCCCACATGGTGGGCTATGGTTCAAGTCCCCGACCTGGCGACCAGGCATGTGTGCATGCCCTAAAATACTGAGAGGAGAAGGGATTGTGGTGCGGCCATCACCCTGCTGGGTGATTTCTCACTTCCCCTCTCTCTGTGTCTGTCTCTCTCCAGGGAGGGTACATGCTTTATGGCAAAAACCTAAAAAGAAAAAGAAAAAGAAAAAAGCCATGTTGATCCCTATTCTCTCTCTCTTTTATTTTTTTTGGAGAGGATTTTGCTATAGGGTGCGTGTGCTCGCCAGCCAAACAGAGACAGAGAGACAGAAAGCGAGAAATCACTCCCCAGGGGGGATGGTCACGCCGCAATCCCTTCTCCTCCATTCTCCTCTCGGGATCTTGGGCACGCATGCACACGCGCCCAGCGTGAATTTTAAGCCACCGGGTCCGGGACGTGAACCGTGGTCAACTACATGGGAGTCCAACGACATAGCCATTACGCTAACTGCTGGTCCCATTGATCCCTATTCTCTATCAAAGACAGTGTGGGAGAATTTCCCTCGGGATAATGGGAAAGAGACGGGGTGTGGGGCAGCCACTGACAGACAGTCCTCACTTGGTGTGGGTTGGGTGAGCCCAGTTGTGAAGCCCATAGGTGGTGAAAGCGTGAAGAAGTGGGTATTTGTGGGCGCAGTGTAAGAAGCAGGGGTCCTGGACAGTGATGAGGAGCTCACGACCATAATCTACCTGGTAAGGACTCCAGCAGCTCCTGCACGACCTCGGTGTGCCCAAAGTGGGCAGCCACCACGGCCGGGTTGTCATCGGTGGGCTCCGTGGGCAGCTCAACCCATCTGTCGGTGAGCAGACAACGCACCATCTCCAGGTCGCCGTAGGCCGCCGAGATGCTCAGAAGCTGGAGCTGGTCAAAGAGAACAGAGCTTCAGGGACACGACACGAAGTCTGTGCGAAACTCCCAGGGACCCACTCCAAGTTATCCAAGATCCCTGGGCAAGTCTTGGGTGACACTGCCCAGGGTGGCAGTCCTGTAATGTGCGACTGTGACTTATTTAAAGTGAGAGGTGGTGGGGCCAGCAGGAGGCATGGTGGGTAAGGAAAGTGCGGCACTCCCACATGGTCAACCGCAGTTCGAGTCCCGGACCCGGTGGCTTGAAACTCACGCCGGGTGCTTGTGCGTGCGAGTCCAAACTCCCAAGAGGATTTGGGCGACTGTGGTTTAAGTCCTGGATCATGCCGGGCATGTGCGTGTGGACGCCCAAGATCCCAGGAGGAGAAAGGAGAAGGGACTGCGATGTGGCCATCCCCCCTGGGGGGTGGTTTTCATTTTCCTTCTCACTGTGTCTGTCTTTCTGTCTCTCTGATGAGCGCATGCCTCCTAAGGTGAAAACGTCTCAAAAATAAATGACTAAATAAATAAATTAAGTGAGAGGTGGTGAGGCCAGCAGGTGGCGTGGTGGGTAAGACGCTGGACTATCACTTGGTGGACCGTGGTTTGAGTCCTGGACCTGGCAACTTGAAACTCATGCCAGGTCCATGTGCATGCATGCTCAAAATCCCAAGAGGAGAAGGGATTGCGGCGTGGCCATTTCCTCTGGGGGGTGATTTCTTGCTTTCTGTCTCTTTGTTTCTCTAGCGAGTGCACACGCCCTACAGCAAAAATCTCTCTAAATAAATAAATAATGTGGGACCAGCAGTTAGTGTCATGGCTATGTCGCTGGACTCCCATGTAGTCGACCGCGGTTCGAGTCCTGGACCCGGTGGCTTAAACTCACACCAGGTGCGTGTGCATGTGTGCCCAGGATCCCAAGAGGAGAATGGAGGAGAAGGGACTGCGGCGTGACCATCCCCCCAGGGGGTGATTTCTCGCTTTCTGTCTCTCTGTCTCTCTCTGTCTTTCTAGCGAGCACATGCACCCTATAGCAAAAACCTCTCCAAAATAAAAATAATAATAATAATAATGTGAGGGACCAGCAGATGGCATAGCAGTAATGTTGCTAGACTCCCACATAGCTGACTGTGGTTTAAGTCCCAGATCATGCTAGGCAGGTGTGCGCGCGTGCCCAAGATCCTGGGAGAAGGGAGGAGAAGGGATTGTGGCATGGCCATCCTCTCTGGGGGGGGGGGGTGATGTCTTACTTCCCCTCTCACTGTATCTGTCTGTCTGTCTCTCTCTGGCGAGCACATGCACCCTAAGGCAAAGATGTCTAAAATATAAATAAATAAATAAAATGAGAGATGGTGGGGCCAGCAGATGGCATGGTGGGTAATGTGTTGGACTCTCACCTGGTCGACCATGGTTTGAATCCCAGACCTGGCAGTTTGCATTTTTTCACTTTCCCTATATCTCCCTCTCTCTGTCTCTCTCTGGTAAGTACATGTGCCCTACAGAAAAAATTAAAATAATAATAAGTAAAAAAAAATTTTTTTTGGAGAGGTTTTTTTGCTACAGGACACGCGCACTTGTCAGAAAGACAGAGAGACAGAGAGACAGAAAGAGAGAAATCACCCCCAGGGGGGATGGCCATGCCGCAATCCCTTCTCCTCCATTCTCCTCTCGGGATCTTGGGCACGCACGCACACGTGCCCGGTGTCAGTTGAAGCCACTGAGTCCAGGACTCGAACAGTGGTCAACTACATGGTAGTCCAGCAACATAGCCATTATGCTAACTGCTGGTCCCAATAATAAATAGAATTTTAAAAATTAAAAAAGAAATAAATGAGAGGTGGACAAGTGAGCCAGTGGTATGATGGTTAAGGCTCTGGACTCCACATGGCTGAGTGAATGGTTCGAGTCCCAGATACAGCACCTTAAAAACATGCCAGTGCATGTGTGTGTAGGCCCAAAATCCTGGGAACAGAATGGAGGAGGACAGATGGCCGGCCCACCTGGGGCGTGCTTTCTCACTTTCTCTATCTCTCTTTGGTGAGTGCATGTGCCCTGTAGCAAACTAATAATAAAATAATAATAATAATAATAATAAAGTGAAAGGTGGGCTGTGTAAACCCACATGTGATTTATTTATTTTGTTTATTTTAAGGAGATTTTTGCTATAGGCTGCATGAGCTTGCTGGAGAGATAGAGAGAGATAGAAAGAGACAGAGAGAGAAAGTGAGAAGTCATCCCCCAAGGGGGATGGCCACACTGCAATCTCTTCTCCTCTGTTCTCTTCTTGGGATTTTGGGCACACATGCACACGCACCTGGTGTGAGCTTTAAGCCCCCGTGTCTGGGACTCAAACTGCGGTCAGTCACGTGGGAGTCCAGCGCCTTAACCATTATGCCACCTGCTGGCCCCGACAAGTGATTTCAAAGATGCAGTTGAAAAGGCACGCCATCTCATCCAAACGTCTATGCCGACCACATGTCGAAGCAATGCTTTTTACTATATTCGGGTTAAATGAAATCATCTCAGATGTCACCCCTTTCTTTTCCTACGTTAAATGGCCCCTGGAAAACTGGACGTTCCATGTATGGCTCGTGTCCCATTTCTGCTGGCCGGCGTGGCTCTCCGCCCTCTGCCTTCTGGGGACGGGGCTGTGTGCACTCCTCCTGGCATGGAGGCCCAGCTCAGTCGTCATCTGAGACATGGCGAGTGAGTCAGGCTCACGGCAGGAGCACTCTGCAAACTGGCACAGAGACAAGGTGACAGATGAGGGGACAGATTGGAATCCAGGGCCGAGATACTCTAGCAACAGGAAACGGGATTTTTTTTTTTTTTTTTTTTTTTTTTTTTTTTTTTTTTTGCTATAGGGTGCATGTGCGTTCTCCAGAAAGAGAGAGAGACAGAGAGACAGAAAGTGAGAAATCACCCCCCAGCGGGGATGGCCACGCTGCAATCCCTTCTCCTCCATTCTCCTCTCGGGATCTTGGGCACGCACACACATGTGCCTGGTGTGAGTTTAAGCCACTAGGTCTGGGACTTGAACCACTGTTGACTACATGGGAGTCCAGTGACATAGCCATTACGCCAACTGCTGGTCCATGATTCTTTGTTTTATCCCTGTTAAATTTTTATTTTTTATTTATTGCTATAGGGTGGATGCACTTGTCAGGGAGACATGGTCGGAGGGGATGGCCACGCCACAACCCCTTCTCCTCCATTCTCCCCTTGGGATTTTGAGCATGCATGCACACACTCCTGGAGTGATTTTCAAGCCTCCAGGTCTGGAACTCAGACCACGGAGTCGGCCATGTGGGATCCAGCACCTTAACCTCCACACCACCTGCTGGCCCACGAAATTTATTTTTTAGGGACACATCACAGTTGTGCATATTTGTGGGGTACGATGTGATGCTTCAGCACAAGAATACAATGTGTGAGGTTATATTGGGGTCATTAGAATAGCCGTTATTTAAAGCATTTGTCATAATTTGTGTTGGGGGACTAGCAGTTGGCGTAATGGCTATGTCGCTGGACTCCCATGTAGTCGGCCAAAGTTCGAGTCCCGGACCTGGTGGCTTAGACTCACGCCGGGTGCGTGTGTGTGTGTGCCCAAGATCCTGAGAGGAGAATGGAGGAGAAGGGATTGCGGCGTGGCCATCCCCCTTGGGGGGTGATTTCTCGCTTTCTGTCTCTCTGTCTCTCTCTGTCTTCTGGTGAGCGCACACGCCCTATGGCAAAAACCTATTTTAAAAAATAATGTATGCCTTTACTTTATTTATGCATGCTTTGTTCTTGGTTATAAAATCTGAGGCTGGGGGCTGGCAGGTGGAATGGTGTTGACAGTGCTGGATTCCCACATGGCCTACTACAGTTCGAGTCCTGGACCTGGCAGTTTTCTTTCTTTGTCTCTCCCTCCCTCTCTCATCAAATGAAAAAACAAATTAATTAATTAATTAATTAAATAGCATAAATATTTATTTAAAAAAAAATCAACAACAACCTGAACCTGGAGGCCCGCAGATGGCATAGAGATTATGCCATTGGACTCCCACATGGTCAACTGCTGTTCGAGCCCTGGACCTGGTGGCTTGAAACTCACACCAAGTACGTGTGCGTACGTGCCCAAGATCCAGAAAGGAGAATGGAGGAGAAGGGACTGTGGTTGGCCATCCCCCCAGAGGGTTGTTTCTCACTTTCTCACTGTCTCTGTCTCTTTCTCTCTCTCTCCTAGCAAGTGCGCACGCCCTAAGGCAAAAATCTCAAAAAAAAATTAAAACGACAACAACAAACTTGATCCCGTATTTGCTGATGGCCTGGAACATTCCCCACCTGGAGAACGTTCAGTGGAGCTTTCCTAAAAGTAAACTCAGGTCTCTCCTCGGAGCACGCTCTTTGGACTCAGTAAACATCACGGGCAGTCACCCCCAGATTTGGGGGCCCTCTGAAACAGAAGGAGACCAGGACAGAGACCTGTGAACGTGGTCTCTTGTGAGCATGTTCTTGCTTTGGGGTTGAGACTGTGAGACTCACCCAAGGCAACCCCTGGACCTCAGGCCTTCAAACCATGAGTTGAACAAATCTCTACTCTCTGAAACAACTAGACTCAGCTATTTTCTGTTATTGGTAATAAAATGGACTAAAACTCAGGCCAGCAGGTGGCGTGGAAGTTGAAGCGCTGGACTCCCACATGGCCGACCCTGGTTCGAGTCCCGGGCCTGGCGGCTTGCTTCCTCACTTACCCTCTCTCCCTCTCTCTGGTCAAATTGAAGAAGGATAATACATAAATAAAATTAAATAAATGATTCTAAATTTGTTTAAATGGACTAGAACACAGAGTTGCCTTGGAACTTCTTCACAGCCATGCAAGGGACATACCCATGCTTCCATCTTAGGGGTGGGGAAGTGAACGCCTGCCCGTGGTGGGGGTTCACAGCCCACACACCTACCAGGATCCAATGGAGTCGGTCCGGCTGACTCCCCAGACAGTGTCCTCTGTCTTTCATCCAAGACTTCCTGGAAAAGGGAGGACTTGGGGACGGATTCTGGCTCTGGGAGTGCAGTGACCGAGCTGGCCATAGCAGGTTTGACGTCTTCCAGGTAACGGCAGGGAGGATACGAGGGGCTGGAATTACCCGCAGGACAGTAGAGAGCCCTGTATTCCCTCTGACCAGAAATGAGAACCCCAAGTTCTGCTCCTCTGCCCCGGCTGTTCCAGAAAAGCACTTTCACTACAGAGAAAACCCACAGGCATTGATTAAATGATTCACCCTCTGCGCCCGACGAGCTGCTGTCTAGACTCCAGTCGGTTGCGGGCTTAAAAGCGCCTTCTTCCCGAGGTGGAGTGATGTCACAGAGCTAGCCCAAGGCCTCGGGGGACTCAGGGGGAGGGAAGGGTCAGAGCTGGCTCTCTGGCTGCTCACCCCAGCAGCTCTGGAGCATGCATTTATTTTCATTCAAACCACATAGGAAAGTATAAATGAAAAGTAGGCCTCCCTGTCTGCCTCCACCTCTCAAACCCCTTTTGCAAGGCAAATGCTCTTACTTAGCCTTCTTATTTATTTATTTTTTTAGCTTGCCATAGGGTGTGTGTGCTTGTCATAGAGAGACAGAGCGCGAGACAGGGAATGTGAGAAACCAGCCCCCAAGTGGGTTGGCCATACTGCAATCCCTTCTCCTCCATTCTCCTTCGGGGATCTTGGGCACGCACGCACACGTATCCCGTGTGATTTCCAAGCTGACAGGTGCAGGAGTAGAACCGCAGTCAGCCATGTGGGAGTCCAGTGCCTTAACCATCATGCTGTCTGCTGGCCTGAGTTGATTTACTTTTTTTTTTTAAGGTTTTTGCCATAGGGTGCGTACACTCATTGGAGACACAGAGACAGAGAGAGACAGTGAGAGGGAAAGTGAGAAAGCAACCCCAGGGAGGATGGCCATGCCACAATCCTTTCTCCTCTATTATCCTCTTGGGATTTGGGGCACACACACACACACACACACACACACACATGCCCGGCATGATTCTCAAGTCACCAGGTCCAGGACTCGAACCGGGGTCGACCATGTGGAAGTCAAGCACCTTAACCACTATGCCACATACTGGCCTGGGTTGAATTTTTTTCAATAGTTAAAGGATTATTCAAGTTGTGTCTTTGTATTTAATGACGCATGGGAGTTTCTACTCTGAGCTGCAGGAGCTGGAGTCATACTCTATTTTCTTTATGATAATAGTGATTTTTCTCATTTCTCTTTGTCTTTGTTTGTCTTTCTTATCAATTGCCAATTTTACTTACCTTTGCAAAAAATGGACTTCTCTCCCACTATTTTTCCTATTTTGTTCCTTAAATTTCATTAAATGTTCTACTCTTAATTTTAGATATTTTCTTCCGCTTTGAGTTTATTTTGCTCTTTTCCTAGAGTGTTTAGGTGGGAGTTTATTGCTTTGAGACTTTTCTTTTTCCTAACGTAAATGGTGCTAAATTTCCCTGTCAACATGGCTTTAATTCCATTACATAAATTTTGATATGGTGTACATTCATTGTCATTCAGTTCAATGCATTCTTTTTTTTTTTTGGAGAGGTTTTTGCTATAGGGCACATGTGCTCGCTGGAAAGACAGAGAGAGAAAGAGACATAAAGCAAAAAATCAACCCCCAGGAGGGATGGCCATGCCGTAATCCCTTCTCCTCCATTCTCCTTTCAGGATCTTAGACACGCACACACACACGCCCGGCGTGAGTTTAAGCCACTGGGTCTGGGACTCCAACTGCGGTTAACTACGTGGAAGTCCAGGGACGTAGCCATTATGACAACTGCTGGTCCCTTTTAAGATTTTTGCCTTAGGGTGCTTGCACTTGGCAGAGAGACATAGAAAGACAGAGGAAAAGTGAGAAGACACACCCCAAGGGGATGGCCACGTCACGATCCCTTTTCCTCCAGTCTCCTCTTGAGATTTTGGGCATGCACGCACAAGCACCTGGCGTGAGTTTCAAGCTGCCAGGTCTGGGACTCGAACCATGGTCGACCATGGGGGAGTCCAGTGCCTTAATGACTACTCCACCTGCTGGCCCCCAGTTCAATCTATTTTAAAATTTCTCTTGAAACTTTCTCTTTGGCCCATGGATTATTTAAAAGTATGTAGTTCATTTACAAATGCATGGAGATATTTTATTATCTTTTTGTAATTGATTTACAGTTCAATCCCATTGAAGCTACAAAACATATTCCGTATGATTTCAATTTTATTTTTGAGAATTTAAAAACACGTCTAGTATGAGTTTTAAGCCGCTGGGTCCAGGACTTGAACCGCAGTCGAATATGTGGGAGTCCAGCAATGTAACCATTACACCATCTGCTGGTTCCGCCACATTCTTTCTTATTTTATCATTAATTCTTAACCTAATGTATGGCATCGTTTTTGAAACAAAGTTTTGGGACTAGCAGATGGCATAGCAATTATATCGCTGGACTCCCACATGACTGATTGCGGTTCGAGTCCTGGACTCAGTGGCTTGAAACTCACGCTGTGTGTGTGTGTGTGTGTGTGTGCATGTGCGCACGTGTGCCCAAGGTCCTGGGAGGAGAATGGAGAAGAAGGGATTGTGGTGTTGCCACCCCCCCACTAGGGGGCGATTTCTTGCTTTCCTTCTACTGTGTCTCTCTCTCCCGTGAGCACATGTGTCCTAAGGCAAAACACCTCTGAAAGAAAGAAGAAAGAAAGAGAGAAAGAGAGGGAAAGAAAGAAAGAAAGAAAGAAAGAAAGAAAGAAAGAAAGAAAGGAAGGAAGGAAGGAAGGAAGGAAGGAAGGAAGGGAGAGAGAGAGAGAGAGAGAGAGAGAAAGAAAGAGAGAGAGAGAGAGAGAGAAAAGGGAAAGAAAGAAAGAAAAGAAAGAAAGAGAGAGAGAGAGAGAGAGAGAGAGAGAGAGAGAGAGAGAAAGAAAAGGAAGGAAGGAAGGAAGGAAGGAAGGAAGGAAGGAAGGAAGGAAGGAGGGCTGGCAGGTGGAGTGGTGGACTCCCACATGGCTGTCTGCTTGCTTTCTCACTTTCTCTCTCTCTGTCCCTCTATGATCAAATTAAAATAAATAAATAAAGTGAAAACAAAATATTAAACAAAAAGAGAGAGAGAGAGAGAGAGAGAGAGAGACAGAGACAGAGAAAGTTTTGCCATTTTATGAAACTCCAAGTCCAGTCAGCCGGGATTTCACCCATCTTGGGCCGGAAGAAGCAGCCTGTAAGAACCTTCTCGATTTTGACTTGCACAATGCCAGGCGGAAGTGATCCACACCTTGGGCTCTGTTTTCCTTTAGTCGAATCTTTATCAGCAATGACCTCTCTTAAAATATCATTCCACCCCTTTCGTGGCCTTCTCACCCTGCAGATGAAGTCCTGGTCTCTGTCCCTACAGATTCCTGCCCCTCTTTCCCTTCCCGGCTTTTCCTGCTCTGCCACATGCTGGAATCCTTCGCTCCGGGCTAGATGGGGTGACTCACAGCACTAAAATTAGTCACCCTCTCTGGTTTCTGGGCCACTCTGCACAGACTGCAGGCTCAAGTTGCTGTGCACACGTCCTCTCTGCTGAAGGTCACCTGATGTCCACCTGGGAGACCACACCCTGACCTGCTTATCGGTGCAGCCCAGCTCTCCCCCACGGAAGGGTGGGCTTTGGTCCCATCAGCCATGAATCCATACTCATAGGGGTCCCAGCTGCCTTCTTCTCTATCATCTCCAACACATTATACTCCTCCCACCGCGAACCTCTTACACCTCTGAGAACAGGTTGGAGATGTACACATTAGATTATTTCTGGGACCAGCAGTTGGCGTAATGGCTACGTCGCTGGACTCCCATGTAGTCGATCACAGTTCGAGTCCCTGACCCGGTGGCTTAAACTCACGCCAGGCGCGTGTGCGTGCATGCCCAAGATCCTGAGAGGAGAATAGAGAGGGGATTGCGGTGTGGCCATCCTCCCTGGGGGGTGATTTCTCGCTTTCTGTCTCTTTGTCTCTCGCTGTCTTTCTGGCGAGAGCACGTGCCCTATAGCTAAAACCTCTCAAAGGAAAATTAATAATTTCTAACTGTTACTAAATGGAGACGTGCGTAAACCTATGCTAATCCATGTAACACACACACACACATACACAATCTCAATAAGGTGATGTCCATGGGATAAAAATCGTCCACATGGACAACATGGCAACAGCCCTCCTGAATTGTTGGTGGAAGGGGTGCTTTGTAACAGCATTTTGGAAAAGTTTGGAATGTGTTTCCGAACTTTCAAACGCTGGTACCCACATTCTCAAGTCCTACAAATCTATACTAGAATAAAAACAAACAAGAGAAAACAAAAAAACCCAGCCTTACAATAACAACAACAAAAGCATTGGGCCAAAATACTTAACATAGCATTATTGATCTTAGTAAGTAATTAGAAACAAGTCAAATATCCAACCAAGAGAATAAGTTCGGTAAATTACAGTTTTTCTATCAGAAGGACCTGTCGCGTAGCCATTGAAAGTGGCATGCAAAACTTATACTCACACAGAAAATTCTTTTTTTAAAAAAAAAAATTTTGGAGAGGTTTTTGTTATAGGGCGCATGCACTTGCCAGAAAGACAGAGAGAGACAGAGAGACAGAAAGTGAGAAATCACTCCTCAAGGGGGATGGTCACGCTGCAATCCCTTCTCCTCCATTCTCCTCTCGGGATCTTGGGCACGCACGCACACGCGCCCAGCATGAGTTTTAAGCCATCGGGTCCGGGACGCGAACCGCAGTTGACTACATGGGAGTCCAGCGACATAGCCATTACACCTACTGCTGGTCCCCAGAAAATTCTTGATATAAAATTATGCAAAACTATATATGCAACATGTCTGTATCTATATTCTAAACAATAGAAACAGCAATAACGTGTGCACAGATTGGCAGAGTGGTTGAAAATATACAAAAATTGTTAAGTGGGAGTGTTTGATAAATTAGGAATTGGTTGCATTTTGGGTTTATTTTGCCTACTCATATATTCCCTACATTTTCTCTTTTGAGAATGTGCTGTTTTTATAATGGCAATTATGTGAAAGAACACCATAGGTTAAACTTTAAGAATTCTACAGCTAAGTGACCTGGCTCCTGTCCTTCCAAGGGTTTAGATGGAAAGTTGGTGAGTATCCTGCTTCAGTGAGATATCAGACTGAGATGGAATTGTCTGGAAAGGAATGGCACCACGAGCTTCTGTGCAAAATAAGGTATTTTCAGGACACCATTAAAAAGGTTTCTCAGAAACCTATGAATAGAATTACCATATGACCCAGTAAGCCCACTCTTGGGCTTATACTCAAAAGACAGGGAAAAAAAAAAAAAACACATCCATGTTTATTGGTGCATTATTCATAAGTGCTAAGACATGGAATCAACCTAAGTGCCCAAGAACTGATGACGGGAATGAAAAAAATGTAGCACATATACACTACGGAATACTACTCAGCCATAAGGAACCATGAGAATCTGTGATTTGATACAAAATGGGTGAATACATTAGGTCATTGAGAAAGTCATAATGTATTTTTCTGTTTTTCTATGCAAAAACGCATCATGACTATCCCCAAGGCCCAATAGAAGATTTAATGCTAAGTGAAGTATGTCAGCCTATGAAAGACACACACTGTATATCCCTGCTCAGTATGTACTGAGTGTCTGAACTCTATGACAGAAATGGAAAGAACCAAAGATATAGTGGGGAGAACAAATGTAGATACCAGAGTCTGTATGGGAGGGGGGTGGAGTAAAGGGGCACAGGGAAGAAATACTTAACAGAGGACTGTAAAGTTCTCTGTTGATGGGACCAGCCGTTGGCGTAATGGCTTAGTCACTGAACTCCCATGTAGTCGACCATGGTTTGAGTCCCGGACCTGGTGGCTTAAACTCATGCCAGTTGCGTGTGCATGTGTACCCAAGATCCTGAGAAGAGAATGGAGGAAAAGGGATTTCGGTGTGGCCACCCCCCGGGGGGTGATTTCTCACTTTCTGTCTCTCTATCTCTCTCTGTCTTTCTGACGAGCTCACACACCCTACAGCAAAAACTTCTCCAAAAAAGAAAAAAAAAATTTCTCTGTTGAAAATGATGTATATGATAATATCCATGATTTGATCTCACTTACTACATACATACTTTGTGAAACCATATTATATGCTATAGAGATGAATAACAAATGAGAATAATAATTACATGTGAATAATTGTGTATTGTTAAACAATTATTACTGTTAAGCAATTATTGTTATTATTATTAACAATTATTGTTAAATTGTTAAAAAAATTTTAGAGGTTTTTGCCTTGGAGTGCGAATGCCTTCAGGGGAGACCGGGAGACAGAGACAATGAGAGATCCCAGGGGGGCGGACGGGTGGCCACACTACAATCCCTTCTCCTCCATTCTCCTCCAGGCATCTTGGGGGCACACACACACACACACACACATACACACACTCCTCTAGCATGAGTTTCAAGCAACTTGGTCCAGGATTCAAACTGTGATTAGCCATCTGGGAGTCCAGTCACTTACCTGCTACACCATCTGGTGGCCCCAAAGTGTTAAATATTTAACAGGCCAAATATTTAAACTTCTCTGTTGAAACAAATATATACTGTATACACCATGATGGGGACTTAGTGTAAAATGTGAAATTAACCTGAAAATTTTAAAAATAAATTCTTTTAAAAACTCACAGGGTTACGTCCATAAAGACAGAATCGGAGCGGTAACTTCCCAGCCAGGGGTGCCCAGGACTGGCGGGGTCTCGCCCTACCTTTTCCGCCTGGGTGGCGCTCTCCACACAAGCCTCTCCAAGCAGGTCGCGCGCCCTGGCCAGGTGGCCCTGCTTGTAGGCAGCGTGAATGTCCCCCGTCCTCGCGGACCGCGCCGTGGAGTCGCCGCCGGACGCGGACAGCTTGCCGCCCATGTCCCCTGCACCTGCGTGGAGGAAGCACACACAGCGTCACCCGCGCGACCAGCGTGCGCTTGGAGCCGTGCAGAGGACCGCCGAGGGGTGTGCTGTCCGCGCTGGGATTCTGGGGGATGCAGGGGCCGCCAGGGGCCGCCATGAAGCGCTGCTGTCACCCAGCACCCGAGCCCGGGGACCTGCAGCCTTTGGGTATGTACCACGCAGAGGAGTCGCTGCGGGTGGCGGCTGCCAGGTGGCCTCGGGCAGAAGGGTTGGGAGGGGTGCGGGGAAGGGGGGCAGGGGCTTTGGCGAGAGAGTTCCTTATCCCAGCCAAATGGTCCCTCTGCTGCATCCGAAGGGAACAGAGTATCTGCGGATGGAAGATGAGATCTTGAGGGACGTGGAGCTGCAGAAGCTTCCCCTACCCCCTCCCTGCTCTGCAAACCCGCAAAGCACCAGATGGAAAAGCCACAGTCCTCACTCGGCACCTGGCAGTGAAAGGGGACACGTTAGGAGCTTGGAAAATCCCACCCTATTCTGGGTCTTAGGACACGTGTGGTCCCCTGGGGTGACTAGTTTAGGGTGGTCCTAAGACATCTATTTTTTTTAATTTAAATAATTATGGTATTTAATTGGGACCAGCAGTTGGCATAATGGCTACGTTGCTGGACTCCCACGTAGTCGACCATGGTTCTAGTCCCAGATCCAGTGGCTTAAACTCACATTGGGCGCGTGCACATTCGTGCCCAAGATCCCGAGAGGAGAATGGAGGAGAAGGGATTGTGGCATGGCCATCCCCCCTTGGGGGGGTGATTTCTCGCTTTCTGGCTCTCTGTCTCTCTCTGTCTTTCTGGCGAGCGCACTTGCCCTATAGCAAAAACCTCTCAAAAAAAAAAAAAAAAAAAAAAAAGATATGTGCATTTTACTTTTTATACATTTTATAGAAAAGTTATACATGATACTGAATCTTAGTTCATAATAGGAATGCTAGTGTGTTTTCGGGTGAAGGGAATGAATGTTTGCAATTTCAAAAAGCATTGAAGATAGGATGAATGGATGGATAGAAATAGAAGAACAATCTGGGGGCCAGCAGATGGTGTAGCACTTACGTTGCTGGACTCCCACATGGCCGACCATGGTTCATGGCCCAGACCCGGTAGCTTGCAAATCATGCATGTGTGTGTGCATGTGTGCCGAAGATCCCAGGAGGAGAGTGCAGAAGGGACTGTGGCATGGCCATCCTCTCTGGGAGGTGATTTCTCAGTTTTCCTCCCACCGTCTCTGTCTCTCTCTGGTGAGCGTACGTGCCCTAACACAAAAAACTCTCGGAAAAAAAAAAAGAAAAAAAGTGTGAGAGCCATTTTAGAGAGCATTAATGGCGGAAGCTAGGTGGTAGGTATGTGGGAGTGCATGGCTCCGTTCTTTCAACCTAAAAAAAATTTCTATAGGATGTGTACACTCACCAGAGAGACAGAGAGAGTGAGAGAGAGACAGAAAATGAGAGATAAGTCCCCGGGGGGATGCCACCTGCAATCCCTTCTCTTCGATTCCCTTTTTCAGATTTTGGGTGCACACGCACATGCACCCAGTATGTTTTTCAAGCCACCAGGTCTGGAACTCGAACCGCGCAGTCAGCCATGTGGGATTCAGCTGCCTTAACCACCATTGCCACTGGCTGGCCCTCTGTCCACTTTCTGTTCGAAAAGTTTCATAACACAACACCCACCTTCAATGCAGGGCTTGCAATAAGACTCACAGAGCGAACTCCACCCACCATGCAGAAAACCCCTGTCCTACAGAAAGACAAAGGCCATCGGGACCAGCAGTTAGCGTAATGGCTATGTCGCTGGACTCCCATGTAGTCGACCGCAGTTCGAGGCCTGGACCCGGTGGCTTAAACTCATGCTGGGCGCGTGTGCGTGCGTGCACAAGATACTGAGAAGAGAATAGAAGAGAAGGGATTGCGGCGTGGCCATCCCCCCAGGGGGTGATTTCTCGCTTTCTGTCTCTCTGTCTCTCTCTCTGTCTGGGGAGCACGTGTGTTTTGTAGCAAAACCCTCTCCAAAAAAAGAAAATAAGAAAAAGAAAGACAAAGCCCGAGCCGCTTAGAGAACCAAGGCCCTTAATACCATCCAGGGTCTTTTTTTTTTGGGGGGGGGGAGAGGTTTTTTGCTATAGGGCACGTGCACTCACCAGAAAGAGAGGCAGAGAGACAGAAAGTGAGAAATCACCCCCCAGGGGGAATGGCCACGCCGCAATCCCTTCTCCTCCATTCTCCTCTTGGGATCTTGGGCATGCACGCACACGCACCCGGCGTGAGTTTTAGCCACCGGGTCCGGGACTCGAACCGTGGTCGACTACATGGGAGTCCAGTGACATAGCCATTACGCTAACTGCTGGTCCCACTAACCAGGGTCTTTAGCACTCCCCTGAACCCTTGCCTTGCACCATTCCCCAGGCAGCCATCCCGCAAACCCATGTAGTGAATGATCATCCCGGAGAATCGTCATCTTTTTTGACATGCCCAAGCAGGCGACTGTGTCTCCGTGGAGATGATTGGATTTTGGCGGAGTACTTTTCAGAGAGAGAGAGGGGAATCAGGAAAAGCTTGTACGCGAGTGGTTTTTCACGTGCATGGGGCGGCCACTTCCAGCGCACACTCATCATAGTCCCCATGCATGATTTATAAGCGATCCTGACACCTCTGACAGTGGGTAAGGGGGAGAGAGGCCGTTAGCTGGGGGGGGACGAGAGAGAGTGAGAGAGAGTCAATAGAAATGTCATCCGTCAGAGGGCCCGTTTAATTATGTCACGGTTCATCTTTGGAAATTAAACATCTCCCTTATCTAGTAAAAGACGTGGTGTGAGTGTGTGTGTGTGTGTGTGTGTGTGTGTGAGTGCGCGTGCGAGTGTACAGGAGAAGGTATGATGTCACCTCTTCTGACATGTTAAGAATATAAGTAACAGCTAAACCTTAAAACACAGCTTACGTGACAACATGAAGGTCATACATAGAGGTCATTTGTAGGTCATCAGGTGCATGTGAAATTTAGGAGAGTGATTTCACTTTAAACTGATTTTTTTTTTTTTTTTTTTGGAGAGGTTTTTGCTATAGGGTGTGCGCTCTCACCAGAAAGACAGAGAGAGACAGAGAGATAGAAAGCAAGATATCACCTCCGGGGGGGATGGCCATGCCGCAATCCCTTCTCTTCCATTCTCCTCTCAGGATCTTGGGCATGCACGCACACGCACCCGATGTGAGTTTTAAATCGCCGGGTCCGGGACTCGAACCGCGGTCGACTACATGGGAGTCCAGTGACATAGCCATTACACTAACTGCTGGTCCCTAAACTGATCTTTTGAAAAGAATTACGGGGTCATCTGGAAAGTCAGGATGCATTTTTGCATAGAAAAACATAGAAAAATACGTCCTGGTTTTCCTGATAACCTAATCTTTATTTAATTTTTTTTATTATTATCATTATCGTTTTTTAACTTTTTTTCATTTTTGTTAGGGTTTTTGTCATAGGGTGTGTGCACTAGCTAGAGAGGGAGAGAGACAGAGACAGTGAGAGGGAAAGTGAGAACTCACCCCCAGAGTGGAGGGGATGGCCACACTGCAATCCTTTCTTTTCCATTCTCCTCCTGGGATCTTAGACGTGCATGCACATGGGCCAGCGTGAGTTTCAAGCCACTGAGTCTGGGACTTGCATGGTTGGCCATGCAGGAGTGTAGCGACATAACCTCTACATCATCTGCTGGCCCTATTATTATTATCATTATTATTTATAATTTGCTATAGGGCATGCACAGTCACCCAAGAAAGAGAAAGAGAGGGAGAAGGGAAAGTGAGAAAGCAAGCCACCAGATCCAGGACTCTAATCACGGTCAGGCACGTGGGAGTCCAGCACCTCAACCTCCATGCAATCTGTTAGCCCTAACGTGGCTTTCAAATAACACCATATATATGGAATAAATGACAAAATATGAATCTAGAACCTGCTCAGTTCTCTTTAGCTTTTTTTTTCTTTACGAGAGATTTTTGCTATAGGGCGTGTGTGTTCGCTGGAGAGACAGAGAGAGACAGAGAGACAGAAAGCGAGAAATCACCCCCGAGGGGGGATGGCCACACCGCAATCCCTTCTCCTCCATTCTCCTCTCAGGATCTTGGGCACGTACGCACACGTGCCCGGTGTGAATTTAAGCCACTGGGTCTGGGACTCGAACCGCGGTCGACTACATGGGAGACCAGTGACATAGCCATTACACTAACGGCTGGTTCCCCAGCCATGATTTTCAAGCCACAGGGCCTGGAACTTGAACTGTGGTCAGCCACGGGGGAGTCCAGCATCTCACTCGGCATGCCACCTGCCAGTCCATCTGGACCTGAGTTTCTTAAGTGGTATGGATGATGTACATCCACTCTCACTGATCTCGTGAGCTGGAGGGCTAATCCGATCATATTATTGGAAGGACATTATTATCAGCGAATGCATACACATTTAATTTAATCTGCCAGCCTCACTTCATTTCCTAAGATCATTAAGAGAGGGGTTAACATTTATTTGAATTGAAAGAAAAAAGACCAAAAGCCTATAAGGATGTCTGTGGAGGAACTTGTAATAGAATCAGTCACAGAATTTCATTTCAGAGAACTTAGGAAACAAAGAATAAAAACCTTTTCTGACAGCTTCAATGAAAACTTTCATGAAATTGCGGGACCAGCAGTTGGCATAATGGCTATGTCGCTGGACTTCCATGTAGTCGACTGCAGTTCGAGTCCTGGACCCGGTGGCTTAAACTCACGCTGGGCGTGTGTGCGTGCATGCCCAAGATCCCGAGAGGAGAATGGAGGAGAAGGGATTGCGGCGTGGCCATCCCCCCGGGGGGTGATTTCTTGCTTTCTGTCTCTCTGTCTCTCTCTGTCTTTCTGGTGAGCGCACACGCCCTATAGCAAAAACAAAACGAAAACCAAAAAACTTTCGTGAAGTTGCACAAGTAATAAAAACATATTCTCATGGAGAAAAATTAAATAATACAGGAATATAAAAAAAGGCAGAAGCCCTTCCTCATCACCATCAGATACATTTTCGTACAGGTAAATATTTATTTAAATAATAATTCTCTCTCCCCCAAATACTATAGTTTGAGGATTAGTGATTTTTGTTTTAAGCCTAAGATCTGGGGAAACGTATTTATACTAGCTTAGATTATCAGGTTATATGTGCTTATTTATCAATACTGTCCAAAGGATATTCTTTTTTTTTTTTTAGGAGAGATTTTTGCTATAGGGCACACGTGCTTGCCTTAGAGACAAAGAGAGACAGAGAGATAGAAAGAGAGAAATCACCCCCCCAGGAGGGATGGCCACGCCGCAATCCCTTCTCCTCCATTCTCCTCTCGGGATCTTGGGCACGCACGCACACGTGCCCGGCGTGAGTTGTAAGCCGCCGGGTCCGGGACGCGAACCACGGTCGACTACATGGGAGTCCAGCGACATAGCCATTACGCTAACTGCTGGTCCCACTAGTTTGATTTTTAAGAGCTAATCAGAAATAGGAACCAGCAAAGGGAAATATACGAATGTAGTGAATGTCTAGGTTGTAGGTTTCAGCCAATGCAGAGTGATTAGTGATAAAAGAGACATACGATATTTTCTGAGCCGTTAAGTAAACATACTGATGGTTGCTAATAAATATCGGTTATCAACCATATCCAGCAATTTCAACGTGCTGAACATGGACAGTAAATGAAAATTGATTATGGGAAGAAATATTGGGCTTAAAAAAATAACATATTGGGAACCAGCAGTTAGCGTAATGGCTATGTCGCTGGACTCCCACGTAGTCGACCGCGGTTCGCGTCTCGGACCCAGTGGCTTACAACTCACACCGGGCGCGTGTGCGTGCGTGCCCAAGATCCCGAGAGGAGAATGGAGGAGAAGGTATTGCGGTGTGACCATCCCCCCTGGGGGGTGATTTCTCGCTTTCTGTCTCTCTGTCTCTCTCTGTCTGTCTGGCGAGTGCACGCGCCCTATAGCGAAAAACCTCTCAAAAAAATAAAAAATAAAAAATAACATATTTAAAAACCTATAGACAAGACCCTTATTTAATCCCTGCTAACTGCTTTCCACTTAATATTTTATTGATAAAGAAATACTTTTAGTGGGGAACCAGCAGTTAGCGTAATGGCTATGTCGCTGGACTCCCAAGTAGTCGACCGCGGTTCGCGTCCCGGACCCGGTGGCTTAAAACTCACGCCGGGCGCGTGTGCGTGCGTGCCCAAGATCCTGAGAGGAGAAAGGAGGAGAAGGGATTGCGGCGTGACCATCCCCCCTGGGGGGTGATTTCTCGCTTTCTGTCTCTATGTCTCTCTCTGTCTGTCTGGCGAGCGCACACGCCCTATAGCGAAAAACCTCTCCAAAAATAAATAAATAAATAAATAAAAATAAAAAAGAAATACTTTTAGTGACATCGTGTCACATAAGCCACTTCTAGGAGAAATTATTTCAGTTGCTGATAACGGAATTCCTGAACATCAGCTCTGTCATGCGTGTTCCAGGAAAACAAATTATTCTGATGACAGAAATAGTCCTTTCTTTTGCCTGTTTTGGGAAAGTGATAACAGACTTGCGCGAATACTACAGAGTACTGCCAGACTGGAAAAACCACGCCAGTTACAGATCACAGGCATTGCCTCGCGGGGAACCTTCTTTATCTGTGGGTACCTGAGTCTGGTTGTCCTTCTGTCCCAAGAAGAAATTCTGACACTTTCTTCCAGAAGAGCAAAATCATCTCTCCTGAGCCAATAATTGGAATAAGATTCTCTTTGCACTGCTTTCCTGCAGATCTATGATCATAGAGAGGTGATGGGAAATTGGTTTTCATCCTAATAACATTCTAATATTCTAATATTGTCCTCCAATCTCTCTTACTCTCCCTCCAAACAATTAGATTGTCAGAAAAGTCATGATGTATTTTTCTGTGTTTTTCTATGCAAAAATGTGTCAGAGCTTTCCTGGCAACCCAATATATAGATTTTTTTCCTTTTTCTTTTTGATATTTGTATGTACGTACGTATGCACACGCACAAACACACACACGTTAGACATCTCCCTTGTTTTTAATGCAAAGTTAATATGCGTAAATTAAGTACTTCACTAAGTGAAAGAGGAGAAAGGTAAACGAATAGCGAATTTCTTTTTTTTTTTTAAGGTATGGTTGGCGCTGCTAGTTTGATTTTAAGACACAATTCGAATTAGGAATGAACGAGGGAAGAATATGGATGTAATGAATAGCTCGGATTATGGATTCAGTATACGCAGAATAATTCAAGGATACAGGAAACATTACAATAATCTCTGTATTATTGCAATAGATATAATAAAAGTAATAACATAACCATCTAGTGATAATTATATATCGGGTTGTCAGAAAAGTCATGATGTATTGTTTTATGTTTTTCTATGCAAAAATGCGTCATGAATTTTCTGACGACCCAACTATGTATATATATTGTATATAATTATATTTGTATAATTAAAAATTATATTTAATTCTATTTATTACATATAGTTTGTTGTTTATTTTTCCTGTCGCCACTTAAGAAAATCTTTGCAATGGAAGACACGCTGTTTGTCAGTCTGAAATCTGTGGCATCGTTTCTACATTCCTAGAAAAGACATTGTCATTTTATTTATATATTCATGATTTTTTTTTAATTGCATTCACTTTCACCAATAGCATAGCAAAAAGTAAAAATGACCTATCACCCTATAAGTTATTGCAGAACAAACAGAAGTAAACTTTAGATGCTACTGACCTGGTCATAGTTGTTCCATGACCTGCTTGTACCATTCTCCGCGCATGCCCACGTGGCCAAAATACCCAGGAAAGGGCCCGCCCCTCCCCAGAGCTGGTACCCTCCCAGCACTGAGGGTTCGCCCTTTGTTGCCCTAAGGTTCGGGCTTTCAGCTGCAAGGCTGCTTCTTTCTTTGCTAGATTATCAGTCAGGGTTTTAGCCTCAGCAGCGTTTTCCATCTGTGGGTCTTGTTACAGTGAAATCCAACCCCTTCTGTCTTCAGGGGGTGATGCAGAGGTTGGGGGCGTGCAGGGGAGGGAGGGCCGCGCAGCCTCCAGGGTGACCCGCGGCAGTAATACCTCACCAGCTCCAGATGGCCAGTGCTTAGCCCCCCTCGACTCAGCGGGTCCACCCTGCCAGTGCAGAACAGAAAAGTCAAGGTCATCTGGCTCCCAGCTCCACAGAGCAGATCCAGCCCGGAGGCTGAGCGGTCAGGACAGAGAAGCTCCTTACATCGATTTCATCATGACACGCTGCATTATTATTTTTAAATTTTTATTTATTATTTTTTAATTTGGTTGGTCAAATGAAAAAATAGGGAAAGAAAGAAGGAGAGAGAAAGAGGGAAAGTGAGAAAGCAAGCCTCCAGGCCAGGTCCAGGACTTGAACCATGGTTGCCCATGTGGGAGTCCAACGCCTTCACTACCACACCACCTGTCAGTCCCAACACTGCATTTTGTACTGAAAAATCACACTGCACCCCACAAACAGATACAATTATTATGCATCGATGATAATAAAATAATAAAATAATAATAATAATAATAACAATAATAGAAAGCTCCCAGCACAGATTTACAACTTCTCTGTAGATATTCTCAACAAACCATTGGAAATTGTGGGTAATAAAAGGGAGACTGGGGGATCAGCAGATGGTGTAGCAGTTACATCACTGGGCTCCCACATGGCCAACTGTGGTTTGAGTCCCGGACCTGGTGACTTTAAAATCACGCTGGGCACATCTGTGTACCCAAGATCCCAGGAGGAGAATGGAGGAGAAGGGCCTGTGGCATGGACATCTCCCCTGGAGGGTGATTTCTCACTTTCCCTCTCACCGTCTTGCTCTCTCTCTCTCTCTCTGGCAAGGGCACTTGCCCTAAGGCAAAAACCTCTCCAAAAAAATAATTAATTAATTAAAAAAAAGAGAGACTGGGGCCAGCCAGGTGGTATGGTGGTTAAAGTGGCTGAATACCACCTGGCCAACAACAGGATTCGAATCCCGAACCCAGTAGCTTGAAAAACAAGCCGGGCACATGTGTGTGCATGCCCAAAATCCCAAGAGGAGAATGGAGAAGGGATTGCATGGCGGCCATCCCCTTGGGGAGTGATTTCTCATTTTCTCTCTCTGTCTCTCTTTCTCTATCTCTCCAACTTTCTCTCTCTGACTCTGGTAAGCACCCTATAGCAAACCCCCCACCTCAAAAAAAAAAAAAAAAAAAAGAGTGAGAGAGAGAGAGACAGGTGGTTAAACATACAGACAGAAACTATGTAAAAGTACTGCTTTTTCTTTAGTAACAAAAAGTAAGATGATTAATAATATATTATTCATAATGTGACGGCTTCCTGACACAGGGAAGAGTTTAAAGGCGTATCATATCCATTGTGGACCACAGTGCGGTGACATTCGCACCTTCTCTGGTACACTTACCAGCGTGGAGGGCCTTGCAGATGGGATGGCTGTTTCAAAAAGCAAGAGCATTGGGACCAGCAGATGGCGTAATGGCTATGTGACTGGATTCCCATGTAGTCGACTGGGGTCCAAGTCCTGGACCCGGTGGCTTACAACTCATGCCGGGCACGTGTGCATGCATGGATTGTGGCGTGGCCAACCCCCTGGGGGGTGATTTCTCACTTCCTGTCTCTGTCTCTTTCTGTGTCTTTCTGGTGAGTGCACACGCCCTATAGCAAAAACCTCTCCAAAAACAAAACAAAACAAAACAAAAAAGCAAGAGGACAATACCAGACCCCATAGCCCAGGGGAAGGTCTGCTGGTCTACCAGTGGCCCCCTCCCCTGTGAATTCACCTGCAGCAAGAATGTGGCACAAGGCCAGCAGGTGGGACAGAAGTTAAGGCGGCTGGGTCCCACGTGGCTAACTGTGCAGTTCAAGTCCTGACCCGGAGGCTTGAAAAACAGACCGGGCATATGTGTGTGCATGTCCAAAATCCTGAGAGGAGGATGGAGAAGGGATTGCGGTTGGCCATCCCCTCTGGGGAGTGATTTCTCAGTTTTTCTTTCTCTCTCTTAGCCTGTCCACCCCTATGAGACGTTTTATTTATGCCAGAGGGCACTTGTGCAAGAGAGGGAGAGAAAGAGACAGAGACAGAGACAGAGAAAGTATTCCCCAATGGGGCACGGTCCTGCCATGGTTTTCCCCTCCATTTCTCCCGCAGTCAGATCCTGGGCATATGTGCCCATGCACGTGGTAGGTTTTTCAAGCCACCAGGGTCAGGAGTTGAACCACAGTCGGCCACATGGGGTCCACGTCTCACTGCATAGTGCTTAGCCACTACATACAGGGTGGCCCCAAACATGGGGTCTGTTAGGGACCTAATGTGACGGCAAAACATGGGAACTAGAAGGGAAGATGATCCTGTCTCAGAGGGAAAGGAGAAAATGCAAACCAATTCCTCCAACGGCAAAAAAAAAAAAGGAAACGCAGAGCTACAAAGATGAATTCTTTCCTAGATTCAGTTTCTCTTCTAAGAGATTCATTTATTTACTGGTCCTTAATCCCACAATGAATTCTTTCCGGGTTTTACTTTCAAATTTCTACATCAGAAATCATGCCTAGGACCTGGAGTTGGCATAGTGGTTAAGGCGCTGGACTCTCACATGATTGATCATGGTTTGAGTCCCGGACCTGGCAGCTTGAAAATCACGTGGGGCACGTGTGCATGCGTGCCCAGAATCCCAAGAGGAGAGGAGAGGAGAAGGGATTGCAGTGTGGCCATTCCCCCTGGGCGGGTGATTTCTCGCTTTCTCTTTCTATGTCTCTTGGAGAGTACACATATCCTATAGCAAAAATATCTTAAAAATAATAAAAAAAAAAAGATGATTGAATTGGGCCAGCAGGTGGCGTGGTGCTAAAAGCAGCTAGATACCACATGACTAACTCCGTAATTTGAGTCCCAGACCAGCTAGCTTGTAAAACACACTCAGCATGTGTGCGTGAGTACCCAAAATCCCAGGAGGAGAATGGATTGCAGGGTGGCCATCCTTCTGGAGGGTCATTTCTCACTTTCCCTCCCTTCCTGTCTCTCTCTGGTCAATGCCCATGCATTATGGCAAAAAAAAAAAAAAAAAAAAAAAAAAAAAAAAAAAAAAAAAAAGAAAAAAAAAAAAGAAAGAAAAGAAAAGAAGAGAAAAGAAAGAAACTTCTTCAATTGATTTGCTGACCTTCCAGAACCTTCTGCATGTTAATGAAGGCAGATTTATATTCTTGCTCGTCTACAGCATCATTTATCAAGGCCATAGAGGAACAAGATTCTCCCTACAAAAAAGGAGCCAGACACCCTCAGGTTCTTCTTCTTTTATTTGTTTGTTTTTAAGAGAAGTTTTTGCTATAGGACGCGTGCACTTGCCAAAGAGACAGAGAGACAGAAAGCGAGAAATCATCCCATTGGGGATGGACATGCCACAATCCCTTCTCTTCTAGTCTCCTCCGGGGATCTTGGGCACACACACGCACACACACATGCCTGGTGTGTTGTAAGCCTCCAGGTCTGAGTCTTGAACTGCGGTTGACTATGTGGGAGTCCACAGACATAACCACGATGCCATCTGCTGGTCCCCCTTCTGGGATTTTCTTTCCAGGAATGGCTTCATTTCGACCGGCCACCCCACTTCCCCACCACCCTGCTCTAGAATCTGGCTGCTCCAGCACGCAGTTGTGGGGTTCACAGCAAGTTAAAGTTTACACTGTTTCAGGATAATATTCTGGGCCTTTCTGATTCATGAAAGTACCTGAGACGTAGTCATACACACTGCTTGGGAATACGTGGTTCTAATATGTTCACAGGGAAGGAGACTCCAGAAAACGTGGAGGGATGGAAGAGCATGACTACCATGGCGTCCCCCAACCCCATCCGCACCCAGCTCCAGGTCCCTGGTGTGTCTCTGACGCCTTGTTGGGCCTCCTGTCTTCTGCCATAAACCTGGAGATGGTGGCCTCGGCCATCTCAGAGGGATTGTCGTGAGGATCAAATACATTAAAGGACGGAAAGTGCTTGGAACACTGCTCCACTCACCAACAATGCCCAACACTGGCTCTAGATAAATGCTAGCTACTATTATCATTTTTTTGAAATTAAGATAGAAATCTGGCAAAGTCAGGCTATGAAAGAGAGACATTGCATGTCTCCACTTAACATATACCAACTGTCTGCACTCTATGGTAGAGACCAAAGAACATAAAAGTATTGAAAATTGTAATGGGCACTAGAAACAAAATAGAAAGAGAGTATAGGAGGGGAAGAGCGTAGGAAATTTGGGGGGGAATGGAGAGGTAAGACACTTGTGGGACACAGGTAAGGTCTATTATCTGTTGACAAGGATGTGTGTGGTGGTCTCAACTGGGCTGGTAAAGTCTCTTCACAATCTAAATGATGTATAGAGATTTAATGTGTGAATAATAATAAAAATAAATAAATAAAATTAAATAAATAAATTCTTTAAAAAAATAAAATTTGGCTCACATCAAAAAACTGCAAAGTCAGGGTTCTCATCTTCCTCGGGTGTCTGAGATAAATCACATCCATTCAAATGGACAAGTTGGTGGTTCGGGGAATTTTTTTAAGTTAACTCTGGGTCGAGGTGAGTGAAGCCAAAGAGTAGAAGACAAAAGCTTTTCCTCTAGTAACCCTGGTTATGTTTTCTGGGGCATAGAGGTACAGACCCAACCTACATGCCTGAGCATCAACTCCAGACAGGAAAGGGTACGCCAATGAACATGGCCAAATGTCTGCTTGCTGACTAGCACACAACCGAAGTTCAATCAACAGTCACTATATGTGAAGACCCCTTCCCCATGCTTTATCTAGAGATGCTGCTTAATACCACCACATACACACATACAAAATCAACAGATTACAAAGGGACATAGGATAAGAGAAAAGAACAGAAGAACTACAGAATAGTCAGGCTCCTGAGCAAGAAATGGGACAAAGAAGATATTAAAAGGGTATTAAAAGGGAATCAAAAAGTATCTGGGGATAAAGAAAAATGAAAACACTGCATACCAAAACATGTGGGATATAACAAAAGCAATTCTAAGAGAGAAGTTTATAGCAATAAATACTTACACTCGTAAAAAAGAAAGATCTCAAATAAACAACCTAACTTTACACATCAAGCAACTAGAAAAAGAGCAAATAAGCCCAAAGTTAGCAGAAGGAAGAGATAATAATGATTAGAGCAGAACAGAGAAATAGAGACTAGAAAAACAATAGAAAAAAATAATGAAATGAGTTAGTGTTTTTGAAAAGATAAACAAAACCGACAAATTGTTAGCTGCATTAACCAAGAAAAAAAGACACACATAAATAAAATCATAAATGAAAGAGAAGACATCACAACTGATACCAAAGAAATACAAAAGATCATAAGAGACTACAAAATGAGAAGTCCATGGCTACCATCATCCTCACCAGTGAAAAGCTGAACACCTTTTCTCTAGGAGCAAAAACAAGACAAGGTTTTCCACTCTTGTCACTTTTATTCAACATAGTATTAGAAGTGCTAGCCAATGCAATTAGGCAAGAATAAATAAAGGGTACCCAGATTACAAAGGAAGAAGTGAAATAGTCTCTGCTTATAGATGACATGATCTTATATATATATATATATTTTAAAAAACTCTAAAGACTCCACCAGAAAACTGTTAGAACTAATAAATGAGTTTGGTAAAGTTTCAGGACACAAAAATTAACATACAAAAATCAGCTGTGTTTCTATCTGAGCAAATGATCACATTTACAATAGCTACCAAAAAATACTTACTAGTAAATTTAATCAAGGAGGTAAAAGATGTGTACATTGAAAACGATATGACATGGACTATAGAAATTGAAAAAGATACAAGTGTTGGGGCCTACAGGCTGTGTGGTGGTTAAGGTGCTGAACTCCTACATGGTTCAAGTCCTGGGCCCAGTGGCTTGAAACTCATGCCAGGTGTGTGCATGCCCAAAATCCTGGGAAGAGAATAATGGAGAAAAGATTGCGGAGTGACCAACCACTCTTGGGGGTGACTTCTGACTTTCCTTCTCTCTGTTTCTCTCCAGTGAGTGCATGTGCTCTATAGCAAAAAGTTGAGGGGAAAAAAAAAAAAAAAAAAGACACAAATGGAAAGCTATCCTGTATTCATAAATTGGAAGAATTAATTATTAAAATGTCCATACTACTCAAAGGAATCTACAGATTCAATGTAATCCTTATCAAAATTCTAATGGCACATTTCGCAGAAATAGGGGGAAAAAGCCCAACATTTGTATGGAAAAACAATGGTAGAGGCATTGGACTTTCTGATTTCAAAATATATATATATTATAAAGCTACGGTAATAAAAACAGTATGGTTCTGGCATAAACACAAATAGGTAATGGAACAGAATAGAGAACCCAGAAATAAATCCATGCCTATACAATCAATTAAAAAAATTTGGGGGGGAGAGGTTTTTGCCATAGGGCGTGTGTGCTCACCAGAAAGACAGAGAGAGACAGAGAGACAAAAGCAAGAAATCACACCCCCTCCCCCCCCAGGGGAGATGGCGACACTGCAATCCCTTCTTCTCCATTCTCCTCTCAGGATCTTGGGCACACACGCACATGCACCTGGTGTGAGTTTAAGCCACCAGGTCCAAGACTCGAACTGTGGTCAACTACATGGGAGTCCAGCGACATAGCCATTACACCACCAATTGCTGGTCCTTCAATCAATTAACCTTTGAGAAAGGAGCCTAATAATAGAATATACAACAAACAAAAGATTGTCTTGTTAACAAATGGTACTGTGAAAATTGGATAGTCACATTGCAAAAGAATGAAACTGAACTTTGGATTAAAGACTTAAAACATAGAGAATTGAAACTGTATAGGACTCAGGGGCCAACAGGTGGTGTGGTGGTTAAGGGCGCTGGACTTCTACATGGCCAACTGTGATGTGAGTCCTGGATTTGGCTCACTTTGTCTCTCTCTATCTCACTCTGTCCCTCTCTAGTCAAATATTTTTTTTGTTGTTTTGAGAGGTTTTCTCTATAAGGTGCGTGTGCTCTCCAGAAAGACATAGAGAGAGAGACAGAAACAGAAAGCAAGATATAACTCCCCGGGGGGGATGACCACGCCACAATCCCTTCTCCTCCATTCTCCTCTCGGGATCTTGGGCACGCACACACACTTGCCCGATGTGAGTTTAGGCCACTGGGTCTGACACTCGAACTGCGGTTGACTACATGGGAGTTCAGGGACTTAGCCATTATATGCTAACTGCTGGTCCCTCTGGTCAAATTTTTAAAAAATAAATAAAAGTAAATAAAGTTAAATAATAATAAATAAAGAAACTGTATTGGACTCAGAAACAAAAACGAAAATAAAGACAAAAACAAACCCAGGGAAAAAGCTCCTTGACGTTGGTCTTGGCAATTGTTTTTTTCAGGTATTATAAGTGCAGCTAACAAAAGCACAAACAGACAAGTAGGGAGGGCTACATTACATTAAAAAAGCTTCTGCACAGAAAAGGAAACATATAACAAAATAAAAAGCAACCTATGGAATGAAAGAATATACTTGCAAGCCATTCGTTTGATAAGATCTTAATATTCAAAACACCACTGTTTGAGGACGGTTTCCTGCCTGCTGTCTCACCCTGCCAAACTCCTGCAAAATCCACTCTGAATTTCCTGGATCTTTTTCCCACCAAAAACTTGCAGGTTCCTAGTCCTCACAATTTGTGTGAACAAATGTCCTAATTCAAAAATGAGAACCGGGTAGGAGTGAAGACATTTGCTACTCTTTTGGTTTTGCCACAGGGTGCATGTGTTTGCTGGAGAGAGACAGAGTGAGAAATGAGGATTTGAGGCACACACACACACACACACACACACACACACACTGCTGGTGTGTTTTCCAAGCTGCTGGGTTCGGAAATCAAACCATGCAGTCTGCTATGTGGCCTTAATCACCACACCACCAGCTGGCCCATAGAAATTCTCTTTAGAGTTTCTCTTCCTGACCCTCCTTGGGGGAATGTAAACCCCTGTGGTGTCAAGCCCTTCCCAACTCATGAATTGCCAAATGCTCACATAAATTATTTAAAGTGTAAATGTGTTTTCTTTTTTCTTTTGGTATTATGTGAAAAGGCATCTAGCATTATTCGTTACAGGAGATGTGAGGACTAGTCCAAATGCCCACTACGAGGAGACTGCGACACAGTGGTGTGAGCCCGTAATCCCAGCTACTCAGAGACTGAGGCAGGAAGAGCGTGAGTTTGAGGCCAAGCTAGGCAATACAGTGAGACTATGTCTTTAAAACTAAAAAAAATTAAATAAATAAATTTTTAAAAAATAGGGACTAGAAGATGGCGTAATGTCTATGTCGCTAGACTCTCATGGAGTTGACCATGATTCGAGTCCTAGACCCAGTGGCTTAAAACTCACACTGGGCATGTGTGCATGCATGGCCAAAATCCTGAGAGGAGAATGGAGGAGAAGGGATTGCAGCATGGCCATCCCCCCGGTGGATGATTTCTTGCTTCTGTCTCTCTGTGTTTCTCTGTCTCTAAGGCGAGCACATGCACCATATAGCAAAAATCTCTCTAAAATAAATAAATAAATAAAAAATAAATAAATAAAAATAAAAATAAGAGGATGGGCCAGCAAGTGGCATGGTGGTTAAAGTGCTGGGTTCTCATGTGGCTGACCATGGTTTGAGTCCTGGGCCCAGTGGCTTGAAAATCCTACTGGGTACATGTGCGCGTGTGCCCAGGATCCTAAGAGGAGAGTGGAGGAGAAGGGATTACAGAGTGGCCATCTCCCCTGGGGGGTTATTTCTCACTTGCCGTCTCACTGTTTCTCTCTGCCTCTCTCCAGTGAGCACATGCGCCCTGTGGCAAAAAATAAAATAAAATACATACATACATACATAACGTAGAAAAAGCAATCGCCCTAGAAACCGTAGGACATCCATAGGCAATTGTCCAAAAGAACAATGATGACACCATTCATGGACAAATGCGAAAAGGAAATGGTCCAGGTACAGAACAGTGTTTGGGATCAGCTATATTTTGTGTAAAAGAGGGAAAAAAAATAAGAATCTAGGGTCAGCATGATGCTGTCAGTCCACAATGCAGAGCCATGTGGAAGACGGGGGTTCAGTTCCTGGCTCAGCTTGTCCAGGTGACACACGCACAGGCCCAGAGGAAATCTGGTGGGTGCATGGTGGCATGAGGCCTTATTGAGGCTGCCTGTCTCTTCCTGTCTCTGTTTCTTTCCTCATGAAAAAAAAATAAAAGAGAGAGAGAAAGAGAGAGAGAGAAGTGAAGCCAGCAGGTGGTGTAGTGGTTAAGGCGCTGGATTTCCACATGGTCGACAGCAGATTGCATCCCACACCCAGTAGCTTGAAACTCACGCTGGGCGCGTGTGCGTGCGTGCGTGCCCAAGATCCCGAGAAGGGAATGGAGGAGAAGGGATTGCAGCGTGGCCATCCCCCCTGGGGGATGATTTCTTGCTTTCTGTCTCTCTGTCTCTCTCTGTCTTTCTGGCAAGTGCATGCGCCCTACAGCAAAAACCTCTCAAAAAATAATAATAATAAAAAAGGAAAGAATAAAAGAAAGCTTTAAGAAAAGGAATCTAGATGTGTTTTGCTTGTTGACATATAAAGAAATACTGGATGGATGATTGATATTTAAATCTTTGGAATCCTGCAATTTGCATTCCATAGTCCAACACCCCAAGGTTCAAACTACTGGCAAGGAAAATCGGATGAAGTCATCTGTTCTTTTTTTTTCTCTGCGTGTCTCAGGGCAGAGACATACGCCCTCAAGTTCAAACAAGCAGAATTGACTCCAGCTGCCCTGCCTCAGGACTGGGGCAGCCGTCTGCCCCCCAGGCCCACCGGCAAACACACAACGCAGAAAAGCAGAGAAGCCCGGATGGCGAGTCCTCTGTGGCTGGAGAATTGTAAGTTACTGGGTATTTCGCATCCGGATTTGACTTGAACCCATGTGGCCTCTGAAAGGTTAAACTACAAACCCAGCCTGGTGAAAGATAAAGCTTGGGGCCAGCAAGGGATGGTGGTTAAGGCAGTGAACTCCCACATGGTGGACCGGGGTTCAAGTTCCGGACCTAGCGGCTGGCTTTCTCATGCTCACTCTCTGTCTTTCTCTGGTCAAATTAAAATAATAATAATAAATAAAATTGTGGGACCAGCAGTTGGCGTAATGGCTATGTCACTGGACTCCCACGTAGTCGACCACGATTCGAGTCCCAGACCCGGTGGCTTAAACTCATGCCGGGCGCGTGTGCGTGCGTGCCCAAGATCCCGAGAGGAGAATGGAGGAGAAGGGATTGCGGCGTGGCCATCCCCCCCGGGGGGTGATTTCTCGCTTTCTGTCTCTCTGTCTCTTTCTGTCTTTCTGGTGAAAGCATATGCCCTACAGCAAAAACCTCTCCAAAAAAAAAAGTTCTTTTAAAAATATTTATTTATTTATTTTTATTAGTTATTATTATTATTTAATTGGATAAGAAAAGAAGAGAGAGGGAGAGAGAGCGAGAGAGAGCTGCCAGGTCTGAGACTTGAACCATGGTCAGCCATGTGGGAGCCCAGCACCTTAACCACCATGCCACCTGCAAGTTCCAATAAATAATTACTTAAATATAATTTTAAAAAGATAATACCTAATGAGAGTGAGCACAGGAGTTTGAGTTCTATAACCGGCAGCCGAAAACTCATGCCAGGCATGTGTGAGTGTGTGTGTGTGTGTGTGTGTGTGTATGTGTGTGTCCAAAATCCCAGGAAGACAATGGAGGAGAAGGGATTGTGGCATGGCCATCTCCCACTGGAGGGCGATTTCTCACTTTCCTTCTCCCTGCCTGTCTCTCTGGCGAGCACACACACCCTATGGCAAAAACTTAAAAAATAAAACAACCGGGACCAGCGGTTAGCGTAATGGCTATGTCGCTGGACGCCCACGTAGTCGACCGCGGTTCGAGTCCCGGACCTGGTGGCTTAAACTCACGCTGGGCGCGTGTGCGTGCGTGCCCAAGATCCTGAGAGGAGAATGGAGGAGAAGGGATTGTGGCGTGGCCATCACCCCTGGGGGGTGATTTCTCACTTTCTGTCTCTCTGTCTCTCTGTCTGGCGAGCACACGCTCCCTATAGCAAAAATCCTCTAAAAAAATATAATAAAAAATAAAAAATGAAGAAAGAGTGAACATCTGCCTCCCGCACCTCTTTGAGTCCAGATCTGTGCTCTGGGATCTGTCCATGACGGTGCCAGGTGCCAGGTGACAGGTGCCAGGTAACGTTCTTTGGAGCCGTCATCCCCCACGGCTGTCTGGGTTCCAGTGTGGCGCTGGTTTGGACGCACGCCACTCTGCGTTTTCCCCGTCACAGTTATTTTCCCCGTCTGGAAAAGTTCACTTGTGTAGGACAAACATCTTCCATCTAGCACAAACCCTGGCTGGACAACAATGCGTCTATTTTTTTCTTTTTCATGAGTGATATTCTGATTATTAAAGCGAGATGCTCCATCATTCCTCAGTAACCACAAACATCCCGGGAATGCCTGGGCTCGGCCACTGAGGCCCTGCACCCTGCAGAACCTGACTCACTGCCTCCTGCCATGATGGTCCTATGGCCTGTGTCCAAGGTGCCCTGGATGGATGCACTCAGGCCGAACATTTAGGAGCTACTTGCAAAAAATAATCACAAAAAGGCCAAAGACTAAGGGAGGGACTAAGCTTATTTTTAGTGAAGGGGGAAAAAAAAGAAGCAAAAGAAAAGGAACGTTGTCTGTTGTAGGAGATTCAATTTAGAAAGAAGTTTCTGATAGCTTATCTTAGCAACTGCCTTATTTTTCTTTTTTTTTTTTTTATAGAAAAGTTTTTACTATAGGGTGTGTGTGCTCCCCAGAGAGACAGAGACAGAGCGAGACAGAGAGACAGAAAGCAAGAAATCACCCCCCAGGGGGATGGCCACGCCGCAATCCCTTCTCCTCCATTCTCCTCTTGGGATCTTGGGCACGCACGCACATGTGCCCGGCGTGAGTTTAAACCACCGGGTCTGGGACTCAAACCATCGCTGGCTACGTGGGAGTCCAGAGACATAACCATTACATCATCTGCTGGTCCCTGTTTATTCTTTTTTTTTTTTCTTTTACGTTTTTGTTCTAGGGCGTGTGTCTTCACTGGAGAGAGACAGAGAGAGGGAAAGCGAGGAAGCATCCCCCGGGTGGGGGGATGGCCACACCACATTCCCTTCTCTCCATTCTCCCTCTCAGGATTTTGGACAAGCATGCCACGTGCCCGGCGTGATTCCCAAGGTGCCAGATCCAGGACTCAACCATGCAGTCAGCCATGTAGGATCCGGTGCCTTAACCTCCGTACCACCTGCTGGCCTGAAATCGACTCATTTTACATAGACGATTTCCTTAGTTGATAAAGATTTCTCTATTTGGCACATGCCAGGAAAGTTTGTGTCTATTTTTATAAAAAACTATGAAACCTAAGGGGGAAAAATGCTTTCTGACTTATCCAAAAGGGGGTTTTCAAGTGGATCAGCAAGTACAGGTGGATGAAGGGATGGAGAATCCAAGGAGTTGAGGTCTACAAGGACCAGGGGAGGTCTGGGTCAGGGTACATCCTACACCCGCCCACTGTGAGTTCGGAGACATCAAAATACAGAATGGAGAATGGGGGTTCTGTACCCCGTCATTGGCCCTGTTTCCTTTTGGAATTTTATTCTATTGTATGTATTTATTTTAGAGAGATTTTTGCTATAGGGGGTGTGCGCTCGCCAGAGAGATGGAGAGAGACAGAAAGAGAGAAAGTGAGAAATCACCGGCCACACCACAATCTCTTTTCCTCCAATCTCCTCCCCGGATTGTGGGCATGCACGTAACACTCGTTCGGCGTGAGTTTCAAGTCTCCGGGTCCAGGACTCAAACCACAGTTGGCCATGTGGGAGTCCAGTGCTTTAGCTATCATGCCACCTGCTGGCCTCAACTTTTGGAATATTAAAACTTCATGGTTTACCTAGATTTTTATTCCTTGGGACATGCAATTTTTTTTTTTTTCTGGAGAGGTTTTTGCTATAGGGTGCATGTGCTCGCCAGAAAGACACAGAGAGACAGAGAGACAGAAAGCGAGAAATCACCCCCCAGGGGGGATGGCCATGCCGCAATCCCTTCTCCTTCGTTCTCCTCTCGGGATCTTGGGCACGCACGCACACGCGCCCGGCGTGAGTTTAAGCCACCGGGTCCAGGACTCGAACCGTGATCAACTATGTGGGAGTCCAGCGACACAGCCATTACGCTAACTGCTGGTTCTGAGACACACACATTCTGTAATTGGAATGGTAGAGGGGGGAGTTGGGGAAGAAAGCATTTTCAAAATGAGACGAGGAAAGGTTAGGACTTTTATCAAAACATTTTCATTGCCAACGTCAATTAAGCAGCTTTAATAGAAATGATTTGATTGTGATCATTAGATTTGGGACTAGCACACTTAACATGGTGCATAGCAGTCCATAGATTCTGACCAGGCCTGTGTTACAGATAAGGATTAGGCTGCCCCCAGTGGCCTAGAGAGGAACTGCAGTGTGGCGGCAATACCCAGAGGGCAGGTCAAGCTCCATCCTAAGAAAACACATCTGGCTGAGCCCCTCCCCAAGCACCCTGCAACCCCCAGGCAGCCTCCTCTCTGCAGGCTGCCAAGCTGGATTCCATGACCACAGACAGCTATGGTGACTCCCAGCACAAAGTTCAACATCGAACCATCACCCACAAACATTTGTAGAAGATGAACCCCACAAAGGAGAAGCACTTAACTTCACCGATGGAGCCAGCATGCTAGGTGAGCTACGGGGTGGGCAGAGAAGATCCACCTCGCCACCACCACCACCACACACACACAGGAAGTAAAACTAAACTAAATTCCTTGTTTATGTAACCACAGTTCTAGTCTCACTGGAAGCAGGGTGACCACGCAGGGCAGGAAAAGATGTGGCGTATCTCACTGCTGAGTCCTTGGGCCTCAGAGTCTTTGAGGGGAAGTGGCAGTTGATGGTGACACTCTGTGCAAGGAAGGATCTTGCCAGATCTGAGAATCTGCATTTCTATTTTTTTTTTTTTAAGAGATTTTTGCTATAGGGCACATGAGCTCGTTGGGTAGACAGGGAGACAGAGAGACAGACAGCGAGAAATCACCCCCCAGGGAGGATGGCCATGCCACAATCCATTCTCCTTCATTCTCCTCTCACAATTTTGGGCACGCACATGCGCCTGGCGTGAGTTTTAAGTCACTGGGTCCAGGACTCGAACCGTGGTCGACTACGTGGGAGTCCAGTAACGTAACCATTATGCCATTATGCTGCGCCCTGACATTACTGCTCAGGAGGAAAAATTACCCTAGTCGCTGGGATGAGAGAGCTTTGTGTTCTCCAGGGTCACAAGAGAACTTTGCATCAGCAACTACTATCCTTATTTTGGAGGAAAAGATTGAGTCAGCCATAATGCTATCCTAAGCAGAATTTTATTTTTGATAAAGATTTATTTATTTAATTGTATTTGTTACTATTATTATTTATCTTTTTAATTTGACCATAGGGAAACAGAAAGAGAGAGAGAGGGAAAGAGAATGAGAAAGCAAGCCACTAGGTTCGGGACTTGAATCATGGTTGGCCATGTGGGGGTCCAACGCCTTAACTACCATGCCACCAGCCAATGCTAAGCAGAATAGTTTTTTAAGTTTTTTTTTGGGGGGTGGGGGACCAGCAGTTAGCGTAATGGCTATGTCGCTGGACTCCCATGTAGTCGACCATGGTTCACGTCCCGGACCCGGTGGCTTAAAACTCACGCCGGGTATGTGTGCATGCATGCCCAAGATCCCGAGAGGAGAATGGAGGAGAGGTAATTGTGGTATGGCCATCCCCCTGGGGAATGATTTCTCACTTTCTGTCTCTCTGTCTCTTTCTGTCTGGTGAGCACACACACCCTATAGCAAAAAAAAAAAAAAAAAAAAAAAAAAAAAAAAAAAAAAAAAAAAAAAAAAAAAAAAAAAAAAACCTCTCCAAAAGAAAAGGTTTTTTTTTTTCTTTTCTTTTTGTTTTTTTCTTTGCCATAGGGCACTTGTACTTATTGGAGATAAAGAGACAGAAAGTAAGAAAGTGAGTGAGAAATCACTCCCCGGGGGAATGGCCACGCTGGAATCCCTTTTCCTCCATTCTCCTCCAGGATTTTAGGCATGCACACACATGCACCTGACATGGTTTTCCATCCACCAGGTCTGGGACTAGAACTGTGGTCAGCCATGTGGGAGTCCAGGGCCTTAACCACCACGCAACCTGTTGCCCCTCTAAGCAGAATTTTGAACTCTAGCTTCCAGCATCTTGGGGCCCATCTCCACCCAGAACCAAGGTTGTTAGCAAGAAGATTTCAGAATAAATATTATTACTGTCTTGGAGAGGCAAAGAAGGATGTAGTATCCATAAATAAGAGACAACTACAAACTCAGAAATTAGAACAAAAGAGCTGAGCTGTAAAACACTGTAGATGGACTGCAGAACAAAGTAGATGCTGCTGAAGGCCAAATCAGTCATCTGGAAGACCAAGCAGCGGATGCACTTCCAAAAGGCAAAGAAGGTAGAGGTTAAGATAAATTAAGAGACATGGAAAACATGGAAAATACTTCTTGACTTTTCCTCTTTTCTTTTCTTTTCTTTTCTTTTTTTTTTTTTTTTTGCCATAGTGCATGTGCTTTCTTTTGCCAGAGAGAGAAACACAGAGAGACAGAGAGAGGGAAAGTGAAAAGCCACCCCCTAAAGGGGCATGGCCATGTCACAATCCCTTCTCCTCTATTTTCCTCCTGGGATTTTGGGCACACATACACATGCGCTCAGTCTGATTTTTTTTTAATACAAAATTTTAAAAGAATTTTTAAAAATTTATTTATTATTTTTATTTAATTTGACCAGAGAGAGACAAACAAAGAGAGAAAGGGAATGTGAGAAAGCAAACCGCCAGGTTCGGAACTCAAATCATGATGGCCATGAGGGAGTCCAGTGCCCTCGCCACCACACCACCTGCCGGTACCCCCCCCCCCCCCATCAAGCACAATTTTCAAGCCTCTGGGTCTTAGACTCAAACTATAGTAATCACTGTGGGAGTCCCTAATACCTTTCAAAGGTGACCAAGGATGTTTTTCCTTCTTTGTATCATTATGAACTCATGGATTTTAACTTATTATTTCATTTATTCTTTTTTTTTTTTTTTGGAGAGATTTTGGCTATAGGGCGCGTGCGCTCTCCAGACAGAGAGAGAGAGACATTAGAGACAGAAAGTGAGAAATCACCCCCCAGGGGGATGGTCACGCCGCAATCCCTTCTCCTTCATTCTCCTCTCGGGATCTTGGGCACGCACACACACGCGCCCAGCGTGAGTTTTAAGCCACCGGGTCCGGGACGCGAACCGCAGTCGACTACATGGGAATCAGTGACATAGCCATTACGCTAACTACTGGTTCCCTACTTCATTTATTCTTGATACCAAACTGTTCCTCTTTGGCCAGTAGGCTCCATATTGGGTTGGTTCCTCTATGTCCTGGCATGACTCCAAAAGTCTTTGATAACTTCCTTGCTTTTTTTTGTTTGTTTGTTTTTAGAATTATTTATCTAATTTTTAATTATTATTTTTTAAAATTTGCTACAGGGCATGTGTGCTCACGAGAGAGAGAGAAAAAGAAAGAAAATGAGAAAGCAAGCCACCAGGTCTGGGACTCAAACTGCAGTCAGCCACTGTGGGAGTCCAGCACCTTAACTACCATGCCATCTGCTGACTCCTACTTCTTGAAGTTTTTCAGAATTTGTCTGGTAAGCATTCTAGAAGTATATATTCAACTAAGAACAATCCTCTAGTTGGAAAAAGATGAGTTCTCAGAAGTAAACATGATACTAGCCATGAAGTTGAGAAAGGGAGGAGTTGGCACGTGTACGAATTTAAAAATAAATAAGTAAATAAATTTAAATAAAGAAAAGAAGAAGGGAGGAGTCAATTTAGGAGAAAAAAAAGAAATGCATACATGAATTAAACAAAAAGACGTAACAGAGAACAATGACAAAACCCAACGCTGGTTCTCTCACAGGACTAATGAAATAATCTTATGGAAAGATTGGTCAATGAAAAAGTGGGAGGGAGAAATAGCGAGAAAGAGAGGGTGTGCGTGCACAGCACGCACAAGCTATATCTGGAAAAAGAAAGAACATAAAACGATACCTTAGAGAATTAATCATCGTGGAATGAGGGCCCACAGGAGGTGGGGTTGTTAAGGCGCTGGACTCCCACATGACTGACCATAGTTTGAGTCCTGGACCCAGAGATTTGAAAAGCATGCCAGGTGGGTGTGCGTGTGTGCCCAAAACCCTGAGAGGAGGATGGAGGAGAAGGGATTGCAGTGTGGCCATTCCCCCTGGGAGTAATTTCTCACTTTCTGTCTCTCTGGCAAGTACACACACCATATTAAGACAGTAATGATTGGGACCAGCAGTTAGCGTAATGGCTATGTCACTGGATTCCCATGTAGTTGACCATGGTTCAAGTCCCAGACCCAGTGGCTTAAAATCACGCTGGGTGCGTGTGCGTGGTGCCCAAGATCCCAAGAGGAGGATGGAGGAGAAGGGATTGTGGCATGGCCATCCCCCCTGGAGGGTGATTTCTCGCTTTCTGTCTCTCTGTCTCTGTCTCTGTGGCGAATGCATATAGCAAAAACCTCTCCAAAAAAAAAAAAAAAAAAAGACAGTAATGGTAGACACCAGGTGCATGGAGGGGAGGCTGAAGTGGGGCGAGAAGTAAGTTCACAAACCCCCAACTGGGGGGATGGCCACCCTACAGTCCCTTCTCCTCCATTCTCCTCTTGGGATTTTGGGTATGTATGCAAACATGCCTGGTGTGATTTTGAAGCTACCGGATCTAGGACTTGAACCATAGAGTCAGCCATGTAGAATCCAGCGCCTTAACTCCCATGCCACCTGCTAGCCCCAGAGAAAATTTTAATGACCACGAGAATATATATAAATAATGGGATGAAACTATGGGATGAAGTACTACAGCAGAATGAAAACTACAGATAATTGAACACATATTTCAAGGAAAACTTGTAAAACTATTAATAAATGTGTACAACATAATGTAATATTCAATGTTAATGAAAATTAATATGTGCATATCTTTGACTTGATTATTACATGTTGTATGCATGCCTTAAAAAACCAGAACATAGCCCACAAAGATAAACATCGATTCTATGTAAATCAGAAATCATAATTGAAGAACAAATTAAAAAAAAAACAAGAAGTAATCCCCTATCTAGTGGTTAAGGGAGCTGGATTTCACATAGCCAACTGTGGTTTGAATCCCAGCCCTGGTGGCTTGAAAAACATGCTGGGTATATGTGTGTGCATGCCCTAAATCCTGGTAGAATGGAGAAGTGAAGGAAAAGAAATTGCAGCGTAGCCATCTCTCATGGGGGGTACTTTCTCACTTTCCTTCTCTTTCTCTCTTTCTCTTTCTCTGGCGAGTGTACGTGCCCTCTGGAAATTAAAACAAATATAGCTGAGGCCGGAAGGTGGTGTGGTGGTTAAGGGTACTGGACTCCAATGTGGCTAACCATGGTTTGAGTCCTAGACCTGGTGGCTTGCTTTCTCGCTTTCCCTCTCTCTCTCTCTCTCTCTCTCTCTCTCTCTGTTCCTCTCTGGTCAAATTAAAATAAATAAAATAAAATAAATAATTATTTTTTAAAAAAAGAAAGTCTCTCTGTCTCCCTCCCCCATTCCCCTTTCTCTTCCTTTCTCTCTCTAAAAAGAAAAGTGTCAGTGAAAAAAATATTTTTCTGCCAGCATTTTTGCTGACCTTCTTTCGGCAGAATAGGAAGTTGTTTTTTTGTGTGTCATTTATAGACTGTCTACAATGTCAGCTGACTGCAAATTTCCCTAATAAGACTTTCAACTCTATAATTACTGGTTTCTCTGGAATTCGCAAGAAGCCCATCAATGTTAAGAAACAAAATTGACATTTAAAAAAAATAGATGCAAATAAAAATGAACTGATAAGCTAGTGAGATTGACATCACACTAAAATAAGATAGATACTAGTTGGAGAATTCAAGAAAAAACTGCATACATGACACAGAGCAGAATGTTAGGAGAAGCAACCGCCAAGAACAGGAAAGAGCTTTTGGAAATTAACATGAGCACCAAGGGACCAGCTGATGGTGTAGTGGTTAAAGTGGTAGATTCCCACCAGAGCTGACCATGGTTCAAGTCTTGGACCCGGTGGCTTAAAATCATGCTGGGTGCGTGTGTGCATATGCCTGAAATCCCAGGAGGAGAATGGAGGAGAAAGGATTGCACTGTAGCTATCCCTCCTGAAGGGTGAGTTCTTACTTTCCCCCTCATTGTCTTTCTTTCTTTCTTTTTTTTTTTTTTTTTTTTTGGAGAGGTTTTTGCTATAGGGCTCGTGTGCTCGCCAAAAAGACAGAGAGAGACCGAGAGACAGAAAGCAAGAAATCACCTCCCGGGGGGATGGCCACGCCGCAATCCCTTCTCCTTTATTCTCCTCTCGGGCACGCGCACGTGCCCAGTGTGAGTTTAAGCCACCAGGTCCGGGACTCGAACCACAGTCGACTACATGGGAGTTCCGCGACAGAGCCATTACACTAATCGCTGGTCCCTTTCTCTGCCTCTCTTTGGGGAGTGGATGCGCCCTATGGCAAAACAAACAAAAAAACACCAAAATGAAACTTTCTTTTCTGTATCTTTTTAAGAATTACTTAACTTTGGGACCAGCAGGTGGCAGGGCAGTTAAGGCACCAGATACTCCCACATGTCCGACCATGGTTTGATTCCCGGACTTGGTGGCTTGCTTTCTCACTTTCCCTTTTTCTCTCTGTGTCTCCCTCTGGTTAAATGAAAATAAATGAATGATTAAATAAAATTAAAACCAAAAAATTTATTTAACTTTATTCATTTATCTTAATTTGACCAGAGCGAGGGACATAACTAGAGAGAACAAGAGAGGGAAAGTGAGAAAGCAAGCCGCCAGGTCTGAGACTTGAACCACGGTGTGGAGGTTAAGGTGATTGGATCTCACAAGGCAGATTACGCGGTTCAAGTCCCAGAGCCGGTGGTTTGAAACTCACACTGGGCGCATGTGCACGTATGCTCAAACTTCCAAGAGGAGAATGGAGGACACGGGATGGCCGTGTGGCCATGTCCCCTGGAGGTTGACTTCTCACTCTCTCTTTCTCTCTCCAGTGAGCACAAATGCCTTACAGCAAATAAAAAAGGGAAACAGAAGAAAAGAAAATACAAGCCATTTTCCCAGCCTGAAAAAGACAACGCTTGACATACCCTGTAAGAAACAGCATGTTGCAAAGACCCTCACCCCGGTCATCTGGCATAAAATGTCTGAAGACCAAGCATATTGGGAGGACCTTCAGAGCTTCCAGAAAGAACAAAACAGTAGTAAGACAGTAAACTCAATGCTCTGTGGACCTGACCCACATGGGAAGGTTCTGGATTTGTGTCCAAAGACCTCCCTGAATAGGCCAGGCATGAGTGTCCATGAGCCAAAGTTGGCTGAGGCTGGGGGTGGCTTGTGGTGTCAAGATCTTGTTGGGGGGGGGGGGTGCTTTTTCTCTCACTTTCTCTCTCTCTCTGTCTCTCTCACACATGGAAGAAATAAATAAACAAACTTTATTTAAAATTGTTAAAGAGGGGCCAGCAGGTTGCAGAGCGGTTAAAGTCCTGGACTCTCACATAGCTGACCGTGGTTTGAGTCCCGGACCCGGAGGCTTGAAACTCACACTGGGCGTGTGTGTGCATGCCTAAAATCTCAGGTGGAGAATGGAGGAAAAGAGGTTGTGGTGTAGCCTTCACCTGGGGGGTGATTTTTTCACTTTCCCTCTCACTGTTGCTGTTTCTTTTTTTCTCTCTGGTGAGTGCACGTGTCTTAATAAAACAAACAAACAAACAAAAAAAACTCTAAAAAACATTAAAAAGTGGGGCCAAGATATGTTATAGTGGTTAAGGTGCTGGACTCCCACATAGCCAACCGTGGTTCAAGTCCTGGACCCAGAGGCTTTAAACTCATGCTGAGCACATATGCATGAGTGCCCAAAATCCTAGGAGGAAAATGGAGAGGGGATTACAGCGTGGCCAGCCCCCGTGAGGGTGATTTCTCTCTCTCTCTTTGTCTATTTCTCTCTCTCCTCTCTGGTGAGTACACAAGCCCTATGACAAAAAGGTAAAAAACAAAATGAAAAAGAGTCTGAAGGAAGAGTCCCAGGTGTGAGATGGAAGGCAGTTGGAGGGCGAGGGCAGAGAGAGGTGCCCACACTCAGGACCTCGTAGAAGAAGGCTAACACCGAGTGGCCAAGCAAGCGTCATGGCGGTCCTAACGCATCATTGGGAAACTCAACCTGGGGACGGAGCAGAGGGAATGAATGGGGGGTGAGCCTGAAGGGTGCTCATCCCCCAAGGCAGGAAGTCTGTGCACACCAGAGAGATGCCACCATCTTCTTCACAAAGAGAATCGTAATGACCGGCAGAGCTTAAACCAGATATCGGAAACAGAGGCCCCGTCAGGAGTTTCCCTTGGGACAGGGCCTGGACCTAGATGTGTTTCCTATGTTAGAATCCCTTCCACACTGTTGACCATGAGTACACAGGTATCATTTTTATTTTTTTTAAAAAATTATTTAGTATATTATTATTACTATTATTATTAAGTTTTCCCTAGGGCACGTGCGCTCAGAGAGAGAGAGACAGAGAGGGTGAGAAAGCAAGCCACCGGGCCTGGGACTTGAACTACAGTCAGCCATGTGGGAGTCCAGTGCCGTAACTACCATGCCACCTGCTGGGGTGTCTCTACTTTGATTTTTTTTCTTTTTCTTTTCTTTTTTTTGAGAGGTTTTGGCCATAGGGCGCGTGTGCTCGCCAGAGAGACAGAGAGAGACAGAGAGACAGAAAGCGAGAAATCACCCCCCGGGGGGATGGCCACGCCGCAATCCCTTCTCCTCCATTCTCCTCTCAGGATCTTGGTCCCCCTACTTTGATTTTTTTTAAGACAAGGTGGCACTATAGCGATCCTCATGCCTCAGTTTCCCTACATCATTGGGATTACAGACACACGCCACCGTGCCTGTCTGACTTTTAGGCCGGACCAGGAATGGAACCCGAGCCTCCCAGGGTGGCCTCAGTGTGCGGAGCCGAGTCTTTGTGGTGCACACCTTCGCGGCTGGCTGTATGTTTATGATTTTCAATGGGCTTGTGCTGTGCTCTCATAACCTTCCTGGCGTATGCAGTAAGATTCAACTCAGTAGCGTGGAGGTTAAGGCACTGGATTCTACATGGCCAACTGCATGGTTCAAGTTCTGGACCCGGCAGTTTGAAAACCACGCAGAGCGTGTGTGCACACATGCCCAAGATTTGGAGAACAGAACGGAGGAGAAGGGATTGTGGCATGGTCATCCCCCCCTGGGGGCTGATTTCCCACTTTTCTTTTTTGTCTCTCTCCAGTGTGTGCATGCACCCTACAGAAAATTAAAGTAGTAATAATAATAATGAAGATAGGGAAGGAATCTAAAAACATTGAATTGATCGCATAAACATGGTAACAGTTACACTATCAAATGTGGTGGGTATGGAGAGAACTCTATGATAGAACTCAAGTAAAAGAAGTCAAATGACAGGGGCCAGCAGGTAGCGTGGTGGTTAAGACACTGGATTCCCACATGGCTGACTGGAGGTTTGAGTCCCGGACCCCGCCACTGGAAAAGTCATGCCAGGTGCATGTGAATGTGTGTCTAAAATCCAGAGAAGAATGGAGGAGAAGGGACTGCCATGTGGGCAACCCCCGAGGAAGGTGATGTCTCACTTTCCCGCTCTCTGTCTCTCTCTCTGGAGAGTGCACGCGCCCTATAGCAAAAACCTAAAAAAAAAAAAAAAAAAAAAAAAAAAAAAAAAAGTCGCACCACAATATGTACGATTGAATATCACACACGTAAACCAGAAACACACGGGGAAGAATCATGCGTGTGCATGTGAGTGTGCATAGAAGGAGGTTGGAAAGAGGACCTGCTAGCTAACAGCGATCAGCCATGGGCAAAATGAGGAAGGGACCGGGAAGAAACCGACTTTCTCTGTATTGTTGCAATCTATGCTAAGAACGTATGGAATTACATGTACATAATCACATATATATATAGTGTCTTTCTTCATTTCAGACAGGAGTTGAGCCCAAGGAGAATGTTCTCCCTGCTGTCACACAGGGGCTCTTTGCTTTATTTTATTTATTTATTTTTTTAGAGGTTTTTGCTATAGGGCGCATGCGCTCTCCAGAAACACAGAGAGAGACAGAGAGACAGAAAGCGAGAAACCACCCCCCAGGTAGGATGGCCCGCTACAATCCCTTCTCCTCCATTCTCCTCTTGGGATCTTGAGCATGCACGCACACACGCCCGGTGTGAGTTTAAGCCACCGGGTCCAGGACTTGAACCGAGGTCGACTACATGGGAGTCCAGCGACATAGCCATTACACCAACGTTTGGTCCCTTGATTAATTTTTGTTTTTGCACCCAGAGGTGCTAGCGATGTTTACACAAAAATAGAGCAACTATCCACTAGAGGCGTTTGAGCCTCGAAGCTGGGGAGGGGGCAGATGGCAAGGGGCTCTGTTTTGGCCCTCTCTCCCTGCAGTCCTGCAAGCCAGCAGTTCCAGGCCCCGAACCCTCCTCCTCTAACCTCCTGTGTGGGGCCAGCTGATTACCTGCTTGCCACATAGAACCCACATGGCCGCTCTAAGTCCAAAATGAGCTGCTAACAGGAACTTCAGGGTATCATTCTTACCCTCCGGTAGTCAAATCCTGACCTCAAATTTGATGCATCATGGAGTCTCATGTTTAAAAGAGCAGTCTACAAGTTTAACACCTTTTCTGTCTCTCTGAAAAGTTCAAAAGGCTAGGAATGAAGTTATTTCTGTTCGTGGTTCTCCCAAAATGAGCAGGTAGGTAATTTTTTTCCCCCTTAGGTTTTTGGCGTTGGGTACCATTCACCAGGGAGAATGTTTTTTTTTTCCATTCTCCTCTCTGGATTCTGGACATACGTTTTCTCACACGATTTTCAAGCATGAGGGATTTGAACTGTGCAATCAGCATGTCTAGACCAGCCAACTGCCAGCCTCAGAAATGAGACCTGCTAGACGTGCGCTCAAGACAGAGAACAGAGAGACAGAAAGCGAGAAATCACCCCCCAGGGGGGATGGCCACGCCACAATCCCTTCTCCTTCATTTCTTCTCGGGATCTTGGGCACGCACGCACACGCACCCAGCATGAGTTTAATCCACTGGGTCCGGGACTCGAACTGCGGTCGACTACATGGGAGTCCAGTGACATAGCCATTACACTAACTGCTGGTCCCAGAACTGAGGCTTTTAAGAAGCATTGGTTGCTCCCTGGCCTCATTCATCAGGGTTACTGGAAATCTCCACAAAATTCATATACCAGCACTTAGATTTTCAAAGGCACTTCGAAAAAGCTCATGAAAAATAGAAAGTACAGGGTCAGCAGGTGGCATAGTGGTTAAGGTGCTGGCCTCCCACACAGCTGACCACAGTTCAAGTCCTGGACCTGGTAAGTTGAGACTCATGCCAGGTGTGTGTGCATGCATGCCTAAAATCCTGAGAGGAGGGTGGAGGAGAAGAGACTGTGGCATGGCCATCCCTCTGGGAAGTGATTTCTCGCTTTCAGTCTCTCTGGTGAGTGCATGCACCGTATAGCAAAAATCTCTCTCTCAAGAGGAGAATGGAGGAGAAGGGATTGCGGCGTGGCCATACCCCCTGGGGGGTGATTTCTCACTTTCTGTCTCTCTGTCTCTCTCTGTCTTTCTGGCAAGTGCACGCGCTCTATAGCAAAAACCTCTCAAAAAAAAAAAAAACTCTCAAAATAAAAGAAAAAAAAAAAAGAAATGAAAAGTAAGAAAAGAAAAGAAAGAAAAGGAGAGAAAAAGAAAAAGAGAAAAAGAAAAAGAAAGTATGAGTTTACCAAAAACATGGAAATCTATGCAAGGTTTTTTCCAAAATATGCACTTTCCATGAACTTCCTGAAGACCCTCACTGTGTTCCTGGAGGGAAGGCCCATTCTCTCAGAACTGAAGCATTTTATGAACGTCCGGAAGCAAGGCTCCTTTGAGGTCTGACTCGCATGGCCCCCAAATCCAGGTGGGTGAGTGGACACTGCTGTCCCTCTGCCCAGGACTTGGGGTTGTCCACGCAGGCCGCTCTGTGCTCAAGCACTGAGCCGACATTGGGCCGGGACAGACGGCCGGAAAGAGCGTCCACTCTCCTGGCGGATGACAGGATGCCTTGGGGCCTGGCTGCCCCCCACTCCCTGGCAGTTAGTAGCCCATCGGGTGGGGCTGCCCTGCACCCCTTCCTCCTACAAGGGGGGCCGAGGAAGCAGAGGTGGGGTGGCGGAGGCGAGGTGGCAGGTGAGGGAGACTCTGGGTGAGCCAACACCTTCAGGCTCTGGTGGCTTACAGTGGGGTGGGGAAGAATCAGTCCATGACAGGGCGGAAGGGTGGCCTCATGATTATTCACAAACAAAGGTCATGAAAACTGCTGAGATGGAGCCAGAGAGAGATACGGAAATTAAGACTGTTGGATCTCACGGGGGACAGCCATGTGGTTCGAATCCCGAACCCGGCGGCTTGAGAAACACAGAGCCCATGGGCGTCCATGCCCCAAATCCCAAGAGAATGGAAGAGAAGGGATTGCAGCATGGCCTTCGTCCCAATGGGGGATTTCTCATTCCCCCACCCCTCGCTCTCTGGTGAGTGCATGTGCCATATGAATAATTAAAAATAAAAAGCTCCCAAGATGTCAAAGTGGAACTTGTGAAGTTGCCCTTGAAGATAGGAAGATGGCTTCCTTTCCTACAGAAGGAATTTGTAAGAAGACCAAGCATTGGCTTTTTTTTTTTTTTTTTTTTCTTTTAAGAGAGAGATTTTTGCTACAGGGTACATGTACTCACCAGAGGGACAGAGAGACAGAAAGTGAGAAATCACTCCACAAGGGAGATTGGAAGGAGGATGGTGATGCCTCAATCCCTTCTCCTCCATTCTCCTCTCGGGATCTTGGGCATGCACACACACGCCCCCAACGTGAGTTTAAGCCACCAGGTCTGGGACTTGATCTGCGGTCGACTACATGAGAGTCCAGCGACATAGCCATTACGCCAACTGCTGGTCCTACCAGCATGAGTATTTTGTTTGTTCGATTTTTAATTTTTTTTAAAAGAATTCTTTCATTTAACTTTATTTATATATTTTAATTTGACCAGAGAGACAGAGTACGAGAAAGAGCGAGAGGGAAAGTGAGAAAGCAAGCTGCCAGGTCCGGGACTTGAACTGTGGTCGGCCATGTGGGAGTCCAGCGCCTCAACCACCACGCCACCTGCTGGCCCCTTTAATTATTTTTTTAAAGAGGGGTTTTTGCTATAGGGTGTGTGCACTCCCCAGAAAGACGGAGAGAGACAGAGAGATAGAAAGCGAGAAATCACCTCCCCCACGGGGGATGGCCACTCTGCAATCCCTTCTCCTCCATTCTCCTCTCGGGATCTTGGGCACGCACGCACATGCGCCCGGCGTGAGTGTTAAGCTGCCTGGTCCGGGACTCGAACCACGGTCGACTATGTGGGAGTTCAGCGACGTAACCATTACGCCATCTGCCAGTCTCAGGGGTTGGGGATTCCTAACGGTTTAAGTGGGTGGGGCAAGATGCTCAGAAAGTGGGCTGGTTCCTGCAGCGTCCACAGAAGCCGACTCCCCATGCTATGAGCAAGCAGGCGATCCTGGACCAATGGTTAGGAGAAGGTCTAAGCTCAGATTAAGGCCAGGGTTGGAAAACTCATGCCTCTGCAAGCCCAGGCCTCTGTAGCTGGCGCTGCTCTGTGGGCATGAAAAAGCCTCTGCAGCGGTGCCCTCCGCCTCCTGCACGGGCGGGTGCCTCCAGCTGTTTCTCCACGCCCGGCATCGCTCGGCCTCACTCAGTCGGGATTCCGTGTCAGACACTGGCTGCACTGCCTTCAGAGGTCTGGGGTGCACCTGCGGCCAGGCTGGGGGAGCATACCCCTCACCTACTGTTTCCTGTCCAGTCCTTCTTCCCAGCAGGGGGCACAGGACACCTTCAAAAGACAGATTTTTTTTTTTAAGGAGATTTTTGCCATAGAGTGTGTGCGCTCACCAGAGAGACAGAGAGAGACAGAGAGACAGAAAGCGAGAAATCACCCCCCCCCCCCCCACAGAGGGGATGGCCACACCGCAATCCCTTCTCCTCCATTCTCCTCTTGGGATCTTGGGCACACACGCACACGCGCCTGGCATGAGTTTAAGCCACCGGGTCCAGGACTCGAACCGCAGTTGCCTACATGGGAGTCCAGTGATGTAATCATGCCATCTGCTTTTCCCAAAAGGCAGATTATTTTTTTTAAATAAGTATTTATTGCATTATATTTATTTATTACTTTATTTTGACTGGACACAGAGAGAAGGGTGCGGAAGTGAGAAAGCAAGCTGCCAGATCCAGGACTCGAACCATGCTCGGCCATGTGGGAGTCCAGCGCCTCAACCACTATCCCATCTGCTAGCTCTGAGACAGACAATCTGTAAAATCTCAGAATATGGACGTAAATTAGTAGCTTTCCTGTAAACTGTCTTAGGAAATTTCCTATTTTATTTATTTTTATTTTTTTCAGTTTTTGCTATAGGGTGTGTGTGCTCACCGGAGAAAGAGAGAGAGAGACAGTGAGAGAGAGAGACAGACAGTGAGAGAGAGGGAAAGTGAGGGAAGGCCAAAAGTGTGGGCTGGCTCACCAGCATGGGTCTGGGCTTTGCAGGACGGCCCAAGGCACCCTGCAAGAAGGCATGCTAGGCCGATTGGTAGCATTGTGGCTAAGACGGCTGGATCACACATGCCAGATTGCACAGTCTGAGTCCCAGACCCGGCAGTTTGAAAAATACGTCAGGTACGTGTACATGTGTGCCCAAGATCCTGAGAGGAGAATGGAGGAGAAGGAATTGTGGCGTGGCCATCCCCGCTGGGGGGTGATTTCTCACTTTCCTTCTCTCTCTCTCTCTCTCTGTCTCTCTCTGGCAAGCACACATGCCCTATAGCAAATATAATAATAATAATAATAATAATAATAAAGGCATGCTACTACCTTAGGGACTGCTCCAAATTCTATTTCTTTTTACATGTGGAAGGCAGAAGGCCTCCTACTTGGCCAAACCACCTGACTTTTTTTTTTTTTTTGGAGAGGTTTTTCGCTATAGGGCGCGCGCGCTCACCAGACAGACGGAGAGAGACAGAGAGATAGAAAGTGAGAAATCACCCCCCAGGGGGGATAGTCACGCTGCAATCCCTTCTCCTCCATTCTCCTCTCGGGATCTTGGGCACGCACGCACACGCGCCCGGCGTGAGTTTTAAGCCACCGGGTTCGGGACGCGAACCTCGGTCGACTATGTGGGAGTCCAGCGACATAGCCATTACGCTAACTGCTGGTTCCCGACTTTTTTTTTTGAGAGAGAGATTTTCGGTATAGGGCATGAGTGCTCCTCAAAGATTGACAGAGCGACAGAAAGTGAGAAATCACCCCCCAGGGGCGATAGCCCTGCCATAATCCCTTCTCCTTCATTCTCCTCTTGGGATTTTGGGCATGCATGCACACGCGCTTGAGTTTCAAGCCTCCGCGTCCAGGACTCGAACTGCAGTCGGCCCTGTGGGAGTCCAGTGCCTTAATCACTAAGCTACTTGTTGGCCCCACCACTCGACTCTTATATTAGGAACTTAACAGAGGACTCAAAAAGTTCGTGGAAGATGGAATTAAAGTACGAGTCTACTTCAGTGCCAAAATATCACACATCCACGCAGTTGTCTTTGTAAGACTCATTTCCTATGAACTTTTCACAGACCCCCCCCCCCCTTAGATATCTTTTTTTTTGGAGAGGTTTTCGCTATAGGGCGTGTGCGCTCGCCAGACAGACAGAGAGAGACAGAGAGACAGAAAGCGAGAAATCACCCCCCATTCTCCTCCCGGGATCTTGGGCACGCACGCACACGCGCCTGGCCTGAGTTTAAGCCACTGGGTCCGGGACGCAAACCGCAGTCGGCTACATGGGAGTCCAGTGACATAGCCATTACGCTGACTGCTGGTTTCCCCCCTTAGATAACTTTGAACACAGATTTAAAAAGTCAAAGGCAAAACAAAGGATGGAAGAAGCCGTTGTTAACAACCTGGGATGGGGCGCCCTTCTGGAATGTTCTTTTTCCTCTGCTGGTCCATGCTGGGTCCGGCAGTGGACAGTGTTCTGAGAAGCCAGCAGCAGTGCCAGGGTGTCACGGCTGAAGTCAGGGTCCCTGGCAGGAAGGCGGGGTGTGAGCCACCTCCTGGCGAGATCTGCCCAGGCCCACTCTCCAGGATCCAGAAGAGCCTCCCAATCTGTCTGGGGCTGGGTTAACTGGAAGCTTACTTCTGACTTTCCTGGGTGCCTCCCCATAGCTGGCAGGACTGGTTTTTCCACTCCGGTGGGTGTCAGACGTTCAGGAAGGAGGAATGTGTAATGGCAGTCTTATTAGAGTGGCCAGGAGCAGCCAGATCCGATATTTTGTGCACACTCTAAACTCACCTAAGATCTCTACACATTCCTCCGGTACTGCCGGCCAACTTCCTGTGACAGCGTGGTGACACAGATTCCGAGGACACGCCCGTGTCGCACAAGCCCAGCAGGCCACAGGGCAAGCACACACAGGACACCTGTCCCTGCCCCTGGTACAAGCACAGTAGTGGGCTTTGAAAAGGCAGATGGTGGGACCAGCGGATGGCATCATGGTTACGTGGCTGGACTGTGGTTCGAGTTCCAGACCTGGCAGCTTAAAACTCATGCCAGGCGTATGTGCGTGCGTGCCCCAAATCCTGAGAGGTGAATGGAGGAGAAGGGATTGTGGTGTGACCATTCCCCCCTGAGGGGGTGATTTCTCGCTTTCTGTCTCTCTGTCTCTCCGGCAAGTGCATGCCCTATAGCAAAAATCTCTCTCACTCTCTTTTTTTTTTGGAGAGGTTTTTGCTATAGGGCGCGTGCACTCGCTGGAAAGACAGACACAGACAGAGAGACAGAAAGCCAGACATCACTCCCCAGGGAGGATGGCCATGCCACAATCCCTTCCCCTCCATTCTCCTCTTGGGATCTTGGGCATGCACGCACACGTGCCCGGCATGAGTTTAAGCCACCAAGTCCGGGACTCGAACCGCAGTCGACTACATGGGAGTCCAGCGACATAGCCATTATGCTAACTGCTGGTCCCGATAGGACACCTTCTAAGGGACAGTGTAGAGCTCGGGCTGCAGACTCAAGGGGAAAAGGGGAGGGGCGTGAGTGGCAATGCTTTGGCCTCTCGGTGTACGCTGACATTTTCTGGTTCTCTGTCCCACTCTAAGTCCGGACTCGGGGCTGGTTCTGCATTTGTCCTGGGGCCCGATGCCCAGGTCCGTGGGACCTGTCATAATCAATGAAGGACCCTGGGGATGTAAGAAAGCATCGTGTGTGTGTATATAAATCTCTCAAAAAATAAACATATGTATATTTTTATACATATATTACACACACACGCGTAGATACATATGGGCACCCTGTGAGTCTCAGGCCACCAGGTCCAGAATTTTGAGTCTAGCACCTTAACCACCACGCCGCCTGCCTTTTTTTTTTCTTTAAGAGACAGATTTTTGCTATTAGGGCGTGCACTTGCCGAAGAGACAGAGAGACAGAAAGTGAGAAATCACCCCCCAGGGAGGATGGCCACACCACAATCCCTTCTCTCTCTGTCTACTGTCTATACATTTATATTATATACACACACACACACGTATGTATATATATACATATATATAAAAAGATCTCAAAAATATATATACATATACATGCATGTGTATGTGTGCATATATACATGTATATGTATATATGTTTTGAGAAATTTCTATATACACACACATTTTTGAGAAATTTACATACACACACACACACACACACACACACACAAACACACACACATATGCTGGCCAAAACAGGTAGGAGGTATGAAAACACATAAACATATATATTTGTGTATATTTTAAAGAAATCTTTGCTATATAAGAATATATATATCTTTTTTCTTTTCTCCTTTTTTTTTTTTTTTTGGAGAGATTTTTGCTATAGGGCGCGTGCGCTCGCCAGACAGACAGAGAGAGACAGAGAGACAGAAAGCGAGAAATCACCCCCCAGGGGGGATGGCCACGTCGCAATCCCTTCTCCTCCATTCTCCTCTCGGGATCTTGGGCACGCACGCACACACGCCCGGCGTGAGTTTTAAGCCACCGGGTCCGGGACGCGAACCGCGGTCGACTACGTGGGAGTCCAGCAACATAGCCATTACGCTAACTGCTGGTTCCCTATATCTTGATATATATATTTATAGCCATCGCACGAGTTACTTGAGGATCTTGTATATATGTGTACGTGTATATATATACGTGATATATGTGTGTGTGTCTGTGTGTGTGTTGAGACATTTTTGCTATAGGGTGTGTGTATTCTTGCTAGAGAGACAGAGAGAAACAGAGAGACAAGAAAATGAGAAATCACCCCCTAGGGGAACGGTCATGCCACAATCCCTTCTCTTCCATTTTCCTCTCAGGATCTGTGGACACGCACGCACACATGCGTGAATTTCAAGCTGTCAGGTCTGGGACGTGAACCACAGTCAACCGTATGGGGGTCCAGTGTCTTAACCACTATGCAACCTGCTGATCCCATATTATTTTTCCCCAAAGGTTTATTTATGTATTTCTTTCATGAGTAAGAGAGAGAGAGAAAGAAAGACACAACAAGATCTTTTTCTTTGTTTGTTTTGAGAGGTTTTTGCTATAGGCACATGCACTTGCCAGAAAGACAGAGAGAGACAGAGAGACAGCAAGCGAGAAATCACCCCCTAGGGGTGATGGCCATGCCGCAATCCCTTCTCCTCCATTCTCCTCTCGGGATCTTGGGCACACACGCACATGCGCCCGGCGTGAGTTTAAGCCACCGGGTCCAGGACACGAACCGCGGTCGACTACATGGGAGTCCAATGACAAAGCCATTACACCAACTGCTGGTCCCAGACCCAACAAGATCTTTATGCCACAATCCACTTCCAACCTTGGCTAGCCTCACGTTATGGGAATGAGTGTGCGTGGTGTGTCCAGGGAGGTCTCCAGACACAAACCCAGCACCTTCCCACGTGGCCAACCTTGCAGATGTTGCACTGTTGTGTCATCGTCTGGCCCTGGAAAACACCCTCTCAGTCTGGCTGCAGGGCAGAGCTGGGACCTGTTAGAATGGCAGGCTCTCGGTGCCCTGGACCTACCCAATGAGATTCTGTATTTTCCCAAGATCCTCAAGCAACTCATGCAGTGGCTATGTTTTGAGAAGTGCTACTTGATGGAACTCAAACCAGTTAGGCTGGCTGATCCTCAGTCTCAGCTGCTCATTAGACTCATGGGAGAAGTCTTAAGATGTTCCTGCTGGAACCAGCAGATGGTGTAATGGTGACATCTCTGGCCTCCCACATGGCCAACTGCTGTTTGAGCCTCAGACCTGGCGGCTTGGAACTCACGCTGGGTGCGAGTGCATGTGTGCCCAAAGTCCTGAGAGGAGAATGGAGGAGAAGGGATTGTGGCATGGCCATTCCCCCTTGATGGGGGTGCAATTTCTTGCTTTCTGTCTCTCTCTGTCTCTCCGGTGAGTGAGCATCTCTCTTAAAAAAAAAAAAAAAAAAAGAAAGAAAAGAAAAGATGTTCATGTCTTCCCCTCTCTCCAAGATGCTCCTCCATCCTGGGTCTGGATAGTGCCTGGGCATCTGCATTTTGAGACGCTCTGGATTCTGTGGGCTGAGGGGTTGTTTAGATCCCCGGCTCTTAGCTAGGAAGGGGATGGAGCAGAGTCACTTGTGGGGGTTTTTTTGAATGGCACAGTCACCTACGGAACAAGCCCAAAATAGACCCCAAGTCTCTGCTCCCATCCTCATCCCCCATCCCTCAGAAGAGCAGAAGGTGGGTTCATGAACCTGGAGTGCACTGGAAAGGTAAGAGCACCACCCCAAAATCAAAGCATTCTGTTGGCCATGCCAACTTATCTCATGCTAATAAAGCATGCTTTTAATTTTTTAAAATAAGTATTTAATTTAATTGTATTTACCATGATTATTATTATTTTAATTTGACCACAGAGAGAGAGAGAGAGAGAAAGTAAGAAAACAAGTTGCCAGGTCCGGGAGTTGAACCATAGTTGGTCATGTGGGAGTCCAGTGCCTTAATCACCATACCACCTGCTGGCCCAAGCAAAGCCTTTCTAACAAGCCACTGGAAAAAGATAAGTCTGAAAAAAATAGAACTTACAAAGCTGCAAGTTAGACACTCTGGAAATGTTTAGCAATGGGCACTGTCAAGAAGCAAATTCTTCTTCCATTTCATAATTGAATTTATGTGCAAAGAACTCTTCCAGAAACATTACTTTAAGCCGGCCTCTGGACAATGCAGATAGAGACAAAGCACTCAAGTGACTAAAACAAATGCCCGCTGAGCCAACAACGCCCAATCATCAATAATGTGGCGGGCACAAACATATGGGCCTCTCAAACCCAGCATGGGGGCCCTCTCAAAGTCCGTGGGATGGCCTGGGATAATAATAAAGTTAAATAAAATAATTCTTTAAAAAATAATAATAATAGAGAGATTTTTTGCTATAGGGCATGTGTGCTTACCAGAAAGACAGAGAGGCAGAGAGACAGAAAGCAAGAAATCACACTCCCCCAGAGGGATGGCCATGCTGCAATCCCTTCTTCTCCATCTTCCTCTTGGGATTTTGGGCATGCACACACATGTGCCTAGTGTGAGATTTAAGTCGTTGGGTCTGGAACTTGAACCACGGTTAACAACATGGGAGTCCAGCGACGTAATCATTATGCCATCTGCTGGTTCTATTATTATTATTTTAATTTGACCAGAGAGAGAGAGGAAAAGCGAGAAAGTAACCCTTCAGGACTGGGACTTGAACTGCAGTCAGTCATGTGGAAGTCTAGCACCTTTAACCACCACACCACCTGTTGGCCCCAGTTCTGTGATATACTAATAATGATGAATTGAATTGTTGACCTGGAACAAGCTTTTAGATTTCTCTTACCCTCATGTTCCTTAACTATTGGGTTGTCAGAAAAGTCATAATGTATTTTTTCTATGTTTTTCTACTCAAAAATGTGTCATAACTTTTCTGACAACCCAGTATAATACAGGGATAAAACCGTTTAATAGTGGGACCAGCAGATGGCATAATGGTTACATTGCTGGATTTCCCATGTAGTCAACCACGGTTTGAGTCCCAAACCGAGTGGCTTAAAACTCACACTAGGCACATGCACATGTGTGTCCAAAATCCCAAGAGAATGGAGGAGAAAAGATTGCAGTGTGGCCATCCCCTCTTGGGGGTGATTCCTCGCTTTCTGTCTCTCTGGCGAGCGCATACGCCCTATAGCAAAAATCTCTTTAAAAAAAAATAAAACTGTTTAATAGTTGTAGTGAGGATGAAACATGATTATTTTGTAAAGCTCTTGGTATATATTCAAGTAGCAATCCCTAACCTTCCCAGTGTCATGGGCCAGCTTCATGGAAGACAGTAAGTTCAGAAATGGCGGAGGGAGGATGACCCTGGGATGACCCAAGGGCACCACATCCACCATGCAACTCATTTCCACCCCAATCATGTTGCAATACACAATGAAACAATCACACAACAGTAGAGTTCGTGCTCCCATAAATATCCAATAAGACCACTGATCCAACAGGAGGTGGAGCCCCGGCAGCCATGCAAGAGATGGGGAGTGGCTGCAAACACAGACACTCACTTGCCCACTGCTCACCTTCTACTGCAAGGCCCTCAACAGGGGCCATGGACTGGTGGTGGTCTGCAGCCTGGGGGTTAAGAACCCCTATACTAAGGGACTAAAAAAAGTGGTGTGACTCTAGTGTAAACTCCAGCAATACATGCAAAAAAGCTTAAGCATGTCCAAACTCAATAATTTGACTTCCATAAATCTATTCTTTGGAACAAGTCTCAAAATCACGTATAAAATTATGGGAACGGAATGCTCTTGGTAAGAGTGAACAAGCTGAAGCAACTCAAATGTCCAACAAAGTCCAATAGGAGAATAAAGATTAGTTCAATAATTTTATATACTGCTTCCATATAAAATGATGATTCACTGAAATGCATGCGCTAGGTGGCGCTCTAAGCAAATGTAGCCAAAAAGGTTGGGAGAAAAAAGCAGAATATAAAATTAGATATACCTCATCAGTACAAGAAACTTAAAACCAGGTCCCTTCATCACAGAGAAGCAGATTTTAAAAACAAAACACATTGAGATATTAACCGTGCTTGTGTTTGGGGTAGTAGAAATCTGGGTGATTTTTTTTTCCTATTCTCCCCTTTGTAAATTTTCTTTAATAAATGTATTAATTTTGTAATGTGAAAACCAAACCAAATCTCTAATTTTATAAAGTCCTTTAACAAGAAAAGATATCTCGATTCTAAAGGACTTGGAGTCCATAATACATCTTGTAATAGCCGCACAATTTTTAGAATGGAAGCGAGAATCTCAATACATATGTTATGACGAAGCAGTACCAAATAATTGGCATTTTGTTTGTTTGAAAACTTCTTTTCTCATATAGCTTAGACTCCCCACAGACAAACATGGCAGGCTGCATTCAGACAAGCATTCAGCCCTGTTCTTACCGTTATGGGTCTCCATGGCGCGTTCTGGACACACGGCTGACCCCTCTGGCCCCACACACCAGTACATGCTGGGTGGTCTCCGCGACATGCCAGCCATCGACCCTTGAGGCAGCCGATCTCTAAAGGTAGGTCACACTGCTGTCACCGCTGCTGCTGCTCTGCCCGTGGAGTAGGTTAAGGTGTAGACAGACAGTCATGGTTGAGCAGGACACGGTCTCATTCTGGTGATGAAAAACAACATAAAATCAGAAAGCTTCTTTAATGCAAGTCCTTTTTTGCATCTCTGCACGTACTTATTATTTATACTGGGTCAGTCACTGGTGTCGAACCTCTCCTTTGCTAGAATCCTCTTCGTAGTCTGTCTATCCAGCCAAATCTAGACAGTAAAGGGACAGAGCTCTGCCCATCCTACCTTGGGCTTAGATACTGGGCTCTGACCTTGTCTACCTGAGAAGAGTCTGGAAGACACGCCAAACAATTGCAAAACACCTACTGGAAAGGGTTCCACCACTGTTCCTTCAATAAATGCCCATTGTCACCTGCAGGGCAGCCAGACCCTGTGGGAAACACAGTGTCACCAAATCAGCCTAACAATGCTCCTGCTCTTGGGGGCTCATACTTCACTTGGAATGGGGGAGACACACAATTGGCCACAGAACAAGGACAGCTTCTTCTGAAAGGTGTGCGTGAAATCCCAGAGGCCCTTTAAGCCTCAATCCCAAAGAATAGGAGTCTGGAAGGAATTGCAACTGGTTATGAAACCAAGTTAGTTTGAGCTTCAAGTGTTCATGGAAACCAGGTCCATATTATTGGCCCACCCACTGGGGATATTTGGCAAACTCTGTAGACATTGCTAGCTGTCACCATTTGGAGGGGGCACGCTACTGCCATCGAGTGGGTTGAGTTCAACAATACTACAGTGACCAGATATCTATCCCCAACAGAGTTATCTGGCCCCGACAGATCCAAGGTGGAGACACTCGGAGTTCAATTTAGACCAATCTCCTGAAATGGACAAGACGGATCAACTGCTGAGGCCACGTGCTACGTCTTCACACAGGGGTCCCTCCCACGGAGGTCTCCCCAACATGGGTGCCCATTCTGCTATGGGGATCAACGGACCAGAAATGTCTACAAGGCCAAATCCAGGCCCAGCTCAGGCCTGCGACTGGAAGGTTCCAGCCTATGGAACGTACTGTCCCTGCCTGTATTCATCTGAACCATCCTACACAAGAAAGCAATGAGCAACCCTTATCTGTTTTCCGACACAGACAACTTCAAAATGGTGCAGCCCATGATAGCAATAATAATAATAATAACAGTAGTCATTAGAAATCAAAGTCATGGGACCAGCAGATGGTGTAATGGTTACGTTGCTGGATTCCCACATGGCTGACTGCAGTTCAAGTCCCGGACTCAGTGCTTCAAAATCACGCCGGGCATATGTGCATGTGTGCCCAAGATCCCGGGAGGAGAATGGAGAAGGGATTGTCGTGTGGCTATATGCCAGGGTGGGAGGGTGTGATTTTTCACTTTCTCTCTCCCAGGGGGGCAATCTTTTTTAAAAAAAATTATTTATTTCTTTAATTCCATTTGTTATTATTTTTTAATTTGACTAGAGAGAGAAAGAAAGGGAACATGAGAAAGCAAAAGTTCCTGGACCTGAACTGCAATCAGCCATGTGGGAGTCCAATGTGCCTTAACCATCATGCTATCTGCCCACCCCAGGTTGGCGCAGTCTGGACCTGTAATAACCATCTGAAGACTTGGGAGGCTGGCAGGGCCTTCCCGCTTCCCTTCTGATAAGCAAGCTCCAAGTAGCAATGCAGGAGGAGAGATCTCTTGTCTCTCAGCAAGTGGACTTTGGAAGTGACCGGATAGGTAGAGCGAGGCTGTGACAGCACTCGTAATTTCTCATCAAATGAGGTACCTTGCCCAGGTGGGCAGGGCTCTTCGGCGCAGGGGAAGGCCGGTATGCAAAGCCCCCATGGTGGCCTTGCTCATTATGAACTGAACCCAAGAGGAGAAAAGCTAAAGAAGCTGAGTATGTGTTGGAACCAGCAGATGTCGAAATGGTTATGTCACTGGACTCCCACTTGCAAGACCACAGTTCAAGTCCTGGAACCGGTGGCTTGAAACTCATGCCGGAGCATGTCCAAAGTCCCAGGAAGAGAATAGAGATGGGATTGTGGCATGGCCATCCCCCCAGGGGTGTGCTTTCTCACTTTCCCTCTCTCTGTCTCTGTCTTTCTCTGGGGCATGTACATGCCCTAAAATGAAAACCTCTACCAAAAAAAAAGGAAAAGAAAGTATTGATTTGGATGACATTGAAGAGATGATTAAAGCCTTATAAATTATCTTACAAACTGCTAAATCTAATTCAGAAAATCACCCCCAGATGGAGACAGGAAGAACCAGCAAGGCAGACTGTGTTTTAAGATAAAGGCTCTGGGATCAGCAGATGGCGTAATGGCTATGTCGCTGGACTCCCATGTAGCTGACCACGGTTCGAGTCCCAGACCCGGTGGCTTAAACTCACGCCGGGCGCGTGTGCGTGTATGCCCAAGATCCCGAGAGGAGAATGGAGGAGAAGGGATTGCGGCATGGCCATCTCCCCTGGGGGGTGATTTCTCATTTTCTGTCTCTCTCTCTCTCTCTCTGTCTTTCTGGAGAGTGCACACGCCCTATTGCAAAAACTAAAAACAAAACATCGACCCCGAAACACCCTATTAAAAACATTTAAAAAGCTCAAATCACATATTAATAGTCTCTCCCCCCACCCCCCAACTGAAAAGCATAGTTCCGTCTGCTTTCAAACACTTCTGTAAAATAGCTACCAAACACAGCCAACCACATTTCAGAAATCCACACACTGGCCATTCCTTCTAGAGACAGAAGTGACTTACCAGATAATGTGTTTAGATTTAAAAAAAAGATCTTAAAAATATGTCAGGCTAACCCTCACCCAACACATTTGGTTCCCCTTTTCGTTTTCAGTTTCCTTTTGAAAACACTTTAGCGATGGAGGAGTCTGGCACTGGGACAGTTTTAAAATGATCATTTGTATTTTGGCTTATGCGCTCAGGTAGACGTTTGCAAAAGAAATCACTCAAGTGTTGCTCATCTTTGCCCTCACATGGATCTTAAGGTCGCATGGTTTCTCCTGCTTCTTTTGGGTTCAGGCCAAGAAGACCTTGAAGTGACATATTTTCTTTTCATTTTCACCCTAAAGAGGGCTTCCAGGGATTTGTCTGCAGTAATGATGCTTTTGGTGATTTAAAAAAAAACAAAAAAACAAAAACCTTTGCCAATTTTCTTTTGTCAACTCTTTCCATCTGCACTGGTCAATAAACTTAGAAACTTAGTGAAAAAGAAAAAAGAAAAAAACCAAACCCTACGTTCACTGTATACCCTGACGATCACTCTACAGATGTTTAAACCGAGCGCTTTCTTTTTATTTTTGGAGAGATATTTTTTTTGCTATAGGGTGCGTGTGCTCGCCAGAAAGACTGAGACAGAGAGAAAGCGAGAAATCACTCCCCCAGGGGGGATGGCCACGCCGCAATCCCTTCTCCTCCATTCTCCTCTCGGGATCTTGGGCACACACGCACATGCGCCCAGCATGAGTTTAAGCCACCGGGTCCGGGACTCGAACCACGGTCGGCTACATGGGAGTCCAGTGACATAGCCATTATGCTAACTGCTGGTCCCTAAACTGAGCGCTTTCAATGCGGAGTGAAGTTCATGAGTTCATGAAGCTAGTGGGGATAGATAAGTAATTGCTAGAGTTTCCTTTCTTTCTTTTATTCTTTTTCTTTTTTCCTTCCTTTTTCTATCTTCCTCTTTTTTTTTTTTTTTTTTTTGGCTATAGGGCACATGTGATCACTGGAGAGAGACAGAGAAGGAGAGACAAGGAAAGTGAGAAAATCACCCCCTGGGGGGAGGATGGCCATGTTGCAATCCTTTCTCTTCCATTCTCCTCTTGGGATTTAGAAATGCATGCACACGCACCTAGTCCTGGACTCATCCATGGGTCGGCCACGTGGGATCCAGCTGCCTTAAGCTCCATGCCGTCTGCTGGCCTTGCTGTGAAGTTTCTGATCCGGAGGAGCACAGGCCTTTTTCCAGAAAGCTTGGCAAGCAGGGTTAATACTCAAGAGTTGGAAGATTCTGGCAAGTGAAGCATGTTAGGGATGCTCAGGTCATTCAACTCTATTTTAAACTTGTTTTATTATTATTATTATTTTTTTTTTTTTGGAGAGGTTTTTTGCTATAGGGCGCGTGCGCTCGCCAGACAGACAGAGAGAGACATAGAGACAGAAAGCGAGAAATCACCCCCCAGGGGGGATGGTCACGCTGCAATCCCTTCTCCTCCATTCTCCTCTCGGGATCTTGGGCATGCACACACACGCGCCCGGCGTGAGTTTTAAGCCACCGGGTCCAGGACGCGAACCGCGGTCGACTACGTGGGAGTCCAGTGACATAGCCATTACGCTAACTGCTGGTTCCCTATTAGTATTATTATTTAGAGAGAATTTTGCTCTAGGGAGTGTGCGCTTGCTGGAGAGACAGACAGAAAGTGAGAAATCACCCCCCAGGGGGGATGGCCACGCCGCAATCCCTTCTCCTCCATTCTCCTCTCGGAATCTTGGGCATGCACGTACACGCGCCCGGCGTGAGTTTTAAGCCGCTGAGTCCGGGACTTGAACCGTGGTCGACTACGTGGGAGTCCAGCGACATAGCCATTATGCTAACTGCTGGTCCCAGCATCCAGCTCCTTTCTGAATCAAAAGCCTGATTGAGATGTTGGCCCATGGCGCTAGACAGCCTCTCCGTGCCTTCGGCGTCCCGTGACCAGTACTGGCTTGGTTGTAAAGGGTGCTGAACGGGTTTGCAGATGAGAAAATATGGAGGGAAGTCCCACGGCACAGTGGTTAAGTGCTGTGCAGAGGACGCCAGACCCCTCCTGGTTAACTGGGTTTCGAATCTCAGTCCCAGTGGCAACACTCCAGCCATGTGCCCAAGACCCCGATGGGATAGACACTTGGGAGAAGCAGCATTTGGTGTGACCAGGCCCCACTGGGGGCATCCTTTCTCTTCCTCTCCGTCTCTCTCTGTCTTTCTCTCTCTAGTCCACACATGCACTTGATCATTTTGTTTTACATTTCCTTAGGGCATGTGTGTTTGCTGGAGAGAGAGACAGAGGGAGAGTACAAAATCACCCCTCAGGGGGGATGGCCACACTGCAATCCCTTCTGTTTCCTTCTCCTCTTAAGAGTTTGGGCACACGTGCACGCGCGCGCGCACACACACACACACGTCCAGCATGTTTTTCAAGCCACTGGGCCCAGGACTTGAACGTGAGATCCAGCTGCCTTAACCACCATGCCACTAGCTAGCCCTAGCATGCATTTAAAAAACAAAACAAAAAGTTAAAAAAAAAAAAAAATGGGACCAGCAGATGGCGTAATGGCTACGTCACTGGACTCCGGGACCATGGTTTGAGTCCCAGACCTGGTGGCTTAAACTCATGCTGGGTGCGTGTGCATGTGTGCCCAAGATCCCGAGAGGAGAATGGAGGAGAAGGGACTGCGACATGGCCATCTCCCCTGGGGGGTGATTTCTCGCTTTCTGTCTCTTTGTCTCTCTCTGTCTTTCTGGTGAGTGCACGCGCCCTATAGCAAAAACCTCTCCAAAAATAATAGAAAAAAAAAAAAAAAAGAAAAAGAAAGAAATAAAGAAAAAAGGGGAAAAAATATCATAGAGCGTCAGACCAGAAAAGTACAGGATTGTCAGAAAAGTCATGACATATTTTTCCATGTTTTTCTATGCAAAAATGCAGCAGGACTTTTCCGACGACCCAACACATGGTTCCCAATCCCAGAGGAGAACCCACAGGTTAGAGAACGGAAATACACTGTGAGCCCAGAACCATATGTAAATGAAGGCTGTCGACGCACCCTCAGTCCCTGCAGCTCAGTGCGTGGGCACCTCCTGGCACGGTGACGGGAGTCAGGATGTCACGGTGAGAGCCAGACCGCGGAGAGCTCTGAGCCCAGGAAGGGACAGCTAGGTCATCAGAAGACATTCAACAGATGAAGACGGAAGGTCCCAGACACGGGGGCTTTCAGAAGGCCTCAGAGTGAGGGCTATGGGAGAGAAGGTGGGTTTACCAGATGGCCAGGAGACTCCGGCAGGTGGTCTAGTGGTTGGGGCGCTGGACTCCCATGTGGCTGACCACGGTTCAAGTCCCGGACCTAGCATCTTGAAACTCATACCAGGGTGCGTGTGCGTGCGTGCCCAAGATCCCGAGAGGAGAATGGAGGAGAAGCATGGCCATCCCCCTGGGGGGTGATTTCTCACTTCCTGTCTCTCTGTCTCTCTGGAGAGCAAACACACCTTATAGCAAAAATCTCTCTCTCAAAAAAAAGAGGTGGCCAAGGAAGGCCTTCGAAAGCCATATGAAGAGTCCAAGTACAGTTGCAATGCTCTGAGCTGGGGACCCAAACTCAACCCAGGTCACTGGGGGGAAATAACTGGAAGTCTGATATGGCAGAGGCCTGGGGTGGGGGTTCAGGAAGACAAGGAGGTCCCCTGGGTTTCATGCCTGCTATGAGAAGCTATTGAAAGGCTCCTTGAAGAAAGCCAGCACCATCCAATTCACCATGTGGACCACGTCACGGTGGCTGTCAAGCAGCGAGCCCAGGAAGGGACCGTGACGTTACAGGAAAGAGATGTCGGTACCTTGGACAATAGTGAAGACAGGGAGGAAAGGGAAAGACCAGGGTGTATTTTGGAGGGAGAGTCCACAGTACTGAGTTCAAGAGATGAGGGAATAGGTGAGGCTAAAGCCCAGGGTCTTTCTTTCTTTCTTTTTTTTTTTTTAAAGAGATATTTTTGCTATAGGGTGCATGCACTTGCTGGAGAGACAGAGAGACAGAAAGTGAGAAATCACCCCCCAGGGGGGATGGTCACGCCGCAATCCCTTCTCCATTCTCCTCTCGGGATCTTGGGCACCTAGGCACACATACCTTGTGTGAGTTTCAAACTGCCGGATCTGGGACTTGAACTGTGATCGGCCATGTGGGAGTCCAGTGATGTAACCATTATGCCATCTGCTAGTTCCAAGCCCAGGGTGTTGAGCTGAGCACCTGAGCAGACTACACGCCCACTGCCTAAAACTTGGAAGGCTGGGGAAGGGAAAGATTTGGCTGATCCAAAACTTTCTTTCGGGACAAGTTAGGTGTGAGGTTAGGATGTTATTAATGTATTATTATTATTATTTTTAAATGTGTTTTGCCATAGGGCATGTGTGCGCAACAGAGAGACAGAGACGAAAAGAGAGAAAGTAAGAAATCACTCCCCAGGAGGATGGCCTCATAATCCCTTCTCCTCTGTTCTCCTTCTGAGATTTTGGGCATGCACGCATACATGCCCAGTGTGATTTTCAAGCTGCTGGGTCCAGGACTCGAACTGCTGTACTCACCCATGTGGCAGTCCAGTGCCTTAACCACTAGGCCACTGACTGGTCCGTTAAGTTAATGTTTTTTTTCTTTCCAAGGCAGGAGCTCAAATCATGAAAGCAAATTAGAAAAGGCACTGAATGGCGACATTTCTTAGAATTGTGCATATTATGGTTGTCTCTGTAATACCCTGGTGGTTTTGAAACTGTGTGAGTGCGAGGCAGACTCTTCAAAATAGTGTATTTGAGGGAACCAGCAGTTAGCGTAATGGCTATGTCGCTGGACTCCCACGTAGTCGACCGCGGTTCGCGTCTCGGACCCGGTGGCTTGCAACTCACGCCGGGCGTGTGTGCGTGCGTGCCCAAGATCCCGAGAGGAGAATGGAGGAGAAGGGATTGCAGCGTGACCATCCCCCCTGGGGGGTGATTTCTCGCTTTCTGTCTCTCTGTCTCTCTCTGTCTGTCCGGCGAGCGCACGCGCCCTATAGCGAAAAAAACCTCTCCAAAAAAAAAAAAAAAGAAAAGAAATAGTGTATTTGAAAAATCAGCAGACAGCGTGGCGGTTAAGGCGCTGGACTCCCACATGACGGACGACAGTTCGAGTCCCAGGCCTGGCAGTTTTGCTTTCTCACTTTCCTTTTCTCTCTCTCTCTCTCTCTGGTGAGCACACATGCCCTCTAGCAAATTAGGACTATAATAATCAATCAAATTAAATAAATAATTATTTTAAAAACAGTGTATTTGGGGCGAAGTTTACTAACAGCACACATACACACACACACACACACACACACATACATACACAAATATCTATCTTTATCTATTTATCTATATATAGATATATTTATCCCCGTTTTTTGACTTTCCAACTGTTGCAGAAGATTGTGTCTGGGGAGAAAATCTTCCAGGCCTTGAAGAGGGCAGGATGGGCTGCATGAGCTGGCTGCAGGGGTCCCCAAATTCTCTACCACCATCTCCCCAGTAGCCCCCAGTCTCCCCGGGCTTCCTCCCTGTCCCTGGCCTGCCAAGGTCGTCTGTGATTACAGAGACAGAGACTCCTGGTAGGGAGGGCAGTTTTCACCTCTTCCAGCTAGAGACGGGACCCTAGTAAGAAGCTGGCCCCCCACACAAGAGAGGGGGAGGCGCTGCCACCCTGCAGCAGCGGGCCACCCCCCTAGAGAGAAATTTCTGGGTCCCCTTCCCCAGCTCGCAGGCTCACGCGCGTGTGCAGGGCAGTCACGCTCGGCCCACTGCAACTCCAAGGACGGGCTTTCTTCAAAGATAGGAAACGTGGCCACTGGCTCTTTCCCGACTTTTTTTCTGGCATCTGCTCCTTCCCGCTTCCCCACACCGTCACCCCTGTGGGCCCCACGGTTTCAGGGTTTCTGGGTTCCCCGCCTGGCCCTGCACACACCCCCTTGGCCCTCAGGCTGTCCAAAGTCCACCCCGCGGCGGGCCTTTGAGACCTGGAGGGCCCCATGGCACCGCTGGGCTGTGACCCGCGGCCCCTGGACAACAGCCACTCGTGCGTGATCGCGGGGTGCCAGGAGCGCGGCTCTGCGCTGCGGGGCGCGCGGGCAGGCGGGGAGGTGGAGGCCGGGGCTCCACGCGGACCCCGGGCGCGGGCCGGGCTGGAGAAGGCGGACGCGCGGTCCCCGGCCGGGGTGCAGGGGGCGATCAGGCGCCCGCGCGGCGCAGGGGTCCCAGTGGCACTTACCTGCGCGGCGGGGCAGGGGCGCGGGCGCTCTGGAACGCGGGTCCGGGCGCACCCGGACGACACCAGCCGGCCCGGGCCTGGCAGTCCCGCCGCCTCGGTCCCCCGCGCCAAGGGCCGCGCGCACCAGGGCCGGGCGGGCCCAGACGCACTTCCTCAATCCTGCGGCCGGCGGGCGGGGAGGGCTGGCAGCGGGCGGCGCGGGGAGCGCGCAGGGCAAGGCCGCTGCGCTCCTGGGTCGGCCGCACCAGAGCGCGCCAGAATGGGCCGGGCGGGCCCCCTGGAGGACCTGCCTCAGTTTCCCTAGCTGCAAAACGGAGGTGATCGAGTCCGCTGCTTGTGTCCCAGGAGACGCCAGGGCCCTGGGATTTATTCCCCGAGCCAGGTCTCCAGGCTGGAGTCTCCACCTCTCTGCATGTGCGCACGCAGGCGCAGAGCCAACTCTGGTCCTTTCTGGATTCGAACCAGCTTTCACAGGGCCCGTGCGCTCCATCCACAGGTTGACTTCCAACTTGCAAGTGTTGGCCGTATGCTCGGGTTACAAAGTTTTAAATATTCAGGACCAGCAGATGGCATAATGGTTCTGTACGTTCCTGGAGTAGCACTACATAGTCGTGCAGTTCGAGTCCCGGACCGGGAGGCTTAAAACTCACCCCCTTTAAATCACCTGTCAGGGAGATGACCACACCGCAATCCCTTCCCCTCCATTCTCCTGGAACGTGAGGCTCCCATGCACACATGCCTGGAGTGATTTGCAAGCCACCAGGTCCAGGACTCAAACCTGTCTGCTATGTAGAAGTCCAGTGCCTTAACCACAATGCCACATACTGGCCCCCCACAAATGAATATATATATATATATATATATATATATATATATATATATATATACACACACACACACACACACACACACACACATACGTACACACACACACACACGTATTTTTAAAATTTATTTATTTATTTATTTTAGAGGGAGAGAGATTTTTCCTATAGGGTATGTACCCTCACTAGAGAGACAGAAAGTGAGAAAATAAATATTGGATTAGACAGCATGTTTATTTTATTCTGTACATATACTATATACACAAGCTTATATTTACTTTAATGAATAAATCTACTATTTTTTGGTAGAGATTTTTGCTATAGAGCATGTGCACTCGTCAGAAAGACAGAGAGACAGAGAGACAGAAAGCAAGAAATCACCCCCCAGGGGGGGATGGCCACGCCACAATCCCTTCTCCATTCTCCTCTTGGGATTTTGGGCATGCACACACACGCGCCTGGCGTGAGTTTAAGCCACCGGGTTCGGGACTCAAACTATGGTTGGCCATGGGGGAGTCCAGTGACATAGCCATTATGTCATCTGCTGCTCCCTCTACTAGTGGTATTCTTTATTTTTATTTCACTATTTTAACTAGGCTGTCTGCAAAGATACTGCAGTTTGGTGACTTCTTTTTTAAAGAGTTATTTATTTAGGGACCAGCAGATGGCGCAGTGGTTACATGGTTGGACTCCCAGGTGGCTGGCTACAGTTTCAGTGCCAGACCCTGTAGCTTGAAACTCACGCCAGGTACGTGTGCGTGCGTGCCCAAGATCCCAGGAAGAGAATGGAGAAGGGATTGCATTGTGGCCATCCTCCTGGGGGGTGATTTCTCACTTTCCCCCTCATTGTCTCTGTCTCTCTTTCTCTCTCTTGGATGAACACACATGCCCTAAGACAAAATCCTCCAAAAAAAAGTTATTTAACATTTATTTTTATTTTTATTTTTATTTTTAAATTTGTTATAGGACACCATGCACTTACCGGAGAGAGACAGAAAACTAGAGAGAGAGCGAGAGAGCAAGTGAGAGAGAGAAAGCCAACTTCCAGATCTGGGACTTGAACCACAGTTAGCCATGTGGGAGTCCAGTACCTCAATTGACCACCACCTGCTGGCCTCTCTGACTCCTTTGTAATTGTCTGCGTTTTTGAGAAAAGGAGAGGAGTAAGTAAAAGATGGTGGAATGTCTACAATGCCTCTTGTTTTGGAGAGGTTTTTTCTATAGGGTGCCAGCACTCTCCAGAAAGACAGAGAGAGACAGAGACAGAAAGTGAGAAATCAGCCCCTAGGGGGGATGGCCACGCCGCAAGCCCTTCTCCTCCATTCTCCTCTCGGGATCTTGGGCACGCACGCACACGCGCCGGGTGTGAATTTAAGCCACCAGGTCTGGGACTCGAACCGTGGTCGACTGCATGGGAGTCCAGCGACATAGCCATTACGCCATCTGCTGGTCCCAATGCCTCCTGTTTTAACCTATCAGGAGAGTGTTTATCTCACTAGGGAAACTAACCCTCCGCGCCCACAGCAGGCCTGCCATTGGGCTTAGGTGACCACCCAGAAAGGAGAAGCCTGCTCAGAAATACCGGATGGTGGGACCAGCAGGTGGCTTACTGGTTACGTTGCTGGACTCCCAAGTAGCGGATCGCGCTTCAAGTTCGGAACTGGCGTCTTAAAATTCACGCCGGGCACGTGTGCACGGTCACGTGTGCATGCACATCCAGGAACTCTCCAAGAATGGAGGAGGGATTTTGGCGTGGCCACCTGTCTCTCTGATGGGTACTGATGCCCTAGAGCAAAAATCTCTTTAAAAAATAAAAAGTGTGGACGGTCTGCACCTGGCAGGGTCTGCTAGCACCCTGGAATGTTCGAATGTAGCATAAAGCACAGAGACAAATGACTATTATCCTCACTGCCATTTCAAACAACACCCCGGCAGCTGCAGGACTCCAGGACGACCTTGTGGACACCCTGGGTTTATTTGATCCCTAGCTGAAGAGGGGACCACCCTGTAGCTCTGCACTACTCCCAGGAGGTCGCCCCTGTGACTTTCCGGCTGCCAGACGCCCTTCCAAAAGGGTGGGTAGAGTTTTGCAATCCTGTCCTCACCACCGAGAGCCTCATACTAGTTTGAAAAGGACAGAAGTAAGATCGCTTCGGAAAAGTCCCTAAGAATTTGCAGGCGGAGCATGGGCCCAGCTGCGGGAGTCTGGCAATGACCCTTGAGAAGCCTCCAGGACGCGCAGCCCCGCCACCTAGCGCCACTATGAGGAAGTGCATGCCCAGTGTGCAGGCAGGCACGGGAGAGGCTGCCGCCCCTGTTGATGGGAGTTTCTAGACTTTGCTTTTCTTTCTTAGTTTTATTATTTATTTATTTTTGAGAGATTTTTGCTATAGGACGGGAGTGTTCAGTGGAGAGACAGAGAGATAAAAAGCAAGAACCCAGCAGGAGAGATGGTCACGCTGCAATCCCTTCTCCTCCATTCTCTTCTTGGGATCTTGGGCACGCATGCACACACGCCCAGTATGAGCTTCAAGCCGCCGGGTCCGGGACTCGAACCAACTTTGTCCACATGGGAGTCCAGCACCTTAAGCACTACACCACTTGTAAATAAACTTGAAATCAGCTACCAAATATTCCCCATGAGGAAACCAACCAGAACATGGGACTTACCCAAGACCCGGAAGCTGGTTATACCCCAGCACTGAACTCTGCCTAGCAGGCATGCCTTAGTCACAGGCTGGGCTAGGACGGTTGTCAGGGGTCAGTTTGTTCCTCTCTTTTTCTTGCGGTCCACTCCCCATGATCCTCTAGCTTTCGCTCTGCATCCCACCCACATCTCAGCACCTCAAGTGGAAAGGACCCCCCCAGGGGGCATCAGCTGGAACCCCCCCTCCCTGAACTAACTCTCCTGTATTCTAATTGACTTTCTTTTTGGAGAGGTTTTTGCTATAGGGCACGTGCACTCGCCAGAAAGAGACAGAGAGACAGAGAGACAGAAAGCAAGAAATCACCCCCCCCACCCCCCCAGGGAGGATGGCCACACCACAATCCCTTCTCCTCCATTCTCCTCTCTGGATCTTGGGCACACACGCACATGCGCCTGGCATGAGTTTAAGCCACCGGGTCTGGGACTCGAACTGCGGATGACTGCATGGGAGTCCAGTGACATAACCATTACATCAACTGCTGGTTCTGGCTTGCTTTCTTTTTTAAAACAGTTTTTTACCAAAGCAAAGTGCACTTGCCTGAGAAAGACAGTGAGAAGGAAAGTGAGAAGTCACAGTCCCTACCCCCCCGGGAGATGGTCACACCACCATCCCTTCTCCATTCTCCTCTTGGGATTTTGGGCACACATGCCAATGCAGCTGGTGTGATTTTCAAGCTGCCAAGCCCAGGACTCAAACCGTGGTCGGCTATGTGGGAGTCCAGCACCTTAGCCACCATGCCACCTGCCGGCCCCATAGATGACAGCTTACATTTCACTAAGATACAGAACCTTTGAAGCTGGGCTCGACACCTACCTGATCAATTCAGACCTACAGAACCCACAGAAACAGCTCCACACTCAGGGAAACTGCTGGACCTGATGGATTGAAGACAAGCCGTTTTATTGTGTCAATAATCCTGTTTCACTATAAGCCATTTTCTACAAAAAGGAAAAGCCCGGAACCAGCAGTTAGCGTAATGGTTATGTCTCTGGACTCCCGTGTAGTTTCCACGGGTTCACGTCCTGGACCCGGTGACTTAAAACTCACGCCGGGCGCGTGTGCGTGCGTGCCCAAGATCCCGAGAGGAGAATGGAGGAGAAGGGATTGTGGTGTGGTCATCCCCCCGGGGGTGATTTCTTGCTTTCTGTCTCTCTGTCTCTCTCTGTCTGGAGAGTGCACGCGCCCTATAGCAAAAAACCTCTCAAAAACAAAACAAAACAAAACAAAAACCCAGAAAAATAAATAAATAAATAAATAAATAAATAAATAAATAGGGGGCCAGCAGGTGGCATGATGGTAAAGTCACTGGACTCCCACATGGTAGACCACAGTTCAAGTCCTGGACCCAGCGGCTTGAAAATCACACCGGGCATGTGTGTATGCATGCCCCAAATTCCAAGAAGACAATGAAGGACAAGGAATTGCCGCATGGTTATCCCCCCGGCGGGGTGAGTTCTCACTTCCCCTCTCCCAATCTCTGTCTCTCTCTCTCTGGTGAACGCATGCATCCTATGGCCAAAACCTTAAAAAAAAAAAAAAAAAAAAGAAAAAGAAAAAGAAAAACAGAAAACATCATGCTTCTCACATACCCAATTTTATTTTATTATTGTTGTGTTGTTGAACACACTCCACAGTTAGGATCCAAATTCCCAGGCCAATCAACTTTGAAACCACACCACAGGGGAAAAATCTTCAGAGACGTGAGCTCCAACACTATATAGATTTTCATTTCTAAATACAGTATATTACAGAAGGTTAAATATACCACCTCTGTGTACTTACAACTATAAAAAGATACATTAACTATGCCAGTTATAAATAATGTAGCATTTCATATTAAAGGCAGCCTTGTACAAATGAAACATCTGGAACCTTCTAAGCTATGACTAGCGAGGTTAGTGGCTACAGTGATTTGAGAGAAAATGCTGAAAATTCAGTGTCTGAAGGTCAAATCCTGATTTGACAAGTTACGGGTGGTGGAGACGGTTAAGGGTTAAACGATAGAGAAAATAAGGCGAATTTCATATTGCATCTCTCTAGGCAGGAGAATCCCATTTCGTCCGTGCTTTTCTGTATATACACGCTGGTTCTGACACAGAATCTCATCTTATTATTGCCTGCTCCAAATGAATTTTCATATATATAAGCACCAATTTTCCGATGAACAGCAATTGAATACCCAAAGCACACACTTTGTTGTTCTGGTTGAAACCTGTGGGAACACTTTGATCTTCCCAAGGTAAAACATGGACTTAGAGGGGACCAGCAGTTAGCGTAATGGCTATGTCGCTGATTTGCATGTAGTCAACCGCGGTTCGAGTCCCGGACCCGGTGGCTTAAAATCACGCCAGGCACGTGTGCGTGCGTGCCCAAGATCCCGAGAGGAGAATGGAGGAGAAGGGATTGTGGCGTGGCCATCCCCCCTGGGCGTGATTTCTCACTTTCTGTCTTTCTGTCTCTCTGTCTCTCTCTGTCTTTCTGGCGAGCGCACGCGCCCTATAGCAAAAACTTCTCCAAAAAAAAGGACTTATATATCGTTTGGATACACGAAGAGGAAGAGAAAAATTCACAACCTGTCAGTGAAATAGGCATGTTGTGTGGATCAAGACCCAGTTCCTCCATGGACCCCAAGTGTTATTTGCTAAGTAGTCAGAAATGAACATGAAAATATGGCATTGTCGGAAAAGTCACGGTGTGTTTGTGCATAGAAACACGTAGAAAAAACACATCATGGCTTTTCCGATGACTCGATAGAATTAAAAAACAAACAGGGCTGGGGTCAGCAGGTGGCATAGTGGTTAAAACACTGGGATTTGCACATGGTCGACCACAGTTCGAGTCCCGGACACAGCGACTTAAAAATCACACCGGGCGTGTGTGCGTGTGTGCCCAAAATCCCAAGAGAAGAATGGAGGAGAAGAGATTGTGGCAAGGTCCTCCTCCGTGGTGGGGATGATTTCTCATTTTCCCTCTCTCTGTTTCTCTCTTGGTGAGTGTTCACACCCTGGGGCAAACACCTAAAAACCCAACCAAACCAGGGCCATGCTAGAATAGCAGAATTCTCTGCTGTGTGTGTTTTACTGATCTACAGTGGATCACAGAATTGGAGAAGAGAACAAGCATGGCTGATGTTTTAGCATAAATACGGTAGAAATGCAAAACGGATCCAAGTCCATCGTGGCTCTGGTTCCTCCAACACAGGACTGAATTATCCAAGCGTTGGCTCTGCTGTTCCGGGTCAGAACACGGGATCCTTCCGCCGCAGAGGTGACGCTAACCATGTTTTCAGCCTAAGAAAGTGTTGTGGGGAGGGCAGGGCTTAACGCTGTTTTAAGGAAGCTCTTTGGCTGTTGATTTGGTCGTATTCCAAAGGCAGGATTGCTTCTCCGTGGAATTCCCAAATGTCAATACTCAGTCTTCAAAGACACGGGGGTTGACTTAAGGGTTCTAGTTCCCCTCCAAGGTCTGAACTCCCCCAAGCTCCCCACAACAGATCTTTGAAAGCCTTTCTTTTCTTTTTTTTAAGCTTTTAAATATCCTACTAAACCTTTCCTACCATGGAGTCCCAACCCTACCTTGGAAAGAGGGGGCGTTTGTCCTTAGGCCCTACCCCCCAAAGACCACAGGTGCAGGGGTTCTGCTTGGAGAACACACGGAGCTTTTTTTTTTTTTTTTTTCTTTTTTTCCCCAAATGCTTATTGGTCTCGAATTCAGCAAAGCATGTTAAGCAGTTGCCAGATACTTCGAACCCCACTTCTTGTTAACACCACACCCCCGGGGATCTTCACTGACTCCCAGACCCTGATCTGAAATGAAAAACAAGAAGGGCCGAGAGCGCCCCCTGCAGGCATAACTGTGGTATCGCACACAACCCATGGCGTCCATAGTTGGTCAATAGAACGTGAGCGCGGGCAGAAAATCAAATCGATCGGCTCCAGTATGTCTACTCCAGAAGAAGGTGTCCCAGGAAGGTCAAAAGGGTCGATTTTTCTCGCTGGCAAGTTCCATCGGGCCACATTCTGCTGTCCAGATTTGGAGGAAGGAGCGCGCCTTTTCTTCAGGGGTTCTTGTCCTCAAGTTTGATGGTGACGGTTTTGACTTCTGTGTATTCGGCCAGAGCATATTCACCTCTGCGATGATAGAAAAGGGGGAGATGTAAAAAAATGTAAGAAATCCATGGTCTGTGGTAACTCTGTGTGTGTGTGCGTGTGTGCGTATGTTTTAGGGAGAGAGATTTTTGTGTGCGTATGTTTTACAGAAAGAGATTTTTGCTACAGGGCACGTGTGCTCACTGGAGAGACAGAGACAGAGAGACAGAAGCGAGAAATCACCCCCCAGGGGGGGATGGCCACGCCGCAATCCCTTCTCCTCTGTTCTCCTCTCGGGATCTTGGGCACGCACGCACACACGCCTGGCATGATTTGAAGCTACTGGGTCCGGGACTCGAACAGCGGTCGACTACATGAGAGTCCAGCGACGTAACCATTATGCTGGTCCGGGAAACTGTGTTCTAACTCTCCATTACTCTGTAGGGCAGTTTGAAATTTAAGTAAAAAGGTCCAAAGCTGAAAACTTGATTGATTAATATCCAGGATTATAATCTCTAATAAGCACCCTTAGTAATTTTAGTAACTATATATGTAACTTAAATTTAATTAAATCATTCCATTTTAAATTTGCTATAGGGGGGCCAGCAGGTGCTGTAATGGCTATATTGCTGAACTCCCATGTAGCTGACCATGGTTCAAGTCCCAGACCTGGTAACTTAAACTCACGCCGGGCGCGTGTGCGTGCGTGCCCAAGATCCTGTGAGGAGAATGGAGGAGAAGGGATTGCGGCGTGGCCATCCCCCCTGGGGGGTGATTTCTCGCTTTCTGTCTCTCTGTCTCTCTCTGTCTTTCTGGCGAGCACAGGCAACCTATAGCAAAAAAAACCTCTCCAAAAATAAATAAATTTGTTATAGGGCACGTGTGCAGACCAGAGACAAAGAGAAAGAGAAAGAGAGAGAAGTGAGTAAACATCCCCCCACGGTGGAAGGCTACACTGTAATCCCCTCTCCTCCCTTCTCCTCTGGGGATTTTGCACATGCACGTGCTCAGTGTGTTTTTCAAGCCACCGGGTCCAGGATTGGAACTGCACAGTAGGCCCTGTGGGATCCAGCTGCCTTAAACCACCATGCCACCTGGCTGGCCCTGTAACTTAAGTTTAAATACGAATTCTGGGTGTGTGTGTGTGTGTGTGTGTGCGCGCGCGCTGATTTTGAAATAAGCAGAAGGACTAAAAGTTTGTCTTTGAAGAATGAAGTGGGATGGGACCAGTAGTTAGCGTACTGGCTATGTCACTGGACTCCCACATAGTCAACCGCGGTTCGAGTCCCGGACCCGGTGGCTTAAACTCACGCTGGGCGCGTGTGCATGCGTGCCTAAGATCCCGAGAGGAGAATGGAGGAGAAGGGATTGCGGTGTGACCATCCCCCCCAGGGGGTGATTTCTCGCTTTCTGTCTCTCTGTCTCTCTCTGTCTGTCTGGCGAGCGCACGCGCCCTGTAGCAAAAACCTCTCAAAAAAAAAAAAAAAAAAAAGAATGAAGTGGGATGAAAGCACTTTTTCAAAACGAAGTAACCCAATGCTCCATGATGCTGTGAGTCCATGTGGGAAGGCCCCGGGTTCACGTCCTGAGGCCTCCCTCTGTGCGCCAAATCCACAGGCCTGCCTGTTATCCGAGCTGGCTGAGGGTGGCCGTGGATCACAGAGTGAAGACCTCGCTGGGGACACGCAATCGCTCTCTCTTTCATGGAAGAAAAGAAATGTTGGGAACCAGCAGTTAGCGTAATGACTATGTCGCTAGACTCCCACGTAGTCGACCGCGGTTCGCGTCCCGGACCTGGTGGCTTAAAACTCACACCGGGTGCGTGGACTCAAACTACAATCGACTACATGGGAGTCCAGCAACATAGCCATTATGCTAACTGCTGGTTCCTAGTGGGGGGGTCTTTTTTTTTAAGGTTTTTTTTTTTTTTTTTTTTTTTTTTTTCCATAGGGCACAGGTGCTTGCCAGAGAGAGAGACAGAGAGGGATAGTGAGCAATTACTCCCTCAGGAGGGAGGTCCATGTGGCAATCCCTTCTCCTCTAGTCTCCTGTCTGGATTTTGGGCAGGCACGTACATGCACCCGGTGTGGTTTTCATGCTGCTGGATCGGACTCGAACTACAGTTGGCCATGTATGAATCCAGTGCCTTAACCACTATAGCACCTGCTGGCCCCAGCACCAGATCTTTTTATTTTTTTTTAAATAGATAGATTTTTGCTATAGGACACATACGCTCACCAGACAGAGAGACAGAGAGACAGAAAGTAAGAAATCCCCTCCAGGAGAGATGGCCACACCGCAATCCCTTCTCCTCCATTCTCCTCTCAGGATTTTGGCATGCGTACAAGCACACGTGCCCTGCGTGAGTTTCAAGGTGCCAGGTCCAGGACTCGAACCATGTTCAACGGCGTGGGCATCCAGTGCTTTCTCCACCAAGCCACCTGCTGGCCCCAGCATTTCCGTTTTACAGACGATGAAACTGAGGGTTAGTGAAGGTGAAGAACTTGCTTAAACTATGTAGTGCTAAGCGGTCAGTTCTCCAACTTGAGTATGATCAGAATTACCTGGAGGGCTTAATGGAAGATTGTTGGGGGGGGTCACGTGCTGTGGGGGCCGAGGCGGCTGGATCGCACATGGCTGACTGCACAGTGTGAGTCCCGGACCCAGTGGTTTGAAAACACGCTAGGTGCATGTGCACGCCCCAGATCCCCGACAGAGGGAAAGACAGAGGAGACGCAATTGCACGCTCTGTAGGGGGTGCTTTTCCTCTCTCTCTCTGAAAAGCGCACAGGCCCTCTGGCAAATTTTAAAAAGGCAGAGAGCAGCCCATGCCATGATGGTTAAGACAGCTGAATCTGGGACCAGCAGTTAGCGTAATGGCTATGTCGCTGGACTCCCACATAGTCAACTGCGGTTCGAGTCCCGGACCCGGTGGCTTAAACTCACGCCGGGCGCGTGTGCGTGCGTGCCCAAGATCCCGAGAGGAGAATGGAGGAGAAGGGATTGCGGTGTGGCCATTCCCCCTGGAGGGTGATTTCTCGCTTTCTGTCTCTCTGTCTCTCTCTCTGGGGAGCACATGTGTCCTATAGCAAAAGTCTAGCTTTTAAAATTTTAAAAGAGTACAAAGCAAAAGACAGATCTAGGAAAAAAGACTCAGGAGGAAGAGAAATCCCAGGCTGTCTCCCAAGAGCTGCACAGAAACAGATCCCAGAGGGGCCCCCGTGGGTGGGCGGCGGGTAGCCAGCCTGGCCCAGGAGGCCAGGAATGGGGAAAACCATGGAATTCACCGCTGGGTGCTCCAGCAGAGAAAAGGGGAACTTCTTGTAACATGAAGACATTAATTAGAGACGGAAACCGGAAATGGCTTTTCAAGGCACTTTCCAAAGCTCCCTGTGGATTATTTGAAAATACTTTATCAAAAGCCTTGCATAAATAGATGCCAAAGTGTCTAAACACAGACATCCCCAAAAGTCCCAGTTGTGGCTAAGTGGCCAGATAAAACATGGACCCAGTTCAACAGATCTACCCCCAGTCCTGCTGTGCGCCAGGGCAGGGAGCTTCAAAGTGCAGACGCTGGGGGATGGGAGGGTGGAAGTGGGCAGTGAGTGGCGCAGTGGTTAAGACGCTGGACTCCCACATGGTCAACCATGGTTCAAGTCTCAGACCCGGCAGCTTGAGACTTAACTGGGTATATGTGTATATGCCAGAATCCCGAGAGGAGGATGGAGGAGAAGGGATTGTGGCATGGCCATCCCCCCTGGGGGGTGATTTGTCACTTTCTATCTCTGTCTCTTTCTATCTCTCTGGCAAGCACACCTACCCTATAGCAAAAATCTCTTAAAAAAAATAAAATAAAATAAAGGTGGGGGACCAGCAGGTAGCATGGTGGTTAAGGCGCTGGACTCTCCCACATGGCTGACCACGGTTCGAGTCCTGGTCCTGGTGGCTTGCTTTCCCACTTTCTCTCTCTCTCTCTCTCTCTCTCTCTCTCTCTCTGTCTCTCTGGTCAAATTAAAATAAATGAATGAATAAATAAAGAATTTTTAAAGGTGCAGATGTGACGACCACATGATGGACCGTCCAGGTGAGTCTGTGCAGACCAGGTGTCTGGCAGGCCTCAGGTATGTCCCTCAGCCTCTACCTCCAGAGACATCTGCTATAGGACAGGCCGGATCTGTCCTCTGGGAGGAGGACTCTGGGAGGTCTGGGGTCTCCAGTCCTAACGAGCAGGCTGGGTAGAGGCACTGGGTCAGGGGAGATAAACAACTATGCCACCCTGGCCGAATTCACTCCAGGCTGACGAAGGTGCCTCTGCTGAGCAGGACCCTGGGAGCAGGCTGCAGTGCGCATCCCGACACTGTCACCTACCAGCCCCCTGAGCTGTCTCCTCATCTGTGGACACTCGTGTCCATGTCGCAAGCTAAGAGGCCAGAAAGCACCTGCCTCAGAGCCTGGGCTTGGTGGTCACCAATGCTACCGGTGTTGGGGGCCCTGGAGCGACCCTGGTGACCCCAGTCCCAGCCTGCTAGGTGTCTGAGGCAAGGAGGAAGAGGCTCACGGGATGCATTCTCAAACACAGGGGCCAGCAGAGGGTATAGTGGTTATGTTGCTGGACTCCCACATGGCAGACCGCAGTTCAAGTCCTGGACCCGGTGGCTTAAACTCACGCCAGGTGCGTGTGTGTGCGTGCCCAAGATTCTGAGAGGAGAATGGAGGAGAAGGGATTGCGGCGTGGCCATCTCCCCTGGGGGTGATTTCTCTCTGTCTCTCTCTTTCTGCTGAGCGCACGCGCCCTATAGCAAAAACCTCTCCGAAAAATAAATAAATAAAATCACACAAACTGCTTACATAGAAGGAAGAGCTCACGGGGGCCAGCAGGTGGCATGGTGGTTAAGGAGCTAGACTCCATGTGTCTGACTGCGGTTCAAGTCCTGGACCTGGTGGCTTGCTTTCCCACTTTCTCTCCCTTTCTCTCTGTCTCTCGTTGGTCAAAGTAAAAATAAGAATAATACTTAATAAATAAATAAAATGATGGAACCAGCAGATGGCATAGCAGTTACATTGCTGGATTCCCATGTAGTCAACCATGGTTCGAGTCCTGGACCCAGTGGTTTGAAACTCACGCTGGGCATGTGTGCATGTGTGTGCCCAAGATCCCGAGAGGAGAATGGAGGAGAAGGGATTGCAGTGTGGCCGTCCCCCCGGGGGGTGATTTCTCGCTTTCTGTCTCTCTCTGTCAGTTTCTCTATCTGATGAGTATATGCACCCTAAGGCAAAAACCTCTTAAAATAAATGACATGAAATGAGATAAATAATTATTTAAGAAGAAGAACTCAGGCCCTTGGGGGTGTCCCAGGAACGGGGGGCTGTCACAGACGGTTCCCCGTGAACACAGAGCCTACGTAATCTGAGCCCACAGAGGCGAATGGAACCCCAAGCACGCCCAAGAAGGACATGGGGACAGAAAGCGGCACCTGCTGGGAACCACGGTGTCTGCAGCCCCGAGACCTCCCATCCCACCCTGGGCCGGGGCCGGATGCAAGAAAGCCCCCGTGTTCATGGAAACCTACGAGCTCATTTTTCCCAGCAAGTCAGGCAGGCAGCAGGGGGGCCAGATGGGGCCATGTGTGTGTGTGGGGGGGGGGGGGGGGCAGAGTGGGACAGAGAGCAAGGGAGAGGGGAGGGAGGGATCCAGACTGTTCCAGAGGGGAGGGATCGCCAGTCTCCATGGCCCAGCTGACCCTGACAGAGCAGAGGGCGAGGGTCCTGACCCAGCAAATGTAGCATATCGTCTACTGCGTCACCGGCAGGGTCAGGGTGACAGAAACACTTACAGTTCTCTGCCGTTCCCCGACATTTTAAAGCCACCAAAGGGAGCCTGGGCGTATATGGCGTTGTAGCAGTTGATCCTAGAAGAAGGAAAGATGCCGGCGGTTACCTGGGGAAGACCCACCTGCATGTCGGACACTCCCCCTACGGCTGCTGGCACAGGCTGGTGCCCTGGGAGTGGCCATCTGCCTGTTTCCTCAATGAAAATAGTGAGCTCTGGGGGCCAGCAGGTGGCGTAGTGGTTAAGGCGTTGGACTCCCATGTAGTTGACTGTGGTTCGAGTCCCGGACCCGGTAGCTTAAACTCACGCCAGGCGCATGTGCGTGTGTGCCCAAGATCCCGAGAGGAGAATGGAGAAGGGATTGTGGCGTGGCCATTCCCCCTGGCGGGGGCGGTGATTTCTTGCTTTCTGTCTCTCTGTCTCTCCAGGGAGCGCACATGCCCTATAGCAAAAATCTCTCCCCAGAAGTAAATAAATAAAATAATGAGCTGTTAATTTGTGCCTCGTCATTGTCATCAAAAACTGACATGTGGGGGCCAGTGAATCCCGCATGGCTGGCTGTATGGTTCAAGTCCCAGACCCGATGGCTTGAAAAACCACTGTGGGCACATGTGTGTGTGTGTGTGTGTGTGTGTGTGTGTGTGCCCAAAATCCTGAAAGGAGAATGGAGGAGAAGGGATTGCAGTGTGGTCACCCCCCCCGGGGGGGTGATTTCTAACTTTCCCTTTCTCTCTCTCTGTCTCTCTTTGCAGTAAGGCACTCACTCACCCTATAGCAAAAACAAAACAAAACAAAACAAAACAAAAACAAAACAAAACACCTTACATGTAGGGGCAGCAGGTGGTGTAGAGGTTAAGGCACTGGATCCCACATGGCTGACCGCAGTTCGAGTCCCATACCCAATGGCTTATAAATCATGCCAGGTGCTTGTGTGTGTGTGTTCAAAATCCTGAGAAGAGAATGGAGGAGAAGGGATTTTTGGCATGGCCATGTGCCCTGGAGGGTGATTTCTCACTTCCCTCGCTCTCTCTGGTGAATGCACACCCCAATAGCAAAAAAAAAAAAAAAAAAAAAGCAAAACCAAAAACTAATATGAATATTCTTACCTGTAGAGTTTTTCCCTGGAGTAGGAATAGAACTAGGTGAGGAAAAGGAGGTGAAAGACGTTGGCATGGAGGAATATGCATTAGCTTGAAAATGAGACAGAGCTGGCTTTAAAGGTCTTCTGCTGACTGGCTGGGTGATTCTGGTTTATTGCTCAACCTCTCTGAACCTCAGTTCATTTGCCTTTAAAGTGGGGATGACAATACCCAGCTTTGCTGGTGAGGCAGGGAGAGACTAATATCTATATTTTGCAGATGAATAGGCGATGGCCTTTAACAAAACCTATTTATTTAATTTTATTATTATTATTATTTTAATTTGCTATAGGGCACATGTGCTCACCAGAGAGAGAGAGGGAAAGCAAGAAAGCAAACCTCCAGATCTGGGACTCGAACTGCAGCTGGCCATGTAGGAGTCCAGTGCCTTAACCACCACGCCACCTGCTGGCTGGCTCTAGGTACTGCTTTTAGAATCAAAACCCAAAATAAAGGCAGAGGAGACAGCGGTCAGAAGAGTGGTCAAAGGCCAGACACCAGAGTCTGTTCTACCATGGGCTAGCTGTGTGACACTGGGAAAGTCACTCGATCTCTCTGTGCCTCAATTTCCTCCTCTGTAAAACAGAGACATAATACCTACCCTAGGGGCCAGCAGGTGGTGTGGTGGATAAGGGCGCTGGATTCCCACATGGCCAACCATGGTTCAAGTCCTGGGCCTGGTGGCTTGCTTTCTCACTTTCCCTTTCTCTCTCTCTCTCTCTCTCTCTCTCTCTCTCTCTCATCAAATAAAAGAAAAAAATAACAATAACGAATGGAAATAAATAAATAAATATTTAAAAAAAAAAAATAATACCTACCCTAGAAGGTGGGTATGAGGATCCGCCAAAGCACTTAGTGTCTGGCAGATAATAAATAGACAATTAGAAGCTCCTTATTTATTTTTTGTTTTAATTGCCAGAGGGTCTGTGTAGTCACACACACACACACACACACACACACACACACACACACAAAGAAAGAAAGGAAAAAAATAGAGGGGGAAAAGACTCCCTCTGGAGGATGCTTACACCACAATCCCCTCTCCTTCCACGTCTTTCAAATCCCCAGGGCTAGGATTTGAACTGTGGATGGCCATGCAAGATCCAACTCTCTTAACCACTAGACTAAAAGGCCAGCCCAGAAGCTCTCTGTTAATGAAAAATGAATGAAACTCACACGTAACCCAGCAGAGCCGAAACACACCCATCTCGAACTCACCAAACCGTGCCCGCCTCTAAGGAGGAAGCCAACTTCAGGGCTTTGTCGAGGTTTTTGGTGAACACGGCCGCCGTGAGTCCGTAGTCCGTGCTGTTGGCTCTTCGGATCACTTCTTCGGTCGTTTTGAACTTCAGTATTGGCTGTACTGGTCCGAAAATCTGTAGTTAATGGCAAGAACTGGCGGTGAGAAATTTACAAGGAAATGTACACACCGAGCGTTTCCCGGAGGGCACATGCGCACAAGAAAAGCTAGCTGGAGGAGAGTGTGCGAAGATTTTTTTTTAGCCGAGCGATGGTTGACATCTGCAGGGGAAAAGGCGAATGAAACAATAGTAAAAATTAACAGTACAAAAATACATCGCATCCGGGTCAGTAGGTGGCGTGGTTGGTTAAGGCACTGGTTGGCCACAGTTGGCCAAGGTACCATTTTTAAAAAAGGGCTGGTGTGGGGCCAGCAGTTGGTGTACTGGCTATGTTGCTGGACTCCCATGTAGTCGACTGTGGTTCAAGTCCTGGACCCAGTGGCTTAAACTCATGCCGGGTGCATGTGCATGTGTGCCCAGGATCCTGAGAGGAGAATGAAGGAGAAGGGATTGTGGCCATCTCCCTGGGGGGGGGGGGGTGATCTCTTGCTTTTTGTCTCTCCATCTCTCTTTGTCTTTCTGGCAAGTGCCCTATAACAAAAACCTCTTAAAAAAAAAAGAGAGAGGGGGCCAGCAGATGGTGTAGCAGTTATGTCACTGAACTCCCACATAGCTGACAGCAGTTCGAGTCCCAGACCCGGTGTCTTGAAACTCATACTGGGTGCTTGTGTGTGAGTGCACATCTCAGGAGGAGAAAGGATTGTGGCATGGCCATCCACCCAGGGGGTGATTTCTCATTTTCCCTCTCACTGTCTCTGTCTTTCTGTCTCTCCAGTGAGTGCACATGCCCTAAGGCAAAAATGTGTAAAAAAAAAAAAAAAGAAAAAAGGACAGGAAAAAGCCAAAGGCTGGAACAGTGATTTTGATTCAATACTGGATAGGCTTGTAACCCTGCAAGATGGTGCCCAGGCTCTTGAAATACCTACTCGGGTTTCTCAGGCCCTCCAGTCACAAGAATGTTTAAACAGCTAAGCTCTGTATCACTATAGCATGGTTAGCAAACCCATAATAATTTCTAGGACAAAGTCTATTAAACACCCACACCAGGAAGCCCTCGGCAGTGACTCACTCTCCCTATGCCCCCTCAGGCTGTCTCCCAGAGTCCAGTCACTGGATTGGTTATAAATCAGCTTATAAATCCTATGCAGAAAGCAGTTTCCACCTTGGTAATAGCAGGATCGAAAGATGCAGTTAGATTTGCACACTTGGAGGGTGTCCATAATCTCCATTATTTCCAAGGATGCCCAGATGTGAGACGTCTATGAGGATTCAAGCTGCAGCTTGTCCCTTGAACAAGCTCTTGTGTGTTTGTTTTGAGAGTTTTTTGCTATAGGGTGTATGTGCTCGCTGGAGAGACACAGAGACAGAAAGCGAGAAATCACCCCCCAGGGGGGATGGCCACACCCCAATCCCTTCTCCTCCATTCTCCTCTTGGGATTTTGGGCACACACACACACACACATACATCCAGTGTGAGTTTAAGCTGCCAGATCCAAGACTTGAACTGTAGTCGACCACGTGGGAGTTCAGTGCCTTAACCACTACATCACCTGCTGACCTCAGGAGCACTTAAGTTCAGTCTCTGGGCACTGAAGGCAGTTTTGGCCCTGAATCCACAGCTCAATTCTTGATACAACCCATGGGTGGCAATAGCTTTCCACCCTGGGCTGGGGAGTAACTCAGGGATGTGTTAGAACAGTGGTTCCCAATGTTTTTGGTGCAAGGGACGGGTTTCATGGAAGACATTTTTCCACAGACCAAGGGGTGAGGGGTGGGGTGGATTCTGACTTAAAACCTGCCACCAGATGGAGCTTCGCTGTCACTTCCCACTCACTGATAGGGTTTCAATACGAGTCTACAAGCAATGGATTTATTATCGTCTCTGTGCAGCCAAACCTGTCTGCTAATGTTACTCAGTATCTGCAGCTGTTCCCCAGTGCTAGTATCACTACCTCAGCTCCACCTCCGATCATCAGGCACTAGATTCTCATAAGGAGTGCACAACCCAGATCCCTCACATGCTCAGCTCACGGGAGGGTTTGCGCTCCTCCGAGAATTGAATGCCACCCCTGACCTGAGAGGAGGTGGAGCTCAGGCAGTCATGTGAGCAATGGGGAGTGACTGTAAATACAGGTGAAGCTTCCCTTGCTTGCCCACTGCTCACCTCCTGCTGTGCAATCCAGTGTTCCTAATAGGCCATGGACTATACTGATGGGTGGTTCTGGGGTGGTGTTACAAGACTGGAGACTTCTTCTTGCTCCTGAGAAACCAGGAGTGACTACTGTACATAGTCCTTGGGACTTGCCCGAGGCAGTGGGCAAGATCACTTCTCTACAGTCCCCAAAGAAGAGGGGAGAGGCCACCAGAAAAAAAGGAACATACTCACCCTACAAAGACTTCTGGGATCCTTGAGCCCTAGAGAAGCTCTATTTACAAGGCCCAGCCCCCTTGAAGTTAAGCATGAGGCCTCCCGGGCTACAGCTACGGTCTCCACACACCTCCTCTTTGGCAATCCGCATGCTGTCGGTAACTTCTGAGAAGACTGTGGGTTCGATGAAGAGCCCCCTGTCTTCCATGGCTGAGCCTCCACACTCCAGTTTGGCTCCTTCCTTTTTCCCACTCTCGATCAGGTCGAGGATCTTGTTGAACTGCTTTTGATCAATCTGCAAAACACACATAGAAAGTACAGCCCGGCTTCCTTCTGGGCAGGGGCTGACAACTTAGCGTTCCAGCGGCCTTTAACCTGCTCCAATACCCTGCCCTACCCTGAGTGTCCTTTCCAAGCCACCATACGTGTCATGGACGTGCCTTACAGGCAACTAGCTCCCCATGCACACACCTGGGCTCTCTGGAGCCGGGATGGACAAAACTAGGATGCCCAGTTAAATTTGAATTTCAACACACATGATTTCTTTTTTAGTGTAAGTATAGCCCAAGTCCTGTTTGGGATATACTTACACTAAAAGTGTATTCCTTGTTTATGTGAAATTCTGATCTACATGGGTAGATATAATTGACCTGGCAACAGAAAGACAGAAAGCAAGAAATCACCCCCCAGGGGGGATGACCATGTCCCAATCCTTTCTCCTCCATTCTCCTCTTGGGATTTTGGGCACACACACACACACACACACACACACACATGCACCCAGTGTGAGTTTTAAGCTGCCGGGTCCAGGACTTGAACTATAATTGACCACGTGCCCTGCTCACTTGATGCAAAACATAAATAAATAAATAAATAAATAAATAAATAAAAAAGAGGAGGGGAGTATCCCTTTGGGGACTCGAACTGTGGTCAATTACGTGGGAGTCCAGTGACATAAACATTATACCATCTGCTGGTCCCATGTCTTCCTACTGTGAGAAAGCCAGTTTGTTCCTCATTGATAGCCATCCAGATGCACTGGTGGGGTTGTTTATTTTCTTATTTAAGGTGGTTGGAATGAAATCAGTTTTCCTATCTAAATGACTCAGCTACCGTAAACTTACTGAAGCTCGTCTCTCGCAGCCAAACAGGTGGGGGACTATCACCAGGGCACGGTAAACAATAAGGCTCGCCCCACTTCCAGGAAGCAGAACCAGTACAGGAGGGTGGGGGGGCAGAAAGGGCACTTTCCCCCTCGAAAAGCCCCCCAGAGGGATACTCCTCCCCTTTTTTTATTTAAGAGAAATAGATGCAAAGTGAGTACACATTTGATAGAAAAGAAAATGCAAATGGCTTGTAAACGTACAATTAGATGTTTGACCTCAGTCATCATGAGAGATACACGCATATTAAAACTAAAACATGGGGGGACCAGCAGATGGCGTAATGCCTATGTCGCTGGACTACCATGTAGTCGACCACGGTTCGCGTCCCGGACCCAATGGCTTAAACTCACGCCGGGCACGTGTACGTGCGTGCCCAAGATCCCGAGAGGAGAATGGAGGAGAAGGGATTGCGGCGTGGTCATCCCCGCTGGGGGCTGATTTCTCGCTTTCTGTCTCTCTGTCTTTCTCTCTGTCTGTCTGGTGAGCACGCGTGCCCTATAGCAAAAACCTCTCAAAAAAAAAAAAAAAAACTAAAAAATGGGGTAGGGCCAGCAGGTGGTGTGGTGGTTAAAATGCCGAATTCCTACATGGTAGACTGTGGTTCAAATCCTGGACACAGTAGCTTGAAAAATCACCCTGGGTATGTGTTCATGGATGCCCAAAATCCTGAGAGGAGAAGGGATTGCAGCGTGGCCATCCCCCCTGGGGGATGATTTCTCACTTTCTCTCTCACCGTCTCTCTCTGTCTTTTCTCCAATGAGTACCCTATGGCTAAAAACTACAAAATAAAAATGGAAACTAAACAATGGGGCTGGGTAATGGTGCAAGTGGTAATGCACTGAATCTATATGGGAAAGGTCCCGGGTTTGTATCCTGGGACCTCCCTGAACCCACTGAGGATGGGCACGCCCATAGTTCAGGCCTGCTGAGACTGGGGATGGAAATTATAAAAAGGAAAAAAAAAAAAAGAAAAGCAAAAGCAAAAAATCCGAAATGAGATACCATATTTTAACTCTCAGATTCGCAAAACCCCATATTCTGTTGGGAAGGCAGGAGAAAGATGCAAGCTACTGTCTATGGGTAGAAACGTAAGTTGAGGAGCTGGCAGGTGACATGGTGGTTAAGGTGTTGGACTCCCATATGGCTGACCACGGTTCAAGTCCTGGACTTGGCAGCTTGCTTTATCTCTCTTTCTCTGATGAGTACAGGTGTCCTGTAGCAAATTAATAATAATAATGGGGGGACCAGCAGTTAGCGTAATGGCTATGTCGCTGGACTCCCACGTAGTCGACCGCGGTTTGCGTCCCGGATCCGGTGGCTTAAACTCATGCTGGGTGCGAGTGCGTGCGTGCCCAAGATCCCGAGAGGAGAATGGAGGAGAAGGGATTGCGACGTGGCCATCCCCCCTGGGGGGGTGATTTCTCGCTTTCTATCTCTGTCTCTCTCTGTCTTTCTGGTGAGCACACGTGCCCTATAGCAAAAACCTCTCCAATAATAATAATAATAATAATAATTATTATTATTATTATTATGATAATGGGGACCAAGAGATGGCGTAGTGGTTACATCGCTGGACTTCCACATAGTCACCCAGGGATCTGTCCCGGCTTTAAACTCACGCTAGGTGCATTTGTGTGCGTGCCCAAAATCTCAAGAGGAGGATGGAGGAGAAGGGATTGCAGCATGACCACTCCCTGCTGGGGGGAGGAGCAGGATTTTTCACTTTCTGTCTGTCTCTCTGTCTTCCTCTGTCTCTCCAGCAAGCACATGTGCCCCATAGTAAAAATCTCTCTCGCAAAGAAAAAAAAAAAAAAAAAAAAGAAATCGATTGCAATGGATCAAGCTCGTTTATGATCTCAAACTCCTCTCCGTCTTGGGTTAAAAGCTCTGGGTGTTGTCAAGGCTTTTTCCTGTGACCCGAGCAGGCTGAAGCCCTGCACCAAACTTGGGGTTCTGAATGGCTGCTAACCAGGGCCCATCTGACAGATGCCGTCCTTTTGCAAGCCAGCACTGCATCCCCATGGAAACCCTAGCCGTGCAAACTGAACTCACCCTGGAACACATTGTTTCAATCTAACAATCCTCTATCAACTGTCAGCTGGTGCCTAAAGGTACAGGAAGAGGGGACCCGCCAGGAAGCGAGATGACCGCGCAGGCGCAACACCAGCAACAGGGAAATGCCTTCCCTAAAGGACCGGCCCCAGGCGCTCTCCGCGGGAGGGTGCTGCCGGATCCTGCCCCGGCCAGGTGACCTGCCTAATGTTTACGCACGTCATTGCTCCTTGCTCCGTGGCCAAGTAAACCTTGAAGACTTGGGAGCTTTCCGGCGTGCAGTGGACAGCGATCCATTTAGGTCAGCGCGGCGTTTTCCAGGAGTGAGGCAGCGGGACTATTTAGACAGCTGTAAGTCCTCTTGGGGTAAAATTTTATTACCGTAGATGAAAAAGCACTTAGGAAGTGGGGGAAAAAAGCCAACAGCTTTTTTTCTGAGATAATCTGCTGAGGTTAGACCGCTTAAGTGAGCTTTCGAGAGGACGCAAGGACTGTTAGCAGCTGCGTAAAAGCGCGGATACGATCAACACCCGGGTTCTGCGCGGATCTGCGCGCTTAAAGAGCTTGGTGGGGGGACCAGCAGTTAGCATAATAGCTATGTCGCTGTACTCCCACGTAGTCGATCGCGGTTCGCGTCCCGGACCCGGTGGCTTAAACTCATGCCCGGCGCGTGTGCGTGTGCGTGCGTGCCCAAGATCCCGAGAGGAGAATGGAGAAGGGATTGCGACGTGACCATCCCCCCTGGGGGTGATTTCTCGCTTTCTGTCCCTCTCTCTCTCTCTGTCTGTCTGGCAAGCCCTATAGCAAAAACCTCTCCAAGAAAAAAAAAAAAAAGAGCTTGGTGGGTCTGGCTGTGTGAGTCAAGGTGGGAGCCTTAAGAGGCCGGTAGGTGGCGTAGTGGTTAAGTGTGCTGGACTCCCACATGGTTGACTGCAGTTCAAGTCCTGGACCTGGCAGCTTGCTTTTTACTCCTCCCCCCCTCTGTCCCTCTCTGGTCAAATTAAAACAAATAAATAAATAAAGTAAAATAAAATAATTCTTTAAAAAAAAAATAAAAAGACGGGAGCCTTGGGACCAGCAGTTGGCGTAATGCCTGTGTCGCTGGACTCCCATGTAGTTGACTGCAGTTCGAGTCTCAGACCCAGTGGCTTAAACTCACACTGGGCGCGTGTGCGTGCGTGCCCAAGATCCTGAAAGGAGAATGGAGGAGAAGGGATTGCCGCGTGGCCATCCCCCCAGGGGTGATTTCTCGCTTTCTGTCTCTGTCTCTCTCTTTCTGGCGAGAAAGAAAAAAAAAACTCTTCAAAAGAAAGAAAAAAATATGGTAATTATGATAGTAATAATAAATAGAATTAATAAAATATTTTAAAAATCACGGTGGATGGGAACCAGCAGTTAGCATAATGGCTATGTCGCTGGACTCCCACATAGTCGAACGTAGTTCGCGTCCTGGACCCGGTGGCTTAAAACTCACGCCGGGCGCGTGTGTGTGCGTGCCCAAGATTCCAAGAGGAGAATGGAGAAGGGATTGCGGTGTGGCCATCCCCCCAAGGGGTGATTTCTCGCTTTCTGTCTCTCTGTCTCTCTCTGTCTGGCGAGCGTACGCGCCCTATAGTGAAAACCTTTCCAAAAAAAACAAATCACGGTGGATTTGATAATGACCTAGAGCCGTGCTTGCATTCAGATCTGAAGTCCCACCAAGGCCGGTGACAGCCCTGTGTGGCTGGCTGCTGTAAGAGTGGGCACCCCCTCCCCAGAGAAAGCAACCCCACGAGACCGTAAGCCAAGACTGACAGGCACAGCCGGAAGTCACACACACAAATTCACTGTCACCTAGAACAGGAAACTTGTCCTTTAATGCTCCTCCCTTTAAAAAGTAAAAGCTGTCCTGGGGCCAGCAGGTAGCCTAGTGGCTAAGGCACTGGACTTCCACAAGGCCAACCATGGTTTGAGCCCTGGACCCAGTGGCTTGAAAATCACTTCAAACACATCTGTGTGTGTGCCCCAAATCCCAAGAGGAGAATGGAGAAGGGATTGTGGTGTGGCCATCCCTGGGAGATAATTTCTCACTTTCCTTCTCTCTGTCTCTGTCTCTCTCCATCTCTTTCTCTCTCTAGTGAGCACACTTGCCTTATGGCGAAACCTTCAACACAAAAACAAAAGTAAAAGTACATAACCACTTAAATAAAAGCTTCCTTTATTGACTACTTTCTAGGTGCTATGAGATTGTTTTCTTTTGAGAGATTTTTGCTATAGGGTACGTGCGCTCAACGGAGAGACAGAGAGACAGAAAGTGAGAAATCGCCCCCCGGGGGGCTGGACTCACTGCAATCCCTTCTCCTCCATTCTCTTCTCGGGATTTTGGGCACGCACGCACATGCACCTAGTGTGAGTTTCAAGCCACACTCGAACCACGGTCGACCATGTGGGAGTCTCGCACCTTACCCACTACCTCATCTGCTGGCCTCCTTCATTTTCCAGATGAGGAAACCGAAGTGTACAAGAAATCCACCACTGTCATAAACTCACAGGGTCAACTCCGAGCTCAGATCGGCGGCTTCCTGTGTAAACACGGCACCGGTGCAGTGGGTTAAGTGGCACGCGTGACGCCTGTGGCTAAGTCATGCACGCACGATTTGAAACGTCATGGCTGGGGCAGGACTTGGACTAAAAGTGAAGGGCGTTACCACCAAGCTGCATTTTAATAATGCAAGGATGGCCGGGCTGCACTCTTTCAAGTATGTGTCCTGCATCACCTTCTGGTTAGCAAGAACGTGGTACTTCTTACTGATGTAAGGTGAGGCTATTAATCCTCGTGGTCATGCTCATTTTTCAGCCTGTCCTCGGTTCCCCTCACCAGACCTGTGGACAAATATTCCCACTGCCTGCACATGCACCCCCAGCCCCAAACTTTCTCCATCTGGAATGCTTCGGTTTCTTTTTGTTAAGAGAGATTTTTGCTATAGGCCGTATGTGCTCGCCAGAGAGACAGGAAGCAAGAAATCACCCCCCAGGGGGGATGGCCACGCTGCAATCCCTTCTCCTCCATTCTCCTCTCGGGATCTTGGGCACGCACGCACACGCGCCCGGCGTGAGTTTAAGCCACCGGGTCCGGGACTCGAACTGCAGTTGACTATGTGGGAGTCCAGTGTCTCAACCACCATGCCACCTCCTGGCCCCTCTTTCTTTTTTTAATTTGGCGGAGGTTGTGTGCCCTGCTGCAGAGAGACAGAGACAGCGACAGGGAGAAAGGCAGAAAGCACCCTCTAAGGGATGTAGCCATGCTGCAATCCCTTCTCCATTCCTCCTTCCATTTGGGAGTTTTGGGATTGCACGCCAGGCACGTGTGCATGCACAAGATCCCAAGAGGAAATGGAGGAGGAGGGATTGCAGCGTGGCCACCACCCAGGGGGTGATTTCTCACTTTCCCTCTCTCTCTCTGTCTCTCTCCAGTGAGCACATATTCCTGGTAGTAAAAATAACCTAAAAAAACCCACACAACATGTTTCTCAAACCAAGGTCCATTACGTGAATATGGCTCCCTTAACCATTAGGCTATAGGGCCAGCCCCGATTCTTTTCTTTAAAAGAGATTTCTGTTTTAGGGCGTGTGTACTCGCCAGAGATAGAGACAGAGACAGTGAGAGGGGAAGTGAGCAATCACTCCCTTGGGAGGGGATGGCCGTGCTGCAATCCCTTTTCCTCCATTCTCCTCCTGGGATCCTGGGCATGCATGCACACATGCCTGGCGTGATTTTCAAGCCACCGGGTCCGGGACTCGAACCGCGGTCAGCCAAGCCATCTGCCGGCTTCCCGGTTTCTTCTTTGAGAGGAACCCTGCACGGTTCCACGCTTTGGCCCCGGCTCGCCCTCAGCTGAGCAGGACAGGTTGAGACCCAGCTGCAGGTTACCTGGGGCCCCTGCTCTGTCCGGCCGTCGAAGGGGTCTCCCACGGGCCGCTTCCTGGCGTACTCCACGCTGCGCCGGACGAACTCGGCGTAGACCGGCTCCTCCACGAACACCCTGGACGCGGCCGTGCAGCACTGGCCTTGGTTGAAGAACACGCCCTGATGCGCGCACTCCACGGCCAAGTCCACTGCAGGGGAGGGGCGGGCGGGCGGGCAGGGGAGAGAGGAAGCCGTTAAGTCGTTCAGGCCGGGCTCGGGACAGCTGCACCCCTAACTGCCCACGCGGGGCCGCTCGCCCCGGGATGGCCGCATTTCAGAAACTAATTCCGCTCTTGGCATTTCCCAAACTGAGAGAGGATGGGAAAATGCATTTCCAGGCCCGCTTCTTGTTTTTAGTTCTATTTTAAAGAAGATATTTATTTAATTTATTATGATTGTTTTTTAGAGAGATGTTTTTACTATAGGGCACGTGCGCTCAGTAGAGAGACAGAGAAAGAGAGACAGAAAGAGAGAAATCACCCCCCATGGGAGATGGTCATGCCGCAATCCCTTCTCCATTCTCCTCTCAGGATTTTGGGTGCACGCATATGCCTGGAGTGAGTCTTTTTTTTTTTGGAGAGGATTTTGCTATAGGGCGCATGCACTCGCCAGACAGACAGAGAGAGACATAGAGATAGAAAGCAAGAAATCATCCCCCAGGGGGGATGGCCATGCTGCAATCCCTTCTCCTCCATTCTCCCTCTCGGGATCTTGGGCACATATGCACACGCGCCCGGCGAGAGTTTAAGCCACTGGGTCCGGGACGCGAACTGCGGTCGACTACGTGGGAGTCCAGCGACATAGCCATTACGCTAACTGCTGGTCCCTGCCTGGCATGAATTTTAAACTGAGGTCTAGGACTTGAACCAAGGTCGACTACATGGGAGTCCAACAATATAACCATTATGCCATCTGCTGGTCCCAATTATTATTATTATTATTTTAAAATTTGACGAGAGAGAAATAGGGAGAAAGAGTGAGAAAGCTAGACACCAGGTCCAAGACTCGAACCACGGTTGGCCATGTGGAAGTCCAGCACCTTAACCACTGTGCCACCTGCCGGCCTCAGGTTGGGGCTTAAACAAGCCCCTTGACTAGAGGACTTGTCAGTACCTTTCCTGTGGGAGCAGCAGGGCAAGCAGCAGCCCACCCATAAACAATCCTGTCTCTCCTTCTGGAGGACTTTATTCTGTAGGATCAAGTTTGGTCAGTGAGGCCGGTTGGTGAGAACTTTTAAATGAGCCCACATTTTCCACCCTGAGTGAAAGAAAGGGTCTCATTGAACCTGACACCATGGATGACCTAGACGGTTAACAGCAGCAACAGCAGATGACATAATGGCTATGTTGCTGAACTCCCATGTAGTCGATCGCGGTTCGAGTCCTGGACCCGGTGGCTTAAACTCACGCTGGGCGCGTGTGCGTGCATGCCCAAGATCCCGAGAGGAGAATGGAGGAGAAGGGATTGCGGCGTGGCCATCCCCCCTGGGGGGTGATTTCTTGCTTTCTGTCTCTATGTCTCTCTCTGTCTGTCAGGCGAGCGCACGTGCCCTATAGCAAAAACCTCTCAAAAAAAAAAAAACACCAAAAAACACACAAAAACCAGAAAATCAAACAAAAAATGGTAAAGGGCTTCATTTACTTTTACAGGGGGGCTCCTAGCTCTGACTCTCGGCACCCCCATAGTACTGCTTGGTTGAGAATTGCCACTTTGCCAGACCAGGCGATGGCATAACGGTTATGTGGCTGGACTCCCACGTAGTTGACTGCAGTTCGAGTCCCGGACCCGGTGGCTTAAACTCACGCTGAGCGCGTGTGCGTGCGTGCCCAAGATCCCGAGAAGAGAATGGAGGAGAAGGGATTGCGGCATGGCCATCCCCCCTGGGGGGTGATTTCTCACTTTCTGTCTCTCTGTCTCTCCAGTGAGCACACACATCCTATAGCAAAAATCTCTCTTAAAGAAAAAAAAATCATCACTCCTCTTTGCAGGGATTGGTTAAGTGCGCCCTCCTCTTTGAGAATGAGGTCCTTGCTATGGTGCAGGGCTGCCCGTGTCTGCCCCCAACCCTGGGACCAGCCGGGGTGCCAGCTGAACCCGCCCCTTCTCCAAGACAACTAATTTGTTTCCTGCACCCTAACGGGAACTGGGGTGGCCGCCAGCGTGACAGAGGATGGTGGCCATTACCCTTCCCATCTTGCATTGTTGCCAGCTATGTCAGGGTTTAATTTGGTGGCCTGGCACTACCCAGGCGAATCGTAGGAGAGGGTTACAAAGTGTGTTTTTATGACCCCTGTAAAACCAAGCCCCGAGCAGGAAGGACCGGGGGTGATCTGTGGGCAGTTACAGGGGTAGGAGAATGCACGAGAGGCGTCCTGGCTCTTTAGGGTCGGGGTTGGCACTCCTCATACGGGCCACAGTGGGGCGACACCCCGAACTGCTCCTCAGGGAACTAGAAACCCTGGTGACATGAATGACGCTTCTGGGACATCTGGGGAGGAGCAGCAACTTGGCCAGACACGGGCAGACTGTGTCCCTGCCCAGCCCCTCTGTGTCTGTCACCCTGTCCTCTCTCCCACCGAAAGCCAGCTTCAGGGAGAGCAGCTGAGAACATCCATTTACACCCTAGTGAGAAGTTCTGCCAGTCTTCACTCTCCCCCTTCAGGGATATTTGCAATTTCTTTCTCTTTTACTTTCTCTTTCTCTTACTTTCTCTTTTACTTTATCTTTTTCTTTTTCTTTCTCTTCCTTTTTCTTTCTTTCTTTTTACTTTTCTTTCTTTCTTTTTTTGTCTTTCTTTCTCTTTCTTTCTTTCTCTCTCTCTCTTGCTCTCTCTTTATTTCTGTCTTCTTTCTTTCTTTCTTTCTCCCTTTCTTCTTTCTCTTCCCTTCTTTCTCTTTCTCTCGCTCGCTCTCTCTTTATTCTCTCTCTTTTTTCCTTTCTTTCTTTCTTCTTTTTTTTTTTTAAGAGAGATTTTTGCTAGAGGGTGTGTGTGCTCACTGGAGAGACAGAGAGACAGAAAGCGAGAAATCACCCTCGGGGGGAAAGACCACGCCACAATCCCTTCTCTTCCATTCTCCCCTCAGGATTCTGTGCACGCGCACACACGTGCCCGGCATCAGTTTTAAGCCACCGGGTCTGGGATTGGAAACTTGGCCCACCATGTGGGAGCCTTAACCACGATGCCACTTGCTGGCCCCGATAGTTGCTATTTCAGCCTGATCTGAGAGTGCCGGATTCCACGTGGCCAGCTACGTGGTTTGAGTCCTAGACCCGATGGCTTGAGAAAAGAGAATCCCGGAAGGAAGGCTCTGTTCTCCATGAAAGGGATTTCTGGCACTTGTGGACAGGCGGGAGGCCATTCTGTGATGTAGAGGTGCTTCAAGGTATGGGGGGTCACACTTTTTGATAACTTCCCCTCTTGCCAGTGAATGAATGTCTAGAGCCATGTCTCCTGAACGTGCTGGCCAACAATATACATAAATATTTTTAAACAGAGATGTTTGCTATAGGGCATGTCCACTCACCCGGAGAGACAGAGAGAGACAGAAAGTGAGAAATCACCCCCTGGGGAGAAGCCACGCCGCAATTCCTTCTCCTCCATTTTCCTCTTGGAATTTTGGGCATGCACACACGGACCCAGCGTGAGTTTTAAGCTGCCGGGTCTGGGACTCGAACTGCGGTTGACTACATGGGAGTCCAGTGATGTAACCATTACGCCACCTGCTGCTCCCAACACAGCAGGGTATATTTTAATACTGTGTCATACAGCTGGAGCAAGTTGCTTTTCCAGGGAAGAGTGGGGCAAGCAGAGATCAGACCCAGATCATGAAAGTATTTTTTTTTAATCGCTACAATGTATACATGTACCAGAGAGAGAGAGAGACAGAGACAGAGACAGGGGTTGGGAGAGAGCGCTCCCTTTGGAGCATGGTCACATGCAATCCCTTGTCTTCTACCCTTCTGCCCTGCTGGGGCTTTGATCACACAAGCATACGTGTTTGTCAAGTCGCCCAGGGCTAGAATTCAAACCACAGTCGGCCATGTGGAATCTGGCTTCCTCAAAGACTAGGATGTGGGGTCGGCCACAGGGGTATTTATTTATTTATTTACTTAGAGGTTTTCGCCTTTGGGCACATATGCTCACCGGAGAGAGAGAGAGAGAGAGACAGAGATAATGAGTGGGAAAGCGAGAAATCACCCCCCACGGGAGATGGCCATGCTCCAATCCCTTCTCCATTGTCCTCCTAGAATCTTGGGCATGCACGCACACGGGCCTGGCATGAGTTTCAAACCACCAGGTCCAGGATTTGAACAGCGGTTGGGGCCACGTGGGAGTCCTGTGTCCCAACCACCATGTCACTTGCTTGGCAGAGCAGTTACATTGCTGGACTTGCACATGGTCAACTGCAGTTCAAGTCCAGAACCCGGCGGCTGGAAAATCACACCGGGTGCGTGTGCGTGCATGCCCAAGATCCCAGGAGGAGAGTGGAGGAGAAGGGATTGCGGTGTGGCCATGCCCCTGGGGGGTGATTTCTCACTTTCCCACTCTCTGTGTTTGTCTCTCTCTCTCTCTCCAGCGAATGCACGTGCTTTAAGGAAAAAACCTCTAAAAAAAGAAAAAGAAAAAGAAAAAAAAACCCAAAATCTTGCACGGAGAAGCAGCAGTCCCTCTGTCTACCACCTAAGCCCGTAGTTTTCCAAGGCTCCTTTCTATGCATGTGACGTGGGTGCTTTGACCTCCCCTGCCTGCAGAGGACGGGCCAGCTGCACCCCGGAGGATCCAGTGGAAAACAGCCCACTCGTGTGTGCGTGCACACGTGCGCATGCTCTCTCTCAGTTGGTTCTGGACCCGGCAAGGGAGTGGGGAGAGTAAAGCCCCAGCAAAGCCCAGAAGGAGGGGAACTCACAGTCCGCGTCAGCACATACGATGCAGGGGTTCTTCCCCCCCAGTTCCAGCGTCACCCTCTTCAGGTTGCTCCTGGAGGCGGCTTCTTTAACCAGCTTTCCGACCTTCGGGGGAAGAGTCAGAGTGGAGTAAACCCTGAGTGTGGCTAGGGCCAGCCAGTGGCGTGGAGGTTTGAGCAGCTGGTTCCCACATGGACAACTGTGCAGTTCGAGTCCTGGACCCGGCAGCTTGAAAAACACACCAGGTGGAGCCAGTGGGTGGTGTAGTTGTTAAGGTGCTGAACTCCTACATGATAGACGGTGGTTTGAGTCCCAGACCCAGCAGCTTAAAACTCAGGCCAGGTGCGTGTGCGTGCATGCCCAAAATCCCAGGAGGAGAATGGAGGAGGAGGATTGAGGCATAGTCGTCTATCCAGAGAGTGATTTCTTGTTTTATGTCTCTCTCTGTCTCTGTCTCTCTGGTGAGCACATGTGCCCTATAGCCAACATCTCTCTCTAAAAACAAAGCAAAATGAACATACCGGGTACGTGTGGGCATGTGCCCCAAATCTGAGAGAAGAATGGAGGAGAGGGGATTGTGGTGTGGCCATTCACCCCCGGGGATGATTTCTCACTCTCTCTCTCTCTCATTTCTGGTGAGTGCACATGCTCTATAGCAAATTCAAACAAAGCAAAACATTAAAAAAAATAATAATTCTACATGGTCTAGCTAGTGGCATGGTGGTTACGGTATGGGATCCCAGATGGTCAACTTCATGAGTTTGAGTCCTGGACTCAGTGGCCTGAAAAACACACTAGGTGTGTGAGTCCATGCCCAAAATCCCAAGAAGAGAATAGAGGAGAAGGGATTGTGATGTGGCCATGCAGATATGTGTAAATGAAAAGGAGGAAAACCTTTATCTCCTCTCACCCGTGTCCCAGAGGTACCCATGGTAATAATTTCTTGGGAATCCCTTTGGATCATTTATATTTCTCTTCTACCTACACACACTCTTCTTTTTTTTTTTTTTTTTGAGAGGTTTTCGCTATAGGGCGTGTGCGCTCGCCAGACAGAGAGAGACATAGAGACAGAAAGCGAGAAATCACCCCCCAGGGGGGATGGTCACGCCACAATCCCTTCTCCTCCTTTCTCCTCTCGGGATCTTGGGCACGCACGCACACATGCCTGGCGTGAGTTTTAAGCCACCAGGTCCGGGACGCAAACCGCGGTCGACTACGTGGGAGTCCAGCGACATAGCCATTACACTAACTGCTGGTCCCCCTACACACACTCTTACTAATGAGTTTCCCATAGTTCAGTTCTTATCTTTCAGCCATAGACTGGGGATATTTCCCTGTCGCAATGGCTATAAACATTTCATAGAATGGACATACCATATTTGAACATCTGTCCTGGAATTCGAATGTTCTTTCTTTATTTTTTAACTTTATCTATTTACTTATTTATCTATTTTAATTTTGACTGGACAGAGTGAAAGAATGAGAGTGGGGGGGGAGTGAGAAAGCAAGCTGCCAGGTCCAGGACTCGAACTGTGGTCAGCCATGTGGGAGTCTAGCGCCTTAACCATCACGCCACTTGCTGGCCCCCAGAATTCTAATGCTCTTGAGTATTTCTCTAAGTAGTTTGAAGACAGAATTTCTGAATCAAAAGCTATTCATTTTGATTTTTTTTTTTTCAATCTGTTATCTGTCTTACCAAATCACCCTTCACCTTAGAGATAGTGCTGATGGATTTCTGTATCCCTATATTCATAATAACAACATTTTGGTTTTTACCAATCTGGCACTCAAAAAGAAAGTCTGGTTTTCACTGGAATTTGCATTTTGCCTATGACCAGCAAGCTAGGTTAAGCGTATTCGGTATTTCTTTCCTGTGAATTCCCAATTTCCCACCATTCCATTGGTCACTTTTTTTTTTCATTGATTTGTCGGAGTGCTTTATATATGAAGGCTATGAAGTGGAGAGCTACATAAATATAATTGGAGAGCTACGTGAATATAATTCATTCTCTCCCAGCTTGTTAGTTATCACTTAAACTTGATTATAATGTTGTTTGCCAGAGAGATGTTTTGCATTTTTATTTATCATCTCTCAATCTTTTCTACTAAGACTTCTCAATTTTATATATATTTTTTAAGAGATTTTTTGCTATAGGGTGCGTGCGCTCACTGGAGAGAGAGACAGTGAGAGGGGAAACGAGAAATCACCCCACGGGGGGTATGGCCATGCCATCATCCCTTCTCCCTCTGGGATCTTGGGCAAGCAAACCTGCGTGCCCAGCATGAGTTTCAAGCCACCAGGTCTGGGACTGGAACTGTGCTTAGCCAGGTGGGAATCCAGTGACTACATTGGATTTTTTTTTTTTTTTTTTAGTTTAGAAGCTAGATAGACCTAAGACTTTTTTTTTTTCTTCTTCTAATTGTTATGTATTAGATTGCAATGAAGTTCGGAAGAAAAACAAACCGCGTCTGAGCCTCCCAAATGAAAAGTTCATGGGTCTCCGGTAACGCAGTCCCTGCCACTCTGGCCAGCAGCCCGCGAAGATGGTTACCTCTGTGGACCCGGTGAAGGCGATCTTGTTGATCTGGGGGTGAGAAGAAATTGCCGCTCCCGCCGTGGGCCCGAATCCTGGCACGATGTTCACCACGCCGGGAGGGAAGCCGACCTGGGGAGAGACGGAGCCGGCTTTCAGACGGCACGAGCCTTTGTGGGTACAGACCTGCTTTGGGGCCGAGGGCCCGACTGCCTGGTGTGTCCAAGCAGAGCAGCACCCCCTGGGGAAGCCGGGGTTGGGGTACACCCGCCCCCAGGACTCCAGGTGGTTAGTGACGGGGGCCCAGGAAGTGGCCCGGCTTCGTCACTTCCGACCCCCAGGCCCAGTGACCGCTGGGCCAGCTAAGAGACCTGCCCTCCTCCTGGGCAGGGCTGCCCACCCCACCGGGACCAAGAACAGCAATTAATGATGCCACAGGTGAGGTGCCCCCGAAGAGAGCTCTGTCCTGGGTGTGTGTGTGTGAGAGAGTGCGTGGAAGAGAGTATGAACACATATGCATGGGTGTGAGTGTGTATATGTGTGTGTGCATGCATGTGTATATATACATGTGGACACACGAGTGTATACATGTGTGTTTTGGGTGTGCATACATGCCTATATGTGCATGCATGTGCACACATGTGAATATATACATGCATGTTTGTGGATGCATGCATGTGCCTATATGTACATATGTGTGCATGCATTTGTGTGTGTATCTGTGTGTACGTGTGTATGAGAGTGCATGTCATATGTCCATGTGTGAGAGAATTTGTGTTAGTGTATATGTGTGAGAGTGTGTGTCTGCCTGTACATATGTGTGTATGTGAGTGTGTATGAATATGTGTGTATGTATACATGTGAATGTGTGTGTCTAAATTATGTGTGCATGTGTGTGAGAAGTGCGTGTGTATGAATGTGAGTGTGCATGTGTGTAGGTATAGATGCATGTGTGTGTGAGTGTGTACATGTGTGTGAATGTGCTTTGAAGGGAGGAGGGCACCTTGGTAATACTCCCTGGGCCTAGAGGTACCTAAAAGTCCTCTTTCCTGAGCTTCAATTTTAGCTTTTATTTTTTTTTCTAGAGAGATTTTTGTTATAGGGCATGTACACTTGCTGGAGAGACAGAGAGAGACAGAGAGACAGAAGATGAGAAATCACTCCTCAGGGGGGAATGGCCATGCTGCAATCCTTTCTCCTCCATTCCCTCTTGGGATTTTGGACACGCATGCAAATATGCCCAACGTGAGTTTTAAGCCACTGGGTCTGGGGACTCGAACTGTGGTCAACTACGTGGGAGTCCAGCGATGTTACCATTATGCCATCTGCTTGTCCCCAATTTTAATTTTTTAAAAGAATTATTGATTTAATTATTTAATTAATTAATTATTAAAATTTGACCAGAAAGGGACAGAATGAGAGAGAACAAGAGAGATGGAAAGGGATGGGACCAGCAGATGGAGTAATAGCTATGTCGCTGGACTCCCATGTAGTCCACTGTGGTTCAAATCCCGGACCCGGTGGCTTAAACTCACGCCGGGCGCATGTGCGTGCATGCCCAAGATCCCGAGAGGAGAATGGAGGAAAAGGGATTGCGGCGTGGCCATCCACCCTAGGGGGTGATTTCTCGCTTTCTGTCTCTCTGTCTCTCTCTGTCTTTCTGGCGAGTGCACGCGCCCTATAGCAAAAAACTCGGAAAGTGAGAAAGCAAGCCACCAGGTCCAGGACTCGAACTGTGGTCAGCCATATGAGAGTCCAGTGCCCTTAACCACTTGCCACCTGCCGAACCCCCCAATTTTAGTTTTTATTCTGCCTGTCAATGTTCTCAATAGTGACAAGGCACTGCTGCGGTGAAGTGTTTGCTTGTTCAACCCAGATCACACAGGGGCTTCGTCCAACCTCTTCCACACTCACGCCTTGGGTTTTGCATAGACAAGGTCTCTTTATTAACCAAGAACATCGCAGAACCCTGGAGGAGAATTCTATTCCCCCCACGCTGTCCCGGGTTTTACTTAAAACATATTACTTTAGAAAGTCAAGATTCTGGGGCCAGATGGTGATATAGTAGTTAAGGCACTGGACTCCCATGTGGCCAACCATAGTTCAAGTCCTAGTCCCAGTGGCTTGAAACTCACACTGGGCGCGTGTGCGTTGTCTCTCAAATCCCAGGAGGTGAATGGAGGAGAAGGAATTGTGGTGTGACCAGCCCCACTGGGGGATGATTTCTCACTTTCTGTCTCTGTCTCTGCCTCTCTGGCAAGCTCACACGCCCTATAGCAAAAATCCCTCTCTCTCAAAAAGAAAATGAGCATTCTGGTACCAGCAGTTAGCGTAATGGCTATCTCGCTGAACTCCCAAGTAGTTGACCGCGATTTGAGTCCCAGATCCGGTGGCTTAAACTCACACCGGGTGCGTGTGCGTGCGTGCCCAAGATCCCGAGAGGAGAATGGAGGAGAAGGGATTGTGGCGTGGCCATACCCACTGGGGGGTGATTTCTCGCTTTCTGTCTCTCTCTGTCTTTCTGGCGAGTGCACGCGCCCTATAGCAAAAACCTCTCCAAAAAAAAAAAAAAAAAAAGAAAAAGAAGAAAGAAAGAAAATGAGCATTCTGAGCCAAGTTGCAGAAGTTTTTTTTTTTAGACACTTTCTTTTTTTTAATTTGCCAAAGAATGTGTGTGCTCTCTAGAAAGAGACAGGGAGATAGGGAGACGGAGAACACACCCCCAGTGGGACGTGGTTACACGGCAATCTAACGGTGGCGGTTTTACATTCTATAAGTCTCATCCCTGTGACATAACTGTGTCCTGTGTCACCAGCCAAAGGAGAGTGATGGACGGGTTGGTCCTGAGCTGTTCCCACCGTGCGTTTGCCTGGCTGCGGCCCAAAGAATGACTGTGGCTATTCTCCCATCCCCTCGTTCTTCCTGTTTCTGTCTCTGACTCTCAGCTCCCCATGAGCTGCTGATGGAATGGCTAAGATATGCTGCAGGTGTGTCTGGGAGGATGCGTCCCTTTGGGCTGCCGTTTCCCTGAGCTGTGGCTGCCAGGGGAAGTGTGGTGGAGTGGGGCGGGGAGGGTCGGGAGAACAGGTCATTGCTGAGGCGTTGCCTGGGGAGCCCCACCGGGCCAGGGGCCACTGCAGCTGGAGCTGGCAAGGCCACCTCTTTAAGCCTTAAAAAAAAAAAAATTGGGGGGGGGGGAACCAGCAGTTAGCATAATGGCTATGTCGCTGGACTCCCGTGTAGTCGACCGTGGTTCGCGTCCCGGACCCGGTGGCTTAAACTCACGCTGGGCACGTGTGCGTGTGTGCCCAAGATCCCGAGAGGAGAATGGAGGAGAAGGGATTGCAGCGTGGCCATCCCCCCTGGGGGGTGATTTCTCGCTTTCTGTCTCTCTGTCTCTCTGTCTGGCGAGTGCACGCGCCCTATAGCAAAAACCTCTTAAAAAATTTTTTTAAAATTTGCTATAAAAACACATGCCGTCGCTGGAGACAGAGAGAAAAAGAGAAAAGTGAGAAATCATGCCCTTCCCCAGCAAGAATGGCCATGCCACAATCCCTTCTCCTCCATTCTGCTCTCGGGATCTTGGGCACACATGCACATGCGCCCGGGGTGAGCTCCAAGCAGCAGAGTGGGAGTCCAGTGCCCGAACCCCTATGCCACCTGCTCATCCCTCCTCCCTCACCCCTGGGGAGTGTTTTGACGTTGCCAGGGCCAGGACCCCAACCACAGTCGGCCATGTGGGATCCAGCTTCCTTCACCACCAGGCTCAGGGCTGGCCCACATGGGGTTCTCTTTGTGGACGTCTTACCTCTTTAATCAGAGAGCCGAGATAGAGCGCGGTGAGGGGCGTCTGCTCCGCGGGCTTCAGGACCACGGTGTTCCCGCAGCACAGGGCTGGCGCGAGCTTCCACAGCAGCATGAGCAAGGGGAAGTTCCACTGAGAAAGAGCACAAAGACGTTGCAGCCAGGTAAGCTCCGCACCCCCTCCCGGGTGCCCGAGGATGGCTCTGCTTTGCATGGTCTGGATTTGGACCATAACCGTTAACGTAGGAGTGCGCCATGATCAGAATAGCATTCCCACCCAGAGCCTCCTAAACAATGTCCCAAGAGATGATCGTCTCACGCTACCTCTTCCTCAAAAATACTTGCTGGGACCAGCAGTTAGCGTAATGGCTATGTCGCTGGACTCCCATGTAGTCAACCGCGGTTCGAGGCCCGAACCCGGTGGCTTAAACTCACGCCAGGTGCGTGTGCGTGTGTGCCCAAGATCCCGAGAGGAGAATGGAGGAGAAGGGATTGCAGCATGGCCATCCCCCCTGGGGGGGTGATTTCACGCTTTCTGTCCCTCTGTCTCTCTCTATCTTTCCGGGGAGTGCATGCGCCCTATAGAAGAAACCTCTCCGAAAAAAAATAATTTTTTTGCCGAAGGGCCACCCCGCCTTGCTCCACGGAACGCGTTTCTGATCCCCAAGTCTTGCTGCGGGCTGGTTCCCTGGCTACTGTGGCAGTGGCCTGGGGCTTACCAAACAGCTGGGCAGCATCGTTGTATTTTCCGGGCACCCATATGCAGCCCCGTTGCCCAGTGAATACTGTTCGGACTCCTGGTAGCCAAGGCCGCTGGGAGCTGGCCCGCACCGCCTCCCACACGGCACCGCCCTCGATTCCCTTCCGGCCTGAACTCCAGCCCCGCCAGCTCTTGGGCTATTTCTTTCCAAGGAGCCCAGCCACTCCACACCCTTGCCAGATCATTCCTATTGCTTGGAAAACACTTTTTCCTGTCACACCAATCTTTCTGATTCCTAAAGACTGAGTTAAGAGTACATCTCTCAGGCCAGCAAGTGGCATGGTGGTTATGGGCGCTGCACTCCCACATGGCCGACCATGGTTCAAGTCCTGGACCTGGAGGCTTGTTTTCTTGCTTTCCTTTTCTCTCTCTCTGTGTCTCTCTCTGGAAATATTAAAAATAATAATAATAAATAAAAGTTAAAAAAAAATTTGTAGAGGTTTTTGTTACAGGGCACGTGCGCTCACCAGAAAGACAGAAAGAGACAGAGAGATAGAAAGCAAGAAATCACCCCCCAGGGGGAATGGCCACGCCGCAATCCCTTCTCCTCCATTCTCCTCTCGGGATCTTGGGCACGCACGCACACGCGCCCTGGCGTGAGTTTAAGCCACCGGGTCCGGGACTCGAACCGTGGTTGACTACATGGGAGTCTAGCAACATAGCCATTATGCTAACTGCTGGTCCCAAAGTTAAAGAAAATTTTTAAAAACTGCATCTATAAAGAAAAAATCAAATGAGTCCATCTTTCTAGTGATGAGAAACCAGGGCTGCCTCCATGGCACACCTTGAGAGCAGGAATGGGGCCTACTCCACCCCAAGAGGTTCAAGTACTGAGCTCCGGGCCAACCGAACAAATACACAATAGTGCTGGTGCTTGTAGATCAACACACACCAGAGGACCAGCAGGTGGGGTAATGGTTAAGGAGCTGGACTCATACGTAGTCGACTGTGGTTCGAGTCCCGGACTTGGCGGCTTGAAACTCATGCCAGGCGCGTGTGCGTGCGTGCGTGCCCAAGATCCCGAGAGGAGAATGGAGGAGAAGGGATTGCGGCGTGACCATCCCCTCTGGGGGGTGATTTCTCACTTTCTGTCTCTCTGTCTCTCTCTGTCTCTCTGGTAAGCACATGCACCCTATAGCAAAAATATCTTTCTCTCTCTAAGACAAAACAAAACAACAGAACAAAACACACACTGAAACTGGTGCCAAAGGCCACAGGGCAGCAAGGTGCAAATGTCATCGACTGCCTTGGGACATGGGTGTACTTACAGGAGTGATGGCCCCACACACCCCGACGGGCTCGTGCCTGGTGAAGCACACAACATCGTCATCTGCAAGAAAGGTGACCAAAGTCACAAATTCCAAGCAGTGCAAAGATGGGGAAAGAGCGCCAGCAAGTGGCATAGTGGGTAAGGCGCTGGTCTCCCACTTGGCTGACTGCGGTTCGAGTCCCAGAGCTGGAGGCTTGCTTTTTCATTTTTCTCTTTCTGTCTTTCTGGGGCACAAGCGCCCTATAGCAAATTTTAAAAATAATAATGATAAATTAAATTAAATAAATAATTCTAAAAAAGAAAGAAAAGAAAAAGAGAGAGAAAGAAGAAGGAAGGAAGGAAGGAAGGAAGGAAGGAAGGAAGGAAGGAAGAAGAAAGAAAGAAGGAAAGAAAGAAAGAAAGAAAAAAAGAAAGAAAGAAAGAAAGAAAGAAAGAAAGAAGAAAGAAAGAAAGAAAAGAAAGAAAGAAAGAAAGAAAGAAGAAAGAAAGAAAGAAAGAAGAAAGAAAGAAAGAAAGAAAGAAAGAAGAAAGAAAGAAAGAAAGAAAGAAAGAAAGAGGGAAAAGACAGGGAAGGAAGCTGGAGGTTTCTCAAGGCGTCATCGCGAAGCCGTGTCTATGACACAGAGCAGAAATCTGAGTTTAACTTCAAGGAGATACTCCAGAGAAAGAGACTCAGCACACCCCCCCTTTCTTTGGGGGGACTGGAAAGAATGCTTTGGGGAAAGATGAGGAGGGATGCTGAGCCGAGGCGATAGGCAGAGGAAGGAGAAGACGGAACCCCGAGGACCTTCACGGAGGCTGAGGCCGTCTGCACCTGCAGAAGCTCACCTGTGGGGATGGTCCTGCCCTGGATTTTGTCTGCCCAGCCTGCGAAGTATCTGAGGGTTCTGATACAGCCCTCCAGGTCTATGAAAAAGGCGTGAAGGAACGGCTTCCCCGTGTCCATGGTCTCCAGTGTCTGTAAAATGACATCCATTTTATTTGATTTTATTTTTGAGAAGTTTTTGTTATAAGGCACGTGTGTTCCCCAGAAAGACAGAGAGAGACAGAGAGACAGAAAGTGAGAAATCACCCATCAGGGGGGATGGCCAAGCCGCAATCCCTTCTCCTCCATTCTCCTCTCGGGATCTTGAGCACGCACACACATGTGCCTGGCTTGAGTTTAAGCCACCGGGTCCGGGACTCGAACCGCGGTTGACTACATGGGAGTCCAGCGACATAGCCATTATGCCAACTGTTGGTCCCCAGTGATATCCATTTTCCACGTGGCTTTTCTTTTCATTGTAATGGTCGTTTTTTAGTTTGTTTATTTGTTTGTTTTTAATGGGGTTGGAGGGCCAGCCAGGTGGCACAGAGACTGGGGTGGCTAGGTCCCACACGGTTGACTCCAGTTCAAGTCCTGGACCTGGTGGCTTGAAAATCACGCCAGGCACGTGTGCATGCATGCTCAAAAATCCTGAGAGGGAAGTGGAGGAGAAGGGATTATGGTGTGGCCATCGCCCCTGGGGGGTGATTTCTCTCTCTTTTTCTCTCTCTCTTTCTCTCTGTTTCTCCGGCAGGCGCATACATCCTATAGCAAAAATGGAAATTAAATGAAACTAAAACAAACAATAAATGACATAAAGTAAAATAGAGTGAGAGGGGTAGGGTAGGGGAAGAGAACACAGTCCTAGGATCTTGGTCCCATGAATTCAGAGTCCTATACATCCCCTCGGCAAGACACAACATTGAAATTAAGACCTGACCCAGATGGGCGGGGACTGCTTTTGTTTCAAAACGGCTCGGGAACCAGCAGTTAGTGTAATGGCTATGTCACTGGACTCCCACGTAGTCGACCGCGGTTCACGTCCCGGACCCGGTGGCTTACAACTCACTCCGGGCGCGTGTGCATACATGCTCAAGATCCCGAGAGGAGAATGGAGGAGAAGGGATTGTGGCGTGACCATCCCCCCGGGGGGTGATTTCTCGCTTTCTGTCTCTCTGTCTCTCTGTGTCTGTCTGGCGAGCACATGCGCCCTATAGCGAAAACCTCTCCAAAAAAAACAGGCTCCAGCTGGGGGTCAGCCAGAGCACGAGCGGGCATCCCCCTCGAAGCATCCCTGGAAGAGAGGCTGAGTGGCAGCCTTGGCTGCAAGAAATGCATGTCTGCATTTGCATTTGCTCCTTCACGGGGTACATGGCGGCCTCAGCCGTGTGGCAGGGGTATGCGTCCTGTGTCGGCCCCGGAAGCTCTAGGAGGGCTGGCTGGCTTTGGGGTGGCTGGAGAGGGGGCTCCAACAGAAAAAAGGTGCGGTGCTGGCACTGGACTCCCACATGGCCACCTGCGGTTCAAGTCCTGGACCTGGAGGCTCAAAAATGATGCTGGGTGTGTGCGTGTGTGTGTGTGCCCAGAATCCCAGGAGAAGAATGGAGGAGAAGGGATTATGGCATGGCTATCCCTGATAGGGGGGTGAATTCTCACTTTCCCTCTCTCTGTTTTTCTCTGGCAAGTGCACGTGCCCTATGGCTAACATCTAAAACAATAAATAAATAAATAAGGGGACCAGCAGTTAGCGTAATGGCTATGTCGCTGGACTCCCACGTAGTCGACCGTGGTTCGAGTCCCGGACCCGGTGGCTTAAAACTCACACCATGCGCGTGTATGTGCGTGAGCAGGATCCCAAGAGGAGAATGGAGGAGAAGGGATTGCGGTGTGGCCATCCCCCCTGGGGGGGTGATTTCTCGCTTTCTGTCTGTCTTTCTGGTGAGCGCACGCACCCTATAGCAAAAACCTCTCCAAAATAAATAAATAAATAAATAAATAAATAAATAAATAAATAAAAGAGAGAGTGAGAAAAGGAAGATGTGGGCTCTTCTCTGCCAGCCTGGTTGTGGAGGGAGTGATGGAGCCCCGGAGGGTGTCCCACCAGTGTAAAGATGCCAGCCTTCCCAAGCTCCCGGATGCAGGCCGGATCTGCAGCGGGAAGGGGCTCGCCCTGCTGGGGAGGGTGGCCATCCTGGGGCACACGTGCAGGGCTCCATGGCGGGAATCGTTGCTATTTCCAGCCTGTGCTGAAGAAAACCCCTTTGTCCCTCAGACAAGCGGCCCCAGTTGAGGCCTGTGCGGAAAACGCTGGTTATCCAGCTCTGCAGGAAGTGGCCGTCCGAGACACATAGCCCAGGGCTGGATTCTTGCAGAAGAGTCAGAAGGGGGAGATGATGTTTTAAAGGGCGGAAGGGCCCCTCCTTAAGTCCAGGGTTTTATTATTTTATTTTAGAGAGGTTTTTGCTACAGAGCACATGTGCTCACCGGAGAGAGAGAGACAGACAGACAGAACGTGAGAAATCACCTCCCAGGGGGAATGGCCATGCCACAGTCCCTTTTCTTTCATTCTCCTCCTGGGATTTTGGGCACAGACGCACACGCTCCCAGTGCGATTTTCAAGCCTCCAGGTCCAGGACTCGAACTTCAGTCGGTCGTGTGAGAGTCTAGCTCTGTAACCACCACACCACCTGGTGGCCCTGGATTTTTTTTTTTTTTTTAGGAGAGATTTTTGCTCTAGTGCATATGTGCCCGCTGGAGAGATAAAAAGTGAGAAATCATCTCCCGGGGGAGGGATGTCCACACGGCAGTCTCTTCTCCTACATACTCCTTCTGGGATCTTATGCAGGCATACACACCCACACCTAGCGTGATTTTCAGGCCTCCAGGTCCGGGACTCGAACTGTGGTCGGCGAGGTGGGAGTCTAGCTCCGTAATCACCACGCCACCTGCTGGCCCTGAAACGCTTTTCATTACAGGATCAGGGGCTTGTGTGAGAGTTAAGGGTGTCCGTATACGTAAAGTTCTGACCACGGCACCTGCCCAAAGCCACGGGGGTCCAGACACACAGGGGTGGTTACCATTATTGTAATCATCTTCCTTGGAGACATTGAAGAAGCCCTTGGCAGTCCTCACCTGGGGAGCCAGAGGTAGGGCTGGGAGTCGCTGAAGACAGCAGGGGTGGGGGTAGGGGTGGGGCATAGGGTGTCTCGACCCCCAGAGCTGCCGCTTAGAGCCTGTGGATCCTTCTCATTGACATTGCAAGTTGAAACGTTTACTTACCCTGGGAAACCTGACAGTGGGGACTAAGACCACGCGGCCTCAAGGACCAGGCCACTCCAGATGGTGTCTGCATATCTGTTGGTGGGACCAGGAGTTTATTCTTGACGCTTTTCCAGGGTGGGACAAGAGCGAGGATGTCCATACAGCATTATGGGTGACTATGGGGCAGAGACGTCTTGCCTGTGGGTGGCTGACCTTGGACAGGTTACCTAACCGCTCTGGGCCTCAGTTTCCTCTGGCCTGAGACGGGATATTTTAAACATTGTTTTACTTTATTGATTATTATCTTAATTTGCTACGGGCACACATGCTCCCTGGAGAGAGACAGAGAGAGACAGGGAAAGCGAGAAAGCAAGCCACCAGATCTAGGATTTGAACTGTGGTCAGCTATGTGGGAGTCCAGTGCCTTAACCACCATCCCAAGATGGGATATTAAATACTGCAGGTCAAGTGCCTACAAGAAATCAGTACACTACAAGGAAAACAATGAAAAACAAACAAACAAACAAATAAATTGAAAATGATACCAAAAAATGGAAGGATGCCCCATGCTCTCAGGTTGGAAGAATTAATGTAATCAAAATGTCAGTTCTAACCAAATCAATTTACAAATGTAATGCAATCCTGACCAAACTACCTGAGATGTTCTTCCCAGAATTAGAAAAAGCGTGAATAAAATTCATTTGCAATCATAAAACATCCTGTATCACTAAAGCAATACTGCACCCAAAGAATAAAGCAGGAGGCAGCTCACTCCCTGACCTCCAAACATATTACAAAGCTGTGATCCTCCAAACAGCATGGCATGCACAAAAGCAGACATGTAGACCAATGGAACAGCACTGAAACCCCAGAAACAACCCCCCAAACGTACAGTCAACCGATTTCGGACAAAGCGCACCAGACAGTCCAGTGAGGAAAAGAACATTTCTTCAGCAAATAGTGCTGGAAAAACTGCATATCCACCTGCAGAAAAATGAAACTGGACCCATAAACATTAAAAACAAACAAACAAAAAAAAGAAGGAGCAGCAGCCAATGTGCATTCCATATATATGCGCTTTTTTTTTTTTTTTTAGGAGAGGTTTTTGCTATAGGGCATGTGCATTCACCAGAAAGACAGAGAGAGACAGAGAGCAAGAAATCACCCCCAGGGGGGATGGCCATGCTGCAATCCCTTCTCCTCCATTCTCCTCTTGGGATCTCGGGCACCCATGCACCTGCGCCTGGTGTCAGTTGAAGCCACCGGGTCCAGAACTCAAACCATGGTCGACTACATGGGAGTCCAGCGACATAGCCATTATGCCACCTGCTGGTCCCTACTTGATATTAAGGTTTAACCAGCCCCAGACTACAACCACTCCTGAGAAAGGTGCCTACTGAGAAGTGAACACTTAGAAACCTTCAGATAGGACGGAATGATGAGAAACTGCCCTTTGGCTCCCCACACACCAAAGCTTAAAACGTGGGGGCTGGCCAGGTGGCATGGTGGATACAGCAGCTGGATCCCACATGGCCAACTGCATGGTTCAAGTCCCAGACCTGGTGGCTTGAAAAACACGCCGGGTACGTGTGTGAGCACCCAAAATTCCTAGCGAAGAATGGAGGAGAAGGGATTGCAGTGTGGCCATCCCTCCTGGGGGTGATTTCTCACTTTTCCTTTGTCTCTGTTTCTGTCTCTCTTTCCGGCAAGCACCTGTGCCCTACAACAAAAATTCCCCCAAATCGTACTTGCTGGCCTTTCTCCTGTCCCTGCCATGTGGTGGCAATGAACTGGATCTTATTTCTTGTGGTCAGTGTGGTCAAAACGGGCAGAGCAATTTGCTGGGCTAAATTCTGAGTCCCAAGTTCCTCCAATGCTCTCTCTCCTATCAAAATACAGTTGTCAGGACCAGCAGATGGCATAATGGTTATGTCGTTAGACTCTCACATAGTTGACTGCGGTTTGAGTCCCGCACCTGGTGGCTGAATGTGTGTGCGTGCATGCCCAAAAAATCCCAAGAAGAGAATGGAGAACAAGGGATTGTGGCGTGGCCATCCCCCCTGGGGGGTGATGTTTTGCTTTCTGTCTCTCTGTCTCTCTCTGTCTCTCCAGTCTGTCTCTCCAGCAATAGCAAAAATCTCTCTTAGAAGAAAAAAAAAAAAACAGTTGTGGGGAGCAACAAGTGGCATGGAGATTAAGCTTTTGGATCCCACATGGCCAACTGCATGGTTCAAGCCCCAGAGCAGGCAGCTTGAAAATCATACCAGGCTCATGTGCACGCATGCGTGTGTGCATGTGGGCCCAGAATTCTGAGAGGAGAGTGGAGGAGACAGGACTGCAACGTGGCCATCTCCCCAGGGGAGGTGATTTCTCACTTTCCCTCTCTCTTCGTTTCTCTCTAGGGAGTGCACGTGCACTATGACAACAATCTAAACAACCAAACCAAACCAAACCAACACACAGTCATGGGGCTGGGAGTTGGCACAGAGATAAAACACAGCGTTCCGAGACTAACCCACATGGGGTTGTGGCGAGTTCGAGCCTGACCTCCCTAGTGTGCACATAGTGTATGTGCATGCCCATCTTCTGTGTTTGCAGTTACCAGGGGTGGTGGTTCAGGACCCCATTGGGCATGCGCTCTCTCACTCTCTCTCTCTCTCGTTCTCTGTGTCTCTCAGTAATGGGCTAAGGAATAAGTAAATGAACTTAAAAACAACAGCCATGGGACCAGCAGTTGGTGTAATGGCCATGTCGCTGGACTCCCAGACCCGGTGGCTTGAACTCACGTCGGGCGCGTGTGCGTGCGTGCCCAAGATCCCGAGAGGAGAATGGAGGAGAAGGGATTGCGGCGTGGCCATCCCCCCTGGGGGGTGATTTCTCACTTTCTGTCTTTCTCTGTCTCTCTCCCTCTCTCTCTGGCAAAAGCATGTGACCTAGAGCAAAAACCTCTCCAAAAACAAAACAAAACAAAACAAAAAAATCAGCCATTGGGACCAGCAGGTGGCATGGTGGTTAAGGTGCTGGACACTCCCAGATGGCTGACCACGGTTCAAGTCCTGGACCTGGTAGCTTGCTTTCTCACTTTCCCTCTCTCTCTCTCTCTCTCTCTGTCTCTCTCTCACTCTCTCTGGTCAAATTAAAAAAAAAGAAAGAATAAATAAATAAAATAAAATTAAAATAAATAAATCAAGTTAAATAAAATAATCCTTTAAAAACAAAAAAATCAGCCACAGCCACGGTCATGCCGGGACAATGGGACAGTCTGAAGGGGAAGGTGGCCTTGCAGCCACTGCCCGGAGGTGGTACTGACGCTCTAGGACAGGGTGGGGAGGGGCGCCCAGGACACATCCTCTCCCGCTCGCTTTCAGTCCACACGGGGGACATTGCAGACCGATGAGCTCATGCTGGGGGAACACAGAAATGGTTTAGAAAAAGCTAGTCTGGCAGCTTGGGAGTCGAGGCCGGCTTTCATTGCAGGAAGAAAGCAGAAGTCCCACAGACACCCGCGCTGACCCTGGGGAGCTACTGTCACTCGGATTTGGGAGAACTTGCCGGACGAGCCGCCTGGGAAGGACAGGAGGGCGTTGGGGTTGTGTGAAGCTGTGACCTTGGGGAAAGGCGCCCAAGGGCAGCTCCCTACCCAGGGCTTCTCCTTTCCCGAGAAACACGTTGGGGACAGAAGCGACCTGTGTCCCGGCTGACACCGTGTCGTCAAAGGGCGGCCACTCTGTGCCCGTTCTCGACAACAGTGAACCCGCTTTTCTAAGTCAAAGGCCAAAGAGGAGAGTTACTCGGCCACACACGGGCCCCAAAGTTTGGAACAAGTTTGAAACACAGGGGCCAGCAGGTGATGTAGTGGCTAAGGTGCTGGACTCCCATGTGGCTGATAATGGTTTGAGTCCCGGGCCTGGCAGTTTGAAACTCACACCAGGCGCGTGTGCATGCGTGCCCAAAATCCCAAGAGGAGAATGGAAGGGAAGGGACTATGGTGTGGCCATCCCCCCTGGTGGTGATTTCTCGCTTTCTGTCTGTCTTTCTCTCCAAGGAGCGCATGCGCCCTATAGCAAAAACCTCTTTAAACAGCAAAAATCCAGAGACTGAGTCACAAGGGGTGAATGCCCAGGTCACAAAGGCCCTCCAGACCCACAGTGGCCCCGAGATGTGCTCTGCTCCCCTACCTGAAGACCAAAGGAAGTTCTGAGGACCCTGTTATTTTTTATTTTTTGGAGAGGTTTTTGCTATAGGGCGTGTGTGCTCGCCAGACAGACAGAGAGACAGAAAGAGAGAAATCACCACCCGGGGGGATGGTCACGCCGCAATCCCTTCTCATCCATTCTCCTCTCGGGATCTTGGGCACGCACGCACACACGCCCGGTGTGAGTTTAAGCCACCGGGTCCAGGACGCGAACCGCGGTCGACTTCGTGGGAGTCCAGCGACATAGCCATTATGCTAACTGCTGGTCCCCTGAAGATCCTGTTAAATCATTGCATTAACATCTTTTTATTTTTAAGGTTTTTGCCAGAGAGCACATGCGCTTGCTGACGAAACAGAGAGAGACAGAGAGACAGAAAGCGAGAAATCATCCCCCAGGGGGGATGGCCACGCCGCAATCCCTTCTCCTCCATTCTCCTCTCAGGATCTTGCGCATGCATGCACACACACCTGGTGTGAGTTCCAAGCTGCCGGGTCTGGGACTTGAACTGTGGTCGGCCCTGTGGGAGGCCAGCGATGTAACCATTATGCCATCTGCCAGTCCCAACCACTGTTACTGATAATCATTATCATAGCTCGTGCCCACTATCTGCCACACACTTCCCAGGGGTTCCAAGGGCTGTTTCTCACAACACGGAGACATCCTCATGAGTGAGATTGTCCATGGAGACATCAGTCTCAGAGAGGTTAGGCCACTTGTCCAAAGCCACACAGCTAAGTGGCAGAGCTGGAAACTGAACCCAAATCTTTCATACCATGAGGTTTACTATAAGCAGTTCTCCCAGCTCTTACCTCCACCCACACACACTTGCCACCACCCAGCTCTGGGACAATACAGAAAGGATTTCAGATCATCTGAGAGCAATTTTTTTTTTTTTTTTTTTTTTTTTTTTTTTTTTTTGCTAAAGGGCACGTGCGCTCACCAGAAAGACAGAGAGAGACAGAGAGGTAGAAAACGAGAAATCACCCCCCAGGGAGGATGGCCACACCGCAATCCCTTCTCCTCCATTCTCCTCTCGGGATCTTGGGCACACATGCACACGCGCCTGGCATGAGTTTAAGCCACTGTGTCCAGGACTTGAACTGTGGTTGGCTATATGGAAGTTCAGCGACATAGCCGTTACGCCAACTGCTGGTCCCAGAGAGCAATTTTTTTCTGTGCTAAATGGTAGTATTTATTTTATTTTTTAAAGACTTATTCATTTAATTTATTTATTATTATTATTATTAATTCTATTTTTTTTTAGAGTTTTATTGACACAGGGCATATGCACTCACCAAAGACAGACAGAGAGAGGTAAAATGAGAAGATACCCTCCAGGGAGGATGGCCACACTGCAATCCCTTCTTCTCCATTTTCTTGGGATTTCAGCCATGCACGAACATGCACTCACTGTAATTTTGTAGCTACTGGCTCCAGGATTCGAACCATAGTTGACCATGTGGGAGTTCAACACCTTAGCCAGTATGCCATCAGGTGGCATAGTATTTTTTAATTTGATATAGGGCACGTGTACTCATGAGAGAGAGAAAGAGAGGCAAGATGAGAAAGCAAGCCACCGGGTCCAGGACTCAAACCGTGGTCACTATGTGAAAGTCCAGAGCTTTAACCACCAGTTCACCTGCTGACCCTAGGTGGCATTTATTTTAATATGCGTTAGAAAAAAAATACAACCAGTATCTGAAATCTGTGATGGCATGAGTATTGTCACTTAGGATAAGGTTAAATATAAGTTTAAAAGGAAATCAATGCAAAGAATCTTCAAGAAGTTCATGGTGAATACATTGGGACCAGCAGATGGCGTAATGATTATATCGCTGGACTCCTACATAATCAATCACAGTTCAAGTCCTGGATCCAGCAGCTTAAATCTTACGCCATGCACATGTGCGTGCATGCCCAAGATCCCGAGGGGAGAATGGAGGAGAAGGGATTGCGGCATGGCCATCCCTTCTGGGGGGTGATTTCTTGCGTTTTGTCTCTCTGTCTCTCTCTGTCTCTTTAGGGAGTGCATGTGCCCTATAGCAAAAATCTCTCTCTAAAGCAAAGAAAAAGAAAATATAATGTATGAATATCTGTATTTTTTGAGAGAGATTTTTTTTTGTTGTTGTTATAGGGAATGTGAGCTCACCAGAGAGACAGAGACAGAGAGACAGAAAGTGAGAAATCACCCCCTAGGCGGGATGGCCATGCTGCAATCCCTTCTCCCTCGTTCTCCTTTGGGATTTTGTGCATGCACAGGCATGTGCCCAGCGTGAGTTTAAGCTGCCAGGTCCAGGACTCGAACTGCGGTCAACTATGTGGGAGTCCAGTGACCATAACCATTAAGCCATCTGCTGGTCCACAAGTCTGGGACTTTCTGATGAAGCTGAACCTCTTGCAGGACAACTTCTTGGTTAAATTGAGCAGCTACTGGAGACAAAAGCCCAACTTCCTATTTATTTACTTATTTAAATTTTGCTACAGGGAGCGTGTGCTCACTGGAAAGAGACAGAGAGAGACAGAGAGAAAGAGAGAGAGAAAGAGAGAACGCACTCCCTGGGGGGATGGCCACACCACAATCTCTTCTCTTCCATTCTTTTCTCTGGATTTGGATCATGTATGCACATGTGCTTGGCGTGTTTCTCAAGCCACCAGGTCTGGGACTCGAACCCTGCAGTCAGCCAAATGGGATCCAATCCCCTTGACCGCTATGCCGGTGGCTTGTCCCAAAAATCCGATTTCAAAAAAAAAGGATGAAGTTCAGGAAGTTGAGTCTCGGAAGATGGAGGAGACCTGCAGCTTCATAAAACCAGCGTCGATTTTTTCTCCCACACTCCACGGGGCTCAGGCCCCCAGGGAGGCCAGCCCAGCCCAGCCCTGCCCCGTGTGCGGGTACTCACAGCCAGGACCGCACGGTCCCTCTCCACGAGGTCCGCCAGCTGGTGCAGCAGCCGGCCGCGGCTCAGGGCATCGAGCCGGCGCCATGGCGAGCCCCTCTGGAAAGCAGCCTGTGCGGCCTCCACAGCCTTGTCCACGTCGGGCTACGGGCCGAAGCAGAGAGACAGTGTCAGTGTCACCTCTCAGTGTGGCTGTAGTTCGGGACCTCTCGGCTGTCAGCTCCCGGGATGGGAGAGCCAAGGAGGGAGCCCCGAGTGTGGAAATCAACTTATGCATGGCGGGCATCCAATAATACTTTTCTTCCTCGACTTTTCCCAAAGGCCAAGTATTAACCTTCTTTTTAAAATGTATTTATTCATTCATTTGTATTCATTTAACCAGAGAGAGACAGAGAGAGAGAAAGAGTGAGAAAGCAAGCTGCCAGGTCCCGGACTTGAACCGTGATCAGCCATGTAGGAGTGTCCAGCACCTTAACCACCACGTCACCTGCCAGTCTCGACATTCTTTTTTTTTTTTAAGAGGGTTTTTTTTTTTTTTTTTTTTTTGCCTTAGGGCGCATGCGCTCTTGGGAAAGAGAGACAGAGACGGTGAGAGGGAAAGTGAGAAATCACCCCCCTGGGGGGATGGCCAGCCGCAATCCCTTCCCTTCCATTTTTCTGCTGGGATTTTGGGCATGCATACACATGTGACCACAATGGTTTTTTTAGCCACTGGGTCTGGGACTCGAACCCTGCCGTATGGGATCCAACCACTTTAACCATCATGCCACTGGATGCCCTCTGTTACCTTTTTTTTAAAGAGAGATTTTTGCTAGGGTATGTGTGCTTGCTGGAGAGACAGAGAGAGACAGAAAGCAAGAAATCACCCCCCGGGGGGATAGCCATGCCGCAGTCCTCTCTCCTCCATTCTCCTCTTGGGATTCTGGGCACGCATGCACACATGCCTGGTGTGAGTTTCAAGTCACCGGATCCGGGACTCGAACTACAGTTAACTACTTGGGAGTCCAGCGATGCAATCATCATGCCATCGGCTGGTCCCCGTCATCATTCTTACTGTTGGAGAAATGGGTGTTGAGGTCTGCTAGTTGGTGGGCAAACCCCTCTGAGCTCTCTCTCTAAGGAATGGCAGCAGGTGATGACCCCACTGGAGGGAGACGACATATACTCATTCTGCTGGGAGCTGAGCCAAAGCTTCTGCAAGGAAATTGCTGGGACTTCGAATTCTTTGTCCCAGAAACTGTGGTGGAGGCCGAGGCCTCTCTCGCCACAGGGCACAGGGTGACTTCTGTTTCTGGGTGCTCAGTGAGGTCACCCAGACCAACAGGAAAACCGGGGCCCAAGGCAAGGGTCTCATTGTCCTCCTGACACCTGCATGGGGCACTGGACATCTCCCACTGCTAATCACATCTGGCATTGCGCTCTCTCTCTCCCCACCCTCACATCACTTGAGCACCTCTGTGCCACGTGATCTGGAAACACCTTAAAATGACGGGCCCACAGAGAGAGTCTTTATGGGGGCCACTATGAAATACACACCTAGCATGAAACTGGGGTGCTGGGATAAAAACCCACACCCACTTTTCACATTCACTGTTCACCCCATGTACGTTTGATACAATAATATGCTCATTACGGTATAGGGCCAGCCCAGAGATAAGCGGCTGGATCCCACATAACTGACTGCATGGGTTTGAGTCCCGGATCTGGCAGTTTGAAAATCATGCCAATTCGTGTGCACCCAAAATTGCAGGAGGAGAGTGGAGGAAAAGGGATTGCAGCGTGGACAACTCCCCTGGTGCGGGGGGGTGACTTCTCACTTTCCCTCTCTCTGTCTCTCTCCAGCGAGTGCACGTGCCCTATGGCAAAGACCTTAAACATTTAAAAAACATTTAAAAAAAAAAAAAAAAAGAAGCAAAAACAAAAACGAAAATGAAGGTCGCTCCAAGGCTAGCCTATGGCACCGTGGTTAAGGAGGTTGAATCCCACACAGCTAACCACATGGTTTGAGTCCCCAATCCAGCAGCTTGAAAAACAGCCAGGTGCATGCGTGTGCACGCCCAGCATCTGGAGAGCGGAGAGAAATGGAGGGGACGGGATTGCAGCATGACCATACCCCATGGGCGCTCCTTCTCCCTTTCTGTCTCTCTGTGTCTCTCTCCTGCAAGTGCATGTACCCTCTGGCAAATTCAAACAAAAAAAGAGCATCGCTCGAGTGTTCTAGCAGTTGAGGAGAGGCTCCTACCCCACTTCTTTTTTTTTCTTTTTTTCTTTTTTTCTTTATTTTTTTTTTCATTTATTTATTTTTACATTTTTCCACAAACATTTACTTTACATAGCAAAAAATTTTAGCTCATACTCCATAATTCTTGACAGTTTACAAACAACTTTCAAAATCTCAAAATACTGAATTTTAAAGATAATGTTCAAAATATGTCTTATAATTTTGTATAATTTTAAAACTCTATAACAACAGAAGCAGAATGGTTTCAAAAAATATATATATACATATATATGCAAATATATATATATATGTGTATATATATATATATATATATATATACACATTTAGAGTGCAGACACTCGGTATATATTAAGTGGGGACATACAATGCCTCTCCTTCATAGCATGGCTTGCTTCACTCAACAGTAAGTCTTCCATATTCATCCACTTCCTTTCAAAAGCCAGGGATTTGTTTTTTTTTTATGGATGAATAGTATTCCATTGAGTATATGTGCCACAGTTTTTCTAACAATTCATCAGTTCGTGGGCATTTAGGTTGTTTCCATGACTTAGCAATCGTGAAAAGTGCCGTAATAAACATCGATGTGCAAGCACTTTTTCGATTAAGTATTCTTCTGTCCTTCGGGTAGATACCAAGGAACGGGATTGCTGGATCATAGGGTAGTTCTATTTGTAGATTTTGGAGGAATCTCCAAATTGTTCTCCACAGTGGTTGGACCAATTTACAGTCCAACCAGCAGTGTAAGAGAGTTCCCTTTTGGGACCAGCAGTTAGCGTAATGGCTATGTCGCTGGACTCCCACGTAGTCGACCGCGGTTCGAGTCCCGGACCCGGTGGCTTCAAATTCTCTCTGGGCGCGTGTGCGTGCGTGCCCAAGATCCCGAGAGGAGAATGGAGGAGAAGGGATTGCGGTGTGGCCATCCCTCCTGGGGGGTGATTTCTCGCTTTCTATCTCTCTGTCTGTCTGGTGAGCGCATGCGCCCTATAGCAAAAACCTCTCCAAAAAAAAGAAAAAAAAAAAAAAAAGAGAGAGTTCCCTTTTCACCACACCCCCTCCAGCACTTATCATTTTTTGTTTTTTTAATCTTAGACATTCTGACTGGGGTTACCTACCCCACTTTTTGCTGCAATAGAGTTTTACCTCGAATCCTCCCCCAACAGCACATTCAAAATATACTAATGACCTTGAAGTGTCCAAAGGACAGATCTGGAGGACCCTCAGCTTCTGCATTATATTAAAGATCCTGCACTAGCAAGAAAAAAAAGATAAAGACTACAGCCTTAGGACCAGTGGTTCGAGTCCCAGACCCGGTGGTTTCAACTCATGCTGGGCGCGTATGCGTGCATGCTCAAGATCTCAAGAGGAGAATGGAGGAGAAGAGATTGCGGTGTGCCCATCCCCTCTGGGGGGTGATTTCTTGCTTTCTGTCTCTCTGTCTTTCTGGCGAGTGCACACACCCTGTAGCAAAAACCTCTCAAAATAAATAAATAAATAAAAAGACTACAGTCGTGCATGCTCATGTGAGTTCCTAGCAGAAGGAACCCTGGCAGCTTCATGGCGTTACTACGATGCCCGTGGTACTTGGACAGCAGGTCTTTTTTCCTTCAAGCCTATTGTTTTTCAGCGTCTCCTGCCAGAATCCTGCAAACTGGTGAAACACACCAGCCGGAAATACTTTCTGGAGAAGATTCTTTCATGCCTCCAGGTTCAAATCATTGATCAAAAAGATTTCCTTTGGCCACGTGAGGAGGAAACTGAGGTCATTCTCAGAGATGAGAAACAGCTATCAAAGGAGAACGACTCTTTGGAGTGGATCTCTGTAATTAATTGGTCCCATTCTGAGTGGCGTGTTTGTGTCCAAGGGACACATCCCAGGTCTGGCAGCTGGGACTGGCCCCACCTGCGTGTGGACTGATTCTGCAAAGCCCTGACTTTTATTCCTAGGTTACCTGTAGCTTGAATGACTTAGGGCAGGGGGTGGAGGCAGAGGGCAGGGCCACCTACCTTGTCGCCTTCTTCCACGTCACATATTTTCTCCAGAGTGGAAGGGTTATACGTGGCAAACGTTTTTCCGCTCTTGGATCCGTGCCATTCGTTGTTGATAAATATCTAAGCAGGAGAGGAAATGTAACGAATTAGGCTTCAATCAGAATGATATCATTTCAGCATACGCAGGACCTTAGGTAACGTCTTGTCCACCTTCTCCCGAGCCGCTTCCCCCCACCCCCTGCTGGTTTACAGATGAGACTTGGAGGGGACAGAGCACTGAGTCCCAGGATGAACAGACCAATCAGAAGCAGACTCAGAGTTAGAATCTGAGTTTTTGTCATAATAAAACTAAAGTTAGTGCACAAGCAGATGGTGTGATGGCTATGTCACTGGACTCCCACGTAGTCGACCGCAGTTCGCGTCCCGGACCCGGTGGCTTAAAACTCACGCCGGGCGCGTGTGCGTGCGTGCCCAAGATCCCAAGAAGAGAATGGAGGAGAAGGGATTGCGGCGTGGCCATCCCCCCTGGGGGGTGATTTCTCGCTTTCTGTCTCTCTGTCTCTCTGTCTCTCTCTCTGTCTTTCTGGAGAGTGTACACCCTATAGCAAAAACCTCTCAAAAATAAACAAATAAATAAAACACTGAAGTTATTTATGGGGGGGGGTCTTCTTTTGTTTGTTTATTTGTTTGTTTTTTAGAGATATATCTGCTATAAGGTGCATATGCCTGTCAGAGACACAAAGAGATAAAGTGACAGAGAGACAGAGAGACAAAAAGTGAGATATCACCCCCCATGGGGGATAGCCATGCCACAATCTCTTCACTTCTTCGGATTTTGAGAAAGCACGCACACATACATGGTGTGAGTTTCAAGTCACCAGGTCCAGGACTTGAAGTGCAGTTAACCATGTGGAGGTCTAGCGTCGTAACCACTACACTACCTGCTGGCCCCTATGGGGTTTTCAAAATGATTATTTCTTTAGCAATAACATGGATTCATAGTGGAGTGGTTGGGTTTGATAGTTAGAGGGCGTAAATTGAACCTGACACCCTCTTAGACTTTGGGGGGGGGGGCGGAGATTTATATACCAAGCAATCTCCATTGCCCCACGGAGTAATAAGTAAACATTGAACATCCCTCCCCTTTGCATTGTATCCCCTGACAAGACTGCCAAGCCAGCGACACGGCAGAGTGCTAACACAACACTCCATGGTAAAGACTTATGGGAAGATCCTGAGTTCACGTCCTGAGGTCTCCCTGCACATGCCGGGCAATGTATGTGGTTGGTTGAGGCTGTAGGAAGAGCATACTATGAAGACTTGTTGGGGCTGTCCTTTTTCTCTCTGCCTCTTTCTGTCATAGACGAAATATATCAATAAAGTTTTTTGTTCAAAAAGTATGCCAAAACGGACCAGCAGATGGCATAATGTTTATGTTGCTGGACTCCCATAGAGTCAACTGCAGTTTGAGTCCTGGACCTGGTGGCTTAAAACTCATGCCAGGAGCGTGTATGTGCATGGCCAAGACTCCAGGAGGAGAATGGAGGAGAAGGGATTGCGGTGTGGCCATCCTCCTGGGGGGTGATTTCTCACTTTCTGTCTCTCTGCCTCTCTCTATGTCTCTGGCGAGTGCGCACTCCCTATAGCAAAAATCTCTCGAAAAAAGAAAAAAAAGGTGCCAAGAAACTCAATTTGTGATGGTATTACCAAAACCCTTTAGTTCATTAACCAGCATGCCCTGTACCTCACAGTCCCCTTTAAGATGTCTGTGTTTATGTTGGGCTTGATCAAAGCCAGTGTTGGGATACAAAGTTAGTATCTGGCTTAGAAAGGCTTCAGGTTATATTTAGTGAAGTAGCAAATAGCTGTTTACGTCCAGACTCTGGAAAATAACGCGCAAAAATCACTCTGCTGAAACCAGCAGGTGGCGTAGTGGCTATGTTGCTGAACGCCCACATGACCAACCGTGGTTCAAGTCCCAGACCCGGAGGCTTGAAACTCACGCTAGACGTGTGTGCGTGCGTGCCCAAGATCCCAGGAGGAGAATAGAGGAGAAGAAATTGTGGTGCGGCCATCCCCCCTTGGGGAAAGGGTGATTTCTTATTTTCCCTTTCACTGTCTCTGTGTGTGTCTCTCTCTCTCAGTCAAGTGCACTCACCCTAAGTCAAAAACCTCTAAAAATAGAAAAGAAAAGAAAAGAAAAATCACTTTTCTGGAAGCCTTGATTCTTAACAACTAAATTAAGAATTTTTTTTTTTTTTTAAAAGACATCACAGGAGTTAATGTGTGGCATGGTGATTAAGGCTCTGGATTTCCACACGGACCACTGAGGTTCAAGTCCTGAACCTAGCTGTTTGAAATTCATGCTGGGCACATGTGTGTGCGTGCCCCAAATCTCCGAAGAAAAATGGAAGAGAAGAGACTGCGGTGTGGCCATCCTCCCTGGGGGTGATTTCTCACTTTCTCTCTCATTGTCTCTGTCTGGCTCTATAAGAAAAGAAAAAAGAAAAGGAAAAAAAAAGGGACCAGCAGTTGACATAATGGCTATGTTGCTGGACTCCCATGTAGTCCAGCTGCAGTTTGAGTCCCGGACCCGGTGGCTTAAACTCATGCCGGGCGCGTGTGCGTGCGTGCCCAAGATCCCGAGAGGAGAATGGAGGAGAAGGGATTACAGCGTGGCCATGCCCCCGGGGGGGGTGATTTCTTGCTTTCTGTCTCTCTGTCTCTCTCTGTCTGTCTGGTGAGCGCATGCGCCCTATAGCAAAAACCTCTCAAAAAAAAAAAAAAATGCACCTACAGCCTGTGGTGACCTTGCAGCTCTGTCCTCATAGCAGCTTAGACTCTTAGTGACCTCGTAGCCCTAAAAGCAACCTAGCAACTCTGTAATAACTTCACGTCCGCCTGCGTATCTACCCCCCACCCCCCAGCCCGGTACATGCCTGCAATAATTCTGTAACAGCCTGCTACCCAATCAGAAGCACGTAAAAGTATAATACCACCATACATGGGAGACAATGAAGCTAAAACAGATAAAAGGGGGAGCCCCAAAGAATTTGAGGCTCAGCTTTTGGATGAGAATCTGCTGAGCCAGTGTTCCCACGTGAATAAATCTCTGTGTTCTTGCAAAAGGCCTCAGGGTCCTGTCTCCCTTGCTACATGTCCCTTAACAAGACCACGGCACTTGAAAAACACACCAGGTGCATGGGTGTGCAAGCACAAGAGTGCATCTCAAGAGGAGAATGGAGGAGAAGAGATTGCAGCATGGCCATCCCCTCTGGGAGATGATTTCTCACTTTCCCTTTCTCTCTGTCTCTGTCTCTCTCTCTTATGAGCATCTTGAGAAAGCGCAAAGGAAATTTACCTAGGCAGCACAGTGAAATGTATGTTCTATTCCTGGTACTTGACTCGAATTCCTAACCGCCTGAGGGACAACACATAAACAGAGCTTTTGCAAAAGAGCTAAGAGAAGTGTCGATAAAACACAAAACACGTTCTAACAACACAGAGGGCCTGGCTGCACGCTGAGAGGACAGACAGCCTCCTGCTTGGGACAGCTTCATCATCTCTGTCCATCCCAGCGTCAGAAAGAGCCCGGGAACCAGCAGTTAGCGTAATGGCTATGTCGCTGGACTCCCACGTGGTCGACCGCGGTTCGCGTCCCGGACCCGGTGGCTTAAAACTCACGCCGGTCGCGTGTGCGTGCGTGCCCAAGATCCCGAGAGGAGAATGGACGAGAAGGGATTGCAGCGTGACCATCCCCCCTGGGGGGTGATTTCTCGCTTTCTGTCTCTCTGTCTCTCTCCGTCTGTCTGGCGAGCGCACGCACCCTATAGCAAAAAAACTCTCCAAAAAAAAAAAAAAAAAAAGAAAGAGCCCTCTGACACAATGGTGACACTTTAGAATTATTCTGTCAAATAAAATGCCATCAATGAATTCTTTATTTTATTTTATTTTATTTTAGAAAGAGATTTTTGCTATAGGGCACGTGTGCTTGCCAAAAAGACAGAAAGTGAGAAATCAACCCCGGGGTGGATGACCATGCACAGTCTCTCTCCTCCATACTCCTCTCGGGATTTTGGACACGCATGCATACATGCCTGTTTTGAGTTTCAAGCCTCCGGGTCTGGGACTTGAACTGTAGTCGACCATGTGGGAGTACAGTGCCCAAACCACTATGCCACCTGCCGACCCCAGCCATAGTGATTTCTAGGTCCAGAACCAGGTGATCAGGTTTCATTGCTATATCTCTAAGTAGGTCACAGTTTGCTTTTTTGGAGGGGGTTCTCTTCCAATTATTTAAAGGAAGAATTGTGTCACCAAAGGGTTAATTTTTGTTTCTTTGTTTTTTAATAATAATTTTATTCATCATTGTTTTCGCTTGTTTGTCTGTTTTTTTTTTTGTTTGTTTGTTTTGTTTTTTTTTGTTTGTTTTTTGAGAGATTTTCCCTATAGGGCGTGTGTGCTCGCCAGACAGACAGAGACAGAGACAGAAAGCGAGAAATCACCCCCCAGGGGGGATGGTCATGCCACAATCCCTTCTCCTCCATTCTCCTCTCGGGATCTTGGGCACACACGCACACGCGCCTGGCGTGAGTTTTAAGCCACCGGGTCTGGGACACGAACCGCGGTCGACTACGTGGGAGTCCAGTGACATAGCCATTACGCTAACTGCTGGTTCCCTTATTTGTCTGTTTTAATTTGACCAGAGAGAGAGAGAAAGAGAGAGAGAAAGTGAGAAAGCAAGCCACCAGGTCTGGGACTCGAACCGTGGTCAGCACCTTAACCACCATGCCCCCAAACGGCTAATTTCAATGATTGTGAAAATGATTCATTTGAAACACGCAACTCCCCAATGAAGACAGGAGAGGGAGGAGAGTCTGCGGCTGGGTTAAGCCGTTTGCATGGGGGTTCTCTGAGTAAACTTGGCAGTCCACAGGAAGGAAGCCCCGGCTGGGACTGGGGGGACCCGGCTGGCACTAACTGGGCAGGTGGGCAGAGACCAGCTGCCCCCCAGCATGGAGCCCAGTGTCAAGAGCATCGGTCACCCGTGGGATGTGCCTATCCGACTCCTGGAAGCTCTCAGCACCTTCCTCGGGAGTCGGGGCCCCCGGGGACGCACGCGAGGACCAGGCCAGTCTACAGTTACAGGTGTATTCTTCCAGCTGAAACCGAATCCGAGCGCTCACTTTGGCCAGCCAGCGAGTTCTCACTGGGTAACGGCGCGAAATTAATCGGCGGGGACGAGGATGAGTGTGGCGAGGAGAGGACAGTCCATTTGTAGGAAGATGAAATTTCGTGGGTTAGGTAATTGAGCCTGTAGGTGAAAATTGCTGACTCTACGTCCTTCCTCGTGTCCATGCTGGGGGGAGGGAAAATGAGAAGGTGGAAGAGAAGGGTGTAAATAAAGGGGTGAGAACAGATTGTAATGATCTGGGGTCTCTTCCACCTCATCGCCAAACATGCGTCTCCAAAAACTAAAAGCAAACAAAAACCAAAAACCCTACTTGGTTTTTCGTAATTTAACATTGATATATAGTCCTTTTTTAAAAAATAAAAAATAGTTTTTTTTGTTTTTTGTTTTGTTTTGTTTTGTTTGTTTTGCTATAGGGTGCATATCCTCACCAGAAAGACACAGAGAGAGAGAAAAAGTGAAGAATCACCCTCCAAGGGGGATGGCCATGCTGTAATCTCTTCTTCCCCATTTTCCGTTCAGGGTTTTGGGGACACACACACACCTGCACACATGCACTCGGGGTGTTTTTCAAGCCGCCAGGTCTGGGACTCGAACCAAGGTCAGTCATGTGGGAGTGCAGCTAACCACTTGCAAAACCTTTTTTTCAGACCACTTGACTCGCACTGAATTTTCCCATCATGACACTTCTAATTCAGCAATTTTTTTTTCCCCTTTATACTACACTAGAAACTCATCTTGGAAGTGGTCTCTGCTGCTGATTTTTCCTCCACTAAAAGAAAACAAAAACACACATGAGGACAGGGGGCCAGTGAACGGGGCCCGTCCGTGACGCTGGCCATGGTGCACTGCAACCTGAATCAACAGATAAAGTTTGCACAGGGCTTGCTCCCCCGACTCGTCAAAAGGCACGAAACAGATCTTACACGGGGATACGATGAAGCGACATGGAGAAAGAACGTGTATTTTCCTAGGGAATAGAATGACATGGAATTGAGACTGAGCCCCGGGTGGAGGTAAGATGGCCTTCACACAAGATGATACTCCGACGCCATTTCTAGTAACTTCCACCGGACCCCGGGCCGCTCAGCTAAACGCCACAGGGATATATTTTCAGAAAAGGAGATTTGGGGGACATTTCAGTTTGTATAAAAGTGATAAAAACGGGTGTTTTCTGAACCAGAAAATCTTTTTCTTTTTTTTCTTTCTTTTTTTTTTTTTTTATGAGGTTTTTGCCATAGGGCATGTGCACTCACCAGAGAGAGACAGAGACAGAGACAGTGAGAAGGAAAGTGGGAAATCAGCCCCCCACACCTGGGCAGGGGGGGTAATGGCCACACAGGAGCCAGAGAATCTTAAACAAAATCTGTGCTAATGAAAGATAGTTTATGAAAAAAGGCTGCCCTAGAGTGGAAGGGGTTGCATGGGGGGACCCCAGAGAGACTCCCCTCACCAAAATCACACAGCATACCTCGAATTTGAGAACAAATGACGGGGATTTTGACAAAGTCATCCTTCTGGAAGCTGGGCTACCCTGGGAATAGCACCACTAGTTTTGAAAAACGGCAGGCCACTTTTGCTGCACCCGCTCCACCCACCCGACTGGCGGCCCAGAGCCTGGCATCTGCACTTCGCTCCCTCTGCTGCTTTCCTTAAGGGACATTCTCAGCCTCCTCTTCATCCAGAAACCCTCTGAGCATTGGTGCCGGGGTGCTGGCTACCCGCTCTCAGCTCCGCAGGCGGCCAGGTCTCATAGCTGCTATGAATAAGTCTCTGCAAAAGTGAGCTAGCACGTAGCAAGCAGAAACATCGTCCGCCATGGGTGAGGACGGGCAGCCGGCCGGGGATCAGGCAGTTGGAGCCTCATTTCTGGGAGCCCCTGCATGATCCCAAGTCTCCAGCCCCTCCATCTAACCACCTTTTTTCAGCCCCCATCACACATATGAGCTCTGTTTAGATAGCAAAGACAGGGCACCCGGCAAGCAAAAATCACTCATTGCTCTGCGAGTCTCCTAAGATCTTCTTCCACAAGGGCTGCATTTACACTTTTAAAAAGTCCTAAAGGATGGCTTGGCTGGTGGTGTGGTGGTGAAGGTGCTGGACTCCCACAAGGCCAACTGCAGTTCGAGTCCCAGACCTGGCAGCTTTGCTTTCTCACTCCCCCCTCTCTGTAAATTAAAATAATAATAACAATAATAATAATAGTAATTAAAGTTCTTTAAAAAATAAAAAGTCTTAAAGGGTGATCTGGCTGGTGGTGTGGTGATGAAAATGGATGGATCCCACACGGACAACTTCATGGTTCGAGTCCTGGACCCAGCAGCTTGAAAACATCCCCTGGGCCTTTGTGCATGAGTGTCCAAAATCTCAAAAAGAAAAAAGGGAAGGGATTGTGGTGTGACCTTTCTTCCTGGAGATGTTTCTTAGTCTCTCTCCAGGAAGTGTGTGTGTGCTCCAGCAAATTAAAAAAAAAAAATGTACTTTAAGAATCATAGAGAAAAAGGTGGACTTTTCATACAGGGTCAAATTGCTCTTATGGGACTCAAAAACATAAAATGTAAGAGGACAAGAATGTATTTCCTCTCCGGTGTCTCTGTAGTATTATGAAACCCTATAAAACCAAAACAAAACCATCAAAAACACCATCACCCACAGCCACTGGGTGCCGTAGAGTCAGAACCTGAAAAGATGAACGGTCTATTATGATTCTCCGAGTCCAGCCTAAAGTTTGGGATTTTATCTCCCAGGCTGATATGACCAAGGACGCGACATTAAAAATAATTTCCAGCATCTACAGTGTCGTGTCTCTGTTGACTGAACCCTATGAAAAAACGAATTTAAATGTCCTGTAACCAGAGACCCGGTGGACTCAGAATGAAATACCAAGAGGCCAGAGTTGGGAGGCCTGCAACTTTGTCCGCTTGATTAAAACTATTAGAGAGATCATTGCTATTTTGAAAGTCAGATAGATGACAAACTTTGCTAAGTACTTGGCCAGCTGGAGTTGGGGTCTAGGGGTAAGATTGAGAAAGAAGAGAAGGCAAATTAGGGGAAAATATGTAGTTGGAGCACACCCAATCAGCTTAGGGGTGTCGTCCCTAGCAGCGCATTCTCGGCGGCAACCCAGGCGCTTCTAGCCCTTCTCAGCCCCAGCTCGGAGACCTCACCATCTCCCTTTCTTGTCCCAGGCAGGTGCCCTAATCGCTCTGCCAATGCTCCAGCTGCCAGCTCACCGTGCAGAGAAAAAGGCAGAGCCGTGTGTCTCCCTGGGGCTCAGCCCGGGCTCTCTGGCCTTGCCACTTTCAGCTTCCTGAGGTCTTGATCTGAGACCTTGGGGGACCGAGTTCCTCCTTGGTAAACCCCAGGACGCTGGGGTCCAGGGCAGCTTTTCAGCATCCTCTGACCTGCCTAGCTCCGCGGGCAAACTGGGTACAAGCCGCCGCTTCTCGCGCTGCGCCCAGGACTTGTTTTCCAAATCTACCAAGTGCAATGCCCCGATGTGGCCCGCGCTCACAGGCTGGCTCCCTCGGAAGCCATGCCCAGGGATCTGCGATGGGACCGCCGTGCCCGGGTCACCGCGGGCTGCAGCCTGGCGCTGCGGTGCGGGCGCTGCATCGCCTCCGGGGTCTGGTTTCGAGGCTCCGCGCGCTGAGCCCTGACGCTACCAGCCCGCCTGGGACTCCCGGCAACGGGTGCGGTTTGGGGATCGCCACGGGCCCGGGCAAAGAGGCTCGGATTTCGGGAACGTCCGGATTCGGGACCTCCCGGCGTCTCGCTTGCACCGCCCCAGGCTGGGCTGCCCAGCGCGGAGCCAGGTGACCGTGGGGCGGGAGGGAGCCCACCTTACCTTGGTGAACTTGACTTCCAAGTTGCGGACGGGGCGCGGCAGGGCAGGCGGCTTCCTGTCCAGCTGCCCGTTCTCCACCGCCCCGTTAGTGGTAGTCATGGCTCGTCTGCGCTCGCCGGCCGGAGGCGCCCGAGTCTGCGGTGCGCAGCCTGCTCGCGGGGGTGACAGCTCCGCGCCGCTTTATGGAGCCGCACGAGGGGGCCGTCTAATTGGCTGCAGGGCCAGAAGGGAGGGCGGGCCCGCGGGAGGGAGGAGAGGGGGCTGGCCCGCCTCACCACCCCCGCCCGCCGCCGCCCTGCCCGATGGCCGGCAGCGCGACCCGGCGGCCGCGCGGTGCGCTCCCGTCGTCCGGGAGGCTGGCCTTGGACGAGCTCGGGGAGCGCCGCCGGCCCCGGAAGTCCCAGGCCTGGGACACCCAGACAGGGCAGGGAGCTGGGACGCAGCGGGCCGCAGCTCCGGGGTCTGTCGCCCAAGGCGGGCGGGGGTGGCACCTGCAGCTACTGCCCGCGGTCTCTCCGCTCACGCGCCCAACTTCGGCGGGAGGAATGCACGCTCGCTCGCCCCGGGCCCCGAACCTTGCATCGGGCACCCCGCGGGGCGGCAAGGAGTCGCTGCTCGAGTGCCCGGGTCGACCAAGAGTCCAGCCGCTCTCGGGGCTGCCAGTGGGAGCAGCCTGGGCCTGGCTGGCCCAGAATTTTCCCCAGTCCTGGGGCTTCATCAACCCGGGCGGCGAAGGCGACAGCAAAGCCTGTGGCCCAACGTTCAGCGCCGCTCTGTGGAGCCGGTGCCTGCGGGCCACTGACCCTCACAGGTGCATACAGCCCTCCAGTCCAGAGCCCGGAAGGGATGCAACTAATTAGTTGATTGTTTTTAAATACACACATTATGCCTTGACTTTAAAAAATGGGGGTGGGGGTGGAGGAAGATTTTTGCAGCTAATTGTTTTTATTTATTTATTTAATTTTATTTGTTACTATTCTCTCTTAATTTGACCAGAAGGAGACAGAGAGAGAGAGAGAGAGAGAGAGAGAGAGAGAGAGAGAGAGAGAGAGAGAGAGAGAGAGATATGGAAAATGAGAAAGCAAGCTGCCTGGTCTGGGACTCGAACTGCAGGCTGTCATGTAGGAGTCCAGCACCTCAACCTCCAGCACCTCAACCACCATGCCACCTGCCATTGGTGGCTAATTGTTTTAAGAGTGGAGGCCAGGGACCAGCAGATAACACGATGGTTACCTTGCTGGACTCCCACTTAGTTGAGAGCGGTTCAAGTGTCAGACCCAGCGGCTTAAAACTCACGCTGGGCACATGTGCGTGCGTGCCCAAGATCCGGAGAGGAGAATGGAGGAGAAGGGATTGTAGCATGACCATTCCCTAGGGGTTGATTTCTCCCTGTCTCTGTCTGTTGGTGAGTCTATGCATCCTATAGCAAAAATCTCTCTCTCCTAAATAAATAAATAAATAAATAAATAAATAAATAAATAAATAAATAAATACAGTTGAAGCTCATGTCCTAGGGGGTCCCTTGTTCCCTCCCAGGGAACCAGAGATGCGTCTAATACCTCTCATCTGTGGAAATGCTCCATGAACCCCAGGGATGCATTTCAGGCCCCTCCTGAAATGCAGAAGTGGCTTCTCTCACAGGCCAATTCCTCAGGTCTCTGCAATAATAACTGAGGCATGAACCCCCTACAACAGAGGTGGTTTAATCCTCAGATAGGATCAGCTCCTTCAGTCCATCTCTTTCTGCGAGTAATCCCAAGTGACAGACCATAGGGAGGGCCATGTCTTTGTTTCCCTAAGGCTCATTCTGTCCGTTTGGGGACTTCAGTGTCCACCTCTGTCCTCTCTCTCCTTTCTCATCACTGTAGAGCTGGGTGCCCTGGATAGTGGAGTGAGCTTTCAATTTGGGAACTCCTCCTCTGACCTGCTCTCTGATGGGGACAGGGACTTGGGCTATTACAGTGGAGATGCAGAGCTGAGGCCAGGGAGAAGGGACAGCAGCTCCCTGAATGGGCCAGGGCTGCTCACTAGCACTGGTCAGTCCCAGAGTGATCTTTTTCTTTCTCAGCTGCTTCTGCTAAATCCTGGGCTCCTTTCTTTCTTTCTTTTTTTTTTTTTTTTTGGTGAGGTTTTTCCACTATAGGGTGCGTGCGCTTGCCAGACAGACAGAGAGAGACAGAAAGACAGAAAATGAGAAATCACCCCCCAGGGGGGTGGTCACGCCGCAATCCCTTCTCCTCCATTCTCCTCTCGGGATCTTGGGCACGCACGCACACGCGCCCGGCGTGAGTTTTAAGCCACCGGGTCCGGGACGCGAACCGCGGTCGACTATGTGGGAGTCCAGCAACATAGCCATTATGCTAACTGCTGGTTCCCATTCCTAGGCTCCTTTCACCCCCAGCTGGGCCCATGGCTCCTACTGAGGTCTCCTGAAAACAACTGGGCAGATGTCCTAGTCAGGAGCCCTGGTAGGATGCTGAGCCCTGGGTGCCGGGACTCAGGGAGCTGCAGGCTCTATCAGTAGACCCTCTCTGCACGGAGAACGAGGGTGTTGTCACTAGAGAAGCTTCTGAAATTGAGCTCCCATGCTAAGAGCTGATCTAGAAACCTGGCTGGTGGAACTTAGGTTATTTGGCCAGGACTTTCAGAAAAGAAAAGTCTGGAGAGAAAATTCTGTTCACGAAATCATTGCTTGATTGACGATGGGAGGCTAAGGGAGGTGGGGCTTCCCAACTGGACTCTTTTGGGATAAGAAACGAAAACCTGCCTGCTCCCAAGTGGAAGGCTGCCACTTGGCTGATTCTAAGTCAGAGACGGAGGCCTCCTCACCTCACACCCAAAGACATCCTCGTGACCCACGGCGTCTGGCCTTGGGGGCCCCTTGCAGTGAGTCGGATGGGCTGACCCACAGCCACGCCGTGGTCCCCATGTGACCCTGGGAACCTGAGATCAGAGTGAAACACTCGGCCATAAACGTCGTCATGGCAGACAGCTCGTGGAATAGCCCTAGAGGATGGGCCTCGCTCTGGGCCTGTCCAGACAGGCAGGCTGCACCTCTGCTCTCCTCGGTGCACCACTCAATGCGTGGGGGGAAGGCAGACTGCTCTTCTCCCCATTTTACAGGTGAGTAAACAGCAGCGTGTGAATACTTGCCCCAGGCATTGATGGTGGAGAGGTGAGACTGTGTGGGGGTGAGTGGTACAGGGCGTGGGGAGTCCTCTGTCATATTCTTTCACTGTGTCCATGTCCCAGGGACTACACAGGGCATGGCAAAGGGACCACATGCTTGGCAGGTACAAAAATGGTAGCAGCGCCCCTCCTGGTCACCTTTCTTGAGGATCAAATCCCAAAACCCTGGCCTCAGAGGTAGTGACCACAGGAGCTAGGGTAAAGGGAGGGCCAGTGAATTCTAGGTGTCTGGATATTTGGGGGTGACAGAAGCTTGGACCCTTCCTTTTTTTTTTTTTGTAGAGGTTTTTGCTATAGGGCGCGTGTGCTCGCCAGACAGACAGAGAGAGACAGAGAGACAGAAAGCGAGAAATCACCCCCCAGGGGGGATGGTCACCCGCAATCCCTTCTCCTCCACTCTCCTCTCGGGATCTTCGGCATGCACGCACACGCTCCCAGTGTGAGTTTTAAGCCACCGGGTCCTGGACGCGAACCGCGGTCGACTATGTGGGAGTCCAGTGACATAGCCATTATGCTAACTGCTGGTTCCCAGGCTTGGACCCTTCTGACCACACTCCTGACCTGAATTCCAGCTGTGTGCCCTTGGGATGGGCACTCTCTTTTTTCTTTTCTTTTTTGTTTTTATTTTTAGGTTTTTGCCATAGGGTGCATATGCGTGTCAAAGAGACAGAAAGTGAGAAATCAGGGACCAGCAGTTAGCGTAATGGCTATGTTGCTGAACTCCCATGTAGTCGACTGCAGTTCTAGTCCCAGACCCGGTGGCTTAAACCCACACCGGGCACATGTGCGTGCGTGCCCGAGATTCCGAGAGGAGAATGGAGGAGAAGGAATTGCGGTGTGGCAATCCACCCTGGGGAGTGATTTCTCGCTTTCTGTCTCTGTCTCTCTGTCTATCTGGCGAGCGCATGGGCCCTATAACAAAACCTCTCCAAAAAAAAAGGCAGTTTTATTTTGGGGTCACCTCTGGAGCCATCCTTTGTGACTGGGTTCTTTGACATGCTAGATTAATCTGAGTCTGCAACATCGCATACCGTGGACTTGCTCGATGAACATCCAATAAAAATAAGGATGCCTAAAGGCTAATATATGAAGGGAAATCGGGGAGCCTTCCTCAGGCTCGGCTTAATTCCATTCATGGTTATGTTTAAGACAGAATCTTGCTGGGTTGTCGTCTTCCAGCCTCAGCCTTCTAAGTCGCTGGGACTACAGGGTCACACCACCACGCTGGGCTTTTTGTGGGTAGGCCAGAAATTGAACCCAGGCCTTCCAAGTGGCCTCGGTTCATTGAATCTCTGCATCTTCAAGTGCCACCATCATGGCTGGGCCAATCTAATTTTATTTTTATTTCATTTCATTTATTTATTCGAGAGACAGGTAGAAAGGCAGCACTCTTTTATTTTTTATTTTATTTATTTATTTAAACTTTTTTGGGAGAGGGCACATGTGCTCGCCAGAAAGACAGAGAGAGACAGGGAGACAGAAAGTGAGAAATCACCCCTCAGCCGGGATGGCCACGCTGTAATCCCTTCTCCTCCATTCTCCTCTCGGGATCTTGGGCACGCACGCACACGCGCCCGGTGTGAGTTTAAGCCACTGGGTCCGGGACGCGAACCGCGGTTGACTACGTGGGAGTCCAGCGACATAGCTATTACCCCACCTGCTGGTCCCTATTTTATTTATTTATTTTAAAAACTTGCTATAGGGCACATGTGGTTCCTGGAGAGAGACGGAGAGAAGGAAAGTGAGAAAGCACCTTCCAGGGAGAATGGCCATGTTGCAATCCCTTCTCCTCCATTCTCCTCTTGGGATTTGGATCATTCATACCCATGTGTGTTTTTCCTGGGTCCAAGACTCGAACCACATAGTCAGCCATGTGGGATACACCCACCTAAATTATGATGCTACTAGCTGGTATTTAATTCTAATTTTTTTTTTAAAAGAGAATTTCGCTATAGGGCACATGTGCTCGACAGAGAGACAGAGAATGAGAAATCCCCCCCCAAGTGAGGATGGCCATACCACAATCCCTTCTTCTCCATTCTTCTCTCAGGATTTTGGACACACATGCAAATGCTACCAGCGTCAACAGTGGTCGACTACGTGAGTCCACGGATGTAACCATTATGCCATCTGCTGGTCCCTAATTCTATTTTTATTTGTGAGCAATATTGATGTCCATAGCAGATGAAATTAATGATGGCTGTCCCCCCTGGGCGGAGTGATTTCTCACTTTCTGTCTCCCATTTTGCTTCATTTTATCTCCAGTCTGGTACCTGAGCCCACGGGGGGTGTGGCAGGCCTTCTGAGGGTCCCTGCCTCCTTGTGGCCACCTGCAGAGCTGCCCACCCCCACCCGGGCTCTCATTTCTTTTTTTTTTTTTTTTTTTTTTGAAGAGGTTTTTGCTATAGGGCGCATGCACTCGCCAGACAGACAGAGAGAGACAGAGAGACAGAAAGCGAGAAATCACCCCCCAGGGGGGATGGCCACACCGCAATCCCTTCTCCTCCATTCTCCTCTCGGGATCTTGGGCACGCACGCACGCACATGCGCCCGGCATGAGTTTTAAGCCACCGGGTCCGGGACGTGAACCGCAGTCGACTACGTGGGAGTCCAGCGACATAGCCATTACGCCAACTGCTGGTTCCCCCGGGCTCTCATTTCACGCAGGGTCTGGAGACAAGGCCGGCCTTGGGACCTAGCATGTGTCCTGAACCCTTTCCTGGAGAGCCAGGCTCCTTAGGGGAGGGAGGTTTATTGACATACAGAAGCCAGCATGGGCCACCCCATCCTGAAGCTCCAAGCCGGTGACCTAACCTGTTTCCTTAGCTCCCAAATCGGGGTGACAATTGCCCCTGAGGTGAAAGAAGGTTGGCTTGGCTACGAACACCTGGGCCTGTCAGTATCAACAAAGCAGAATCGTGTTTCATGGGAATGGCCCAGCCTTGCCCAAACTTGAATCCGGACGACTTCCCCTTTAAGCTTTGAGCTATCCATGGGGCCCCCTCCAGCCGGCTCTGAGCAGCCACAGTGTTCCGTCTGTAGGGAACGTGCAAACACACCTCTTTCCCTTGCGAGTTTCCAGCCACGATTATGCCGGAGGCAGGAACACCCCAGGCTGAAGGCCCCCGACTCCAACCACACTTCAACCAAGAGAAGAAGCTGCCAGACTGCTTCTTTCCAAAGCTTTCTCTTTGGCCTGGTGGGTCCTGTCTGTCCCCCGAGGGAACGTCTTCCACATGTCGTCCTCATCTGAGCTCTATCCCGCTTAGACCCGCAGAGGCAAACCGAGAACTGATTACCTAACAACAAAGAGGCGATGTCACAATATTTGTGGTTCAGGCCTTGACGAGGTCACATGCGTGCACACACACACACACACACACACACGCACACACACACAATAGGCCAGTTCATAGCCGTGACCGAGAGCTGGCTAGTTAAACTCGGCCCCATCACTATGACAAGAAAAACAAACTTGCAGGCTCCAGTGAAACACTGATGTCATCTTTGTATTGAAAACACAGCGCATGAAAAAGAATCATATCGCCATCTCTGCTTCTTTGGCCTTCATCCGACACCCTGGATATGCTGTGCTCAGGTTTATGGCACATTGACAAAGCAAGAACAAAGACCAGCAGGTGGCACGGAGGGGAAGGCGCTGGATCACACATGGCTGGCTCCATGGTTCAAATCCCAGACCTGGCAGCTTGAAAAATCATGCTAGGAAAAAAAAAAAAAAAAAAAAAACAACGTATCATGCTAGGCACATGTGCTTATCCCCAAATCCCAAGACGGGACTGGGGGAGAAGGGATAGTAGCATGGCCATCCATCCTGGGGTGTGATTTCTCACTTTGCCCTTGTCTCTTTGTCTCTGTCTCTCTCGGGTGAGTGCATGTGCCCTATAGCAAAAAATATAAAATAAAAAATAAAAAAAATTTAAAAATTAAAAAAGAATAAAAGAAAGACCAAAACAAACTCTGGGCTAAAATAAATGAAGCTAGCGCTCATTGATTCATTCAATTCAAGTTAGCTTTTTTTTTTTGAGACGTTTTTGCTACAAGGCATGTGCGCTTGCCAGAAAGACAGAGAGACAGAGAGATAGAAAGCGAGAAATCACTCCCCAGGGGCGATGGCCACGTCGCAATCCCTTCTCCTCCATTCTCCTCTCGGGATCCTGGGCACGCATGTACATGCATCCAGCATGAGTTTCAAGCAGCCGGGTCCAGGACTCGAACTGCAGTTGCCTATGCTGGAGTCCAGCACCCTAACCACTCTGCCATTCGCTGGCTTCAGACTTGGTTTTAAAGCATGCCAAATGTCACTTTGCATCATTACTGCCCTTCGTGTGTAACATTCCCTGTCTCAGAACTACCACCGGACAATCGTAAACTTCCGGTCTTTGAAATTCCTGGATCCCAAGTGTTGAACAAAACTCGAATCTTTTTGGAGTTGGAGTTTAATTTACTCTGAACAAAACACACTTCCTAGTTAGAAGATACTGTGTAAGGGCGCTTATAAAAGAAAGGGTTCAGTAAGATTCTTGGCCACAAAGTGGCTCTCGCTAAACAGTTGTGCCGAGTTAAGCCTAAGCGAACCAGAAGCATACGTATTAAATTTCCCTGGAAATTCACATGAGTATAAAAATGTCAAGAAAGAGGGCTCAGCAGGGTGCAATTTGCCAAACCCAAATGTTTGAAAAATAATTTGAGTGTGTTAAGATTTGGTGGTTCACTTATTTTTTTTTTTAGAGTTTTCTTTTTGCCTTAGGGAGTGTGTGCTCTCCAGGGAGAGAGACAGAGACAGAGTGAGGGAAAGTGAGAATTCACTCCCCAGGGGGGATGGCCACGCCACAATCCCTTCTCCTTCATTCTCCTCTCGGGATCTTGGGCACGCACGCACACGTGCCTGGCATGACTTTCAAACTACAAGGTCCAGGACTTGAACCGCAGTCAGCTAGGTGCAAACTCAGTGATGCAACCACTACACCATCTGCTGGCCCTGGCGGTTCATTTATAGGGCCATCTTTCCTGGCTTCATGATGAAATTTCCCACACTGCCCTTCAGCTAAGACTCCTGTAAAGGAACATCAATTACTTGCTAAGAATCATCCCTTAGATTTTTGCTGTTATTGGAGCCCTGGGTGTAGACTGTGTGTGTGTCTGTGTGCGTGTGTAGGTGAAGAAGTTCCGTGTTATTGCCAGGGGGTCTTCTTGTAGTAATTCTTCTGTGGTATGGAAGTTACTCAGGGACCTAGAGCTCTCGAGGTTCCTTGTAATCAGAAAGTCTCTGGGGGCCAGCAGATGGTGCAGCAGTTACATGGCTGGACTCCCACATGGCTGACAGTGGTTCGAGTCCTGGACTCGGTGGCTTGAAAATCACACTGGGTGCGTGTGCGTGCGTGCCCAAGATCCCGAGAGGAGGATGGAGGAGAAAGGATTGTGGTGTGGCCATCCCCCCTGGGGGGTGATTTCTCAATTTCCCTCTCACTGTCTCCTTTTCTCTCTCTCTCTCTCTGCAGAGAGCAGAGAGCACATGCACCCTAAGACAAAACAAAACAAAACAAAACAAAACAAAACAAAAAAAACTCTACAAAAAAAAAAAAAAAAAGAAAGAAAAGAAAAGAAAAAGATAATCTCTAAAGAGCCTGTCATGTTTATCGTATGTTTAGGCATGACAGATAGGAAGCCTATGTGTGTATATTTCATGTTGTTTTTTCTTGTTATTCATATCACATTATGGTGATCCTAAAACACCCACTCCAGGTGAACGCATTCAGGGTATTTTAAAATTTGTAATGGTTTTCGAATCTTGGACCCAATGGCTTGAAGATCATGCCAGGTGCACATATGAGCGTGCCCAAAATCCCAGGAGGAGGGTAGAGGAGAAGGGATTGTGGCATGACCATCCCCCTGGGGCGGGGGGGGGGGATTGATTTCTCAATTTCCCTCTCTCTGTCTCTGTCTGGTCAGCCTAAACACCTTATGGCAAAAACAATACAAAATAAAATAAAATAACAATTTTTATTATTGAGCATATCTACAAGCATATCAGCATGACATTGTATTATTTTGTATGATATATGATTGCAAACATAGTTTATACATGAAGAGACAATGGGGTGGATGCAGTGTATTTTCCACCAGTGATAATAAATAAGCATAAATATTCGAAGCAAAACGTGGGATTATAAATTGTACACGGATGAAATATGCGGCTTAGACATTCCATGGTTACTTCAGTAATTATAAATTTTGGCTCAGCTTTTACCCCATCAAGTCCCAGCCTTTGCACCTGCTCACACCGTCTGGGGAGTCCACGGCACTTCTCCTGTCGGCCACTAGGTGTCATGGGACTAAGAAAAGCAGGAAATTTCCATTCAAGTTCATTCTAAGGTGAGAAGCGGGCATTCCCCAACGTAGAAATAAAGGTGACACAAAAGCTCATTGCCAGGCGAGTGCCCCAAACCTCAGTTGCAAAAAAGGAAACAACGTTATAACTGGTGGTTAGTACCCAGACTAGCCCACAAAGCGTTCTCAGTGGAATCCCTAGCTTTGAGATCAGGCATAGGGAAATGCCCCTCTCTTCCCGGGTAGCGCCTGGGCCTGGGACCTCGTAACCTTTGCAGACTCTACTCCTTGTTGGCAAATGGGAGTAATGATTTCTGCCCACCAAGGGGGTCTGCCCACCAGCGTGCAGGGTGACATGCTAAGCACATCTGCAATGACGCAGAGGTCGCCTCTGCCTGACTCGATCAACTGATAGAAAGCCCCACCCAGAACCCAGTCCTGCCCGTCCTCAGCATTCAGGCATCACCCCTACCCAGCTGCCCTGTCGGGTTCTGGGTCCCCACTTCATGCACAGTCCTTGCTGTTCCTCCCATGGGCAAGACTACCAAAGGTCCTCTGATGGAAATTCACCAAGAGATTGCCAAAGAGCAGAGAGAGAAGAGTCTGGAAGGTCAACCTTGCAGGCATGCAGGCTGGGGAGGAGTCCTGCTTGGGCATTTGCTAGGCTCATTCCTTAAATTCCCTTGGTCTCCGGTTCCTTATTTATAAGATGGCTTTTGATAGCTCCAGAATCCTGGGGACAAGACACCCTTCTCCCTGTGACTCCTGGCCTCACTCCCCCAACACATCCTCCTTCTAGAAATCCTTCTTGTGCTGCAATTCTAAGCCAGCCTTTGTTAGACTTATTCCTGGTATCCTGACTCATTGGCCACACAGCAGGGCTGAGGCTTCTTTTCAGCCCAATCATGGCTACAAGGTTTCTTTCCCAGGCTCCCTGATTGGTTGGGCCCTGGCAGCATTGGGTACAGAGGATCTTACTCATCATCACAGCTTGATTGATTGGTTATGTCTGCCGTGGCCACAGGTAGTAGACGAGCCCCAAAAACATGCTTTCTCACACTGTCATGGCATGGTAATCACCTGGCATCCACTCATAGGTCTCATGTGAGGCTCAGGATTCTGCATATTTTAAAACAATTTTAAAAAATGTTTTCTATAGGGCATGTTTGCTCACAAGGGAGAGAGAGACTGAGTAAGAAAGAGAGAGAGAGAGAGAGAGAAATCACTACCCAGCGGGAATGGTCATGCCACAATCCTTTCTCCCCCTGGGATTTTGGGCACACACACACACACACACACACACACACACGTGCGCCCAGTGTGTTTTTCAAACTGTTGGGCTTGGAACTTGAATGGTGCAGTCAGCAGTGTGAGACCCAGCTGCCTTAACCTCCGTGTCACCGGCTGGACCCAGGATTCTACACTTTAACGAAGTACTAGCAGGCATCTAGGAAGAGTCCTCCCTAAATTGGCAGCATCAGCATGGCCTGGGAGCTTGTTAGAAATACGGTCTCTCGGGACCAGCAGTTGGCGTAATGGCTATGTCGCTGGACTCTCATGTAGTCAACTGCAGTTTGAGTCCCGGACCCGGTGGCTTAAACTCACGCCGGGCACGTGTGCGTGCATGCCCAAGATCCCGAGAGGTGAATGGAGGAGAAGGGATTGTGGTGTGGCCATCCCCCCTGGGGGTTGCTTTCTTGCTTTCTGTCTCTCTGTCTCTCTGGCAAGTGCATATGCCCTATACCAAAAACCTCCCCCCACCCCCCGCCAAAAAAAAGAAATATAATCTCTCTTGAGACCAGCAGATGATGTAATGGTTATGTCACTGGACTTTTGTATTGTCGAATGTGGTTCAAGTCCCAGACCCGGTGGCTTGAAACTCATGCCAGGTACGTGCGTGCCCAAGATCCTGGGAGGAGAAGGGATTGCAGCAAGGCCATCCCCCCAGGGTAGGGGTGATTTCTCACTTTCTGTTTCTCTGTCTCTCTCTCTCTCTCTGGCGAGCACACATGCCCTATAGCAAAAAATTTCTTTCTCTCAAAAAAAAAAAAAAAGTCTCTCAGGCTCTGCCCGAGGCCTTCTGGGACCAGACTGTGTTGACAAGGGACCCAGGAACTTGAAATGCACATTCCAGTGTGAGCAGGGCTGCCAGGCCCTGGTCTAGGCAACACCTGACCTCTTATGAGAAGCACTCTCACTCCGGACCCACCAAAGCCCGCTTCGTTAGAATAACTGAAATGAGTCCTTGTCTTTCTAGTTTCTGTTTATTTTCTGGATGGTGGTGACATCATCCTCCATTGTGAGCCAGGGCAGGTCCAATACCCAGTCCTAGCCAAGACTCCAAAGGTCCCCACTCCTCCAAGGCTTTTATTTTGGAGAGGTTTTTGCTATAGGGCACGTGCGCTCGCCAGAAAGACACAGAGACAGAGAGACAGAAAGCGAGAAATCACCCCCTGGGGGGATGGCCATGCCGCAATCCCTTCTCCTCCATTCTCCTCTCGGGATCTTGGGCACGCACGCACACGCGCCTGGTATGAGTTCAAGCCACTGGGTCCGGGACTTGAACTGCTGTCGGCTACATGGGAGTCCAGAGATAAAGCCATTACGCTAACTGCTGGTCCATCCAAGATTCTTTACAGCTCTTCCCAAGGGAATGGGTTTGCAGGACCGTAGTCTACCCAGTGTTACAAGATTAAAGGCTAGAACCCCCAGGAAAATACAACTAAGAAGAGGGTATGTTATCTTTATCTTTCTTAGAAACATGTTTTGCTATAGGTGCATGCACTCACTGGAGAGACAGAGAGATAGAAAGTAAGAAGTCAATCCCTCAGGGGGGATGGCCATGTTTTAATCCCTTCTCCTCCTTTCTTCTCCTGGGATTTTGGGCATGCACTCACACGTTCCTGGCACAAATTTCAATCTGCCGGGTCCGGGACTGGATCCACATTTGGCCAAGTGGCAGTCTTGTGCATTAACAACTACACCATCTGCTGGCCCAGAGAGGTTTTCTTTCTTTTTTTTGGAGAGTTTCTTGCTATAGGGTATGTGTGCTCACCAGAAAGAGATGGAGAGACAGAAAACGAGAAATTATCCCCCAGGGGGGATGGCCACGCAGCAATCCCTTCTCCTCCATTCTCCTCTCGGGATCTTGGGCACGCACGCACACACGCCCGGCATGAGTTCAAGACACTGGGTCCAGAACTCAAACCGCAGTCGACTACATGGGAGTCCAGTGACATAGCCATTATGCTAACTGCTGGTTCTAAGAGGTTATATTTTCAGTACATTGAGTAACAATTGTTATTTATACTGAATTTTCTTTTCTTCTACATTTTTTTAAGGTTTTTGCCATAGGGTGCATGTGCTCACCAGAGAGAGACAGAGAGTGAAAGAGAACGTGAGAAATCACCCCCTACCCCAAGGGTGATGGCCACGCAGCAATCCCCTCTCCTCCTGGGATTTTGGGCATGCACACACACATGCATGCCTGATGTGATTTTCAAACCGCCAGGTCTGGGACTTGAACCATGGTTAACCATGTGAGAGTCGAGTGCTATAACTACTTTGTCAACTGCTGGCTCCCTGAATTTTCTTTTTAAATTATATTTCTTTGCAGAGAGAGGGAGAGACAGACAGTCCTCCCAACAGGATCGTCAGGCCGTGACCCACCCTCAGCTTAATCAGCCCGGATCGCAGCCTCGTCAGCACCCACTCAGCACGTGCAGGGAGACCTCAGGACCTTCTTGTGTGGGTTCGGCATGGCGGAGCAATTGCGTAATGGCTGGGCTACCACAGTCGGCCCTCTTTATACTGATCTTGAGTTCTGAGGCTTGAGGAGATCAAGCTTTAATGGGGTAGGTAAAGATTACCAAGAGGGGGCCAGCAGGTGGCGTGGTCATTAAGGTGGCTGGATTCCACCTGACTGACTGCAGGGTTCAAGTCCTGAACCTGGCGGCTTGCAAAACACACCACATGGGACCAGCAGATGGCCTAATAGTTCTGTTGACTGCAGTTCGAGTCCTGGACCTGGTGGCTGGAAACTCATGCTGGGCGTGTGTGCATAGGTGCCCAAAATCCTGAGTGGAGAAGGGAGGAGAAGGGACTAGGTCTTGGTCATCCCCCCGGGTGTGTGTGTGTGTGTGTGTGTGTGTGTCTGTAATTTTTTGCAATCTGTATCTCTGTCTATCTGGCAAGTGCATGCGCCCTATAGCAAAATCTCTCTTTAAAAAAAAGATAGTTTTTGTCTTAAGTCTCTTCACAATCTAAATGATGTATAGCAATTTAATGCACAAATAATAAAATATAAATTAAAAAAAAACATGTATTTGTTGTCATCAAAAAAAGAGAGAGAGAGGGACCAGCAGTTAGCGTAATGGTTATGTTGCTGGACTCCCATGAAGCTGACTGCGGTTCGAGTCCTGGACCCAGTGGCTTAAAAGTCACGCCGGGCGCGTGTGCGTGCATGCCCAATATCCCGAGAAGAGAATGGAGGAGAAGGGATTGCGGCGTGGCCATACCCCCTGGGGGGTGATTTCTCGCTTTCTGTCTCTATGTCTCTCTCTGTCTTTCTAGCGAGCGCACGCGCCCTATAGCAAAAACCTCTCAAAAAAAAAAAAAAAAAAAAGATTACCAGGAGGAGGAGGAGGGACCTTTGGGGTGCTTTGGGGTTAGATACTATGCCTGTGGGGGAAATTATGATGGATCGTACCAGGCCCAGAACCCCACACTGGAACAAGAGAACATCCTCTCCCCTCCCCGACAAGAGCAGCAGGGCATCGTAAGGTATTTCCCTGAAATGTCTGAAGTGGGACATCAAAGGGACACACATGGACGTGGGCAGTTGAAGCAAGAGGAGGGCAGAGCTAGGAGACAAGCCCAAGGGTGAGGCGAGGCCAGGGCGGAGCCTCTGCGTGGAGTCGGCACAGCTGTCCTGACTCAGGGTGAGTGGTTCCAGGAGGAGACTGCAGGCGGGCCAGGGGCTGGCGGGCTCTCTCAGGCACCTGGCCCTTCCCCACGTGTCCCAGGCTCTGTGATGAGAATGTCAACCCTAAGTGTTGCACACATTCCAGCTCATGCATCGTAATAAACCTACAATTGATTTGTATATACAAAATGATAATTATGCAATGATTTGCATAGTCATTCTTTGAGATCAGTCTTCTTTACTAAGATGGAACTCCCACTTATGTTCCAGACTTAGAGGAAGTAACTAGTTCTGGCCATTCCAGCTCCAGTTGTGCTGTCTCTATTACCTGGGGTACCTGGTGGAGGTCTCGAACCCCCAGTTGCCTCTATAAAAGGAGACAGGTTAGTAGTGCACCACAACTGTAGGGATGACTTGGTGTTATGGTTCTGGACTGTTGTGAAAATGAGCCTCTCTAGGTTGAGGACGTTGGGTGAGGCCAGTAAGTGGTCATCCTTCACCTGCTCAAGGAGGAGTGTTCAAGGCCACAGTCTATTCCTTGGCCAAGATAAGGTCTCTGAGGCCCTCATTGGCCAAGATAAGGTCTCCAAGACCCTCATTGGCCAAGATAAGGTCTCCAAGACCCTCATTGGCCAAGATAAGGTCTCCAAGACCCTCATTGGCCAAGATAAGGTCTCCAAGACCCTCATTGGCCAAGATAAGGTCTCCAAGACCCTCATTGGCCAAGGTCAGGTCTCCAAGGCCCTCATTGGCCAAGGTCAGTCTCCAAGACCTTTATTGGCCAAGGTGAGATATCAAAGGCTTTATTGGCCAAGGTCATGTCTTCAGGGACTTCACTGGCCAAGGTCAGGTCTCAGAGTCCCTCATTGGCCAAGGGCAGGTCTCCAAGGCACACACTGGCCAAGATCAGGTGGGTTTTCTCTCCCAGTGGAATGGGATAGAAGGTTTTTCTGACATCTGAGCAAAGGCTGGAATCAGAAGACATACAGCACTGTCTAGAGGGGGCTTCAGTGAAGTACAAGAAGTGATCAAGAACAGGGGTCCCCAACCCAGTACTGGCCCCTGGCCTGTTAGGAAACCAGGTTGCACAGCTGGAGATGAGCGGCAGGCAAATGAGTGAAGCTTCATCTGTAGTTACAGCCGCTCCCCATCTTGCATTATGGCCTGAGCTCTGCCTGCTGTCAGATCAGCACTGGCATTAGGTTCTCATAGGTAAAAAACCCCTACATTCACCATCGCCCTGTAATTCCAGTTTCACTTGGAATGCCATTGCATTTTCTTTTTAACTTTTTTTTTTTTTTTTTTGCCACAGGGTGTGTGTGTTTGCCAGAGAGAAACAGAGAGAAGGAAAGTGAGAAATTATTCCACCAGGGGGATGGCCATGCCACCATCCCTTCTCCTCCAGTCTCCTCCTGGGATTTGGGGAATGCATGCACATGCACCTGGCGTGATTTTCAAGCTGCCAGGTCCAGGACTTGAACTGTGGTCAGCCATGTGGGGAGTCTAGTGCCTTAACCACCACGCCACCTGCTGGCCCCTGAACTGCTGGCTAGTTGCCTTCTAGTTGCAGAAAAAAACAAGCTCAAGGTTCCCCCTGATTTGCATTATGGTGAATCCTACGATTATTTCATAATATATTATAATTAATTATATATGTTTTGTATCTATACTAATAGAAATAAGGTATATAATAAAGATAATGAGCTTGAATCATCTTGAAACCATCCCCCTGATCCCCAACTCCCCCCATGTCTATGGAAATATTGTCTTCCATGAAATGAGTCCTTGGGCTCAAAAATGATTGGGGACTGCCGATTAAGAAGATAAAGAGGAGTGGGAACCAGCAGTTAGCGTAATGGCTATGTCGCTGGACTCCCACGTAGTCGACCGCGGTTCACGTCCCAGACCCGGTGGCTTAAAACTCACGCCGGGCATGTGTGTGTGAATGCCCAAGATCCCGAGAGGAGAATGGAGGAGAAGGGATTGTGGCGTGACCATCCCCCCTGGGGGGTGATTTCTCGCTTTCTGTCTCTCTGTCTCTCTCTGTCTGTCTGGCAAGCGCACGCGCCCTATAGTGAAAACCTCTCAAAACAAAAACAAACAAACAAACAAAAAAAAACTAAAAAAAAAAAAAAGAAGATAAAGAGGAGTTAGCAGGTGGCATGGTGGTTAAGGCACTGGACTTCCACATGACTGACCACGGTTCCAGTTCCATACCTGGAGGCTTGTTTTCTCACTTTCTCTCTCTCCTCTCTGTCTCTCTCTGGTGAGTGCATGGGCCTTATAGCAAATTAATAATAATAATAATAATAGAATTAAAATTCTAAAAAAAAACCCCACATAAATAAATAAATTATTCTTTTTCTTTCTTTTTCTTCTCTCTTTTTAAAAAAATTTTTTGAGAGATTTTTGCTATAAGGTATATGTGCTTGCCAGAGAGATAGAAAACAAGAAATCACCCCCCAGTGAGATGGCCATACTGAAATCCCTTCTCCTCCATTCTCTTCTTGGGATCTTGGGCACACACGCACACATGCCTGGCGTGAGTTTAAGCCACCGGATCCGGGACTCGAACCGCGGCCGGCTACATGGGAGTTCAGCGACATAGCCATTACGCCACCTGCTGGTCTCCAATAAGTAATTCTTAAAAGGAGGAGGAGGGAGAAGGGGAGAGAAAGGGAAAGAGAAGAAGGTGAAGGAATATAATACAACACCCTTCCCTCCCCGGCTCAGTTCTTTTCCTTCCCATGTTGAATAGCTCTGCCCACACAGTGAGGCCTCCCATGGTGGACACCCTGCCCCTGTATCACCTCTGGGTCATGCTGCGTGCTCTCCAGAGAGTCTTTGTGTTCCTAAAACACAATCCTCTTGCTGTGTGTCAGGGTCTTTGGAGAGGTTTCTGCTATAGGGCGCGTGCGCTCGCCAGACAGACAGAGAGAGACAGAGAGATAGAAAGCAGGAAATCACCCCCCAGGGGGGATGGCCACGCCGCAATCCCTTCTCCTCCATTCTCCTCTCGGGATCTTGGGCACGCACGCATACGCGCCCGGCGTGAGTTTAAGCCGCCGGGTCCGGGACTCGAACCGCGGTCGACTACGTGGGAGTCCAGCGACATAGCCATTACGCTAACTGCTGGTCCCTGTGTCAGGGTCTTTGTAAAGGCAGGTGCTCTGGCTAGGTGCTCGGTCTTCAGATCTCTCCACATTTCTCCCATCTCACGAGAAGAATCTCAGCTCGACTCAGAGAAGCTGTCCCTGACGGGGCAGTCTGAAACAGCGTCCTCATCCTCCCCGCAAAGCCTCCCACTCGGTCATCTCAATGGCTCTATTTATTTTCTTTTCATACCATAATCCCTCCTCCTCCATTCTCTGGGGGTCTGGGGCCTGAATGCACATGGGCTCAGTGTGATTTTCAAGCCGCTGGGTCTGCGTCTCTAACTGTGTTCCTCCAGGTGGGAGTCTAATGCCTTAGCTGCTCTACTACTTGGAAGCCCCCTCAATGACAGTGTTTCTACCTTTTCAGTTTATTTGGTGTCTGGACTCCTAATTCTAGAACAGCAGTCCATAACCACAGGAACCCACCCACCAGCCACCAGGTGGCGTCATTGACCCAGGACAGCTTGGTGCTGGCTCCTACAAGGGGCAATTGCTCTTCGTTTTTTTTAGAGAAATTTTTGCTATAGGGCGCATGCGCTCGCCAGAAAGAGAGAGACAGAGAGATAGAAAGCAAGAAATCACCCCCCCCCGGGGGGGGGGGAGGTTGGCCACGCCGCAATCCCTTCTCCTCCATTCTCCTCTTGGGATCTTGGGCACGCACGCACAGGCGTCTGGTGTGAGTTTAAGCCACCGGGTCCGGGACTCGAACCGCGGTTGACTATGTGGGAGTCCAATGATGTAACCATGATGCCATCTGCTGGTCCCAGGGGTCCAGGTACTTTCAACATGCCAATGGCTATTTAGATACCCTTCAGTTTACCAACTGCCAAGTGGGATCGTTTATTAGCAGGTCTGCCCTGCACGCATCAAGACTAATCGTCTTTCTAGAACACGTTGAAATGACGCCTGGGGTTGGAGTCATAAAAAAAACAAGTTCTGCTTGTTTTTCTACTCATGCCTGGGATGTTCATAGATGAAATAACATTGTCCACGGTTGCCCTGGGGTTGGAGACCTGGAAGAGACCATAGGGATCTCCAAAATCTATTTTTAAAATTTTATAGGTACATTAACTCCGGACCTGTAAGACAAGCGTTTGTCTGTGGTTATGGAGTCACCTGTGAGTGAGCAAAGATCAGGGGGCCCTGGCCACTTGGCTCCCAGCCAGAGGCTTTCTTCTACCCCATGTATAAACATGTGACCGAGACCGGCAGTTAGCATAATGGCTATGTCGCTGGACTCTCATGTAGTCGACCGTGGTTTGAGTCCCAGACCCGGTGGCTTAAACTCACGCCGGGCGCGTGTGCGTGCGTGCCCAAGATCCTGAGAGGAGAATGGAGGAGAAGGGATGGTAGTGTGGCCATGTCCCCTGGGGGGTGATTTCTCGCTTTCTGTCTCTCTGTCTCTCTCTGTCTGGCGAGCGCATCCGTCCTATAGCGAAAACCTCTCCAAAAAAAAAAAAAGAAAAGAAAAAAAAAGTGACCTCTGGGCAGATGCCAAGATAGCCTCTTTATTTGTATCTTGTAAGAAGTACAGTGGTTGGGAACCAGCAGTTAGCGTAATGGCTATGTCGCTGGACTTCCACGTAGTCGACCGCGGTTCGCGTCCCAGACCCGGTGGCTTTAAAACTCACGCCGGGCGCATGTGCGTGCGTGCCCAAGATCCCGAGAGGAGAATGGAGGAGAAGGGATTGCGGCGTGACCACCCCCCCTGGGGGGTGATTTCTCACTTTCTGTCTCTATGTCTCTCTCTGTCTGTCTGGCGAGCGCACGTGCCCTACAGCGAAAACCTCTCCAAAAAAAAAAAAAAGAAGTACAGTGGTTGGGGTCAGCAGGTGGCATGGTGGTTAAAGTGCTGGACTCCCACATGGCCAACCACAGTTCAAGTCCCCGACCTGGTGACTTAAAAATCGTGCCGTGTACATATGCCTGTTTGCCCAAAATACTAGGAGGATTATGGAGGAGAAGAGATTGTAGTGCGTCCAGACCCCGGTGGGGGTGATTTTTCACTTTCACTCACTCTGTCTCTCTCTAGCAAGCGCATGCGCCCTATGGCAAAAACCTATTTTAAAAAAAGGAAAGGAAGAAAGAAAGATAAGAAAGAAAGGAAGAAAAAAGAAGGAAAGAAAGACAGATAAAGAAGGAAAGGAAGAAAGAAAGAAAGAAAGAAAGAAAGAAAGAAAGAAAGAAAGAAAGAAAGAAAGGAAGAGAAAGAAAGAGAAAGAAAGGAAGGAAGGAAGGAAGGAAGGAAGGAAGGAAGGAAGGAAGGAAGGAAGGAAGAAAGAAAGAAAGAAAGAAAGAAAGAAAGAAAGAAAGAAAGAAAGAAAGAAAGAAAGAAAGAAAGAAAGAAAGAGAGAGAGAAAAAAGAGGAAAAGTATGGTGGTCCATTTTGGACAAAATGGTCTCTAGCTTACAAAGGCCTTTACAAAGCCTTTTATGAGTGCGACACCATGACTACAGGGAACTAGGACACGGTTTTTTGCTCAAGGGATTTGTAATTTAGTATGGAAAAGAAGTACGTCCAGGTGGGGCATATAGGGTCAATTCAAGATAGTCATGACACTGGACAGGAAGGAGTCGAGGCAAGGGAATGCCACTCCTGAGTACAGGCCAGATTTAGGTTTTAATTGCCATTACGCATGTGTGTTTGCTAGAAAGACACACACAGAGAGAGAGAGAGAGAGAGAGAGGGAGAGAAGGAGGGAGGGAGATAGTGTCCCCAATGGGGTATGGTCACACTGCCATCCCTTCTCCTCCATCCCTCCATCCTATCAGGATTTGGGACACACACTCGTGCCTGGTGTGTTTTTAAGCAGCCAGGGTTGGGATTCAAACCATGGTCAGTCACGTGGAATCCAGTTCCCTTAATCACTAGGCTATGGCACCAGGTCAGGAAATTTTGTTGTGTTTTTTTCCATAGAGTGCGTGCACATGCCAGAGAGAGAGAGAGGAGAGAAAGAAGGAAAATGGGGGAGGGCCATGCTGCAATCCCTTCTCCACCATTCTCCTCCTGGGATTTTAGGCACACACACACACACACATGCCCAGAGTGATTTTTCAAGCCACCAGGTCTGGGACTCGAACCATGGTCAGCCAAGTGGGAGTCCAGCACCTTAACCACCATGCCACCTGTTGGCCCTTCAGGAAGAATTTTGCTAAAAGATAGAAATATCCAGGACAGTATGCTGTCACCCCTTTTCAGCAAAATACAAGCTACAGGATGGGGTGAGCCATGTTAAACATGCTGGGGAGTCCTGGTTTCCATCTGGTGTGAGACCCCAGGGCTGGCAGCCCTGACCTGGCATCCCGTCATCCTTTGGACCCGGCATTTCTACCTGCCCCACAGACACGTGGTGAGACAGAGAGATAGAGAGTAAGATATCACCGCCCCCCCCCCCCCCCAGGGTCGAATGCCATATCACCACAATCCATTCTGCATTTTCCTCTTGGGATTTTGGACACGCACACACATGCACCTGGCATGAGTCTCAAGTCTCTGGGTGCAGGACTTGAACCAGCATCTTAACCACTCACCGAGGCATGTTTAGGGTGCGCTGTGCCGATGAACAGCTACTCAGAGAGATACGGAGTGACTCCAAACTCTGAAAGGGCTGGAAAAGGGCCTAACTTTGGCTGTTACAAGGTAATGTCTTGCCGCCATGTTGGGAAACAATGGAAAGATGGCCAACCTTTTAGAGATAGGAGACCTCCGTTCCCAGGGTGGTTTAGAGGGGTGCCCGTGCCCCAAACCTGGCTCCTCGGATGTTCCACTTGTTAAACTGGGCCTCACGAAGCACAGTGCCTAATGGGACTCCAAAATGTGCATGTGATGACTCAGCCTAAATGGCGAAGTCCTGCAGCATGTTAAAAGCCACATGGAGACCTTGAGTTCGAATCCCACAGTCAGCCTGAAAACATGCCAAGTTCATGCTGGCTCCCAGGAGTCCGTGGAGCTGGGGACTGGAGAAAAGAGATCCTGGTGGGATGAGCTCTTATGGAGGGTGTTTCTCTCTCTCTCTCACTGGCTATAAAAAGAAAAGGAAAAGCAATAAAGAGAAAGTTCATAGAAAATGAAGTACGAGTTCATTTTGGTGCAAACATTTTTGAAATCCATGCAAGATTTTTTTCACAATATGCATTGTCTATGCACTTTTTGAAGGCCCTTTGTAGGAGGGATGTTGATTTTGAAGAGGGAAATGGTTTTTTTTTTTAATTTTTTTTTGTTTTAATTTTTTAAGAATCACTTAATTACAGTCATTTATTTATTTATTTTATTTGACAAGAGAGAGAGAGAAGAGAGAGGGAAAGTGAGAAAGCAAGCTACCAAGTCTGGGACTTGAACCGTAATAGGCCATATGAGAGTCCAGCGCCCTTAACCACCACACCACCTGCTGGCCCAAGAGGGAAATCTTTCTTTGTTTTTGCTATAGGGACATGTGCGCTTGCCAGAAAGAGAGAGAGAGAGAGGGAAAGTGAGAAATCACCTCCCCTAGAGGGGATGGCCATGCCACAATCCCTTCTCCTCCATTCTCCTCTCAGGATTTGGGCCACACATGCACATGTGCCCAGTGTGATTTTCAAGCTGCCGGGTCCAGGATTCAAACTACAGTTGGCCACATGGGAGTCCAGCGCCTTAACCACAATGCCACCTGCTGGTCCCTCTCCCCTCTCTTTTAGTTAGAGTCTCACTCTATTGCCAGGTCAGCCTCCGTAGGCTCTGGAGCTCCGGGTGCAAACTGCCATGTTGCCATGTCCAATCCTTAGTGTGGACTGTTACTGTCCAAGTAAGTGTGGCCACTGCTTCTTACAGTTAATGAAGTGAGAGGCAGAGGGTGGAGAAGAAGGGAGTTTATTCTGGAACCGGCTACAGGGAGACAGGTAGCAAGCACCATCCAACTGTCTCTCCAAGCTGAAATGTGCTCAGTATTTACGAAAGATATTTCCTCACTACAAGCAACTGGAGTCCATCGCTCCCCCCCGAGGAATTATCCCAACCCCGGGCTTAGTTCAAATACCCACTCCTGGTTTCGCATCTGACCCGTTCCCACACAGACCTCCCCATGACTCAGCCCTTGGTCAGAATCTTCCTGTTAGAGGCCTTTCTGAATTTCAAAATGGCTGCCGTCTGCTGACTCACAAGGTGGCCTGCGTCAGGACCAGGAGTTGAACCCAGGCCCTCCCGATGGTCCCAGTCTGTGAAGCACAGCTTCCCAGCAGCAGCCAGGCCGGGAACATTTTTTTAGTTATGATTTTTCTTTTAAAAAATCATGTAGGGGGACCAGCAGTTAGCGTAATGGCTATGTCGCTGGACTCCCACGTAGTTGACTGCGGTTCGCGTCTCGGACCCGGTGGCTTACAACTCACGCCGGGCGCGTGTGCGTGCGTGCCCAAGATCCCGAGAGGAGAATGGAGGAGAAGGGATTGCGGCGTGACCATCCCCCCTGGGGGGTGATTTCTCGCTTTCTGTCTCTATGTCTCTCTCTGTCTGTCTGGCGAGCGCACGCGCCCTATAGCGAAAAACCTCTCCAAAAAAATATTAAATTAAATTAAAAAAAAAAAAATCATGTAGGAGGACCAGCCGTTGGCGTAATGGCTATGTTGCTGGACTCCCATATAGTCGACCGCGGTTTGAGTCCCGGACCCGGTGGCTTAAATTCATGCTGGGCGCGTGTGCGTGTGTGACCAAGATCCTGAGAGGAGAATGGAGGAGAAGGGATTGCGGCGTGGCCATCCTCCCGGGGGGTGATTTCTCGCTTTCTGTTTCTCTGTCTCTCTCTGTCTGTCTGGCGAGCACACGTACCCTATAGCAGAAACCTCTCCAAAAAAAAAGAAAAAGAAAAGAAAAGTGGCACAATGGTTAAAGTGGTTGGATCCCACATGGCCGACTGTGTGGTTCGAGTCCCAGATTCAGTGGCTTAAACAAACTCTCCAGGCATGCGTGCCCAAAACCCCAATGAGGGAGAAATGGAGAAGGGATTGCGGCATGGCCATCCCCCATGGGGGGTATTCTCTCTCCTTCTGGCGAGTGCATCACTATCTGGGACATTTTTTTTTTTAGAGGTTTTTGCTATAGGGCGCATGCGCTCACCAGACAGAGAGAGAGAGAGAGACAGAGAGATAGAAAGCGAGAAATCACCCCCCAGAGGGGATGGCCACGCTGCAATCCCTTCTCCCACATTCTCCTCTCGGGATCTAGGGCACACAGGCACACGTACCCAGCATGAGTTTTAAGCCACCGGGTCCAGGACGTGAACCACAGTCGACTAGGTGAAAGTCCAGCGACATAGCCATTACGCTAACTGCTGGTCCCTATCTGGGACATTTTTAAAAAATAACTTGAGGGCTAGCAGATGGCATAGCAAATACATCACTGGACTCCCACATAACTGGCCACGGTTCGAGTCCCAGACCTGGCAGCTTGAAACTCATGCTGGGTGTGTGTGCGTGCGTTCCCAAAATCCTGAGAGGAGAATGGAGGAGAAGGGATTGCAGTGTGGCCATCCCCCTATGGGGTGATGTCCCACTTTCTCTCTAGTGCGTATAAGCACCCTATAGAAAAATGTCCCTAAAAATAATAATAGTAATAATAATAATAATAATAATAAATTAAAGAATTTAGCAGCTTCCTCTCTACTGCCCTCTGATAGAAGGAACATATTTTTGGTAACATTCCCAGTCTGCATAACCAATTCCATTTTTTTTTTTTTTTGGAGAGGTTTTTGCTATAGGGTGTGTGCACTCGCCAGACAGACAGAGAGAGACAGAGAGACAGAAAGCGAGAAATCACCCCCCAGGGGGGATGGCCACGCCGCAATCCCTTCTCCTCCATCCTCTTCTCGGGATCTTGGGCACGCACGCACACGTGCCTGGTGTGAGTTTAAGTCACCAGGTCCGGGACTCGAACCGCGGTCGGCTACATGGGAGTCCAGCGACATAGCCATTACGCTAGCTGCTGGTCCCGGGAAGTGATATTTTTAAGTGGGAAGAATTTACGAGTCCATTAGGCAAAGAACATTGCAGTTGGAGAGATCCAGCCTTTGGGTGAAGCCTCCCACGGGGGTAGGCTTGGAGGCACTCACAGGAGGCCAGGGTGGTCCTCTTACCCTAAGTGTACCTGAAGCCCCCTCCCTGCCTCAAAAGGGAGCCAAGGTGACCATTTACACTGGAGTCTGAGTGAGCCTTCATTCTGTGAAAATAGAGTCAGTCGCCGTTCACATTCGAGTCTGAATGAGCTCCCATGCATTGAAGCTGGGGTTGCCATTCACACTTGAGTCTGAGCAAGTTTCTGCTCGGAGTCCTGAGTGGGACCTGAACAAGAGAAGTTAAAGAAGGAGGGCTTTGGACTATGAAGGGAGAAAGGGAAATTCTCAAAGCATGGGGACAGACATGGATCTTTGCCTTCCTCTTCTGCCCTGAGGGGGCCTCTGAGGATGATGGGTGACCCCCTCAAAGCAACATCAAGTGACCCCAGCCCCGAGATGTCCCGTGACTTCTAAGAGGACCTGGCACACTGCTACCCAGTTGCCGCTTTAATATACTAAATGCAAGAAATAATATTTCAAAATCACGACTCCTTAGCTTGGGCCCTAGGGCACCAACACCCCTAAATTCCTCTTGTTCGGAGCCTGCACATCCGTTCAGCATGTGAGGGGTCTGCAGGGAGCCCCCGCTGGTTCTGCGGGCCAGATAAATGTAAAACATGCTGATTCTTTTTGTTTTTTTCCCCTCTTTTTTTCTTTATTTGCCTTTCAACAACTGGGCCTGCCAAGCCCACTTCAAGAACCTTGCATTTTAAGTCAGCTCCCCTTTCTGGAACTGATGGACATAGCTTCATTTTTCAGATGTCTGCCTGTGGTTACCTTGTGAGGCTTCGTGGGCCCGCTGTGTCCCCGCCCTGCCACATCTCAGCTGCCCCTGGCTTGAGTCCCCAGAGCATCTGCCGTGGGAGTGCCCAATAATCTCCCAGATCTCGGTAGAGATCTAGACGTCTGCACAGCTCAAAATGCAACATCCCCAACACGGATATGCCCTGGCTGGGGTTCGCAGAGCCATGGGGCACTGGGGTTTCCGAGGAAGTGATGTGACTTTGTCAAGGAGATGACACAGCTCTGCTGCGCCACCAACATGTCCGAAGGTTCTCTCCTCTCCCGGCCTCCCAGCCCTCACTCAACTCCCCTTTGGAAGTCTGTGTCTTGGGAAGGGGAGTGACATCACCTGAAACGCTACCTGGGAATAACAAAATCGTCTACACACAGCCCTTAGGGATCCAAGCTGTTGTGTATACCGGGCAAAATGGTGAGTTTTGCTTCCTTGAAAGTGGCTTTTCGCGGGGCCAGCAGGTGGCGAGGTGGTGAAGGCTCTGGACTCCCAACATGGCCGACCATGGTTTGAGTCCTGGACTTGGTGGCTTGCTTTCTCTCTCTCTCTTTCTGGTCAAAACAAATAATAATTAATAAATAATTCTTAGGGACCAGCAGTTAGCACAATGGCTATGTCGCTGGACTCCCACGTAGTCAACCGCAGTTCGAGTCCCGGACCCGGTGGCTTAAAACTCACGTCAGGCATGTGTGCATGCGTGCCCAAGATCCTGAGAGGAGAATGGAGGAGAAGGGATTGCGGCGTGGCCATGCCCCCTGGGGGGTGATTTCTCGCTTTCTGTCTCTCTGTCTCTGTGTGTCTGGTGAGCACACGTGCCCTACAGCAAAAACCTCTCTAAATAAATAAATAAATAATTCTTAAAAAGAAAAGAAAAGTGACTTTTCCACTGTCCACATTCGCCCACGCCATTTCTCTCTTTTCTGATCTTTAAAGAATTATTTATTTAATTCTACCCACGATAATAATAATAATCGTTATTTTAATTTGCTACAGGGCATGTGCGCTCACCAGAAAGAGACAGAGCAAAAGAGAGACAAAGTGAGAAAGCAAGTCACGAGGCCTGGGACTCGAACCGCGGTCGGCCATGAAGGAGTCCAGCACCTTAACCACCACGCCACCTGCTGCCCCCGACTCCTGTTTCTTAGACGACATGACATGAAACCAGAGGGTGGTGCCATGTGGTGGTTAAGGCGTTGGACTCCCATATGGCCGATGGCATGGTTCGAGTCCTGGATCTGGCAGCTTGAAACACATGCCAGGCACATGTGCATGGGTACCCAAAATCCCAAGAAGAGAATGGAAGAGAGGGGACTGTGGCGTGGCCATCCCTGCTAAGGAGTGATTTCTCACTGTCCCTGTCGTGGACTGTCTCTGTCTCTCTCCGGGGAGCACACATATCCTATGGCAAACCTCCCCACCCAATAAAAAGGAAGAAAAAGAAAGAAGACAAGACATTACTTTAATATGCAACAGTCTAACATAGCATTGGGTCATTTTTTAACGTTTCAACTCGCTGGGCCAGAGCCAAGGTATTCTTGGGCTAGGTCAGCACATCCACCCTTTTCTTATTTTATTTTTTTTGATAGTTAAAAAGAAACACACGACAAAATACTTAGCGAGTGATTTCACCCTCAAGGGTGTCCAAGACTGATTTCTTGGCGGTGGTAGCATCCCTTCGGTTTCTAGAGTCCCAAGGAATGGCTTCGATTTCAGGATTACCAAATACGCTGTGTCCACCACGGGTCAAAAAGTTCATGGAAAATATGTCTCAGGAAGAAGCCATGCATGGATTTCAAACATTTTTTGCGACACAGTAAACTTATCGTTTCATTTTATTTTTTCTGGGGGCTTTAAAAATGAATTTTTTTTTTTTTTTTTAGGGTCAGCCCTATAGCCTAGTGGTTAAAGGATTCGGATTCCACCTGGTAGACTGTGCGATGTGAATCCCAGTCCTGGCAGTTGAAACAACAGGCCAGGGGACCAGCAGATGGTGTAGTGATGAAGACACTGAAATCCCATATACCTGACCACGGTTCTAGTCCCAGACCCAGCGGCTTCAAAAGCACACCATGGGGACCAGCAGGTGGCGTGGTGGTTAAGGTGCTGGACACTCCCACATGTCTGACCATGGTCTGAGTTCCGGACCTGGTGGCTTGCTTTCTCACTTTCCCTCTCTCTCTCTCTCTGGTCAAATTAAAATAAAATGAATGAAAAAATAAAATGAAATAATTCTTTAAAAATTTTTAAAAAGGGGGACTAGCAGTTAGCGTAATGGCTATGTCGCTGGACTCCCACGTAGTCAACCATGGTTCGCGTCCCAGACCCAGTGACTTAAAACTCACGCCAGGCGCGTGTGCGTGCGTGCCAAAGATCCCGAGAGGAGAATGGAGGAGAAGGGATTGCAGCGTGGCCATCCCCCCTGGGGGGGTGATTTCTCGCTTTCTGTCTCTAGGTCTCTCTGTCTCTGTCTGTCTGGCGAGCGCACACGCCCTATAGCGAAAATCTCTCCAAAAAAAAAAAAAAAAATTTAAAAAAAGAAAAAAGCACACCAGGCATTTGTACATGTGTGCCCAAAATCTCCAGAGGAGAGTGGAGGAGAAGGGATTGCGGCGTGGCCATCCCCCCTGGGGGGATTTCTCACTTTCCCTCTCACTGTCTCTGTCTCTCTCTGGCTAATCACACATGCTCTAAGGCAAAGAGAGAGAGAGAGAGAGAGAGAGAGAGAGAGAGAGAGAGGGAGAGAGAGAGAGAAATCCTTCTGGAGTCCTAGGTAGGAGTGAAATTGTACCTTCAGGGGCCTGAGAGTTCTTTCCGAGGTCTCTTCAGAGGGCTTTACTAGCTAATCTATACTCTGTTCTCCTCCAGGGACCAGGCACCTGGCCCTTTGGGAGCTGCTGGCAGGGCTTTGCCATGAAAGGTTCCGACAGGACATGCACCACCCCGGCCTCTGCCCAGAGGCCAGGTACATGTGTTTTGTTGTTTTTTTTTTTTTTTAAAGAAATTTTTGCCTTAAGGCACATGTGCTCTTCAGAGAGAGACAGTGAGAGGGAAAGTGAGAAATCACCCCTGCCCTCCTGGGGGTTGGCCATGCCTCAATCCTTTCTCCTCCATTCTCCTCCTGGGATCCTGGGCAAGCAAACACACACGTGCAACCCCCAGGTGATTTTCAAACCACCGGGTCCGGGATTCGAACTACGGTCGACCAGGTGGGAGTCCAGCAGCGTAACCCCTACGCCATCTGTTGGGCCCCACTATATGCATCTTGCAGAGATGGTGACAGTACCTCCTAGCTATCCCCGAATGCCCCCGCTGCCAGGGCCGGTGTGGCAAGCCAGGTTTCTTCCAGGTCTCCCTGGGCCTGGCCATGTCCTCCCCAGCCGGCTTGGCCGGTCTGGAAAAAATGACTGCAGAGAGAAACTGCTTCTCACGGGGTTTTGGAAACCACAGCGGAGGAGCATCAGCAAACAGCTTTTGCATAGGAGTGGAGGCTTTGGCTCTGGGAGGGTGGAGGGGCACGAGCAGGAACAATGGAAGGCATTGTGTCTTCTCCCAGGAAGCTCTGCTTTGCCTTGCTTCCAGGGAAATTGACTCTGGGGCGGCCTGGTCTGTTCCAAAGGAACAGATTTATGTGGTTAGGTCAGTCCCCGGCCAGGACGAACTCGCCCTTCCTACCTCATTAACAACGCTGCTGGCAGGGCCCAGCCAGCCGGGCCATGGGGGGGCTCTGTGCCCTAATTCATCGGGCAGGGCCTGAACCTAGGAAGTCTTAACAACAATGCGATTTAGAGCAGAAGCTGTCTGTGGAGGGAGAGCGGCTTTGATGTGGGGCCCGGCCCATTAGGGTGACGGCTGGGGGACCTTCAGTGCTTGGGAAGGTGGCAGAAGCCCCCCGGGATGTCGGGCTGGCCTTTGGGAGGTGGGTTTTTGCACCTGGGCCTGATGAAGTTTGATGAAGTTTAACACATGCAAACAGCGGCTTTTGTTCTGTAGGACAAAGGCCTTCACCGACCTGGGCCGGGGCTGAGACCTCAGGAGGGCCCAGTTTCCCCTCCGTCGCCCCTTGTCACTTCTCCTTGTCGAAGTTTAATTAGGACAACGAGCGTTCACAGGCTTATTTGTCACTCCAGCAACTTTTCTAACACTTCCTAACGAGGAGGCTGGAGCCTGGGGCCTGGGGGAAGGAGGGGGGCTCTGGGGAAGGAGAACAGGACGGTTGAGGGGGCTGGGAGGGGCCGGGGAGGGGGTGGGGTGTGGAAACAGCAGAGCCGGCAGAGGAAGCTCAAAACCACACCGGGTCCTCAGGGAACCCGGGATTGATCTGGGAAGAAAAGAACAGAAAACAAATGCTCACTGGCCTTTGTTTTCTGGGTGGCCAGACAGTCATTTCCCCAAATTCTCTCTGCTTCTGGAAAAGAAAGCAAACGATCAATCACTGTGGGTTTTGTGATTTCAGGAGCGGATTGCACAGGCTGTGAGGAACAAGCAACACCTTCGACTCCTCTCACTTCTCTCTTCTTTTAAAATTCTTTTTAAGAAGTATGTATTGACTTGGATTTACGCATTCAATCCTTTTCATTTGACCAGAGAAAGACAGACACACAGAGAGAAGGAAAGTGAGAAAGCAAGCTACCAGGTCCTGGACTTGAACCATGGTTGGCCATGTGGGAGTGTCCAGAGCCTTCCTCTCACTTTTATGTAAGCCTTTCTCATCTACTGGGCTTTCAGCAACAGAAGCCATGGTGATGATGTGGCACCCCAGGCCATCTGGAAGCAGGGTCCACACTTTTCACCTGGACTTGGAGGTGGAAGAGTGTTGTTTTCTGGGTAGATGACTGGCATGCAACCTTACGGGTACAACCCTGCTGACCTTGATGGAGACAATGGCTTTGTTGGGACCAAAGAGTGTTAAGAAATAAGGGTGGAGGGACAGAGGATTCCCTACGGATCTTACATCAGTCAGTATAGTTCAGGTCATGCTGCAGTAACAAACATCCCCACGTGACTGCTTAAAAACTGTAACAGTTGGGACCAGCAGACAGTGTAGCAGTCACATTGCTGGATTCCCACATGGCCCACTGTGGTTCGATTCCCAGACCCAGTAGCTTGAAAATCATGCCAGCACATGTGTGTGTGTGTGTGCCCAAGATCCTGGGAGGAGAATGCAGAAGACGGGATTGTGGTGTGGCCATCTCTCAAAAGGGGTGATTTCTCACTTTCCCTCTCATTGTATCTGTCCCCCACACCCCCACCCCAAGTACACGTGCCCTCAGGCAAAAATCTCTAAAAAAAAAAATCTATGAAAGTTTGTCTTCTGATGCTGCGTAACCATGGTGTGTTAGGTGGTAGCTCTGGTATATGTCACCCCATTCTTGGCCTCAAGCTCGTGATATATTGCAGCATTATTTGGCAACACTGGCAAATGGTTTGGTGTTGCAGGGGAGAGGTGAGAACAGTCCTCTGGCCTTGAAGTGCCCTCAGAGCCGTGGCATGCTATCAGTCCTCAATTGCACTAGCCAAAACCTTACACGTCCATATCTAACTGCACAGGGAGAAAAATGGGTCATTCTCTCATGTCTCTGGACGCAAGAGCCAGAAATATTTGACGAGTAGTATCGTAACCTCCTGTTTTAGTTATCGATGAGGAGACTTCAACAAATGATGGAAAAATGGAACGAAAGTCTGAGTTTATTTCACTGCCTAAAACTTTTTTTGAGGGACCAGCAATTGACATAATGGCTATGTCACTGGACTCCCATGTAGCCGACTGTGGTTCAAGTCCTGGAGCTGCTGACATGTGGGAAACGCCCAGCAGAGATGTTGGCCAATCAGCGCAGGAAGTGGAGAGGGTGGAGCCAAGGCCATGGAGGAAAACCAATAGGAAGATAGCAGATGGGAGCCATGGCAACAGGGCATGAACCCAGCAACATCTGCCCAGCCTCCTACTGGATAGAGGGGCTTCGTGAATCACCCGTTTGACCACATACACAGCTGGTATTGGAGATTCTCAATTTGGAAAGAGAGGTGCAAGGATATTAAATGTATAAAGACTTATTATTTTAAAATTTATTTATTTGTTTATATATTATTATTTTTTTATTTGACCAGAGAGAGAGAGGGAAAATGAGAAAGCAAGCCACCAGGTCCGGGACTCAAACCGTGGTCGGTTATGTGGGAGTGTCCAGCGCTTTAACCACCATATCACCTGCTGGTCCCCCAAGGATATTGAATGTATAAATGACATTGCACTGGTGTTTAGAAAAGTTGTCAGTGGGCCAGCAGATGGCATGATGGTTAAGGTGGCTGGATCCCACATTGCCGGCTGCACTTTTCAAGTCCCGGACACGGCAGCTTGAAAAAGTTGCTGGGCGTGTGTGTGTGTATGCCCCAAATCCCTCCAGGAGAGTGGAGGAGAAGGGATTGTGGCATGGCCATTCCCCTGGGGGGTGATTTCTCACTTTCCCCCTCTTTCTGTCTCTCTCTTTCTCCCTCCAGCAAGCACACACACCTTCCAGTAAACTAAAACGAAAAGAAAAGTTGTCAGGAAGGATAATAGTTTCCTAACAGCCTTCACCTCTTTTATTTCTGGACTATCTGGGATGGGGGTGTTGGGGGTTCTCTTCCCTGGAAGTCTGGCCTAGTTAGAGTCCAAGGCCCTCTTCTGGGCTCCTTGACGGGTCAGTATGTGAGTGTCCCTCCAAACAGCAGAGAGCATTGGGGCCACTGTGGGTAGGAGGAGGGGGTTGCTGGCTACGGGGTGCAAAATGTCCCAAGACAGCTCTACTACCGGCTTTTCGGTCAATACCACCAGGAAATAAATTACTGGAAAAGGAGGATACTTGTGTTTTGCAATGCATTTATGCAAAGGAGGGTAGAGGTGAGTTCCTGGATCCAGGATGTAAGTCCTAATGTGATGTAGGAGCTGGGAGTGGGTTGGAGGGCTCTGGAGGCAGCCTAACCCTCAAAGCCTGGCTTGTCCACGCAGCCCCTGGACCACGTGCACGTGGCCAAGAGCCCTGAGGGTGTGAGCAGCCTGGCTAGTCTACGACCCCTCCTGCTGACCAGCAAGGGTGAGAAACACTTCACCAGGGACGTCAGAGTCTGTTTAACCTGGGGCAGTTCCCTCCCTGGGAATTAGCTTGCTTTTCTTTTCCTCTCTCTCTTTTTTTCCCTTCCTTCTTTTTTTCATTTTCAATTTTTTTTTGAGAGATTTTTGCTGTAGGGCATGTGCGCTCCTTGGAGAGATAGACAGACATAGAGACAGGAAGTGAGGAATTGCCACCCGTCCCCCCCCCCCCCCCCCCCCCCCCAAGGAGGATGGCCACACTGCAATCCCTTTCCTGCATTCTCCTCTCCGGATTTCAGTCATGCACACATACACACCTGGTTTGAGTTTCAAACCGCTGAGTCTGGGACTCGAACTACAGCTGATCACGTGGGAGTCCAGTGCCTTAACCACTACACCATCTGCTGCTTTTTTTTTTTTTTTTTTTAACTTTTTTTTTTTTTTTCTTTTTTTGGAGAGGTTTTTTTTTTTGCTATAGGGCGCGTGCGCTCGCCAGACAGACAGAGAGAGACAGAGAGACAGAAAGCGAGAAATCACCCCCCAGGGGGGATGGCCACGCCCCAATCCCTTCTCCTCCATTCTCCTCTCGGGATCTTGGGCACGCCCGCACACGCGCCCGGCGTGAGTTTTAAGCCGCCGGGTCTGGGACGCGAACCGCGGTCGACTACGTGGGAGTCCAGCGACATAGCCATTACGCTAACTGCTGGTCCCTTTTTTAACTTTAAAAAAAAAAAAATAGCGAAAACCTCTCCAAAATAAATAAATAAATAAATAAATAAATAAATAAATAAAATTTACCGGAGACCAACAGGTGGCATGGTGGTTAAGGCGCTGAACATTCCCACATGGCCGACCCCGGTTGGAGTCCCAGACCTGGTGACTTGCTTTCCCACTTTCTCTCTCTCTCTGTCTCTCTCTCTGGTCAAATTAAAATAAATGAATGAGTAAATAAAAAAGAAATAAAAACAATTCTCTAAAAAATTTTTTTTAAAAATCTACCACAAGGCACATAAACTCACCAGTGAAAGAAAGAGAGAGAGAGAAAGATTCAGGGAAAGTGAGAGAGCACCCCTCAAAGAGGATGGCCATGCCACAATCTTCTGTTCTCCTCTTGGAATTTGGAGCACGCACACACACGCACCTGGCATGAGTCTCAAGCCACGAGATCCGGGACTTGAACAATGTAGTCAGCCATGTGAGGTCCAGCCACCCTCGTTACCCTGCCACTGACAGGGTCCACCTGGGCCCCTTCTTTCTCTATTTACTTATTTTTTTCCCCCTTCCTCTTCTGTTTTCTATTTTAAGATCCTCCCTTTTCAAAATAGTTGACATTGCTTTCAATGACAAAATAAAACCCTGTTGCCCTTCAAAACCTTGGCCTCTTGGGAGCCGGGAGAGTTGGTTCAACTAGTGGGAAAATCGTCTGGCAAGATCCACCCAAACTGCACGCCATGTCCCAGGAGTTCTAGGCTTCGGTATATGGCCAAGGAAAATGGGGCTCACATTCACCCAAAGACGTGGATGAGAGTCTTCATAGCAGTTGTAACCCTACAATACCCACCCTGTGGACACGCAAATGTCCATGAAAGGGAACACAGATAAATATATGGGGATACTGGGCCAGTAGGTCGTGTGGTGGCTAAGGTGTTGGATTCCCACATGGTCAACCATGGTTCGAGTCCCCGACCCAGTAGTTTGAAAATCATACTGGGTACATGTCCGTGTGTGCCCAAAATCCTGAAAAGAGACTGGAGGAGAAGGGATTGCGATGTGGCCATTCCCCCTGGGGGGTGATTTCTTGCTTTCTGTCTTTCTGGCGCACACATGCGCCCTACAGCAAAACCTCTCCCCTTCCCCCCCCCAAAAAAAAGAAAAAGAAAAAGAAAAGAAAAGAAAACAAAAGAATGAAGAATTGAGGTCAGCAGATGGCATGGAGATTAAGGTGCTGGATCCCATCTAGCTGACTTTGTGGTTCAAGTCCTGGACCTGGTGGCTTGAAAAATCTTACCAAGTGCATGTGTGTGCATGCCCAAAATCCTGAGAGGAAAATGGAGGAGAAGGGATTGTGGTGCAAGGTGATTACTCACTTGACCTCTTTTTCCCTCTATATATAGGTGAGTGCACATGGCCTAAGGAGTGGGGGGGGCAAAACCTGGGCCAGCAGGTGGTAAGGCACTGGACTCCCACATGACCAACCATGGTTTGAATCCCAGACTCGGTGGCTTGAAAATCACTCCGAGCACATGTGCGTGCGTGCCCAAAATCCCAGGAGGAGAATGGAGGAGAAGGGATTGCAGCATGGCCATCCCCGCTGGGGAGCGATTTCTCACTTTTCCTCTTATTGTCTCTCTGTCTCTCTCCATCTCTCTCCAGTGAGTGCATGCACCCTATGGGGAAAAAACTTAAAAAAAATAATAAAAAGACTGAAGAATTGATCATTCTATAAAAACAAACAAAAAAACCCAAAAAACAAACAAAACAAAACAAAAAACAAACCAGTACAAATGTCACTTTGCTTCCTGGACGTTGGAGTCTTTCCATGAAGGGATCATTTGATCCCTGGTCCTGCCCCTCTATGTTGAGGTTTGCTGGGCAACAAATAGTTTCAGCTTTCCAATGTCATCCTCTAAGCAAAGAGCTCTCATTATGGTCTAATTACCTTGGCTGCTGGAAACAGGAAATGAATAGCTATGCTATTGAACTTGGAGGAATTAAAAAAAAAAAAAAAAAAGACAAGAGCAATCCATCAATATTTTGAAAGTTTCAAAATGATCGCTAGGTCCAAACTTTGGCTCATGATATATTTTGAAAAAGAATGCTTTGATTTAACTTGATTTGTTTATTTATTTATTTAAATGTGACCATAGAAGGACAGAGTGAGAAAGAGAGAGAGAAAGAGGGAAAGTGAGAAAGCAAGCTGCCAGGTCTAGGACTCAAACTACAGTCGGCCAGGTGGGAGTCTGGTGCCTTCACCACCATGCCACCTGCCAGCCTCCCCTAATTATATATTTTAACCAGAAGCCCATCTAACAAAGTGTAGTTTCCATCTTTTGGATAAATAAAAATAAATGTGTGGGGACCAGCAGTTAGCATAATGGCTATGTCGCTGGACTCCCATGTAGTTGACCGTGGTTTGCGCCCCGGACCCAGTGGCTTAAAACTCACGCTGGGTGCATGTGCGTGCATGCCCAAGATCCTGAGAGGAGAACGGAGGAGAAGGGATTGCAGCGTGGCCATCCCCCCTGGGGGGTGATTTCTCACTTTCTGTCTCTCTGTCTGTCTCTGTGTGTCTGGCGAGCGCACGTGCCCTATAGCAAAAACCTCTCCAAAAAAATAAATAAAATAAATAAAAAATAAAAAATAAATGTGTGGAAGTACAGCTGTAAAAAATACATTTTCTATTTTATTTTATTTCTTTCTTTTATAAGAGAGATTTTTGCTATAGGGAGCATGGATTCGGCGGGGAGACAAAGAGACATAGAGAGACACAGAGAGACAGAAAGTGAGAAATTACCCCCCAGCAGGGATGGTCACGCCGCAGTCCCTTCTCCTCCATTCTCTCTTCGGGATCTTGGGCACGCACGCACATGTGTTCACTGTGAGTTTTTAAGCTGCCAGGTCCGGGACTTGAACCATAGTTGACTACAGTGGGACTACAGTGGGAGTCCAGCACTGTAATCATTACACCCTCTTCCGGGCCCATGTTTTCTATTTTAAATGCATCATTATATATTTGCTTAAGAAATTTCTGGGTAAGAGGTCAGCAGGTCAGGTGGTAGTTAAGGCACTGGATTGCCACATGGTCGACTGTGGTTCGTACTCCGGACCTGGCAGTTTGCTTTCTCACTTTCCTTCTTTCTCTCTCTCTCTAGTCAAGTTAAAAAAATAATGATCATAAATATATAAAATAAATCATTCTTTGAAAAAACAGAAATTTCGAGACCAGTAGTTAGCGTAATGGCTATGTCGCTGGACTCCCACATAGTCGACCGCGGTTTGAGTCCCGGACCCGATGGCTTAAAACTCATGCCGGGCGTGTGTGCGTGCGTGCCCAAGATCCCGAGAGGAGAATGGAGGAGAAGGGATTGCGGCGTGGCCATCCTCCCTAGGGGGTGATTTCTCGCTTTCTGTCTCTCTGTCTCTCTGTCTGTCTGGCGAGCGAGCGCACGCGCCCTATAGCAAAAACCTCTCCAAAAAAAAAAAAAAAAAAGAAATTAAAAAATAGAAATTTCTAGGAAAAAGGAATAGACATGGTATTTTTTCCTCTGAAAGGTATACTATACAGATAACTGTACAACAGTCCGTTTTTATCATTGAGTTCTGGTCAAGTGACGTATGTCCTTTTTCATCCCTGAGGTTTGCGGTTTGCGTAAGCGTTCTAGGGAGCTTTGTGAAAGAGAGGGTTGAGGGAACCAGCAGTTAGCGTAATGGCTATGTCGCTAGACTCCCACGTAGTTGACCGTGGTTCGCGTCCTGGACCCGGTGGCTTAAACTCATGCCGGGCGCGTGTGCGTGCGTGCCCAAGATCCCGAGAGGAGAATGAAGGAGAAGGGATTGCGGCGTGATCATCCCCCCTGGGGGGTGATTTCTCGCTTTCTGTCTCTCTGTCTCTCTCTGTCTGTCTGGCGAGCGCACGTGCCCTATAGCGAAAACCTCTAAAAAAAAAAAAAAAAGAGAGAGAGAGAGAGAGAGAGAGAAAAGAGAGGGTCGAAAACTCCCAAGTCACAGAAGAAAGGTGTTTTGCTTTGTCTGCAGGGAGGTTTATATGAGAGTCACCCTCTCTTCACTACCACTTTTTTTCCCCCAGAAAGCATTTCTTCCAAGTGAATGGAAAAAAAAAAAAAAAAAAAAGTAAAGAAAAGAAAAAGAAAAAGAGAAATGGGTCCCTTACTGATCTCACATTCTTCTTGGAAAATATATGTGACACCTAGAAACCCAGAGAGCGAGACCCTCTGAGAAGCATTTCCATGTCACTCTGCTGACAGCCCGTGTGATATCGGATACCCCATGAAAACCAAGGAAGCAAGGCACACAGACGTGGGGACGCTGGGGAACGAAATCTGTCTATTTGATTTCAAAGGCAAACGCTTCATTTCTCTCTCTCCCTGGACCTTGTGAGACACGCTAGACATGGGTGAACTTTTAATCAAGCAAATTAAACTTGCTTTCAAGCAGGATGAGGTGGTCCCGTTGCATCTTGCTGGAAAGATCCGCCTGGCACCGCAACTCTGGGCAGGAAACGCATGGTTTTCCCTACCACTTTAAGGGAATGGTCTACAAACCAATCCCCCCGGCTGGGGGGTGATTTGTCGCTTTCTGTCTCTCTGTCTCTCTCTGTCTGTCTTTCCGGTGAGCGCACGTGCCCTATAGCAAAAACCTCTCCAAAAAAGGAAAACAAAAGACTACTAGCCCCAGTGGTGGTGTGGTATGTGCCACTGTGCAATGCTGGAAATTGTGTAGAGGACAGGGGTTCCGTTCCCAGGTCGAGCTGTAGCTACCAGGTGCACTTTGAGCCCCTGAGCCTGGCTGACTGGGGAAGGCTGGGGGGAGGAGATCCCAGCGTGGAACCCTTTCGAGCACGCTTGCTGTTGTCTGTCTCCCTTTCTCTTCCGCTCCTGAAATAAATGAACACTTCAAAAAGGATGATACTAGTAGCCAGCAAGTGGCATGGAGGTTAAGGCACTGGACTCCCACGTGGCCAACCGCCATTCGAGTCCTGGACCCCCTGGTTTGAAAATCACACTGGCGTATGTGCACACATGCCCAAAATCTGAAGAGGGAATTGCAGCATGGCTATCACCCCTGGGAGGGTGATTTCTCCCTTTCCCTCTCTGCCTCTCTCCAGTGGGCGCACACACCCTGTGGCAAATTTTTTCCCCCTCCTTTCTTTAGTTTTCTTCTTCTTCTTCTCCTCCTCCTCCTCCTTCTTAATATCCAGTCACTCCATATCTTTGCAGAAATACAGAATGAACGTTCCCAGCATGAATGCACCGTGTATTAGTACATTTAAAGATATTACTACAAGGACCAGCAATTAGCATAATGGCTGTGTCGCTGGACTCCCATGTAGTTGACCGTGGTTCAAGTCCTGGAGACAGTGGCTTGAACTCACGCCGGGCGCGTGTGCGTGCGTGCCCAAGATCCCGAGAGGAGAATGGAGGAGAAGGAATTGCGGTGTGGCCATCCCCCCTGGGGGTGATTTCTCACCTTCTGTCTCTCTGTCTCTCTGTGTCTTCCTGGTGAGCACACGTGCCCCATAGCAAAAAAAGAAAAAAAAAAAAAACCTCTCCAAAAAATCTAAAAAAAAAAGATACATTACACACATTATCATCTACAGATAACTTTTCATTTTTCTGTCCATTAAGTGTTTTTTCCCCTACTGATTTCCTCCCTCTTACAGTCCCCCTTTTCTTACCCTCCTCCCACACTGTCTCTAGTATCCACAGTTATTCTCCATGCTTCTGTACCTTCTGATCTTTTAGTTTCTGCCGTAGAGTGCAGACATTCAGTATATGTTGAACGGGGATATACAATGCCTCTCTTTCATAGTCTGGCTTGCTTGCCTTAGCATTAAATCTTCCATATTCAGGGAACTAGCAGTTAGCGTAATGGCTATGTCGCTGGACTCCCACGTAGTCGACCGCGGTTCGCGTCTCGGACCCGGTGGCTTACAACTCACGCCGGGTGCGTGTGCATGCGTGCCCAAGATCCCGAGAGGAGAATGGAGGAGAAGGGATTGCGGCGTGACCATCCCCCCTGGGGGGTGATTTCTCGCTTTCTGTCTCTATGTCTCTCTCTGTCTGTCTGGCGAGCGCACGCGCCCTATAACGAAAAACCTCTCCAAAAAAAAAAAAAAATAATAAATCTTCCATATTCGTCTGCTTTCTGTAAATGCCAGGGTCTCGTTGCTTTTTATGGCCAGGTAGTGTTCCACAGTATATATGTGTATGGCAAAAAATCTTTTTTTAAAAAAAGATAAGACTGCAACATAACAGAAATTCGCAATTATCTTCCAAAGGTTATACTGGTGTTGGGTCTGCATTTGTCTCAGGATGTCCCCGGGTCCCCACTGGTCTCAGTGATGGCCATGGTCCCTCGCGTTCCACATCCTGAGCCCTACAACACCCAACCTCGACTCCCATCTCCACACGGATTCGCACAATCCTCTCTGTCCATGATGCAGGGCTGGCAGGTGGCCCTCAGTGCTGCAGAGACTAGGCCAGAGTGTTTATCTGGTTACTGCCCTGGACTCCCACATGGCTGACTGCAGTTCGAGTCCCAGACCCGGTAGCTTAAAAAATCACACCAGGCTTGTCCAGAATCCCAGAAGGAGAAGAGCTTGCAGTGCGGCCATCCCCCTGGGGGGTCTGGATGTGGTGATTTCTCACTTCCCTTCTCACTGTCTCTCTGTTTCTCTCTGGCAAGTGCACGTACCTGATGGCAAAGAAAACATTAAAACATAAATAATAAATAAATAAATAAATAAATAAATAAATAAAAGAAGCAACATGGGTTTTGTCCTGGAGCGTAAATATCCTGAAACCATCAGAGACGTATAAGTTGTCCGATCCCATTGTCAGTGCTGCAGAGACCAGGCCAGCATGCTATCTGACAGTTGCTTCAAGAAAGTGCCCGAGGGACCATCAAGTGGCGCAGCGGTTAACACGTGGACTTCCATGTAGTCAATGGGGGTTCGAGTCCCTGACCTGGCAGCTTGTAACTCATTCTGGGTGCATGTGCATGCGTGCCCAAAATCCCAAGAGGAGAATGGAGGAGAAGGGATTGCGGCGTGGCCATCTATCCGGGAGTGGGGTAGGGTGATGTCTGGCTTTCTGTGTGTCTCTCCAGCGAGCGCGTGTACCCTATAACAAATTCTCTCTCTAAAAAGTGTTCGACACCCAGGAACAGGGAGTGTTGATTCCAGACCTGCCCTCCCTCTCCATCCTTAGTCCTTTCTCTGCCATCTTGTCACGTGTTGTCTCAGAGGTGAGTGGTCTTGGCCTGCGTCCTTAGCACTACGGTTCTCGGTGACATTGAGCGCAGCAGCGCCACCGCTGTTCCGTTGAGGTGTCGTGCTGGTCAGCGTGGTAGGCGGCCATGGGGAGCCTCCGCAGCCTGCGCCTGGCGGCAGGAAGTTGTTTTAGGCTATGTGAAAGAGATGCTTCCTTATCTCTAAGGCTTACCAGAAACCCTAATTTGAAGACAGTGAGTGGATTTTGCACCAAACCACAGGGAAATCCAAAAGCACCATCCCACACTTACAGCCACAGAGTGCCATTACACAAACCTACAGATTGGGAGAAGAAGATTTTGATTTGGTCAGGTCGTTTCAAAAAGGAAGATGAAATCCCTGAGACTATCACGTTTGAGATGCTTGACGCTGCCAAGAACAAACTCCGGGTGAAGGTCAGCTATGTAATGATTGCCCTAACGGTGGCAGGTTGCGTTTTCATGGTTATCGAGGGTAAGAAGGCTGCTGGAAGAAATGAGTCTTTAACAAGCTTGAACTTGGAAAAGAAAGCTCGTCTGAGAGAGGAAGCAGCTATGAAGGCCAAAACTGAGATTTTGAAAATCCAGAAATAATGTTGCAGCAAAAGTCTGTATTAAAAATGTGTGAGGATTCATGTCACAAGAGTATATTTTACGCGCACACCATTTCACTACATTTGTTCTACAGGTACAAATAAATTTTCGTAAAGAATGATTTGTCTTTTATGATGTTAATCTGTGTAGAATTTAGCCTCCCAGCTTTTTGTAGAAAATGAAAACAAGACAACTTATTTTAACCATAGTATTAATTATTCTTGAGAATTAGGTGCCATATCTTACTTTTATTCCCATTATCAAAGTGACCTCTCTCCAGAGGCTAACATATAAAATAATTCCTGGTTTTTTATTTCTCTCTCTTCTGTATATTCACTTCTGTAGAGAAAAGGCCAGGGAGGCGCTACCCAGGTGCGTGTTGGAAAACTAGCCTTTCCAAAGGCCATGTGCTTTCAGGATGCTAGCTCCCAAAAGAGCCTAGAGAGGCAGCCAGCCCATGCTGTTTATCTTCAGGCATGCTGGCACATGGAGGCTTTTAAGAGGGCAGTGTTTGAAACAGTCCTTGCAAAGTGATGAGAATGATCTGGCCAGAAGTATCTGAGCATTGAGAAATCCCAGGATCATGGAGTTCTCAAGCCAGTGCAGCCACATTTTAGCTCCATGGCTTAAAATCCCCAACTGGTCCTTTTCCTGCCACCTGAGAAACTATATCTCTTAACTATACAAATCTAATATATGTAGTTGTTAGTGCTAAAAGATAAGCATTGCACCTAGTGTGTATTTCAAAGTTTTGACTTTGAGAAACCAAGTTGTCTCATATTTAGGTATGGATGCTGGTTTCTGTTTAAACCTTTCCTTTATTCTCACATTTCATGTACAAGTCGTTAATGCCATCCCAGCGTGCTAATTCTCATAGGGTTATTAACAAAGATGGAAAAGTAATGTATGCAGCTGTTTGAGAATTTAGTTTAATAAACTACTCAGTAAAATGTACACACTACTCATAATCAGATGATGTTAACAATGACTGTCTATACTTAATCCAACCTTTGCTTCTTTTTAGGTATGAAGTTTTTAAATTTTTATTACTTGCAAAATGATCAAAAAGCATCATTTCTTGTACAGTTTAGAAGATTAGTTTTTCTTGACTATTTTGGAACACCTAAACCTATGTTTTAAATAAGGGTGAAGTTTAATGTGGTACTTCTTTTAAAAATAAGTAATCATTATTCATAGAACTGTATCATTTTAACTTCAGAAGAACATTTAAAATTGTACCTTAGAGATTTAATAAAATGTTTTGTTGAATTAAAAAAAAAAAAAAAAAAAAAAAAAGAGGTGAGTGGTCTTCTTTTATTTATTTATTTATTTTTTGGAGAGGTTTTCGCTATAGGGCACGTGCGCTTGCCAGACAGAGAGAGACAGAGAGACAGAAAGTGAGAAATCACCCCCCAGGGGGGATGGTCACGCCGAAATCCCTTCTCCTCCATTCTCCTCTCGGGATCTTGGGCACGCACGCACACGCGCCCGGCGTGAGTTTAAGCCACCGGGTCCGGGATGCGAACCGCGGTCGACTACGTGGGAGTCCAGCGACATAGCCGTTATGCTAACTGCTGGTTCCCAAAGGTGGGTGGTCTTTACCCATGAGCTCTCTCCGTGTAGACGAGACGCCACGTACCTGCCACTGACCGAGGGACCCAGGGTCTGATGATCTCGGGTTACAGGGCCAGCCAGGAGGCAGCTCCAGGCAGGCCAGCCCTCCACAGGAAGGCGTGGGAGTAGGTCTGCAGAGCCCCGTCTCCACTGCGAGCTGGGGGAGCCTGCCCTGGAGAGAGTGTTCCAGGTGTGTGGACACGGAACAAAGGAGCTTTTCTCTGTGGCCTGAGAACGAAGAGCCCTCGCTTGCTGCATCGGGCTTTTCCGAGATGCTCATATTTGGTTACAGCGAGAATTGTGCTTTCACAGGAAACCCAGCAGAGGTGGCTGTAATTTGATTCAGGCGGTCACTGGGAAAATTCAAACCAGGGACCCGGAGGGACAGGGACGGGGCAGTTGGGAGAGGGCGGATCCCACCTTCTTAATGAATGCGGCCTTTGGTGGGATCCACCCTCAGTGTTCTGAGCACAGCCTTGCGGGAGAGCTGGCTTGGACCCCAGACGTCCAGGGACGTATCCTGGAAGTCCCGATGGGTTACTCGATGGGTGGCACCCCACACAGTCTCCACGGTCCCCGCGATCCCGGCTGATGTCTTCATTCTTTTTCTTTTCTTTCTTTTTTTTTTTTTTGAGTTATTTTTTATTTAACTTTATTTATTTATTTAAAAATAAAGAGAGGGCTAGGAGCAGCAGTTAGCGTAATGGCTATGTCGCTGGACTCCCACGTAGCCAACCGTGGTTCGCGTCCCGGACCTGGTGGCTTAAAACTCACGCCAAGCGTGTGTGCGTGCGTGCCCAAGATCCCGAGAGGAGAATGGAGGAGAAGGGATTGCGGCGTGACCATCCCCCCTGGGGGGTGATTTCTCGCTTTCTGTCTCTCTGTCTCTCTCTGTCTGTCTGGCGAGCGCATGTGCCCTATAGCAAAAACCTCTCAAAAAAAAAAAAAAAGAAAAAAAAGAAAAAAAAACTCTAAAAAAAACCCTAAAGTAAAAAAAAAGAAGAGAAAATAGTGAGAAAGCAAGCCATCAGGTCCTGGACTTGAACCACGGTCGACCATGTGGGAGTTCAGCGTCCTTAACCACCATGTCACCTGCCAAACCCTCTTTTTCTTTTCTTTCTTGCTTTTTTTTTTTTTTTTTTTTTTTTTTTTTGAGAAATTTTTGTTATACCAAGAGACAGAGAGACAGAAAGAGAGAAATCACCCCCCAGGGGGGATGGCCACGCCGCAATCCCTTCTCCTCCATTCTCCTCTCGGGATCTTGGGCACACACGCACACGCGCCTGGCGTGAATTTTAAGCCTCTGGGTCCGGGACTCGAATTGCGGTCAACCGTGTGGGAGTCCAGCGACGTACCCATTATGCCATCTGCTGGTCTCGATGTCTTTCTTCTAGGGATCGCTGGTATACAACTCTAAAAGCTGCACAGCGTTATCTAACTGAGCTCAAGCTAACACTTCAGGGTGGTGAAAGCCAGTCGCTGGCCAAGGTGGCACCGACAGTAAGTAAGGCTGTTGCTGCATGAGAATCGAGACTGTCTGGGAAGTCCATGGGTTCGTGTCCCGTCCTGGCTCTCCCTGAATGTGTGGGCATGTCTGCAGTGACCCTGGCTGGCAGCAAATTTGTGGAAAGATTGTGACATGAAGCTCTTGAGGAAGGTGTTTCTCTCTCTCATACACAAACACGTACACACAAAGGAAATAAATAAACGATTTCATTTTTTTTTTAAAGAGTGATTAATTAATTCTTTTTTTTTTAGAGAAAGACATGTTTTGCTATAGGGGGCATGCCACTGGGTCCAGGATTTGAACTGGGCAGTTGGCCATGTGGGATCCAGCTGTCTCATGGAAACACCACCAGTTGGCCTGGGACTTCAATTTCCTTACAACGTTTAGATCCACATTGGTGGCCTTTCAACTGCACCCTGGTCTTCTAGGTAGGCCTGCTCCATGCTGGGTGCCAACTTGTAGCACGCCAGTCCAGCCAGGAGCTCACTCTTCAGGTCAAAAAACTGTCACCGGGGAACCATCAGTTAGCGTAATGGCTATGTCGCTGGACTCCCACGTAGTCGACCGTGGTTCGCATCCCGGACTCGGTGGCTTAAAACTCACGCTGGGCGCGTGTGCGTGCGTGCCCAAGATCCTGAGAGGACAATGGAGAAGGGATTGTGGTGTGACCATCCCCCCTGGGGGGTGATTTCTCACTTTCTGTCTCTCTGTCTCTCTCTGTCTGTCTGGTGAGCGTACGCGCCCTATAGCAAAAAAACCTCTCCAAAAAAAAAAAAAAACCTGTCACCGGAAATGCATGGCTGATGACTACTGAGATGGGCTTTGCTACCTACATTCATGTCGGCCCTGGTTTCCCAGAGCTGTTTATTTCAGTTTGAAGGAGCTGATATAAATAAATCATAAGCACTTGATTTAACCATCACATCTTGGGGCCAGCAGGTGCCGTGTGGTTAGGGCGCTGGAATCCTACATGGCCGACCATGGTTTGAGTCCTGGACCAGGCAGCCTGGAAATCATGCCAGGAATGTGTGTGTGGGTGCCCCAAATCCCAAGAGGAGAATGAAGAAGAAGGGACTGTGGTGTGGCCATCCCCCTGACGGGTGATTTCTCACTTTCTCTCTCTTTGTCTCTGTCTCTCTTCAGCAAGCACATGCACCTTATGGAAAAAAATGAAACCATCTCATCCCACCGTCTCCCCACCTCTTTACTACCTACGTGCTAATATGTGTTGCCTTTCTGCCTCTAGAGTTGTAGACACTCTGCATCTTGCAGGAGTTGAATCGTACCTGTCCGACTTACTTCTCCATCAAGTCCCTGGTGGTTCTGTTCTTTATTTGTAAGAGAGTCAAATACATTAATTATATTTATCCTGCATGATTATCTCTCAATATGATGCTGTCTTAAAATTGCAAACATTTGCACACACTCCTGGCATGAGTTTAAGCCACCAGGTCCGGGACTCAAACCACAGTCAGACACTGCATAGGAGTCCAGTGACATAACCATGATGTCATCTGCTGGCCCCAAAAGTATATCATACTAGAGGTGGGCAGGTGATATGGTGGTTAAGGTGCTGGACTCCCATATGGCTAACCGCGGTTCAAGTCCCAGATCTGATGGCTTGCTTTCTAAACTTTCCTTCTCTCTCTGTCTATGGTGAGCATGTGTGCCTTATAACAATTTGAAAACATGGAACCAGCAGTTAGCATAATGGCTATGTCGCTGGACTCCCACGTAGTCGACTGTGGTTCGAGTCCCGGACCTAGTGTCTTAAACTCACGCCAGGCGCGTGTACGTGCGTGCCCAAGATCCTGAGAGGACAATGGAGGAGAAGGGATTGCGGTGTGGCCATACACCCTGGGGGGTGATTTCTCACTTTCTGTCTCTCTGTTTCTCTTTGTCTTCCTGGCGAGCGCACGTGCCCTGTAGGAAAAACCTCTCTCTCTCAAAAAAAACCCCCCAAAACCAAAAAAACATAATAATAATAAATAAAATGTAATAAATAATTCTTTTAAAAAATGCTATGTATTTTCTGATGATCAAAGTGGAAAACAACAAAACATCAAAAGAAATATAAAATTAAGTGTAGAGGTGATTCGAATGACAGAATTTTAAAACTCAGGAAGTTCTGGGACCAGCAATTGGTGTAATGGCTATGTCTCTGGACTCCCATGTAGTCAACTGAAAAACTCACCAGGCACATGTGCGTACATGCCCAAAATCCCAAAAAGAGGATGGAGAAGGGATTGCGGCATGGCCATCCCCTTGGGGAATGCTTTCTCACTTTTCCTCTCTTTGTCTCTGTCTGCAAGTATAGGGATCCTCTAGCAAATTAAAAAAATATGTATATGTGGGGTCAACAGGTGGCACGGTGATTAAGTGCCAGACTTCCACATAGCTGACCACAGTTCGAATCCTGGATCTGGTGGCTTGCTTTCTCACTTTCCTTCTCTCTTTCTCTGTTTCTTTCTGGTTAGATTAAATAATAATGATGATGATGAATATAATTTAAACTAAAACAATTCTTTTAGAGACAGAGAGAGACAGAGAGACAGTAAGCAAGAAATCACCCCCTGGGAAAATGGCCATGCTGCAATCCCTTCTCTTCCATTCTCCTCTCAGGATCTTGAACACGCACGCACATGCACCTGGAGTGAGTTTAAGCGGGGTCTGGGACTTGTACCACGATCGACTACATGGGAGTCCAGCGACATAGCCATTACGCCAACTGCTGGTTCCTACCCATCTTTTTGTTTGTTCGTTTGTTTTTTTAGAAGTTTTTGCCATAGGACTTAGACACACACTCTGTGTACTCACTACAGAGAGAGACAGAAAGAGAGGCAGAGATAGTGAGAGAGAAAGTGAGAAATCACCACCTAGGGGGATGACCATGCCACAATCCCTTCTTCATTTTTTTCCTGGGGTCTTGAGCATGGCATGATTTTCAAGCCACTGGGCCTGGGACTTGAACCATGGTTGACCACGTGAAAGTCCAGTGACGTAACTGCTCCACCACCTGCTGGCCCGACTCGCCCATCTTTCTGAGATATGCAACCGGAGCGTGCGGGGGGTATAGGCACTCCAGTCCCCAAGGGCTGTGGAGTGGAAGGCCTCGCTCAACAATTCCTGGATTTTCCTGGGGGCTCCTGCACCCCTTGTCTCCTGCTTACCTTGGTGATGCCAAAGGGCCTTTCTGAGCTGCTAGAAACAGGCACCCATGAGCCAGGCCCTTCACAGGTACCTGTTGATCAGCAAATGGAGCCCTCTTAAGTGACTGACCCTGTATGGCCTGGGGACAATGGCCCTAAACGACCCTAAGATATCGGCTAAGGATGCCTTGACCAAGGCAAGGCCATGGGAAGGCCTTAGCTGAGAATTTTAGGATGGTGTAGTGGTTAAGGCATTGGACTCCCACATGGTCGATTGTGGTTCGAGTCCCGGACCGGGCAGCTTGAAACTCACGCCAGGTGCGTGTGCGTGTGTGTGCACGCTCAAAATCCTGAGAGGGGAATGGAGGAGAAGGGATTGCGGCCTGGCCATTCCATCCAGGGGGTGATTTCTCACTTTGTGTCTCTTGGTCTCTCAGTGTCTCTGGCTGCCCTACAGTAAACATCTCTCTAAAAATGAAGAGGAAATAATGTAGTGATATGAGCGGCAGTATTGTCCTAGAAGGAGGACATCTAACCCCGAAAACATAACTGGATGACTCCGGGCTGCAAGTGGGGAGTGATTTTGATTTTTCTTGGGAATGACAAATCTCTGTCTATTGAGGTTGGGTTTCGGGCTTGAAAAAAGTTCTTGATTACACAGATCTGGTGGAAACAATGATTGTATTAAGAACACTGTTTTCTCTTTCTTTTCTTATTTTTTCTTTTTAGGTGTTTGCCATAGGGTGCATGCACTTGCTAGAGACAGAAACAGAGAGGAGGAAGATAAGAAATCATCCCCCAGGGGCAATGGCCCACACCACAATCCCTTCTCCTCCATTCACCTCTTGGGATTTTGGGCATGCACACACACGTGTCCAGCATGATTTTCAAGTTGCGGGGTCTGGGACTCGAACTGCAGTTGGCCATGTGAGGGTCCAGTGCCTTAATCATCTTGCCACCTGCTGGCTCCATTCTGCCCTGTTTTAGCGTTCACAGTTACGCCCACGTCCCAGCCACAGTGTCACAAGGATGACAGCCTATACACTGGGGCCACACTAGAGGCTTAGATTTGGATTCCAGACCAATCTAGACAGACTGAAGACAACAGTTCACACCTGTGATCCCGGCAACCTCGTAGGCTGGGGCAGAGGATAGCAATAATGAGACTATCTTAAATACTCTCTGGGCCCAGCAGGTGGCATGGAGGTTAAGGTGCTGGATCGCACATGACTGACTCATGGTTCAAGTCCTGGACCCGACAGCTTGAAAATCACACCAGGAGTGTACACGTGCATGTTCAGGATCCCGAAAGGAGAATAGAGATGGGATAGCATTGTATATCTCCACTTTATATATATACAGCATGTCTGCACACTGTGGCAGACGCTGAAATATTAGAAAGTACATAGGCTCGGAGAGCACCTGTGGGTACTAGAGACAGCATGGGACGAGGGGAGATGAGAGGGAGGGAATTCAGGCTAAAAAATAGAAACAAAACATTTAAGGGACACCCGAATGGAAAATTCGCTGTCGATAATAATGTGTATGGTGCTGTCTGGGACTGAACTAATACACAGTGTATTCATGCTAGGAGAATTCATTTTGTATGCTGTAAAGATATTGACATGCCAGGCACCTGTGTGCGTGTACGTGTGTGTGTGTGTGAGTGTGTGTGTGTGTCCAAAATATTGCAGTGTAGGTGTGCCCGGGTGTGTGTGGGTGCTTTCTCTCTTTCCCTCTCTGTTTCTGTCTCTCTCTCTTTGGCAAGCACACACAAGCGCTGTGGCAAAAACCTAAAAAAAAAAAAAAAGAAATAGGCGGCGTGGTGGTTGAGGTATTGGACTCCCACATGGCCGACAGTGGTTCGAATCCCGGACCTTGCCGTTTGCTTTCTGCCTCTCCCTCTCTCTCTCATGAGTGCTTGGTCCTATAACAAATTAAAATAATAACAATAATACATACGTACAATCAAATAAATTATTATTAAAAAAAACTTGATAAAAAAAGGTAAAAATGTAGGCCAAACATGAAAACTACATGTTTGTGGTAAAAAAAAAAATAATAATAAAATAAAAAAAAGGCAGATCAGAATGAAAGAAGTCCTGCAGGAAGACTGCGCCCCCAGGTTTAAGGCCTCCTTCTGTGACTGGTGGTAACAGCTGATTACCTGGTTTTGAAGGTAGAAGCAGAACGGGTTTGCACCTCCTCCGAGGATAACGTTAATCCCCTCTACAGAAACCCTAGCAAGGAGCCTAAACACCCCTAAACACCGGGCGGGTGCCCTGCTTGGAGCATTTCACTTTCTGCTTTATCTCTGTTGTCCATCTCGGCTGTCAGGACTGTCACATACCTGCAGCCTACAGCCTGGAAATCAGGGACTTTGATGTTCTGAAAGACGCTTTATCTGGGGGTAATTTTCGCCAATTGCGACGTTATTGTGTAGGGTCCTCGGAGATGCAGAGAATGAGCGATGGCTTTGTCTGGTAAGATCAGAGCAATTTGCAAGATTTACTGAAGGGATGAGGGTCTCATAAAGGGACTTTGGAGCTGGAGTCTGTCAACACCCCAGAAAACTGGCACGACATCAGACTCTGGGATTATGGATAGCTCAAGCGTCAGTGAGCAGAGAGAAAGACGGTGGGCATGTGGAATTCCTACCAGCCGGAGCAGGAAACGTGTTGGCTTATTACTGGCTCGCTCCAAGGTTTATTTATTTATTTTTTAATTAACAGGAAAATTCATACACAGAGGCAGAACACAAAGACAGATTGTTTCGTGAAAAGCACAACTCTCCCCCATCCTAAATTCCCAATGGCGTTCTCCTGTCCAGAGGGCTCTTAGTGGCCCCATTTATGTGGCTCTAAGTACTTGAGGGGTTCACAAAACGTGGTCTTCCCCCACCTTCTACACAGAAGACCACCACGTACTTTGCAGATCATTCTTAAGTGTAATAATGACTAACTTTTTTTTTTTTTTGAGAGGTTTTTGCTATAGGGCACATGTGCTCACCAGAAACACAGAGAGAGACAGAGAGAGAGAAAGCGAGAAATCACCCCCCAGGGGAATGGCCATGCCATAATCTCTTCTCCTCCATTCTCCTCTCGGGATTTTGGGCACGCACGCACACGCACCTGGCGTGAGTTTAAGCTGCCAGGTCCGGGACTTGAACTGCAATCGACTACGTGGGAGTCCAGTGATGCAACCGTTATGCCATCTGCTGGTCCCATGACTAACATTTTAAGTTTTCATTTTTATTATTTTGCCAGAAGGTACATGCTTTCACTAGAGAGAGAGAGAGGAAGAGAGAGAGAGAGAGAGAGAGAGAGAGAATGAGAAGGTGCACCCCCTCCTCTCCTAGGGAATGACCACGCTGTAATCCCTTCTCTTCCATTTCTCCCTTTTTGAAATTTTGGGCATGCATGCATATGTGCCTGGAATGTCCTTCAAGTTGCTGGGTCAGGGACTCAAACCACATAGTCAGTCATGTGGGCTCCAACCACCTTAACCGCCATACCACCAGCTGGCCCACCATGGCTAACTTTTATACTTTTTTTTTTTTTTGGAGAGGTTTTTGCTATAGGGTGCATCACTCGCCAGACAGACAGAGAGAGACAGAGAGACAGAAAGTGAGAAATCACCCCCCCCCCCCAGAGGGGACGGCCACATTGTAATCCCTTTTCCTCCATTCTCCTCTTGGGATCTTGGGCACACACGCACACGTGCCCGGTGTGAGTCTAAGCCATTGGGTCCGGGACTCAAACCACGGTCGACTACATGGGAGTCCACCGACATAGCCATTACACTAACTGCTGGTCCTGGTCCCGATATTTATATTTTTAATCCTTCAATAATTTTCTTTTCTTTTCTTTTTTTTTCTTTTGAGAGAGATATTTTTGCTAAAGGGCATGCATGCTCACTAGAGAGACAGAGAGACAGAAAGTAAGAAATCGCCCCTCGGCAGGGATGAACACACCACAATCCCTTCTCTTCTATTCCCCTCTTGGGATCTTGGGCACGCACGCACACACATGCATATTTTGGTGTGAGTCTTTTAAGCCACCCGATCTGGGACTCAAACCACAGTTGACTGTGTGAGAGTCTAGCGACGTAACCATTACGCCATCTGCTGGTCCCATAATCCTTCAATAATCTTAAGAGATGGGTTCACTGCTAAGCCCTTTTTACAGAAGTGCAACCCAAGGCAGGGAGGAGACATGACTTGCCCAACGTCACCAGTTTCAAGATGCCAACCCAGGGAACCAGCAGATGGTGTAGTGATGACGTCACTGGACTCCCACATGGCTGACTGTGGTTTCAGTCCAGGACCCAGTGGCTTGAAATTCACACGGGGACCATGTGCATGTATGCCAAGATCCCCAGAGGAGAATGGAGGGGAAGGGATTGCAGCACGGCCATCCTCCCTAGGGGGTGTTTTCTCAGTTTCCCTTGCACTGTATCTATCTGTCTGTCTCTCTGGCGAGTGCACGTGCCTTAAAGAAAAAATAAAACCTTTGGGGGACCAGCAATTAGCATAATGGCTATGTCACTGGACTCTGTTGGTCTTTTTATTAAGATCCCAAAATACTAGGATGAGCAGATGGTATAATGGTTACGTGGCTGGACTCCCACATAGTTGACCGTGGTTTGAGTCCTGGACCTGGAGGCTTAAAATTCATGTTGGGTGTATGTGTGTGTGTGTGTGTGTGCCTAAAATCTCAAGAGAAGAATGGAGAAGAAGGGATTGTGGTGTGGCCATCTGCTCTGGGGGGTGATTTCTTGCTTTCTGTCTTTCTGTCTCTCCAAGCAAGTGCACACATCCTATAGTAAAAATAACTCTAAAAAAAAAAAAAAGAAAAGAAAAGAAAAAGAAAAAGACAAAGATACCAAAGTATAGAAAATTATCTTTTATACAACATTAAATTTTTTCTCTAATTATTTCCTTTGTTTTTTCGCCTGCTCCTATATCATATATGAGGTGTGTTTGAGTAGAACCTGTACCTTTCTTATAAAGTATGGTCTGGGGAACCAGTAGATGACATAATGGCTATATCGCAGGACTCCCATGTAGTCAATCATGGTTCGAGTCCCGGACCTGGCGGCTTAAACTCACGCTAGGCATGTGTGCCCTTTTTTTTCATTCAGTACAATGCCTTTGAAATTCATCTGTGTCATCGTGTGTACCAAGAGTTTGTTATTTTTCATTGCTGCATAGTATTCTACGATATACCCAAAATGAGAAGACATATGAGAAAAGACCTATCCCAGTGCCTATCATGTGGTATGTGGAAAAATAATAAATAACTAAACAAACTAAATATTGGTTTAAAACACATGCATGCATGCACACACACACACACACACACACACACACACACACACAGAGACTCACAGGAAAACCAACCACAAAAAGATAGAGATTCAACAGCACAAAGTAAATTCTGGAAACATGAGGTGTAGTTTGCAGTGCTAGTTAAAAAGCACTCAAGAGTAGCAATCCTTGACTCCAAGATGGCCCCTCTACAGAACCCCACTGAAGAAGAAATTTCTTGAGACCAGCAGGTGGCATGGTGGTTAAGGCGCTGGATACTCCCACATGACTGACCACAGTTCAAGTCCTGGACCTGGTGGCTTGCTTTCTTACTTTCTCTCTCTCTCTCTCTCTCTCTCTCTCTCTCTCTGGCTGATCAAACTGGAAAATAATAATAATAAATAAAGTTAGATAAAGTAATTGTTTTTAAAAAAGAAATTTCTCTTTCTTTATATAAAAATGTGGGACCAGCAGTTGGTGTAATGACTATGTCGCTGGACTCTCATGTAGCTGTGCATGGTTCAAGTCCCGGACCCGGTGGCTTAAACTCATGCCAGGCACGTGTGCGTGCGTGCCCAAGATCCCGAGAGGAGAATGGAGGAGAAGGGATTGCGGCGTGGCCATCCCCCCGGGGGATGATTTCTCACTTTCTGTCTCTATGTCTCTCTCTGTCTTTCTGGTGAGCACATGCGCCCTATAGCAAAAAAAAACTCTAAAAAAAAATGAGGCTAGGGGCTAGCCAGTGGCATGGTGATTAAGGTGCTAGCTCCCACATGGCCAACTCCATGGTTTGACTCCCACACTGGAACCACACATAAAAATCATACCAGGGACTTGCACACGTAAGCCCAAAATTCTGCGAGAATGGAGGAGAAGGGATTGCGGCATGGCCATCCTCCCAGTCAGTGATTTCTCACGTTCCCTCTCTCTCTCTCTCTGTCTCTTCTGTCTGTTTCTGTTGAGCACCTGCAGCCTATGGCAAAAATAAAATAAAATACGGGAACCAGCAGTTAGCGTAATGGCTGTGTCGCTGGACTCCCACGTAGTCGACCGCGGTTCGCGTCCCGGACCCGGTGGCTTAAACTCACACCAGGCACATGTGCGTGTGTGCCCAAGATCCCGAGAGGAGAATGGAGGAGAAGGGATTGCGGCGTGACCATCCCCCCTGGGGGGTGATTTCTCGCTTTCTGTCTCTCTGTCTCTCTCTGTCTGTCTGGCGAGCGCATGCGCCCTATAGCGAAAACTTCTCCAAAAAATTAAAATAAAATAAAATAAAATAAGAAAAAAAATCTAAAAGAAAAACCCATGGGGCTGGCCCTTGGGTCACTCTCGGGAGTGGTCAGATGAACGCACCATTAAAGTGAATTGACCTCAGCTAAACCGTCTTCCTATGTCACGGCGTGCAGCTCGTGTGTGAGCGCGTGGGGCTGTGCACACCCTCGGCATGTGTCCCAGAGCCACTTCTCCTGGTCTCTGCCCACGCAGAGCCCCTCATGGGACCTGTATTCACATGAACAATTTACCCTGCTGATTTCAGAGCCACAGAAACCCTCCCAACAAAGGAGCTCCTTTATTTTCCGACATGGTTAATGTCCTGATTTAATGGCCCCCTTCGATCACAGTCAGCACCCTAAATGACAAGGCAACCCAGGCAATTACCCGGCAGGATTTCAGACTGCACCTCTCCGCAGAGCAGCCGCCCCGGGTCGGCCCAGAACAGCTCTCCCTGCTCAGGGGGAAGAGGCCGGAGGAAGGCCGCACGCTTTGTGTCTCATTAAAATAATTGTTTGCACCACCTTGCTGCTTTGGATGCTGTCTCCGGAGAGTTTTGAGCTGCAGGAAATGGTTCTCTGAACCTACAGCCGCACATGTGAACGACTAAAAATGTCTTTTGTGTTGTCATGAGCAAAGACACAGAGTCCACGTTTCTTGATGGTGTGTTCGAGAAAAAAAAAAAATTAAAAGAAAGAAAGGCCGTCTCCCTGGCGGGCTCTGAAATGGCTCTGATCTGAAAGATCGTTTTCCATAATGATCCTGCGGAGGGAAGTCATTATGGTAAGGATTTCAGAAACAGGCGTCCCTCCATGTGCAACGACTCGGCCTGGATCAGGGCTGGAACTCCTTCGGCGCAGAACAAAAACTCAGTCCGATAGGCTTAAAAGATTTGTATGTCCTTGGCATTCATCAGAAAGTTCATGGTAAGGCAGAAAGATAAAACAGCACTGCCCCGAACCCCTGTCCATGAAAACCTGTGACGATGTGTTGGCTGACACTTTAAGAGCATTTTTCTTTTTTTTTTTTTTTTTGGGAGGGGGGACGTTTTTGCTATAGGGCATGTGTGCTCACCAGAAAGATAGAGAGAGACAGAGAGACAGAAAGCGAGAAATCACCCCCTGGGAGGATGGCCATGCCGCAATCCCTTCTCCTCCATTCTCCTCTCGGGATCTTGGGCACGCACGCACACGCGCCCGGCATGAGTTTAAGCCACCGGATCCGGGACTCGAACTGTGGTCAACTATGTGGGAGTCCGGTGATGTAGCCATTACACCAACTGCTGGTCCCTTATTTCCAAATGTTTGGTTTTGACTGCTTTTCAATGTACAGAAGGGTTACTAGGACAGAGTTCCCGTATAGCCTTCTTCCAACTTTATCTGATGATGTCTTCTTACAACGTGGCAAAACTAAGAAATTAACATGAGTACAAAACTATTATCCAACCTACAGGTTGTTTTTTTTTTTTCACTGAAGATATTCTCTTCTTCTTTTCCAAGATCCAATCCAAGATACCATGCTGCATTTACTGGTCACTTACTGTGCGAATCCATTCCTATGACATCCTGGGAAAGATGAAACCACTGGGATTGAAAACAGACCAGGAGGGACCAGCAGTTAGCGTACCGGCTATGTCGCTGGATGCCCATGTAGTGGACTGCGGTTCGAGTCCTGGACCCGGTGGCTTAAACTCACGCCGGGTGCGTGTGTGTGTGTGCCCAAGATCCCGAGAGGAGAATGGAGGAGAAGGGATTGCGGCATGGCCATCCCCCCTGGGGGGTGATCTCTCGCTTCTATCTCTCTGTCTCTCTCTGTCTTTCTGGCAAGTGCACGCGCCCTATAGCAAAAAATCAAAAACTAAAACAAAAAATAAAAATAACTCTCCAAAAAAAAAAGAAAAATCCCTTATAGATCTATACGTTAAATCAAAGTCCATTTTACAGTCTGTCAAATTAGTAGTCATTGGAAAAGTCATGATTTATTTTTCGATGCAAAAACGCATCATGACTTTCCCGATGGCCCTAATAAGGATTACTAATACAAGCTAATAAACAACAATGTGGCCAGTGTTTAATGCGCTGTTACCACGTGCTAAGCCCTCTTCTAAGTGCTCTCTGACCTTGCTCTGTGGAAGCTCTTGCCGGAAGACGCCCCATTATGGCGTAGGAGCTAAACACCTAAGACTCAAAGACAACTCCTTATTAGCATAACTCTGAGAAGCGGCCTATCAGAGCCCAACACGCCCGGAGACTTGGGGAAGGGCGGGCCCAGAGGGAATTTAAGGCGCGTACCCGGAAGCCTGGGGGAGAGAAGCAACTGAACCTGTACCAGTAAACTTCACGGAAGAGATCTCGGTGTCCAGAGTCGTGCCTCCGACCGCAACATTGCTCGTTTTGATCTTGGGCTTGTCTGATTCTAGCTCTCCACTGCACCTCGAAGACCTGCGTGTTCAACTCCACTGGCCCGAATCCAAAAATCCCAGACCAAATGCGATTGCTGGTGATGGCTCATAAAATGATCTTTCCACTTGGTTTTACTTCAGACCCATAAATCGGTGTTATGTGGTTTGGCTCTTATGACGAGACCTGGTTTTCCCTGTTTGGGCAGGAGCTGCAGGGTTTGTAGGTAGTGCTCAGGTTAAGACGCAGGCTCGTGATGAAAGATAAGCAGATGGTGGTCAGCCCAGGAGTGAATCCTCTGATGGCTCAGAAAGTATTAAACTCTTGGGACCAGCAGTTAGCGTAATGGCTATGTCGCTGGATTCCCATGTAGTTGACCACGGTTCGAGTCCCGGACCTGGTGACTTAAACTCATGCTGGGCACGTATGCGTGCGTGCCCAAGATCCCAAGAGGAGAATGGAGAAGGGATTGTGGCATGGCCATCCCCCCTGGGGGGTGATTTCTCGCTTTCTGTCTCTCTGTCTCTCTCTGTCTTTCTGGCGAGCACGCGCGCCCTATAGCAAAAACCTCTCCAAAAAAATAAAAGAGAAAGTATTAAAATCTGATTTATTTTATAAAGAGGTTTTGCCTGAGAACATGTGCTCTTTCTAAAGAGAGAGAGACAGAGACAGTGAGAAGGAACGTGAGAAATCACCTCCTGGGGGAATGGCCGTGCTGTAATCCCTTCTCCTTCAGTCTCTTCCTGGGATATTAGGCATGCACACACATGCCCCTGGCGTGAGTTCCAAGTTGCTGGGTCCAGGACTTGAGCCTCGGTTGGCCATTATGGGAGTCCAGTGACATAACCACTACACCATCTGCTGGTCCCTAAAATCTGATTCTTCAACCATGCATGGGTGAATGGAAGAGGTTCACTACAGGTTGGGGCCACCAGGTGGCATAGTAGTTAAAGCACTAGATTCCCACATGGCTAACCACGGTTCAAGTCCCCAACCCTGTGGCTTGAGAATCATGCTGGGCGTGTGTACATGTGTGCCTGAAATCCCGAGAAAAGAATGGAGGAGAAGGGATTGCAGTGTGGTCATCCCTCCTGGGGGTGATTTCTCACTTTCCCTCTCTCCGTCTCTCTCTGTCTCTTTGCAATGAGTATAGCTACCCTGTGGCAAAAAAAACTAAAAAACTAAATAAAAAAGGTTCATTAAAGGGTGCTTCCAAAATGGACTCCCCAAAGCACCCTGAGAATAGTCATCAAATAATTAGGGATCAGTGAGATTGCCCTGATGTAGATGAAAATTAGATTCCCCTTGGGACCAACAGATGGTATAATGGTTACGCCACTGGACTCCCACATGGTTGACTGCGGATTGATTCCCAGACGCAGGGCTTGAAATTCACACTGAATGCGTGTGCATGCATGCCTAACATCCCACGAGGAGAATGGAGGAGAAGGGATTGTAGTGTGGCCATTTCCCCTGGGGGGTAGGGGGCGATTACTCGCTTTCTGTCTCTCTGTCTCTCTAGTGAGCGTGTGCACCCTATAGCAAAAATCTCTCTCTAAAAAAAAAAAAAGAAAGGATGGGGCTGGTAGTTGGTGTGGTGATTAAGGGCGCTGGACTCCCACATGGCTGACCAAGGTTCAAGTCCCGAACCTGGCAGCTTGCTTTCTCACTTTCTCTCTCTCTGTCCTTCTCTGGTCAAATTAAAATAAATAAATAAAGTTAAATAACATTAAAAAAAAGAAAGGAATACCTTTCTGCAGTGTGGCCATCCCTGACTTTATTCGGCCAGAATTGGACCTCAATTTCAGAGCATCCGTTTGTTTCAGGGAAGGCTCTGCATTGGTTCGTGTCCCAGGTGGGACTTCAGGGGGCTTCCGGCTGGTCCGGTCCTGACGACAGTCCCTTGTCTGTGAGGCTGGTCATCCACCCGCTGCCCTAGGACATTGCTGTGTGTCAGGTCTCTTTCCTATTTCCTGCAAGTCTCTTTTTGTCTGCCCTGCAGGTAGCAGGGCTCTGATAAGGTGCATGGGAAAAGCTTCGGCTGGTCCCCGACGAGCCAGGCCGGAAGCTTCTCCCGGGCAGATAAACATTGCATGTGTTCTGAACGCAGGGAGATCTATGAGTCTCATAAAACGTGTTCTCTCCATCCGAGTGGCATTTCAAAGAGATTCCAGAAATAACCACAGAAGGTCGGCTACGTGCTTGAAGGGTCTGAAGACGTGGGGACTGTGTCTCAAACAAAGACTGCGGAGGCAGGACAATTAGACGAATTGGGGACCCGGGCGGCCTGGCTTTCATTTCTTTTTCTCAGGGAGAGTGGAGAGCGGATAGGATTACGGAGATCACAGAGCAGAAGATGATGCCATTAGGGGGACTGAGAGGCTTCTGGCAGGGGTGGGCTCCCCCAGCTCTGGGCCACCCCGCAGCTTCGAGCCGGGAGGGGACTGACTGCCAACCAGGTGGGCACAAGAGCAGGACTCTGTTATAAGACACGCAAGTCACTGAGAACCTCAGCTCCACATCTGCACACGGGGCGCGCTCAGGAACGTGTGTACCCGTCCGTGGTGAAAATGCTATGGAAAAGGCATTAGTCTGGGGACACGCTGACATGTGTCACACTCGTGCAAACAGGTAGGCTGGCGGACAGCTCTGTCACTTCTCCGGCTCCCGTCTCATGGGGCCTCTAAGAGGCCGTGTGCTCGCTCTGGGCTGACACACATCTGAGCTGGAAATCAGAAAGGGAAGTGGGTGGGACCAGCAGTTAGCGTAATGGCTATGTCGCTGGACTCCCACGTAGTCGACCACAGTTTGAGTCCCGGACCCGGCGGCTTAAACTCACGCTGGGCGCGTGTGCGTGCGTGCCCAAGATCCAGAGAGGAGAATGGAGGAGAAGGGATTGCGGCGTGGTCATCCTCCCTGGGGGGTGATTTCTCGCTTTCTGTCTCTCTGTCTCTCTCTCTCTTTCTGGTGAGCACACACGCCCTGTAGCAAAAACCTCTCCAAAAAAAAAAAAAAAAAAGAAAAAAAGAAAGGGAAGTGGGTAATACCTACTCTCCTGCAGGCTTGACTTTTTAACTTTTATTTTAAAATGCTGATTATTGGTTTACGTTTTTGCCATAGGGCGTGTGCCTGGAGAGAGACAGAGATGGTGGAAGGAAAGTGAGAAATCACCCCTCCAAGAGGATAGCTATGCCATAATCCCTTCTCCTCCATTCTCCTCTTGGGATCTTGGGCATGCAGGCATTTGTACCCAGTGTGATTTTCAAGCCACCGGGTCCAAGATTCGAACCGCAGCTGGCCATGTGGGAATCCAGCTGCCTTAACTACCATGCCACCTGCTGGCCTCAAATTCCTGAATATTTAACGATTGGTTCCAGTGAGCAAACAGCAGCCAGCTCCCTTTCACTCCTGCATGACAGAGAGCTCCCCACAGTAGACTCCTCTATTCTCCTGCATGGATCTTCACAGATAACTCCACTCGAGGAATTTTCTGGAATGGATCCCATTTCCTTTTTTCAGATATTCTTTCAAATTTTTTTCAGTTTTGCCATGAAGTAAGTTTGCTCACCATAGAGAGAGACAGAGACAGTGAGAGGGAAAGTGAGCAATCACCTCCCAGGGAGGATGGCCATGCCACAATCCCTTCTCCTCCAATCTCCTCCTGGGATTTTGGGCACACACGCACACGCGCCTAGTGTGGTATTTAAGCCTCCGGGTCCAGGACTCGAACTATAGTTGGCCATGTGGGAGTCCAGTGCCTTAACCACCACACCACCTGCTGGCCCCCATTCTTTTAATTTTTGTGAATAACGCCTTTTCCTAACGCCTTGAGAAAAGGGACATACATTTTTTCTTGTCAAATCATCCCGACACGTGTTGAGAAAAACGTCATTTGTCTTGGGTGTTGACTATTTTTTTCAGATGTAGTTTCTTTTTTTTTTTTCTAATCATAATTAGAAACCGCCACTCACTCTCACATTTCTGATCATTGAGAATCGACAACGGCGTATTTTTCTTACCCTCTTGATTATAGTAATAAACATTCTTGGGCTACTTCAATCTTTTCATGTGGAATATTATGCTTTTCAAGGTTTGGGCTTTGATATTTCTGTCTTGCAGATTCCGTCACTGAACAAGAGTCATTTAGACTCCTTCAACCTCATGTTCTTTCCTGCCCCTGTCTTAAAGCTACATACCACACTTCCCCTCCGGAGTAATTGACTGTTGGTGTGATAACATCTTTAAAGACCATGCTAATCTGGCATGTGGTTTATGGAGTGGTTTCTAAAATGTATTTAGGTAAGAAAAGGCATTCTTTTTTATTTATTTATTTATTTTTGAGAGGTTTTTGCTTTACGGCACATGCGCTTGCCAGAGGGACCAGCAGTTGGCATAATGGTTACGTCACTGGACTCCCACATGGTTGACCATAGTTCGAGTCCTGGACCTGGCGGTTTAAAACTCATGTTGGGCACATGTGCGTGCGTGCCCAAAGTCCAGGAGGAGAATGGAGGGGAAGGAATTATGGCCTGGCCATGCCCCCTGGAGGGTGATTTCTTGCTTTGTGTCTCTCTGTCTCTCCAGTGAGCGCATGCACCCTATAGCAAAAATCTCTCTTTTTTCATTTTTTTTAAAACAAATTATTTACTTCTTTAATTCCACTTGTTATTATTATTATTTTTAATTTGACCAGTAAGAGACAGAGAGAGAGAGAAAAGGAAAGAGAACTAGCAAGCTGCCAAGTCCAGGACTTGAACCAAGGTCCAGGCATGTGGGAATTGGTGCCTAACCACCACGCCATCTGCTGGCCCCTCTCTCTCTATCTCTTAAAATAAAAACAAGACAAAAAAAAAAAACCCAGACATATGTGTGTACCTGCCCAGAATCCTGAGAGGAGACTGGAGGAGAAGGGATTGTGGTGTGGCCATCCCCCTTGGGGGGTGATTTCTCACTTTCTCTCTCTCTGTCTCTCTCTGTCTCTCGAGCAAATGCACATGCCCTATAGCAAAAATCTCTCTCTAAAAAAAAAAAAAAGACCACAGTTCTAATCAGGACATTTCCCAGGGTCTGTCTGCCTGAGTTTATTCCCGGCCAACTGATGACACACTTTATCACATTCCAAAGGTCAATTATGTATGTTACTAGCATGATGCTGGAATGTACTTTTCTGTTGATGGAAACTCTGCAGTTTTACATTTATTATAAAGACATTCAAGGTTGCTTATGAGTGGTTTTGCCCACAAAGAAATTTCTGGGAACCACATAGACCCCCAAAGTGAGAAGCAAGGGGAGTGGGTCTCAACCACCGCAACTTGACTACATTTTGCTGTTAATGGATATTCTTCAGCTCTTTGACTCCATCTTTTTTTTTTTGGGGGGGGGGAGAGGTTTTTGCTATAGGGCGTGTGCGCTCACCAGACAGACAGAGAGAGACATAGAGACAGAAAGCGAGAAATCACCCCCAGGGGGGATGGTCATGCTGCAATCCCTTCTCCTCCATTCTCCCCTCGGGATCTTGGGCACGCACGCACAGGCGCCTGGCGTGAGTTTTAAGCCACTGGGTTCGGGACTCAAATCGTGATCGACTACATGGGAGTCCAGCGACATAGCCATTACGCTAACTACTGGTTCCCTTTGACTCCATCTTTATGGAAAGAGAAGCATGCAAGTGCACAAAGTTAATACCTAGACCCAAAAAGAAATTGAGAAATTTCCACCAAAATTTTTTCTTGAGAGTTTTTTTCTTAATTTTTTAAAATTTTTTAATTTTTTGTTTTGCTATAGGGCAGCACTTCCTGAAGAGAAAGAGACAGAGGAAGTGCGAAATCAGCCCCCCCCCCCCCCCCCGGGGGGGATGGCCATGCTGCAATCCCTTCTCCTCCATTCTCCTCTCAGGGTTTTGAAGACATTTGATACCTATAAATTTTGATTCTTCAGATTTTGGATGTCTTGTATGGAATGGGGGCGGGGGGGAATTAACTTCTAAATTCAACAACAACAAAAAAAAAAAAAAAAATGAGGTGGTAAAAGATTCCCTACAGCAACAGTTTCCTCAGTGAGAAAATCTAACCATTGGCGTTTCCCATGCTCTTTCCTTTTTAAAACAAATGCTTTATTACCTAGGTGCGAATTTTCTGCTCTGGGACAATGGGACAGACTGAGAAATACTGCAGACACCTGCATTTATAATGACCGGGAGAGCTTGTTTAATCAACTGCTCACAGGATTGGAATGGCAGCCTTGGGACGGCTTTCTTTTCTTCATTTTTGTCCTTTTTTTTAAAGTCTCCAGATATGAGGGAAGAATAACGAGGCGGGTCAGTGGCCCAGCTGCGGAGTTCAGGGGACACGAGGCGTGTGGTGAGAACACTGAACTTGACCTTTGACCTCTCCTCTTCCAGGCTCAGTGTGGGGCAGGCAGGCGGAGTGTGGACAGACACACCAGGAGGCCTCTCCTCTGCCTGGAAGCGTCGTTTTCAGACGTGATGGTGAAATTCAGGAAGTAGTCCGCGATTCCTTGTAGGCCAGTAGTCTTGAACCTTCTAGAAGCGCCCTCCTGAGTCAAGAAAACGCCAGGCCCCTGGAAAAGAGCAGAGAAAGTGACTCATTCCAAGGCAGAGACCAAGTTCTAGGAGCTGATTCCTCTCGCTCAAGGCCTACCTCCTGGTAGATCACATGTCCTGTGGGTTACGCTGTGCCCTAGGGTGGGCTCGGTCATGAGACCTCATGTCATGGGGGCTATTGGAAACCAACTTGCTCACAGGCTGCTCATTAAAAAAAAAAAAAAAAAAAAAAAAAAAAAAAGATTATTTATGATCATTTTCTTTGTTAATTCATTTATTTTAATAGGACCAGAGAGAGAACGAGGGGAAGTGAGAAAGCAAGCCACCAGGTCTAGAACTTGCTTTGTCCCACAGAGTCCTCGAGAGGTAGTGAGCCCGACGAAGATGAGGAAGCTCGTTTTTCTCCATTTCCCCCAAAAAGGCAGTGAAAAACATCCAATCTTCTATCCCACTCTGTATCTACTGAAGTCTGCGCTCTATGGCAGAAATCGAAAGATCCAAAAACACAATAGGGAGGGTAAGTATAGATTCCAGGGACTGTAAGGGAAGGGGGTAGGTGGTAGAGGGTGGGTGGGAAGGACAAAGGGAAGAAACACCTAACAGACAAAAGAACATAAAATTCTTGGGACCAGCAGTTGGTGTAATGGCTATGTCGCTGGACTCCCATGTAGACCACGGTTCGAGTCCCGGACCCAGTGGCTTAAACTCACGTCGGGTGCACGTGTGTGTGCGTGCCCAAGATCCCGAGAGGAGAATGGAGGAGAAGGGATTGTGGCGTGGCCATCCCCCCGGGGGGTGATTTCTGGCTTTCTGTCTCTCTATCTCTCTCTGTCTTTCTGGGAAGCACACATGCCCTATAGCAAAAACCTCCTCGCCCCAAAAAAAATAAAAAGAAAGAAAAGAAAAACACTAGCTAGGGACCAGTAGATGGCATAATGGTTATATTGCCAGACTGCCACGTAGTCACGTAGTTGACCACAGTTCGAGTCCCGGACCTAATAGCTTAATACTCACGCTGGGCGTGTGTGCGTGGCTGCCCAAAATCCCGAGAGGAGAATGGAGGAGAAGGGATTGCGGTGTGGCTATCTCCCCAGGGGGTGATTTCTGTCTCTGTCTCTCCAGTGAGCACATGTGCTCTTGTGCAAAAAAACCTCTCTAAGCAAACAAACAAAATAGAATAGCTATAACACATCAAGTAAACGTAACAAGATTCTAAAAACGTGGGAAGAAGAAGACAAACTAGCTGGGGACCTGGGGACCTGAGGATTTGAGGACTAACATAAGGTGATTTCTCTGGACATAATTTTAGTTTCTCACATCCTTAGCATTGAGTGCTGAAAGAGTTTGCAGTCCAGAAGTATTCAATAGGCACAGCATTTGTAAAGCTCTAAGACAAGCCTACTTTTTTTTCTTTCTTTTTGGAGAGGTTTTTGCTATAGGGCGCGTGCACTCGCCAGAGAGACAGAGAGAGACAGAGAGAGACAGAGAGAGAGAAAGCGAGAAATCACCCCTGGGGGGATGGCCACGCCGCAGTCCCTTCTCCTCCATTCTCCTCTTGGGATCTTGGGCACGCACGCACACATGCCCAGTGTGAGTTTAAGACACCGGGTCTGGGACTTGAACAGCAGTCAACTACATGGGAGACCAGCGACATAGCCATTATGCTAACTGCTGGTCCCCAAGCCTACTTTCTTTAACCAAAAGATCAGAAAAAAGGCTGCCTAGTGGCATAGAACACACCCCAGGAAGCTCCCTGCTGCACAGTCTCGCCCTGCAACAGCAGCAAGGGGCATCCCAGGGTCGACACCCGAGAGGTGTCAGAGAGCTTGAGTGAGAAGCCTGGACTCCTTCAACACCTGGAAGGAGCAGTTGGCATCCTTCCTTTCTCAACGAGAGAGACTCCAGAGTGCAAGGAACTGGAGAAAAAGACTTTTTTTAGTTTTTAAAAAATATTTATTTATTTCATTTGTTATTACTATTTTTGAACTTGATCAGAGAAAGAGAGAGAGAAAGAGAAAGTGAGAAAGCAAGCCCCTAGGTCCAGGAAGCTAACCACGGTCGGCCATGTGGGAGTCCAGTGCCTTAACTACCATGCCACCTGTTGTCCCTGAGAAAGGGACTCTTTTTTGTTTTTTTATTTTTTTGGAGAGGTTTTCGCTATAGGGCACATGCGCTCGCCAGACAGAGAGAGATAGAGAGACAGAAAGCAAAAAATCACCCCCAGGGGGGATGGCCACACCGCAATCCCTTCTCCATTCTCCTCTTGGGATCTTGGGCACGCACGCACACGTGCCCGGCGTGAGTTTAAGCCACCGGGTCCGGGACTTGAACCACGGTCGACTACACGGGAGTCCAGCGACATAGCCATTACGCTAACTGCTGATCCTGAGAAAGGGACTCTTTTTGGGAGGGAATGTCTCTTTCAAAAAATAATTATTTATTTAATTTTATTTATGGATTATTACTTTTCGATGTGACTAGAGAAAGACAGAAAGAGAGAGGAGAGTGAGAAACCAAGCTGCCAGGTCCAGGACTTGAACTGCAGTCAGCCTTGTGGGTGCCTTAACCACCATGCCACCTGCCAGCCGAGAAAGGGACTCTTAGACCTGTATATAAAGTCTTGGTTAGACCCACACATGGAAGGATCAGAATTAGCATAATAAAAGGTTTGAGAACTGCAGGATGGGTACAACCCAAGTTTCCAGATTGGCCTCACAGTAGCACACAAAACAGCCTGAATTTGTATGCCAGGAATGCTGAAAGGAAGATTGATTAGGGCATCAGAAAAGTTGTCACATATTTTTCTATGCAAAATTATGTCATGACTTTTCCACATTTTTGCATAGAAAAATGTCTCGACTTTTCCGATGACCCAATACATAGGACCCAGAGTCTCATAATATTATACCCAAATATCCAGGATTTTTATTTTTTTTAAAAAAAGATGTATTCATTATACTAAAGACCAGGAACTCATAACTTGAAAAAAATGAACAATTAACAGATGCTAACACTGAGATGATTCAGACATGGGAATTTTCTAACAAGAGTTTTAAAGCAGCCATCATAAAAAAAAAATGTTCCAATAAGCAACTAGGAACATTCTTGAAACAAATGAAAAATTAGGAAACCTCAACCACGCATACAAAAGAGGATATTAAAAAACGAAATGGAAATTGTAAAACTGAAAAGTTGAATAACCCTAACTAAATATCCACTGGATATGCTTAACAGCAAAACTGAGACAATAGAAGATAGAATTGGTGAACTTGAAAGAAGATGAATAAAAATGATCTTGTGTAGGGACAGCTTCATGGCATAGCAGTAATACACTGCTCAAAAGGTACTGGAGCCTTATGGAAGATCTCAGTTTGTTTCCCCAGTTGACCTGAATGCGCCGGATGTGTTCTCACATGATTCTTGCCGACTGCGGGGGGTCACAGCAAAGACCCTGCTTAGGGTGCTTGTCTTTCTGTGTCTCTCTTCCTCTCTCCATTTCTCATGCTCGTAAAAGAAATAACTGAATTAAAAAAAAAAAAAAAAAAAAAAAAGAAGGGAACCAGCAGTTAGCGTAATGGCTATGTCGCTGGACTCCCACGTAGTCGACTGCGGTTCGCGTCCCGGACCCGGTGGCTTAAAACTCACGCCGGGCGCGTGTGCGTGCGTGCCCAAGATCCTGAGAGGAGAACGGAGGAGAAGGGATTGCGGCGTGACCATCCCCCCTGGGGGGTGATTTCTCGCTTTCTGTCTCTATGTCTCTCTCTCTCTGTCTGGCAAGCGCACGCGCCCTATAGCGAAAAAACCTCTCAAAAAAAAAAAAAAAGACAGAAAAATAGACTGGGAAAAAAAGTCTTTGGGATTCGTGAAACAGCCACAAAATATGGAAATTTTCATGTCATCAGAATCCCAAGAAGAAAGGAGAAAGAAACTGGGCTTGAAAAAAAGCTTTGAAGAAGTCATAGTTGAAAGTTCTCCAAATTTGGCAAGAGGCATAATCCTACAGACTCAAAGAGCTAAATAAAAAAATAAATAAATAACAAAAATAGACTGAAATAAAAGAACAGAGTCTTTGAGGCCTGTGAGACAATAACAAAATATATTTTTCATGTCATCGGAGTCCCAAGAAGAAAGGAGAAATAGAGTGGTGTCGAAAAAATTTTTTGAAGAAATGATAGTTGATATTTCTCCAAATTTGGCAAGAGGCACGATCCTACAAATTTTGAAGCTTTGAACAAGAAACCCACTCCAGGACACAAGATAACTAAACTTCTGAAAACTAAAATGATAGAAAAAGCATCTAGAAAAAAATCATATATTATTTATAGGGGAACAATCATTCAAATGACAGTGGATTTCTCCAGGAATCATTGGGTCCAGAAGGATGTAGCTCATTTTTCAAGCTCAGATAATAAAGATTAGTCAACCCAGAATTCTATATCCAGCAAAAATATCCATTGGGACTATAAGAAAATAAGACATTCTCAGATAAAGGACAACCAGAGAATTTGTTACCGGTAAACCTATCCAAGAAGGATGACTAATGGAAGTTTTTCAAATAGAAAATACAGAAGCAAACTTGGCCCATAAGAAAAGAAGAAAAACAATTAAATGGGTAAAAAATGAAGTTAAATAAAATAGACAATTCCCCTCTTTATTTTTCTAAACTAAACTTGATAGTTGAAGCAGAAATTATAACCTCATTTAATGTGGTGATTCATGTATTGGGTTGTTCAGAAAAGTCACGACACATTATTGTGTAGAAAAACATAGAAAAATATATCATTATTTTCCTGACAACTTAATAAAATGGAAAATATTTAAGTATTGTAAAGGACTTGGAGAAAAGGTTAAAGACACCTTAAATGCAGGTAAGATTTCTATACTTGACTTGAATTAGTACGATATCAACATCAGTAGATTATGATAAGTTATGCATGCAACTTTTAAGACCTACAAAAACCACTAAGAAAACTATACAAAGAGAGATACATACAATATTTCAGATAAATAAAAATGAAATTCTAGAAAATGTTTAAGTAACTCACAAGAAGATAGGAAAAGAGAAACAAGAAAGAAACATAAACAAATAATAAACTGAAAGACTAAAACCCTCTCATATCAGTAAATGCAATAAATATAGGGGCCAGAAGGTGATGTGGTGGTTAAGGTACTAGACTCTCACATGACCAATCATGATTTTAGTCCCGGACCTAGAGATTTGAAAATCATGCTGGGTGCATGTGCATGCATGCCCAAAAATCCCAGGAGGAGAATGGAGGAGAAGGGATTGTAGTGTGGCCATCCCCTCAGGGGGAGATTTCTCACTTTCCCTCTCTTTGCCTCTCTCAGGCCAGCACTGCATCCTATGGCAAAAACCCAAAACAAACAAACAATACAATACAATGCAATACAATACAATAAATATAAATGATTTAAATACACTAGAGGTTAGAAGAATGGATTAAAGGTCGTAACCTAGCTATTTGTGGTAATATAAGTAATGATACAGTTTGAAAGTAAAATGAGAAGCAGGGAGATGACCATGGCCTGGATGGTCAGGGAACAAGCTGAGGTCAAATGCTAAGTCAACAAATCAGAGATGTCATCAAGCTCAGATTCAGTCAGCTGGACAATTCTGAGTTCTTATTACAAAACTGGTATGTGGGCTGGCTCTGTGGCCTGGTGGTTGAGGCAGACAAGATCCCACATGGTTGACAGGCAATCTGAGTCCTGGATCCAGCCTCTTGAAATACACACTGAGTGTGTGTACGTGCATGCCCAGAATCCCAAACAGATTGAGAAATGGAGAAGGAGGAAATGCAGCATCATCATCCTCCATGAGGGATGCTTTCTCCTCTTCGCTCTCTGTCTCTGTCTCTCTCTCTCTCGCAAACGCACATGCCCTATACCAAAAAAAAAAAAAAAAAAAAAAAAAAAGGAAAAAGAAAGAAAAAGAAATGGGTGTATGACAAATGTTCTCAGTGACCATCGCTGTCCCTATGAGTTCCTGCTACTAGCAAGTGTTAGTGACAAGGAAACAGTTGCTGTAAATCTTGACCCAAGATTTGCCTGAGACCAGGCAGCTCATCCATAAGGAACTTGGGCATTGACCAAGCATATCCAGATATTTTTCTATCTCAGACTTATAGTGGAGCTGGGAAGCAATAAGAGTGGCCCAAGGGGACTGTAGGTTGGGACAACTTGTAGATTGTGCAAGTGGGTTCCAGTCACCCATCCAGATTTCTAGTCTGAGACCTGCCCTATGCATCTCAGCCCTCCTGTTTCAGTACATTCATACTCAAGAGAAATCCAAAATAGTTGATGATTTGAAGGGCTTTCTGTTGAAAATTATATTTGGTGACAATATTATGTTTATGTTTTTATAAACAATCCTAGCTTTTTGGATACATTTCAATACTTAGAGACAGAATGTATGTTTGGGATTTGTTCTAAAAGAATCCTGTGTGTGTGTGTGTGTGTGTGTGTGTGTGTGTGTGTGTTTGTGTGTGTGTAGAGTGGGAAATCAGGGGTGGGAATGAAAAAAGATTATTCATGTCTTACTACGTGCTGAAGCTGGTAATTAACACAGATGGGGCCATTTTTTCTAGTCTTTATGTCTGTGTGTATTTGGAATATCCCATCATAAAATATTTGTCAAAATGGTCCCAAAAGATAACCCAGAAATAAAAGAGAAACCATATGTTGGAGAGAGGAAGGGAAGTCAGGCCAGGTTCTCACAGGTAGGTAGGTGGAGGGAGGGGCTGCTGGTTTATGCTGTCGATGCACTGACTAGGTGCAGAAGAGTTTTGGGTATTGCTGGATATGAACCAGCAGAGTTTTTCCACTTTGTTGCAAAGTTGTCCACTTAACTCAGGATGCCTGGAAAACCAGACCTGAGCAGAACTATGGCTTCCAGAGGGAGTCCCTGTAAGAAGCCATTCTTATTTTATTTTTAAAAATACACTATTTATTGGGGGACCAGTAGGTGGCGTGGTGGTTAAGGTGCTGGACACTCCCACATGGCCGACCACAGTTCAAGTCCTGGACCTGGTGGCTTGCTTTCCCACTTTCTCTCCCTCTCTCTCTGTCTCTCTCTGGTCAAATTAAAATAAGTGAATGAATAAATAAAATTAAAAAAAAAAATACACTATTTATTTAATTTTATTTCTTATTATTTTAAAATTTGCTACAGGGCATGCACACTCACCAGAGAGAGAGAGAGAGGGAAATGAGAAAGCAAGCCATCAGGGTCAGGACTCAAACCACAGTTGGTAACGTGGGACTCTAGTGTTGTAACCACTATATCACCTGCCAGCCCTGAGTCGTTCTGTTTGAGGAGCTGGAAATCTGAGATGGGCACCCCAAACCACGTGAAGCTCAAAAGAGCAAGAGGGAAACCTGTTCCAGCTGAGTTGTGTCCTTTTCAAGTTGGTCTTTCATCCCGTTGTCTTGCCTGAATACACACAGCACATGTATTCAAGACCTTTATCCTTTTTTTTTTTTTTTTTTAAGTTTTTGCTATAAGGTGTTATGTACATTTTCTGGAGACACACAGAGAGAGAGAGAGAAGAGAGAGAGAGAGAGAGAGAGAGAGAGAGAGAGAAGAGAAATTAGAAATATCCCCCTATACCCCCCTCAAGAGGATGGCCACATTGCAATCCCTTCTCCATTCTCCTGGAATTTTAGGTGGGCACACACACGCATGCCCAGCATGATTTTCAAGCCACTAGATCTGGGACTCAAATCATGGCTGACCATGTGGGAATCCAGTGCCTTAGCCACCATTCCACCTGCTGGCCCCAAGCCCTTTATCTTTTTAAATACTGTTCCTGCTTCATCCCTTTCCCAATGCCATATCTGTGCTGGAATGCTTCCTCCTAGCTGCCTTAGAGATAGCCGTGTGCTGCCGAGTTTTAGAACTATGTCGAAAATACCTATGCACTAAGAAATTCCTCCTTGGGAACCAGCAGTTAGCGTAATGGCTATGTCACTGGACTCCCATGTAGTCGACCACGGTTCGCGTACCCGGTGGCTTAAAGCTCATGCCGGGCGCGTGTGCGTGCGTGCCCAAGATCCTGAAAGGAGAATGGAGGAGAAGGGATTGCAGCGTGGCCATTCCCCCTGGGGGGTGATTTCCTGCTTTCTGTCTCTCTGTCTCTCTCTGTCTGTTTGGCGAGCGCACGCGCCCTATAGCAAAAATCTCTCAAAAAAAAAAAAAAAAAATTCCTCCTAATTATTTAGACCAAAGGGTGTTGAGTTCTACCCCAATTCCTTCCTCATGTATTCCTCTGCCAGATAAACTGACCAGTTTGCTTTTGGTTATTGTGAAAACATAACCCTTTAGTTTATTAATTAGCATCCTTTTCTAATGTTTTGATCTGCCTCAGCGTGGTCTGTGCTGATGTGCTGTTAGTTGCCAGGAAGTGGGACCCATACCAGTTTCCTCAACTCACTCTCTACAGTAACTGAAAAGAAAGCTTGCCAAGGTCAGTCACTGACAGATACTTTAGGAGGGGAGGGCTGCTTTTGTAAAGGGAATGGTGGGAAGAGTGAAGTGTGGGGTCTGTTCTCACCCACCCCTGGCTGCCTCCCCAGCTCAGACACCCGTTCCACTGAGACAGTTTCCTCACAAGATCCCCTAATGTCAAGGTCCTCAATCTTTTTGGCACCAGGGGCTAGTTTCGTGGAAGACAATTTTTCCTGGATGGAAGTGGTTGTGGGGGGTTAGCTTATGAGAGCACATAACTTAGATCCCTCACATGAGCAGTTCACGATAGGGTTCATGGTCCTGTGAGAATCTAATATGGCTGCTGATCTGATAGGAGGTGGAGCTCAGATGGTCATGAGAGCAATGGGGAGTGACTGTAAATACAGAGGAAGCTTCGCTCACTTGACTGCTATTCACCTCTTGCTGTGTAGCATGGTTCCCAACATGCCATGATTAGTATCAGGTTGGAGACCCCTGCTCTAAAGTCTAGTTGCTCTCTTTCCTGATGTCAAAATTCTACATCCCATCTTTGGCAGGGCTCTCTTCTAAAAAGAAGAGTTGACACTTGAGTGATGATGGGTCATGGGCCACTTCATCTCAGTTACTACTTGCAATTGATTAGAATTTCTTTTAAAAAGTATTTATTTAATTTTATTTATTCTTATTTTAAAATTTGCTATAGGGTATGTTCATTCCCCAAGGACAAATGGAAAAAGAGAGAGAGAGAAAGTTGCCAGGTCTGGGACTTGAACTGTAGTTGGTCATATGGCAGTCACGTGAGCCTTAGCCATGTCACCTGCAGGCCCTCATTAAAGTTTCTTTTTAATTTACTTGTTTCTTTCTGACACAAGTATGAGTGACAGAGAGATAGGCACTCCCAACAAGAGTGCCTATGCCATGATCCACCCCCCAAATTTAGTCAGGCCTGGATCAAGGTATTTCTGTCCCTAGTGCATGCAGGGAGGTCTCCACACACCTAAACCTTTCCAACTGGGTCACTCTCACAGAGCATCAAATTACTGCAGTACTACTGTTTGTCCCCCACCCTTACATTTTAATTCCTTGGTCCAAAGGGTAAATATTATAGGTATTTCAGGCATCTTTGGAAGCCAACAGAAGAGATATTTTAGCATGTAGGTGGTTTCCAGAACCTTCCTATCAGTCCATGTAGGCTGCCATGAGAGACTGGCTCTGTGTTCACATTATACATCGCCCAATAAACTGTTACCAAAGCAAACATTGGTAGGTCATCTCTAGGTCATTGATGAAGGCCTTTAGGAAGATAAGATTCTTATCCATTCATAAATACAGGAGGCTCTTAGCAAAAACTGGAGTGTCCACCTGCCTTGCACGCAACTGGATTTGCCTTGGGAGGTTGGTGGCATGGAGGGGGCCTTTACTCTAAATGACACTATTTATTTATTTTTTTGATTTTTTCCAATAATTTAAAAAATTTAATTTAATTTAATTTAATTTCAATTTCTTTTATACATTCAATCACGTTATTTAGCTTGCAAAGTGAATATTCCAACATGTGTATATTTCTCACCAGTCCAGTTGACAACACTATAACCCATCTCCTTGCCTCACAGATGTTCTGCCTCTCCATTGTTCTCCCCAACGTCCCTCCTCAGACTCGACTCCTTCACCCATCCTCTTCCCACACTGTATCTGGTATTCACTACCATTTACTATGTTTCTATATCCTTTAGTCATTCCATTTCAGTCATAGAGTGTGGACACTTGGTATATATTAAGTGGAGATATACAATGTCTCTCCTCCATAGCTTGGCTTGCTTCACTCAGCAGTAAATCTTCCATATTTATCCACTTTCTTTTTTAAAAAAATTTTTAATTTTAATATTTTCTACATTTTGTATTTTATTTTCTTTTATACATTTAATCACATTATTTAGCTTACAAAGTGACTATTTCAACAGGTGAACATTTCTCCCTAGTCCAGTTGAAAAAACTATAAAATATCTTTAACAGATATTACCACATTTCTTTGTCCTATTAATGCCTTGCCTCACAATTTTTATTCTGTTGGGGATGAATGTCATCGTGGGCTCAGCTGGAAAGGAGATAGATGCTTGGAAGGAACACAAGACAGAAGCCTCGTGACTCTGTAATTCTGGGTTCCTTCCTAAGTACACACTGGAATTTTTGGCTGAGCTCCCATGTGCCATATTGCAATGAACTCATTCAGAAAGGTAAAAATTCTCATCCTGAAAAGAATGGGTCAGGACCAGCAGTTAGTGTAATGGCTATGTCGCTGGACTCCCATGTAGTCAACCACGGTTCGAGCCCCAGACCTGGTGGCTTAAACTCACACCGGGCGCGTGTGCGTGCGTGCCCAAGATCCCGAGAGGAGAATGGAGGAGAAGGGATTGTGGTGTGGCCATCCCCCATGGGGGATGATTTCTCGCTTTCTGTCTCTTTGTCTCTCTCTGTCTTTCTGGCAACTGCATGTGCCCTATATCAAAAACCTCTCCAAAAAAAGAAAAAAAAAAAAAAGAATGGGTCAAGTATTTCCTTCAAGGCAGACCCAGATGCAAGGAGGGGGCTCTTCCTCCATCCCTCTCCGGTTTTGGGCTCCTGACGTCCGTGAAGGCTTTACTAGCTCAGAGGCCTTGGCTTAGGGCCCAGAAAGTATCATTGTGGACAGCCCAGACCCGAGCCTGATGGCCCAGATAATTAGACAATCTGGACCTAAATGCCAGTTTCCAAAACCAAAGTGATTTTTGTAGAGTTTGACCTATCATTTAAGCCAGACAGAAAAGCTTTTTCCTTCTTCCCCACTCCCTCTTTCTTAAACAATGTAAAATGCTATTCCACATCTCATTATACTCAAGAAATGTGACAATTATAATTTTTAGCATCAAATACCCACAAAAAATTTGGTAGATCTTCCAAACCCTAGTCATTGATACGTTGTCTACCATTATGCATTGTAAAATGATGCTGTTCTTTTTCCTTCCTTTAAAACAATTCCTAGAACCTTCACACAAGTTTTGTAATTCAGAATGACTTTTCATTTTAGAATTTTTAATTTTGTTTTATTTGTTATTATTATCATTTAATTTGACCAGAGAGAGAAAGAGAAAGTGAGAAAGCAAGTCCCCACGTCCAGGACTCGAACCACAGTCGGCCATGTGGGAGTCCAGTACTCCAACCACCATGCCACCTGTTGGCCTCTGTTTGGGTTTGTCTGGGGGTGCTTTGTTTGTGTGTGTTTTCCTATTTTAATAGGTGCATAGTGGTGTATATCATTATGCAGCTCCTTAATAGCTAATATTATTAAGTGTCTGTTTTTGACTTCACTCACCATATATCTTATTTGGTGAAGTGTCTGCTAAAAACTTCCTCTCAGACCTGGCAGATGGCATGGTGGTTAAGGTGCTGGAATCCCACATGACTGACTGCAGTTCAAATCTCGGACCTGATGGCTTCTTTTTTCTCCCTTTCTCTCTCTCTCTGCCTTTCTCTGGTCAAATGGAAAAATAATAATAACAAATGGAGTTAAATACTAAATAAATCATTCTTTTTCTAAAAAAAAGTTCCTCTCTTCCCCATTTAAAAAAACTATTTGTGATGGGGACTGGCAGCTGTCATAATGGCTATGTCATGGACTCCCATGTAGTCGACTGCGGTTTGAGTCCTGGACCTGGTGGCTTAAACTCACGCCGGGCACGTGTGCGTGCGTGCCCAAGATCCCGAGAAGAGAATGGAGGAGAAGGGATTGCGGCGTGGCCATCCCCCCTGGGGGGTGATTTCTCGTTTTCTGTCTCTCTGGTGAGTGCATGCACCTTATAGCAAAAATCTCTCTCTCTAAAATAAAAACCAAAAATCACGTATGAATGTTGAATTCTATCCAATGCTTTTTCTGTAGCTCAGTATGATCATGTGATTTTTAAAATTTTTGTTGTGGGAGAGAGTTAAATACATGTGATGATTAATTTTCTGTTTCAATTGGAGGATGTTTTAGAATGATCGCTGTTTGAGTCTGACACAGTGACTTGAAAATCACACCAGGCATGTGTGCATGCATGTCCAAAATCCTGGGAGGAGAATGGAGGAGAAGGGATTTGGGCATGGCCATCCCTCCTGGGGGGGGGGGGGGTGATTTCTCACTTTCCCTCTTATTGTCTCTGTCTCTCTCTCTATCTCTCCAGCAAGTACGTGCACCCTACAACAAAAACCTTTTGGGGAAAAAAAGAGATTAATTTCTAAGTCAGCAAATTTAGGGTGAAGTAGATTGCCCTCTGTAGTCTGCTGAGTAGGCCTCATTTGATCCATTGAAAGCCCAAAACAGAACGAAAAGCTCAGCCTTCCTGAGCAAAATCATTTTCTCGGGACCAGCAGTTGGCATAGTGGCTATGTCACTGGACACCCATGTAGTCGACTGTGGTTTGAGTCCTGCACCCAGGGGCTTAAACTCACACCGGGAGCATGTGCGTGCATGCCCAAGATCAAGATCCCAAGAGGAGAACGGAGGAGAAGGGATTGAGAGGTGGCCATCCCCCTGTGGGGGTGATTTCTCGCTTCCTGTCTCTCTGTCTTTCTCTTTCTGGAGAGTGCACATGCCCTATAGCAAAAACCTCTCAAAAAAAAAAAAAAAAAACATTGTCTCTAGGAGACTGTCTTCAGACTTCATCTGCACCATCAACTCTCCATTCGAAGGCTTACAATGATTGGAATTTTCAAATGCATTTGTCATTTGGGACCTATTCATACAGCCAGAAAGGTTCAAAAGATACACCTTTCGCCAAGACAATGAGAAATAAATGTAAGAGGTGAGACTCAGCATCCTTAAAGTATTCTGTGATACCTCTCCTTTGTAGAACATCATCTGCAGATAGCTTTTTGTAAAAGAATTATTTTATTTATTTTTTATATGTTATCATTATTATTCCATTTTAATTTGACCAGCTAGAGACAGAGAGAGAGAGAGAAGAGAAAGAAAGCAAGCTGCCAGGTCCAGGACTCAAACCATGGTTGTCCATGTGGGAGTCCAGTGCCTCAAGTACCATGCTACCTGCTGGCCCCCAGATAGCTTAATTTTTTTTAAAGTTTTTTTCCATAGGGCATATGCACTCACCAGTGAGAGACAGAGAGGGAAAAAGTAAGAAATTGCCTCCTGGAGGATGAGGTGGGGGAGAGATGACCACTCGGTAATCCTACAAGCTCCTCCATTCTCCTCTCAGATTTTGGGCATGTATACATAAGCACCTGGCAAGATTTCAAGCCACCGTGTTCAGAACTTGAACCATGGTCATCCATGTAGGAGTCCCACACCTTATCCACTATACTGCCTGCTAGTCTTGATACCTACTCTTTTGAGAGACAACTCTTGGCCTGCTACTGGACCTTAGAAGTGACTGAACACTTAACAACTGACCACCACATTTCCATACAACCTGAGCTGTCATCATGAAGTAGGTGTTATCGGATCCGCCGTGTCAGGAAGTTGAATGCGCATAAATACACTCCATCATCCAGTAGAAGTGGTCCAGGTCAGTCCAAGCAGGCCCCAAAGGTACAAGTCAGGAACATGAAGAATTGGGCCAAAATGTCTGTGGTTCCTCCCTCCTGCTACTTTGCCTTTTCTGTCCCAGCCCACATGTATGATCATGGCGAGTACCCTGTTATTAGTCAACACAGGAAGAGAAGACTCGGGCCTGGTTTATAGGCGAGTCTGTACATAGACACCACCCAGAAGGAGACACCTGCAGTATGATAGTCCTTTTCAAAGACATCCCTGAAGGACCTTGGTAAAGGGAACTCTTCCAAGTAGGCAGATATTTTTTTTTTTCTACAATAGAAACTCTATTCAGCTAATTCAGAAGACACTGCCAAGATAAATTTCAGTTGCAAATACACAGATACAAGCTTTAAAGTATAAAAAGTACAAGTAATATTTATCATGATAACTTATAGATGCAAACTAATAATAAATTTACAAATTCACAAAAAAAGTAAACATTTTGCACACTCATCAGCCCTTTCTTTTAGGCAAAGTGTTCTTTCAGTGACACAAAAATTAACAGATACGCACTGGAGTGAACTATTTCTAGACAATACAATACAAAAACAAAGTTTTGATTTGATTTTTTTCTCATAAACATCGCTTTATCATTTATAGTCTTCAAAAGTCATTGGCACTTAACTTTCATAATTTGATAAAACATTCATGAAACAATATGCAATTGAGTTTAACAGATAAATAACACTTTTAAGTAGACCTAACTGTCCTAAATTTTTTTCTCACTTCCACCACCCACTGTCTACCAACCACTGTCCTCCCTTATCAATTTCTAGTATCCATATCCATCCTCCCCACTATCACATCTTCAGATCTCTCAACCTCTGTTTTAAAGTGCAGACACTCAGTACAAATTGACTGGGGATATACAATGCGTATCTTTCAAAGTCTGACTCACTTTGCTCAACATTTAATCTTCTAAATTCATCCATTTTGAGTTAAATTATAGGATCTCATTGCTTCTTATAGCTGTGTAATATTGCACAGTATATATGTGCCACAGTTTTTCAATCCAGTCATCAATTGCTGGACATTTAGGTTGATTCCATGTTTTATCAGTTATAAATAGTGCTGCAATAAACATGGATGTGCAAGTGTCTTTCTGATTGAATATTTTCTTATCTTTTCAGTAGCTACCATGAAGTGGGATTACTGCAAGTTTTATGTGTAAATTTTTATTTTTATTTTTATTTTTTTAGAGAGGTTTTTGCTATAGGGTGCGTGCACTCGCCAGAAAGACAAGAGAGAGACAGAGAGACAGAAAGTGAATAATCACCTCCCAGGGGGTATGGCCATGCCGCAATCCCTTCTCCTCCATTCTCCTCTTGGGATCTTGGGCACATGCGCACACGCACCTGACATGAGTTTAAGCCACTGAGTCCGGGACTCAAACCATGGCCGGCTACATGGGAGTCCAGCGACATTGCCATTACGCTAACTGCTGGTCCCTAATGTGTAAGTTTTTGAGAAGCCATCATATTGTTTTCCACAGAGATTGTACTAATTTACAGTCCCACCAACAGTGTAAAAGAATTCCCTTTCACTACAGCCTCGCCAACACTTGACCTATAAAGCAAAGGCACGGGTCCCTAAAATAGAGAAGTGGGATTACATTAAGCCCAAAAGCTTCCTTACAGCAAAGGAAACTTTAACTAGAGTGAAAAGGCAACTCTCAGAATGAGAGAAAATATTCACCAATTAATCCTCAGACAAGGGATTGCTATCTAGAATATATAGAGAACTCAAGAAGTTCACCCATAAAAAAATAATAATAATACAAATGAAAATATAGGCAAGTGAATTGAACAGACAATTCTCCAAGGAAGACTTATAAATGGCTAAGAGCCATGTGAAAAATTGTTTGAAGTCTCTTGTCATAAGGAAAATGCAAATTAAAACTATAATGAGTATCATTTAACCCCAGTTAGAAAGGCTAGGATAGAAAAACATGGTCAATAAACATGAAGGTATTTGGGTCTAATGTCAACACTGCCAAAGGTTGACCACCACTTAGGATGATTTTCATAATCAAGTAGTTAGGATGATCCATTCTGTGGACACTAGTCAGCTTCTTTCCCTAACACCTCTGACATTGCCCAATAGACTCACAAACAACAAGGCCATGGAATAGGAATGGCGGTTGTACATAAACTCAACAAGTTGGACTTTCATTCTTCAAGGCTGACCTGGCTGAGTCATTGCTGAGTGCTCAGTCTGCCAGCAGCAGAGACCAACGCTGAGTCCCTGATATAGAACCATTCCTGGGATGACCAGCCACCTAGCTAATTGCAGGTAAATTACACCAAACTTTTTCCATCATGAAAGGAGTCATATTTTGGTTTTTGAAAAATTTTTGAGAGTGTTTTTGCCATAAGGCATGTGTGCTTGCTAGAGAGACAGAGAGACAGAAAGTGAGAAATCACCCCCCGGGGGGATGGCCATGCCATAATCCCTTCTCCTTCATTCTCCTCTTGGGATTTTGGATATGCACACACATATACCCAGTGTGAGTTTCAAGCTGCCATGCCAGGACTCAAACCACAGTCAACCATATGGGAGTCCAGCACTTTAACTACTTTGTCACCTGCTGGTTCCTGTATTTTGTTCTTACTGCAATAGATACTCTAGATACAATTTGCCTTTCCTACAATGAGTGCTCTATCAGAATTACCATTCATGGATTACAGACTGCTTTATCCACTGTCATAATATTCCACAGAGTGTTGCATCTGATCAAGAAATTTACTCTACAGCAAATGAAGTGCTTATGGAAATCACTGGTCTTTCCACATTCCCCACTAACCTGAAGTAGCTGGTTTGATAGAAAAGTGGAGTCACTTTTTGAAAACTCAGTCATAGTACCAGCCAGGTGACAACACTTAACAGGGCTGAACGGCACACTCCAGGCTATATATGCACTGAATCAGTGTCTAATATATGGTGCTATTTTTTCCCAGAGTCGGGAACCAAGAGGTGGAAATAGGAGTGGCACTAGTCACTATTACTCCAGGTGACTCACTAATTAAATTTTGGTTTCCTGTTCCCATGACCTTATAATCCCCTCTGGCCTAGAGGTCTTAGTTCTAAAGGCAGAAATGCTTCCACCAGGGACACAACATTAATTCCATTGAATTGGAAGTTAAGACTTCCAATAAACCATTTTGGACTCCCCATACCTCTTATCAAGAGGCAAAGGAGTTACTGTGCAACCTGGGTTGATTTATCCAGACTACCAAGTGGAAATTGGACTACCAACCCATAATGGAGATAAGGAAGAGCAGGTCTGGAGTATAGGAGATCCCCCCGAAGAAGCAGTCCCGCACAGATGGACATGGAGAAGGGGAGGATAGTAATGACTGTATGCAACCGAGATCGCTCACATGCACAGGTCACAGTAGGCTTCGTGGTCCTATGAGAATCTAACATTGCCACTGATGTGACAAGAGTTGGAGCTCAGGTGGTAAAATGCTAGTGATGGGGAGCGGCTGTAACTACAGATGAAACGTCACTCATTCCCTGACCACTCATCTCCTGCTGTGCCATCTAGTTCCTAACAGGATATTAACAGATACCAGTCGGTAATTGAGGGGTTGGAAACCCCTGCCCCAGGGCACCTGTTACTATTACCAAGATTGTGATGAAAGTCAATGGGAATCTAGAACAATCCAATCCGGGTAGGACTACTAATAGACCAGAACTTATAGGAATAAAGGTTTGGGTCACCCACTAGGAAAAGAAGCACTGTCCATTGAAGGACTTGCCAAAGGTAAAGGAAATAGGAATGAGGAGTGAGAAAAGATGGTTATGAAAACCGGAGCTATACCAGCGGGAACCAGCAGTTAGCATAATGGCTATGTCGCTGGACTCCCACGTAGTCGACCGCGGTTCGTGTCCCAGACCCGGTGGCTTAGAACTCACGCCGAGCACGTGTGTGTGCGTGCCCAAGATCCCGAGAAGAGAATGGAGGACAAGGGATTGCAGCGTGACCATCCCTCCTGGGGGGTGATTTCTCGCTTTCTGTCTCTATGTCTCTCTCTGTCTGTCTGGCGAGTGCACGCACCCTATAGCGAAAAAAACCTCTCAAAAAAAAAAAAAAACAAAAAAAAAAACAAAACCGGAGATGACCACATGTCCAGTTACAGAACCAAGGACTCTAATCAGCATGAGTGTTTCTTCCTTATTTTGAAATAATGTGTGTGTGTGTGTGTGTGTGTGTGTGTATGAAATATCTGTATTTTCTTTCTTCTCTCATCTCTTTATCAAGCAACATAAGATGTGTGGATTTTATATCATATTCGTAAGTATTGTTACCTTTACACCACAGCATCAATATTTAAGTCATGGGCTATTAAGGAGAGCAGTAGGGGACCAGCAGTTGGCTTAATGGCTACGTCGCTGGACTCCCACGTAGTTGACCACGGTTCGAGTCCCAGACCCGGTGGCTTAAACTCACGCCAGGCATGTGTGCGTGCGTACCCAAGATCCTGAGAAGAGAATGGAGGAGAAGGGATTGCAGTGTGGCCATCCTCCCTGGGGGATGATTTCTTGCTTTCTGTCTCTCTGTCTTTCTGGCAAGCACACGTGCCCTATAGCAAAAAAAAAAAAAAAAAAAAAAAAAAAAAAGAGCAGTGAGTGGCACCCAAAGACTTCGAAAACTCTTCTGGAGAAAGAGTTGGTGTGTTTTTAGTTGTGTATGGCTGAGTTGTGTCCTAACGAGGTGTATATGTGTGCCAAGCTGTCAAGGGGTGGACATGTAATGGGTTTTGCATGTCAACTTGGAGAATGTTTTGGAAGCAATTAACATTTAACCTCTGAACTTCGGGTAAAGCAGACTGCCCTCCCTAATGTGGGTGGGTCTCATTCAATTGGTTTAAGTCTGAGTAGAACAGAAAGACCAGCCTCCCAAAGCAAGAGAAAAATTCTCCAGCAGTCTGCCTTCAGACTTCATCTATACCATTGACTGTCTTGGGTCTGGAGCCTACTGATCCACGCCGCAAACTTAGACTCCCAGCCTCTATAATTTGTGTGAATCAAGTCCTTACAGCCTCTCTCTTTTTCTCTTTCTCTATTGGTTCTGTTTCTCTCAAGAATCCTGCTGAGGACAGTGTGTTACTGTGATGAATCACATTCATTACTTTTCAAGTATTGAGTCATCTTTATTTTAGGGTAAACTCCATTTGGGGTGTGTGTGTGTGTATCTAGAGTCATTGGAAAGTCATGGTACATTTTTGCATATAAAAACACATAAAAATATGTCATGACTTTCTTAACGACTATATATATATATATATATATATATATATAAAACATAAAATATATATAATATAAAATACATATTAAAAATATATAAATGTTTATATATGTAATATGTGTATGTATGTATGTGAGTATTTATATATGTGTATATATGTCTGTTTACATATATATATGTATATATATGTTTATTTATTAATTTTCCTCTGTTTATTTTTTTTAGGTTTTTGTCATAGAGCATGTGCGCTCTCCAGAGAGGAAAGACACAGAAAGATTCAGAGAGAGGGAAAGAAATCATTGTCCCAGGAAGATAGCCACAGTACAATCCCTTCTCCTCTTGGGAGTTTGGGCACACACACACACGTGCCCAGTGTGGGTTTTTTTTTTTTTTTTTTTTACTTTTTTTTCTTGAGAGGTTTTTGCTATAGGGCGCGTGTGCTCACCAGAAAGACAGAGAGAGACAAAGAGACAGAAAGTGAGAAATCACCCCCCAGGGGGGATGGCCACCCCGCAATCCCTTCTCCTCCATTCTCCTCTCGGGATCTTGGGCACACATGCACACGTGCCTGGCGTGAGTTTAAGCCACCGGGTCTGGGACTCGAACTGTGCCCTATGTCTCTCTGTCTCTCTCAGGTCTTCCACCTGGGTTCTAATAACACCCTGGAGCACCTACTCCGGGGAATGAATGTCACTGCTGGTCCCCTCCTTATGCGTTTTTATACATTGTATTTTCAACTTGATTTGCTTGGAAATATTTTAAATTTCCCTTGAGACTTCCGTTAGGCCCATGGCTTATTTATAAGTATGTTGTATAATTTGTAAATATTTGGGGCATTTTCCAGGTATCATTTTTATATTGATTTCTAGTTTCATTCCCTTAGGGCCACAGAGCATAACTTGAATCATTTAAATTATTTTAAATTTTATGAGGGCAGTATTTTTCATTTGTCTAGCGTATGGTCTTATTTTGTAAATGATATATATGTACTTGGAGAGAATGTGTTGGGTAGAGTGTTCTATGTATGTCAGTTAGGTAAGGGGGTGAGTGATGGTCTTCATATTATCTACAACTAGTTGCTTTTCTGTCTTTTTATTGATTACTGAGAAAGAAACGTTGAAATCTGCAACTGTCACTATATATTGGTTTATTTCATCTTTGAATTCTATGGTGTGTTTGCTTTTTGTATTTTGAAACACTGTTATTGGGAACATAGACATTTAGGATGGTTCTGTCTTCTTTAAACTCGTGAACTTAAAAAAATATTTTAAAATTAGTTAAATGTAAAGTAAGATGACAATCAGTTAAGAAGAAAGCACAAGAGACTATTATTCCTTTTTGAAGAGAAACTTTCACTTTAATGTATGTTCTTTATTTCTTCATTTTAAAAGGGCCTCTGGGGCCAGCAGGTGGCGTGGTGGTTAAGGGTGCTGGACTCCCACATGGCTGACCATGGTTCGAGTCCTGGACCTGGCAGCTTGCTTTCTCTCTCTCTATTTCTCTCTGTCCTTCTCTACATCTCTAGTCAAATGAAAGTAAATAAATTAAGTAAATAAATAAAGTAAAATAAAACAATTCTTTTAAAAAAGGGCCTCAAGAAATCAGGCTATTAAGACTAAATTTAGATGAGATTATTTTTTTTTCTTCTTTGGATATCTCCCTTTGTTATATCAGCTCAGTGGAGGTGCTCATTTTGGGTGAGGCAATTCCTGAAAACATCAAAATCAAGAGTAGGGATTTTTCTCTTCAGGCCTCAAAGCCACAGTCAAAAAGCATCAGTTCTTTCTCTCCCTTTCTGAGAACGTCTCCGTGTTGGTTTACTTCTACGATACTAACTTCCACAGAAAGACTAAACACTATTAAATCTCAAAATGAAAACGCAAGCACTTCACTCTTACCCATGGCCTCATTGCCAAATATTTTCTGACAAGCGTTGAGATACTTATTTTTCTTTTATCTTTTTAGAGAGAGTTTTTCTTTTTCTTTTTTTCTTTTTTTTTTTTTTTTGAGAGGTTTTTGCTATAGGGCGCATGCGCTCGCCAGGCAGACAGAGAGAGACAGAGAGACAGAAAGCGAGAAATCACCCCCTGGGGGGATGGCCACGCCACAATCCCTTCTCCTCCATTCTCTTCTCAGGATCTTGGGTATGCACGCACATGCACCCAGCATGAGTTTAAGTCACCGGGTCCGGGACTCGAACCATGGTCTACTACGTGGGAGTCTAGCGACGTAACCATTACATTATCTGCTGATCCCGAGTGAGTTAATGTGCTCAGGACAAGGACAGGTGGGAATGAAGGAGGAAAGGAGATTTTTTGCCCCTGCCTCAGACTCTGAAAAGTGAAATTTAGAAAACAGAGTATAAAGCGCTTTCTTCGGAGCTTTTCTAACCTGGTGGAATCTGATTCGAAAGCCTGATGCGTAGGCCCCACGGATTCTCCCCTGCTCTGGTCGGCTGGGCCTCCTCCATTGTTTCAGCCTCCACAGCCGGAGGTCTCGGATCCGTCATCCACGATTCCCTACATACTGGACATCTGCTCTAAGAACCACTCCAATTAAAGGCCAGGAAACTCCCCACGGGCTATTTACTGGGTCCCCTACGGACCGTGAAGTGAACATCTGATACCTGGCTGGGGGAGCAATCGGCTCACTTCAGCTCCCACTTGCATGTTTCAAGGCCCCTCCTGTGTTTATTCATTGAGGTCCTGGTTGGTTGGACTTGAACTTAAATAGCTGGCAGGAAATAATGCCTTCCAGCCTGAGAGCCCACATTCAGCCAGAACCCAAGGCCGGAAATGCAGCGTTCATTTTCCAGGTTGGTTTACCATCCCTATAAATAAGCATATGTCTCGATTCACCAAGGACGCACTGCCTCCAAATAGCTGGAGGTGACCTGGTTGTCGTTAATAAACATCCGACCCAGAAGAAGTGGGCCTCTCAGTCCCCGGGGCTGAGTGACCTCTGGGTGCCTTCACCACTGGGACCACAGAAAGCTGTGAGCTCCCCGATCCTCTGCACAGACAGTGTGTCTGAGGAAGGCCATGACACATACCTAGGGCACTGCTCAAGGCGAAGCTTGGGGAAAGTGGCCCCAAGTGACTTCATTAAGCCCAAGAACAGGAAGTGCCTAATGGAATCAACCAGCCTTTGTGTGGTCGGAAAAGAGAGCCAGAGTGATCAGGGCTTTAGAAAGCAGGTGCTGGGACCAGCAGTTAGCGTAGTGGCTATGTCACTGGACTCCCACGTAGTCCACCACGGTTCGAGTCCCGGACCCGGTGGCTTAAACTAACGCTGGGCGGGTGTGCGTGCGTGCCCAAGATCCCGAGAGGAGAATGGAGGAGAAGGGATTGCGACATGGCCATCCCCCCTGGGGGGTGATTTCTGGCTTTCTGTCTCTGTGTCTCTCTCTCTTTCTGGCAAGCACACATGCCTTATAGCGAAAAAACTCTAAAAAAGAAAAAATAAATAAAAATACTAGTTTATTTTGGTGCAAAAAAAAAATCAAAATCCATGCATCCTTTTATATTTTTTTCAGACTACACATTTAAAAAAATCATTTTTTAACTTTATTTATTTTTTTAATTTGACCAGGACAGGGCAGAGTGAGAGTGCAAGACAGAGAAAGAGAGAGAGAGAAAGAGAGAAAGCAAGCAGCCAGGTCCGGGACTCAAACCGTGGTCAGCCATGTAGGAGTCCAGCACCTTAACCACCACACCACTGCCCCAGACTACACATTTTTATGAATTTTTTTTGAAGCCTCCTCATTACAGGCATGGTGCTGGCTTCAAAGACGGATTTTTCCCTGTATGGTGTTCTGGTTCTGCTTGGTCGTCATTAGGTGTGTGGCATTGCTGGCTCTGCCTTATTTGGGCATCCGGGGACCCGCTGCAACCTATTTGTGGGGATAAACACAAAAACAAACACAGGCAGGAGGGGACATGTGGGGACACCTGAGACCGTTTAGCTGGTGCCTGTGACTAAGGGGAAGTGGGTTCTAACCTGGGTGCCTTTGATGTGTGCTGGAAAGGAGCCCCGGGCTCCGGGACCAGTCACGCAAGGACATCTCTTGACGCCCAGGCCACCTCCTTAATTGAGCCCAGGTGACAGTGATGCTGGGAAAGGCACCCAGGACTCCAGCGCTGTGTCTGCCACTGTCCTGGGTGGCGGCTGAGCAGCCCACCAGGCAGGGACAGTGGCCGATCGTCTGTCTGAAAACAAGCCTGTGGGATTGTGTGTCGTGGGGAAGGGATTGGGTGTGATTTCTGTCCACAGCGACCTGGAGCACCTGGGGCCCTGGGGCTGAACGGCTCAGTGACATTCACTCCTGTGGGTGGGTGCTCAAGGGTGTTATTAGAACCCAGGTGGGACCAGCAGTTGGCGTAATGGCTATGTCTCTGGACTCCCATGTAGTTGACGGCAGTTCGAATCCCGGACCTGGCAGCTTAAACTCACACCGGGTGCATGTGCGTGCGTGCCCAAGATCCCAAGAGGAGAATGGAGGAGAAGGGATTGCGGTGTGGCCATCCCCCCGGGGGGGTGATTTCTTGCTTTCTGTCTCTCTGTCTCCCTCTGTCTTTCTGGCGAGTGCACGTGCCCTATAGCAAAAACCTCTTCCACCCCTCCAAAAAAAAAAAAAAAAAAAAAAAAAAACAACCCAGGCTGCCAGGCCCTGCTTGCTCCAGACAAGCTGTGAACAGGTATGCACCGGTAACCAAGGGGATGGTGGAGCACACAGACACACTCATACAACCCCTGGGCCATTCTCATAGGTACAAAGTCACCTCCCTGGAGAAGACTTTTTGTCTCTGCCAGTGGAGATCTTGACAAAGATATCAACAATAGTAAAGAAAATCCAGAGGGATCAGCCAATGGCGGAGTGGTTACGTCACTGGATTCCCACATGGCGACCGCAGTTCGAGTCCCAGACCTGGTGGCGTGACTATCACGCAGGACGTATATACATGTGTGCCCAAAATTCCTGGAGGAGAAGGGATTGCTGCGTGGCTGTTCTCCCATAGGGTGATTTCTCACTTTCCCTCTCACTGTGTGTGTCTCCCTCCTCAGTCAAAAACTTCTGGGACCAGCAGTTAGCGTAATGGCTGTGTTGCTGAACTCCTAGGTAGTCGGCCACAGTTCGAGTCCTGGAACCAGTGGCTTAAAAATTCACACCAGGTGTGTGTGTGTTCAAGATCCCAAGAGGAGAATGGAGGAGAAGGGATTCGGCGTGGCCATCCCCCCTGGGGGGTGATTTCTCACTTTCTGTCTCTATGTCTCTCTGTCTTTCTGACAAGCGCTATAGCAAAAAACCTCTCAAAAAAAAAAAAAAAAAAATCCAGAGACAGCTGTGATTCTTGCCAAAGAAAATGAAGCTCATTCCAGGCAAGCATCTCCCCTATAGATCTGGAGCACTTTGGCTCAACGGTTGAGATGCTTTGGTTGGTTGGGACTCTTCTGGAACTTTCCAGCTATCATGAGAGCCCACATATAATGTCTAAAATGCATGCACAGAGCACAGATGTCTAACTTCGTGGAAGGCAATTCTGTCCTCTGTGTACCCAGGAGTCCTGGTTTGGGGCGTCATGTGAGGATTCCAGCAACACTCAAGCCTCACCCCCACCCAGCCTCCTTGGGACCGCAGTTGGGGTTGCCAAATTAGCTCTGAGTCCTAACAGATGCTGGGGTTTTATAGCTGTTGTTCCTGGACCCCTGACAGCCACTGGCTCCTTTTAATTTTGCTCCCTAAGGCCCAGGTTTTCGTCCACAGAGCAATTTCTTTCTCTAATTTTCCCTCCAGACAGTGCCTCACTCCTTGCCCACCCAGGCCTGCCTCAGTTAGCTAGCTGGGTGGAAAGGAACCCCTGCCCAGACCTCAGCTGCAGCCAGAGTCTCCTCCCTGCCCCTCGCCTGGTTCCTGTCCCGATTACCTCCCTTCCCGATCTCTGTCCTTGAGATTCAATAACTAACCTGGTCATTCTCACCCTTGGGATACATCTTGGGACATTTTTTTTTTAAAGAGATTTTTGCTGTAGGGCGCGTGCGCCTTTCAGAGAGATAGAGAGACAGAAAATGAGAAAGCACCCCCTGGGGGGATGGCCACACCGCAATCCCTTCTCCTCCAGTCTCCTCTCGGGATTTTGGGCACGCATGCACACATGCCTGGCATGAGTTTCAAGACTCCGAGTCTGGGACTTGAACTGCAGTAGGCCATGTGGGACTCCAGCAATGTAACCATTACTCTATCTGCTGGTCCTGGGACTCGGTTTTGCTTCCATCCACTCCTTGCTTCTCTCTCTTGGGCTGCACTGGGTCCCATACCTCCCTCCTGTCTTCTATAACCAGCTCGCTTCTGTTCAGTCCCAGTCCGGGGACGGTTGACCAGTGGGGTCGGCGCTTCCTGAGGATAGAAAGGCTGGGTCCCTCCTCAGATCCCTGTACTCTGTTTATTTGTTGGTTCGAGTGCATGGTGTGTATTATAAGTGAAGGGACAAGTGTGACTAATTAAGATCAGCCATTGGTATAATGGTTACATTGCAGGACTCCCGCATGGGTGAACATGGTTCGAGTCCCGGACCCGGTGGCTTAAACTCACGCCGGGCGCGTGTGCGTGCGTGCCCAAGATCCCCAGAGGAGAATGGAAGAGAAGGGATTGCGGTGTGGCCATCCCCCCGGGGGGTGATTTCTCACTTTCCCTTTTACTGCCTCTTTCTTTCTCTGGCGAGTGCATGTGCCCTCTGGCAAAAACCTCTAAATAAAAAGATGGTCACAGGTCCCACCTCACGTAATAGAAAACCTGTCACCCGTAGCACACCCTTCGCTGAGTTCATTTGTGTTTACCAGCAGGAGCATTGAGCTGCATGGCACCAGCCATCTGCTGGTAACTCTGTAGGCATTTCCTAAACCTTATAGTGACTTCCATTGTGAGCATGTTCTCTAATTTATGTATGTTTTTATTTTAAAACAATTATTGACCTCATTTTACCCATCGTTATTACTACTATTCTTAAAAATTTGTCATAAGGTGGGACCAGCAGTTGGCGTAATGGCTATGTCACTGGACTCCCACGTAGTCAACCGCGGTTCGAGTCCCGGACCCGGTGGCTTAAACTCACGCCGGGCGCGTGTGCGTGCATGCCCAAGATCCCAAGAGGAGAATGGAGGAGAAGGGATTGTGGCGTGGCCATCCCCCCTGGGGGGTGATTTCTCGCTTTCTATCTCTCTGTCTCTCTCTGTCTGTCTGGCGAGCGCACGCGCCCTATAGCAAAAACCTCTCCAAAAAAAAAAAAAATTGTCATAAGGCAAGCGCACTCACCAGAGAGAGAGAGAGAGAGAGAGAGAGGGTAAGTGAGAAAACAAGCCTCCAGATCCAGGACTTGAACCACAGTTGGCCATGGAGGAGTTCAGCACTTTAATGAGCACACCACATGCTGGGCCCTTTATTTATTTATTTTTTAAGTTTATTTCTTTCTTCCATGGGCGAGAGAGAAAGAGAGAGAAAGCACGCCCAATGGTGTCTTCATACCACGATCCCCTCCTAACCTCAGCTAGCCCGGATCATTGGCATGTGCGCAGGTGCACTGGGCATGCTCAGGAAGGTCCCTGGGTGGGAAGTCAGGGTCTTTTTCATGTGGGTCCAGTGTGTTGCTGCTGTACCACCCACTACCTGGCCTCGGTCATCCTTCTTTCTTTCCTTCCTCCTCCTTCTGTTTCCCGTCCACGTTTATATTCATGACAAAGCATACGCACGTGGACAAGAAAGGTAAGACCCTCTACGGGCTCTTCTTCCAGTCCTCCAGGCCAGCAGGGTGCCAGGCACACACAGCATGCACCCAGCATGTTTCTAGGCCTCCATGGCTGGGGACTCGAACAGCAGTCGGCATGTGGCTTCCAGCTCTGCAGTCCACAGTAACTGAACCGATGATATCCTTCCCCAGCTTTGTCCTTGAGGGGTTGCAGTTGTTAAGCTTCCCAAGTGTAACCATCATTGACCTGAAGGCATGAAGGTGGTGCTTTGGTTTCTCTTCTCTGCGGAAAACAACGACACTTGGCCTCTTTGGTTCCTGCTTCTCTACTGTTCCGTGGCATCACTGTTTTGTTTTGTTTTGAGAGGTTTTTACTGTAGGGCGTGTGCACTCGCCAGAAAGACAGAGAGAGACAGAGAGACAGAAAGCGAGAAATCACCCCCCCAGGGGGTATGGCCATGCCGCAATCCCTTCTCCTCCATTCTCCTCTCGGGATCTTGGGCACGCACGCACACGTGCCTGGCATGAGTTTAAGCCACCGGGTCCAGGACTCGAACCGCGGTTGACTATGTGGGAGTTCAGCGACAGAGCCATTATGCTAATTGCTGATCCCATGGTGGGATCACATTTTGACGTATTCATCACAAGCTGGAAATACCACTAGTGGAGAATGCATTTCTTTTTTCTCTTTGTATTTTTTGAGAGATTTTTGCTATAAGAAGCGTGCACTTGCTGGAGAGGCACAGAGAGAGATAGAGAGACAGAAAGTGAGAAATCACCCTCCAGGAGGATGGCCACACTGCCATCCCTTTTCCTCCATTCTCCTCTTGGGATCTTGGGCATGCACATACACACTCCTGGTGTGAGTTTTAAAGCCACCAGGTTTGGGACTCAAACCGTGGTCAGCTCTGTGGGAGTCTAGCACCTTAACCACTGCACCATCTACTGGTCCTGGAAAATGTGTTTAATATACCCAGCCTTAGCCTCACCTTCCTTAAATGTACTCAGAACACTTGTACTAGCCTAAAGCCTACTTTTTCTTTTTTAGGTTTTTGCTATAGGGCATGCGCAGTTGCAAGAGAAAGAGAGAGTGAAAGAGAGAGAGAGAAAGTAAAAAAATCACTCCATCCAGAGGGGACAACCATGCCACAATCCCTTCTCCTCCTGTTCCCTCAGGATATGGGACATACACATGCACATGCCTGGCGTGATTCTCAGGCCCCCGGGTTTGGGACTTGAACAGCTCAATCAGCCATGTGGGATTCAGTGTCTTAACCTCCATGCCACTTGCTGGCTCCACAAAGCCTTTTTTTTTTTTTTTGAGAGATTTTTGCTATAGGGCACGTGTGCTTTCCAGAGAGACAGAGAGACAGAAAGGAAGAAATCACTCCTCGGGGGGATAGCCATGTTCCAACCCCTTCTCCTCCAGTCTCCTCTTGGAATTTTGGGCATGCACACACATGCGCCCAGTGTGAGTTTTAAGCTGCTGGGTCTGGGACTCGAACTGTGGTTGACTACGTGGGAGTCTAACGACCTAACCATTGTATCATTTGCTGGTCCCCACAAAGGCTATTTTATAATAAAGCATTGAATATTTCATGTGATTTATTGACTAGTGTACTGAAAGTGAAAAAAACAGAATTATTATATAGGTCATCAGAGTATGGTTTCTATCAAATGCTTTCAGACTATTGTCAAGTCAAAAAATAATTGTCAGCCAAACCAGTTGAAGTTGGGGGCTATCTGAATTTTAATTACTATCGCTTTTATAAAATGGCTTAATGTCTGGTAGACTGAGGTTTTCTTTGATGATGGTGTTCAAAATGGATTTAGTTACTCAAATTCATTTCTTATTTCATATGACTTTTAGAATTAAGATGAATTTCAAGGTGAATAAAAGTCTGAAGACTTTTATTTATTTATTTATTTATTTATTTATTTATTTTGCCATAGAACACATATTCTGCCCTGAGACGATGAGAAGGAAAATGTGAAATAATCCCCAGGGGAGATGTCCATACTGTAATCTTTTCCTTTTCATTCTCCTTTTGGGGTTTTAGGCATGTATGCACACATACCTGGGATGAATCTCAAGCCACCAGGTCCAGGACTCAAACCACGATCGGCCATGTGGGAGTCCAGCATCTTAACCACTACATCAGTGCCAGTCCCAAAGTCCAAAGACTTTTAATTAGAATTGTATTGAATGCACTGGTTTATTTTTAGGGGAACCTGAGTAGTTTTCTATAATGGGAAGTTTTCTGATGCAAGAACCATGAAGTTCTATTTCACGGTGGTTATGTTTTGTCTTCCAGTGTTTTTTAACCACCTCCCTAAAGTCTGCGCATTTTTGTTAGGTTTATTTCTGGATGTGTAATGTGTGTAGGTGTATGTTTCAAAATGGTGACATTATAAATATTACATTTCTACTTGCTTATTCACATTTAAAGAGGCATGATTTATTTAGTTTTGTTTTTTTTTTTTTTTTTTTTTTTTTTTTTTTGCCAGAGTGCGTATGTGCTCGCCAGAGAGATACAGGAGAGAGAAAGAGAGAGAGAGAGAGAGAGAGAGAGAGAAAGCATTATTGATTTTTACTTTATTTTCTGTGTCTATCTTTCTTCATTGTCTTGCAAATTCTGTGTTTTATCCCTTGATTTTTTCTTTTTCACATAATTATACATCCTTTATAATTTTGTCTACTTTTGTAATTCTTAGTCATGTCTTATTGCATTGTTTACAAACTCCAATATGCTACTAAGTGGCAGTGGTAAGCTAGGCATTTTTTTCACTATTTAATACGCTATTTTACTATTAGATAAGCAGTATGCAGTAGATATTTCCTGAGTACCAATTGTTACTTTTGCAACATTTCTTTCTATGGTTACATGATGTAACATTTTTTTTTTTTTAAGAGAAATTTTTGCTATAGGACGCCTGTGCTCTCTGGAGACACAAAGAGAGACAAAGGGAGAAATCGCCTCCCAGGGGGGATGGCCAAGCCACAATCCCTTCTCCTCCAATATCATCTTGTGATTTTGGGCACACATGCACACGTGCCCAGTGTGAGTTTCAAGTCACCAGGTCTGGAACTCGAACCGTGGTCAGTAGCATGGGAGACCAGGGCCTTAACCACTATGCCCCACACGCTGTAACTTTTCTTATAAATGGGTTTTATATTTTCCTGAATGCTTTTTCTACATCTGTTGAAGGATCAGATAGGTTTTCTCCTTTAGGATGTTAATGAGGTGACTTATACAGGCATTAGACTCTAATAACAGAGACATCTTTGTAATTCTGTTATAAGCCTCACTTGTGTATGACAAATTATTATTTTAACTGAATTAGAATATCTAATATTTCCTGTAAGATTTTTTCCTGTTTGTTGGAAACAAATTTATATGAAATTCATAATTATATTATTCCACCTTCTACATCCTGCTTTAGGACACTCATCTATGGATTTCCTTTCTACGGAAACTATCTAGTTTTTGTTTTAATCCAGATTATATTTGCTTCAAAAATAAATGAACAGCTCTATTACTTCCCATTATCTGGAAACACTTGTGGCCAAAGAGATGATTTGTTTTTTGACAATTTATACTAAAAATGTACTTAAAAAAAATCAGAGTAAGGGTTGTGAATTGCCATTTGAGTTTCTTTATTTTTTTTTAAAAGAATTATTTATTTAACTTTATTTATTCATTTGTTCATTTTTTAAATTTGACCAGAGAGAGAGAGAGGGAGAGGGAAAGTGAGAAAGCAAGCCACCAGATCCAGGACTTGAACCTTGGTCAGCCATGTGGGAATGTCCAGCGCCTTAACCACCACACCACCTGCTGGTTCCCCGCCATTTGAGTTTCTTAATTGCTATTGGTTTATTCAAAGTTTTCATGACTTGTGTCAGTTTTGGCTATGTATGGTCTATATTTTTCTTTGTCTTTTCAAAACTTTTGACATATCCTTGTTCATAATCTCGCTCAATGAAAATAATTTCGGGGCCAGCAGGTGGCATGGTGGCTAAAGGCACTGGACTCCTACATGGGTGACAACGGTTCACATCCCCGACCTGGCAGCCTGTTTTCTCACTTTCTCTCTCTCTCTCTCACTCTGTCCTTCTCTGGTCAAATTAAAATAAATAAATAAAAGAAATTAAATAATTCTTTAAAAAAGTAATAATAACAAATAAAATTAGATAATTCTTTAAAAATAAAAAAAAAATTCTTGGGTTTCTATAGTTATTTCCCTTTTTAATTGCCAAATCTTATTTTCAGCATTTTCTTTTTCAGTTGATTGCCTCTTTTAAAGGATTTTAAAAAATGTATTATTAGTCTTTTCAAAGGAACTTCCATTTTTATGATTCATCTCTAAGGTATGTTACACTTTCCCCTTTATTTCATGTATTCCCTAATTTTTCCCTTGGATTTACTTTTTTGTTTTTTTCCTTTTTTTCCTTTGGAGAAGTTTTTGCTGTACTGCGTGTGCGCTCACCAGAAAGACAGAGAGACAGAGAGACAGAGAGACAGAAAGCGAGAAATCACCCCCCAGGGGGATGGCCACACCACAATCCCTTCTCCTCCATTCTCCTGTCAGGATCTTGGGCACACACGCAGACGCGCCCGGCGTGAGTTTAAGCCACCGGGTCCGGGACTCAAACCGCAGTCGACTCCATGGGAGTCCAGCGACATAGCCATTAGGCCAACAGCTGGTCCTCCTGTAATTTACTTTTTTCTGACTTTTTTTTAAGTTTTTCTTGTTCTCCACTAAATATATTAAAACTATAAGTCTTCCTCTGAGTATCATTTTGTCTGTATTACATCATTTTCAATAAGAAATAGTTTTATTTTCTTTATATTGAAAAATTATACTTCCATTATGAATTCTTGTTCATCTATGAATTATTTTAAAAATATGGTTTTTGGTTCCAAACGCGGAATGTTCTTAGCTAACGTTTTTTGGTTGCTTGCTAATTTTATTGTATCATGATGAGGGAATATAGTTTGTATGACACTGATTATTTGGAATTCTTTGGGACTTTCTTTGTGGCCAAATGTGCTATCAATTTTCATAAGTGTTCTATGTGTCTTTTTGTTTGTTGGATACAAAGTTATATGGAATTCATCATTATATTATTCTACCTTCTACAGCCTACCCTGTTTTGTTAGTATTATTTTTTGGAGTTGGTTGATGTTATAGCTTTTGGAGAGATTTGCTATTACATACTATTTTCTTTTTTTCTGAGATTTTTTTCTATAGGGTGTGTGTGTTCACCAGAGAGATAGAGAGAAATAGAAAGACAGAAAGAGAGAAATCATCTCATAGGGGGATGGCCATACTGCAATCCTTTCTCCTCCATTCTCCTCTCAGGATTTTGGGCACATACCCCCTGGGGGGTGATTTCTCACTTTCTGTCTCTCTCTGTCTTTCTGGTGAGTGCATGCACCTATTGGAAAAACCTCTAAAACAACAACAACAACAAAAAAAAAAAACCCACAAAGAGTGATCTTGCCAATTTCTTACAAAAGCCTTCTGGAATTTCGATAGGAATGTTGAATCTGTAGATTAGTTTGTAGAAAATAGACATCTTAAGTCTTCCAGTTCATCAGAATGGACTATGTCTCCATTTAGTTAATTCTTTAATTCCTCTTAGCAATATTTTATAGTTTTCATATGGAGATCTGGTGTGTCTTTTTCAATTTATTCCTAAGTGTTTTATGCTTACTGGTGATACTGTAAATTAAATAGGATTATATGTTTCCGTTTCCTACAATCTATTTTTTTTTTTTTTTTGAGAGGTTTTTGCTATAGGGTGTGTGTGCTCGACAGAAAGACAGAGAGAGAGAGAGACAGAAAGTGAGAAATCACCCCCCAGGGGGGATGGCCATGCCGCAATCCCTTCTCCTCCATTCTCCTCTCGGGATCTTGGGCACACACGCACTCGCGCCCGGCGTGAGTTTAAGCCACCGGGTCCAGGACTCGAACCACGGTCGACTACATGGGAGTCCAGCGACATAGCTATTATGCTAACTGCTGGTCCCAATTTATTATTTTTAATAGTTTATTTTGATTCCTTTCCAGTTTTCTATAAACAGTAATGTCATCTGCATGATATTCATGTCTTTTGACTCTTGTTAGGAGGTTTAGGTTTTCCAGCACGACAATGAATTAACAGAGAATAGGCCTCCTCAACTTTTCCTAAGATTAGGAAAAAAACATTCAGGCCTTCAGCATCAATTATATTTTGCAAATATTTTATCTCACTCTATGGCTTGTCTATTCATCAATGTCTTTTGTGGGCCAGGTTTCAATTTTGAAGACGTCTACTATATCTTTATTTTTTTCATTGTTCCTTTTTATTTTAGCTAAGAATCTTTTGCCTATCTCCAAGTCATAAAGCTATTATATTTTGCTCTACAAATTTATGGCTTATGGATTACCTGGATTATAGTTGCTCTTTATCACATTGAGGAAGACCTATTACATTCCTTGAGACTGAGACGTTTAATGTAATATGGCTTTACATTTTGTTAATTGATTGTTCTTCATTGGTAGAGTTGAAATGATTCTTTTCTCTTCTCTTTTTTTTTTTGTTTTGTTTTGTTTTGTTTTTTGTTTTTTTTTTTTTTGAGAGGTTTTTTGCTATAGGGCGCGTGCGCTCGCCAGACAGACAGAGAGAGACATAGAGACAGAAAGCGAGAAATCACCCCCCAGGGGGAATGGTCACGCCACAATCCCTTCTCCTCCATTCTCCTCTCGGGATCTTGGGCACGCACGCACACGCGCCCGGCATGAGTTGTAAGCCACCGGGTCCGAGACGCGAACCACAGTCGACTACGTGGGAGTCCAGCGACATAGCCATTACGCTAACTGCTGGTTCCCTTCTCTTCTCTTTTATTCCTTTTGACTGTAAATATGCTGAATTGGATTGTTTGATTTTTCTAATGTTAAACTAAGATAACTCTATTTGACTGTAAAGTAGTATTCTTTTTATATATTGCAGGATAGTATTTGCTAGCATTAGTAATATTGGCAAAATAGTAGTAGTCATTTCTACTACTCATTAGGAAATTGCTGATTAGTAATAGTAACTGAAGTACTGAGATCAACCCCATTTGGTAGTGAAATAGTATCCTCTCAATATGTTGCCAGATAGTATTTACTAATATTTTCTCAAGTATTTTTACATCTAAGTACATGAAGAACGTTGCAGTGTGATTTCATCCCTTTGTTCTTTCTTTCCTTGTAATGTCTCTATCAGGTTATTATTTGACACTGTTATGATGGCATCAGAAAATGGATTGTGGGGAACCAGCAGTTGGCGTAATGGCTATGTCGCTGGACTCCCACATAGTTGACCGCGGTTCGCGTCCCGGACCCAGTGGCTTAAAACTCACGCCGGGTGCGTGTGCGTGCGTGTCCAAGATCCCAAGAGGAGAATGGAGGAGAAGGGATTGCAGTGTGACCATCTCCCTGGGGGGTGATTTCTCGCTTTCTGTCTCTATGTCTCTCTCTCTCTGTCTGTCTGGCAAGCGCACGCGCCCTATAGCGAAAACCTCTCCAAAAAAAAAAAAAAAAAAAAGGATTGTGAAGTGTTTGTTTCTTCTCCTCTTTTGCAATAAGTTTATATAAGATTTGTGTAATTTCTTCCATAAATGTCTGATATAATTAATAATTGAAGCCATTCAGACCTGGATTTTCTTTTTCTTTTTTTTTGAGGGTGGGGAAAGAATCCAATGTCTTAAACGTAGAGCTATTTATCATTTTTACTTCATCTTGTGTTAGTTTGGCTAGCTGTATTTTTCAAATATACTCCTCTCCAATTCGGATGTCTTTTCTTTCTTTTCCTTGCAGACAAATGTAACAATACAAGCACTTTATCAGAGGGCAATGTGGACCTGAGCTCTAGTCCCTGAGGTAGGATGTATACACCCACTGAAGCTCCTCTAGGAGGAGAGTGCTGGGGCAAGGCAATGAATTTTCCTCACTACTGGAAACAGAAACCTTTGTATAACTTTACGTAAGTTGTTGGATTTTTTTTTTTTTTTTTTTTTTACATAATGCGGCCCATAATATTCTTTTTAAAAATCATTTGAATATAGGATTTGTAGTGATGTCTCTTCTCTCATTCCAAATATTGGTAATTTGCATTTTCATTCTCTTTTTTTTGGGGGGGGAGTTTGCTATACGGTGCGTGCGCTCACCAGAAAGACAGAGAGATAGAAAGTGAGAAATCGCCCCCCAGGGGGGATGGCCATTCTGCAATCCCGTCTCCTCCATTCTCCTCTTGGGATCTTGGGCACGCACACACTCGCGCCTAGTGTGAGTTTAAGCCACCGGGTCCGGGACTCGAACCACGGTCAACTACGTGGGAGTTCAGCGACATAGCCATTAGCTAACTGCTGGTCCCCTCTCTCTCTTTTTTGTTAGAAAAGTTATTTTTGTTTATCAGAGAGAGAGAGAGAGAGAGAGAGAGAGCATGCATACCGTTACTATGATCTTAACACTGTAATCCACCCCTTCAGGTAAGATTGGTTTTTGATGTACAAAAGTTTTAAGTTTTGAGTAGACTCATCTGTGTATTTTTACTTTTGATGCCTGTTCTTTTAGAGTCATATCCAAGAAATCATGGCCAAATCTAAAGTCAGGAAGCAACTCCGTGTTTTCTTCTAAGAATGTTATAGTCTTAGCTTTTACTTTTAGACTTTCATCCACTTGGAATTCATTTTTGAAAATGGAGTAAAATGCAGGCCTAACTCCATTTTTTTTTTTTCTTGGCGTGTGACTGTTGAGTTTTCCCCACATTATTTTTGAAAAGACTGACCCTTGCAGCCTTTTCAAAAATCATGTGACCATATATGCAAGGGTTTATTTCTGGTCTCTCTGTTCTGTTCCATTGATTTATGTGTTTGTCTTTATGTCAGTACCATATTGTTTTGATCGTGGTACTTCTGCAATAAAATTTTAAATAGGAAAGTGTGAGACCTCCAACTTCGTTCTTTTATTTCAAGATTGTTTTGACTATCTGTGGTTCCTGAAGGTTCCATATGAATTTTAGGCTGGATTGTTTTAATTTTTAAATAAAAAGCCACTAGGATCTTGATAGAGGTTCTATGAAATCTACAGATCACTTTGTACAATGTCGCTGTTATTAAGATAGCTATGCTACCCAAATATATTAATCAATGAACATGGCATGTCTTCCCATTTTTCTATCTTTTTTTGGAGAGGTTTTTGCTATAGGGCGCGTGCGCTCGCCAGACAGACAGAGAGAGACAGAGAGATAGAAAGCGAGAAATCACCTCCCAGGGGGGATGGCCACGCTGCAATCCCTTCTCCTCCATTCTCCTCTCGGGATCTTGGGCACGCACGCACACGTGCCCGGCGTGAGTTTAAGCCGCCGGGTCCGGGACTCGAACCGCGGTCGACTACGTGGGAGTCCAGCGACATAGCCATTACGCTAACTGCTGGTCCCTCATTTTTCTATCTTTAGTTTGTTTATTTCATTAACCAACATTTGTTGTTTTCAATGCACAAATCGTTCGCTTCTTTAGTTGAGTTTATTTCTAAGGCTTTTTTAATGTTCCTGTGTGTGGAATCTTGTTTATTTCCAGATTGTTTATTGTGAGTGTATAGACCCACAACTTATTTTTCTGTGTTGATTTTGTATTCTTCAATTGCGCTGAATTCATTTATTAATTTGAACAATTGTGTGTGTGTGAAAGAGAGAAAGAGAGAGAGAGAGATCTCATTAGTTTTCTGCCCATAAAATCCTGTCGTCTGTTAACAGATACATTTACCTCTTCCTTTCCAATTTAGATGTTTTTTTCTTTGTTTTCCTTGCAGACAAATGGAACAATACAAGCACTTTACCAGAGGGCAAAGCGGACCTGATCTCTAGTCCCTGGGGTAGGATGCATCCACCCACTGAGGCCCCTCTGGGCTAAGCCATGACTTTTCCTCCTTACTGGAAACAGAAACCTTTGTATCTCTTACACGGAGTGATTGAAAAGGAAAAAAAAAAACAAAAAAAATCCTTAAAGTGGTAGAGATCGAAAGGCGTAGTAATAGACCATCTTGAAAACTGGACTTTTGGGAACCAGCAGTTAGCGTAATGGCTATGTTGCTCGACTCCCACGTAGTCGACTGTGGTTCGCGTCCTGGACCCAGTGGCTTAAAACTCACGCCGGGCGCATGTGCGTGCGTGCCCAAGATCCCAAGAGGAGAATGGAGGAGAAGGGATTGCGGAGTGGCCAACCCCCTGGGGGGTGATTTCTCACTTTCTGTCTATATGTCTCTGTCTGGCGAGTGCACGCGCCCTATAGCGAAAACCTCTCAAAAAAAAAAAAAAAAAAAAAAAAAAAAAAACTGGACTTTTTGGACTTCTGTTATCACCAGCATAACTGTTCTGATAAATTCCTCCTGGGAGGGAAAGCTTGGAGAAAAGAGGAATCCTTCAAGTGGCAGCTGTGATCTGCCAGAGACCATCTCTGCCTTCTGCACCCTCTTTTCCAGGAACATTCCACGCACCCAGCTTTCTCAAGCACCCGTGGAATATTCAGCAGTGTAGACCACAGTCTGGGCCAGAAAACAAACCTCCACAAGTTTCAAAGGAGGCCTAAAGAGAGTGGTTCTGACCATAATGACATCCATAATAGAAAGGCCAAAAAAACAAAAAAATTACAAACAAAAGCCTTCAATGTGGATATCAAGACACTAGTAAATAACCCATGGGTCAAAGGGGAAGCCTCAAAGGAACGGATGGGAAATGAAAAGACGATGCATACTGCCAGTTCACTCAGCCCCCTGGTTTCTTGTTTGTTTAATATGTGGCCCGTGCCCCCCTGCCATGCCATGTCCATGCGCTTGCTCCGTGGGGCCTGCAGCTCCGAGGAGCGGGGTTGACACCCGGACAGCCGATGAACAAGACCAAGGTTCAGCGTGCAGCCCCAGCTGGGGAGCCCAGGGCCACTGCAAAGGAGGTTGGAGAGATGATCCAACGCCCACCACAGCCCCCTTCTCTCCCTCCTTCCCTCCCTCTTATCCCAGACCGGGACAGGATGCCTTGGGCTTGGGGAGCTGGGCAGAGACGGCCTCTGGAGACGCCAAGAAGGAAGAGCAGGAGTGGGAGGTTTAAGAGGCTGGCGGGGCTGCCAGGAGCTCTCTGCACGTGGGCAGCATGGGAAGCCCTCCTGAGCGGTACAGCGTGGGACCACGGGCTGCAGCTCTCCCACTTCTGGTCAGGTCCACCCTGTCCTCTTCTCCCTGAGGCCCCAGGGGCTGCATCCTCACTCTGCACAAAAATGCTGACTGCTTGGAGTCAGAAGCTGCCCAGCCTGACCCCTGAGGCTGGTCCGACCCGCCCCCACCCTGCAGCCCAGCCTCTGTGGACTCACGGTGCAGGATTCGTGCACTCCATCATGGGCAGGGCCTTCAGCCAGTCAGCGCCCCCTGGCCCTTGGCCACCCACAGTGAGGTCCCAGCAGGCCTTGCAACCTGGGCCTGATCTGGGCTCCTCTGATGGCCACAGCTGCAGAGGGGATGATCCTGCTTGGCGGGCCGTCCCTGTGGGTTCCTGCAGACAGTGGTGACAGGCCTCACGTCTGCCTTGGCTACTCAACCACTCCTCCCTGGCTCTGCTTGGGAAGACGAATGCTTTCTGGGAGAGTCAGAGCTCGTTAAGGAGAAGGGAAGCCATGAGCCCAGGGTACTCGTGGTGACCAGAATGGACAGGATGTCCAGTTTGCTATCATCTGGCTGGCCCAGCACCTGGCCTGTCGCCGTCACCGGGGCCCGCTGGGCTAGGGTCAGGTGGGACAGGGCAGGGACTGCGTGGTTTGAGTCCTGGTCTCAGCAGCTTGGAAAATCGCTGCATCTGTGCATGCATGCCCCAAATCCCAAAAGAGAGAGAGAGATGGAGGCGCAGGGACTGTGGAGGGTGGGACTGCCCCATGGAGCTCAGCCGCTGTTGGTGCCATACGAGCCGCCCACTCTCGTCTCATCAGATGGGTTTGTGTTTTTGGTAAAGAATGATTTCATGTCATTTGATGTATTATTATTGTATGTTAATTCAACCAGAGACTGAACTGAAAGAGAGAGAGGGAAAGGGAGAAAGCAAAGCCGCCAAGTCCAGGACTTGAACCGTGGTTGGCCATGTGAGAGTCCAGCACCTTAACCACCATGCCACCTGCTGGTCCCCAGATGGGTTGTTTGATTTGCTATTGAGCTGTAGACGTTGGCATTGGCAAAGAGGAGCAGAGCCTGCGCGCCCCTGGCCTGGGCGTGGCCGTGGTGGCGAAGCCACGCCCACCTTGGCTGGCCTGTCCCGCAGGACAGGGGGCCTGGACAGAGGAGGAAGGGAGGGGGCTGGGTGTACACCCCCTCATCCCCAAGGCCTTTGGCTCCTAGAAAGGGACCCCTGGGTGCAGAATCTCTTGTTGTGCTGTGTTCTTAGCCAAGAGGTGTGAGGGGTGGGAGGGCATGCCTAGATGCCCGGATGAGAAGAACGGATAACGGAGCCCCTTGGAAGGGGAAAGGGGAGAAGGGACCCAAGACGGAGTCAAGCCCCCCCCCCCGGGGCCAGCAGGTAGCCTGGAAATTAAGGCAGCCGGATCCAACATGGCCGAGTGCACGGTTTGAGTGCCAGATCCAGCGGGTTGAAAAACACTGCAGAGACCAGCAGGTGGCATGACGGTTAAGGTGCTGGACATTCCCATGTGGCTTACCATGGTTCCAGTCCTGGACCTGGTGGCTTGCTTTCTCTCTTTCCCTCTGTGTGTGTGTGTGTGTGTGTGTGTGTGTGTGTGTGTGTGTCTGGTCAAATTAAAATAAATGAATGAATAAATAAAATTTTAAAAAGAAAAAGAAAAACATACTACATATGTACATACGTGCCCAAAATCCTGAAAGAAGGGACACAGGGAGGAGAAGGGATTGCGGTATGGCCACTCCCCATGGGAATGCTTTCTCACTTCCCCTCTCTCTGTCTCTCTCTGCCTCTCTGTCTCTATCTGGTGAGTTCACGCGCCTACAGCAAACAAATGACAACAGCCACAAAAAGAATAGAGGAGGATGGGATCAACAGTTAGCGTAATGACTATGTTGCTGAACTCCCATGTAGTTGACCACGGTTCGAATCCCGGACCCGGTGGCTTAAACTCATGCCAGCTGCGTGTGCGTGCGTGCCCAAGATCCCGAGAGGAGAATGGAGGAGAAGGGATTGCCACGTGACCATTCCCCCTGGGAGGTGATTTCTCGCTTTCTGTGTCTTTGTCTCTCTCTGTCTGTCTGGCGAGTGCACATGCCCTAGAGCAAAAACCTCTCCAAAACAAAACAAAACAAAAGAATACAGGGGGTCAAAAGGTGGTGTGACAGAGTGGTAGATTTTCCCATGACTGACTACGGTTTGAGTCCCGGACCTGGAGGCTTGCAACTCACACTGGGCATGGATGTGTATGTGCCCAAAATCCCAGGAGGGAATTAGACGTAAAGGGATTGTGGCGTAGCCATCTTCCCTGTCAACAAAGAGACGAGACTTCCTGTCTCTCTCTCTCTCTCTGTCTCTCCAACAAGTGCATGCGCCCTATAGCAAAATTCTCTCTCTAAACTCACGTGTACGCACACACACACACACATACACACAAAGAACCGGCCTAGCTCCTGGTCTCCAAACCCTGCCTGGCCTGTCACTGCCACCCACTCTCCCAAATGCCACACACACCGTTCACGTGAGGACCGCTACTCTTAGTGGGGGTCATGGTTTCATGGTGATCCACCTTTCAACCACATTCAAATGGTGCTTCCACTCCCCACCTCCCCCAGGCGATATTCCTTGCTTTTATTTATGTTTTTAAAGCTAAAATAAATAAGATGTCATTCAACAAACTAGAGCGAACCAAAATTGGCAGAAAATGAACGGAAGAGAAGAGGCTTGCCAGTCTGTGCGGGGGCGGGCGGGGACAGTTGGTCACAGTTTCCACACACCCACCGACGGGAACCCTGCAGGCCACCCACCCTGGGTCTGGAAAGCAAGAGGACAGCCCAGCTACGCCCAGGGCGCCCGAGGGCTGGGTCTTCTGTCTGCTAAGACCCTGGCTGAGGGACTGTTCTGGAACATTCTCTGAGGTGTCTTCATTTTTTCCAAAAAAAAAAGAATTATTTTATCTAAATTTTATTTATTATTATTATTATTTAGTATTTCTAGACAGAGACAAAAAGAGAGAGAGAGAGAGGGAGGGAAAGTGAGAAAGCAAGCCTCCAGGTCCGGGACTCGAATCATGGTTGGCCATATGGGAGTCCGGAGCCCTCAACCACCACACCTCCTGCCGGTCCCTGAGGTCTCTTCATTTTAAGCAGCTAAAGAGCAGCTCCAGTGCTGATCAGGCTCCAGGTAAAAGCTGGGAAAAGCTCTTTTCTCTCTAGGCCCTTCTCAAGCCCTCACGCTTGCCAGGTCAGGACGTTCATAACCAATGCCCACGAGGCCCAGGCTGGAAACACAACTGAGGTTGTCAGGACAGGGTCCAGGTGAAGGGGTGGCTCCTCTTCCTGGGATTGTTTGATTTGATTTTCTTTCTTTTTAAAAAAACTATTTAACTTTGTTATTATTATTATTAATTTGACTAGAGAGAGGCAGAGAGAGAAAGAGAAAGTGAGAAAGCAAACTGCCAGGTCCGGGACTCGAACTAGAGTAGACCATGTGGGAGTCCAGTGCCTTAACCACCATGCCACCTGCTGCCTCCTCATTTTTTTAAGTGTATTTATTTCTTCCATGAATGAGAGAGACAGAGAGGGAGACAGAAAGGCCCTTCCAACAGAGTCTTCAAGCTGGGACTCACCCCCAAGCTCAGCCAGCTCCCAGATAGTGTGCCTCGTGTGTTCAGGGAGGTCTCCAGACACCAACCCAGAAACTGCCCACATGGATCAGACTCACAAAGTATTGTGTTACCTCTGTACTATTGTCCAGGCTTCTGATGATTGATCGATTGATTGATTGATTGATTTATACTACAAATAGAATTGTGTGGATTCTGAAGTACCATTTCCTGCTTTTTTAAAAAAGGTTTTGTTTTTGTTTTTTAATGTGCTTTTGCCTTTTTGATTCATTTGTTTGCTTGTTTGTTTTTTGCCATAGAGCACATGGGCTCCCCCCACAGAGACAGAGAGAGGGAAAGTGAGAGATCACCCCCCCAGGGGGGATGGCCACACTGCAATCCCTTCTCCTCCATTCTTTTCTCGGGATTTTGGGCACGCACACACACACACACCTAGCATGATTTTTCAAGACAATGGGCCCAGAACTCGAACTGTGGTTAGTCGTGTGGGAGTCCAGCCCCTTAACCACCATCTCACCTGCTGGCTACAATCTCCTGATTCTTCAGGTTGACAAATTGATTCTTTCTCTTCTTCTTTTTTTTATTTTTAAGAGAGATTTTTGCTATAGGGCATATGCGTTGGCCAGAGAGACAGAGAGAGAGAGGTCCCGAAATCACCCCCCAGGGGGTTGACCATGCTGCAATTCCTACTCCTCCATTCTCTTCTTGGGATTTTGGGCATGCACGCACACGCACCTAGCATGAGTATTTTTTAAGCCACCAGGTCCAGGACTCGAATCGCAGCTGACAATGTGGGAGTCTAGCAACATAACCATTACGCCACCTGCCGGTTCCAACATGTTGATGCTTTCTAAGCAGCTCAGAAGAGGCAGGTCTAAGGGTCCGCCCTGGAGGTGCCCAAGTCGCCGTCTGAGTCCCAGAGGGTGACTTCTGCCCCACGTGGTCCAATGCCTGACTCTGGTACCGTCTCATCAGCCTCCAGTAGTTCTTATAGTATTCAATTTCATGTCAACAAAATTCTGCGTGAGCCCGCGTTGGCAGCGGGCTCCGGACTCTGGGCTGGGGGTGGGGGAGACTGTGCAGACGGATGGCCTGTCCCTATCCATGGGGAGACATCCTAGCTGATGAACATCACCATGGAAACACATCCTCTTCCGAGGGCTTGTGGGAGACAGGGAATTACTTCCCCGATATGCTTGCAGACGGCCACGGGAGGAGGGGACATTGGAGCGGAGCCCAGAAAAATCATGGGGATTCACAAGAAGGGAGGGTCGTGGAGGTGCAGGGGTGTGGGGAAACCACAGGAGGTCTGGCCACAGGGCCAGATGGGACCCCCGGAGGCTCGGTGGTTGAGAGAAGAACGACGAGGCCCTCCTTGCCCAATATATTAGGTCGTTGGGAAACTCAGGACGTATTTTCCTGTGTGTGTGTGTGTGTGTGTGTGTGTGTGTGTGTGTGTGTGTGTTTTCCTATGCAAAAAGGCATCATGACTTTCCTGGTGACCCCAATGTACCAAATGTCTGCGTTTTATGGTGGAAATTAAAGACTGGAAGATAGACTAGCAGAGACGGTCATTGTAAATACCAGGGACGGATAGGAAGGGACAGATAGGAGGGAGTACAACGGAAGAGCTCTAAACAAACAAAAATGAACAGATACAAGAATGGAAAGTGGAGTCAGCCAGCGTGTAGTGGTTATGTCGCTGGAGATGGTGGTTCAAGTCCTGCACCCGGTGGCTTGAAACTCATGCCGGCTGCGTGGTGTCTATGCCCAAGATACCGGGAAGAGAATGGAGGAGAAGGGATTGCAGCATGGCCATCCAATCTGGGGGGTGATTTCTCACTTTCTCTCTCACTGTCTCTGTCTCTGGCAAGGGCATGCACGCTAGGGCAAAAACCTCTCTTAAAAAAAAAAAGAATGGAAATTTATCTGTTGAGGATGATGTATATGGTAATCTCTGTGACTTGATTGACATGCCATACATGTACACTTTGAAAAATCATATTGCACATTGTAAAGATGGACAATGATAAAACGTTAAAAAAATAAAATAGAAGGATCAGCAGTTAGCGTAATGGCTATGTCACTGGACTCCCATGTAATCGACTGCGGTTCAAGTTCCGGATCCGGGGCTTGAACTCACATCGGACGTGTGTCCGTGCGTGCCCAAGATCCCAAGAGGAGAATGGAGGAGAAGGGATTGCGGCATGGCCATCCCCCCTGGGGGTGATTTCTTGCTTTCTGTCTCTCTGTCTCTCTCTGTCTCTCTCTGTCTTTCTGGTGTGTGTGCACGCGCGCGTGCATGCCCTGTAGCAAAAACCTCTCAAATAATAATAATAATAGAACAAAATAAAATAGAAAAGAATGACGGGAGAAGGGAGGCCTATCCTCTCCCCATCCTGGGCCCCCTCTGAGGCCCCCTGAGGCGATACTTCCAGGCCTCTTTGGGGGGTACTTTGAGCTCACATTCAGGTCCTGAAAGTCTAGAATGAAACCATATCTCATCACTGAACCCCCATTTTGTGCAGAACTGCCCCTTTCATGTAGCACTGATTACACCCACCCCCCCTTCCCGCCCCTCGGCGACATAGGCCAGACCCCCAGAGTCCCCCCCTTTCTTATGAGGATGGGGGTGGGGTGATTCTTGAGTGTTTCTCAGCATAAGAATGAGCTGCCAAAGCTTGCTTGAATGGAACTCTTGGAGTCGGGAAGGAGTGGAGACAAACAGGCTTCCTTTGGACAGCTGTGCCTACACTCTATAAAAAACGTGTCAGATTCACTCACCCGGGTTGGGAGGCTGTCGGCGCCAAACATCTGGATCTTTGGACAGGCCCCGAAGACGCCGGGATGTTACACTCCCCACCTGGACGCCTGCCGTCACGTAAGTGCAGCCCTGACTCCAGAGAGGACAACACCTGGCCGGCTCCACTTCCTCTGCGGAGGGCTCAGCGGACTCCCTGCGGACAGACGGACGGACTTGTTCCCGGTGCCTATGGGGTGGGGGGCTGGGGGGAGGAGGCAGAGCTGGCCTGGTGTGTTCTGGGCCTTCGCTGGTGGCTGGGCTACTCCCCCGGAGGGCCAGGGTGCTCAGCAGTGCTGTGGCTGTTTTTGTGGGTCGTGAGCAGGGGGCCCGGGACAAACAGATTAGATGTGACCCTGGGAAGGGAAACGAACACATGTCACTTTTGCTCGTGGAGGAACAAATCCATGCATATTCATTTGGACTCTCCTTTCTCCAAGAGTAAACCAAATGGGTCGTTCTGGCAATCTGATTCGCTGTGTGTGTGTGTGTGTGTGTGAGTGTGTGTGTGTGTGTGTGAGTGTGTGCAGGGTTACTGCTTCAAGAGTGCCAATCCCCCAAGATATTTTTTGGAGAATAAGGTGATGTCAATTAGAGCCCCTCACCCTACTGATTTGCTAAGGACGAGTTTTCTGGGGCCCGGCAAGTGGTGTGGTGGTTAAGGCACTAGATTCCCACATGACTGACCACAGTTCGAGTCCTGGACCTGGTCGCTTGCTTTTTTATTTTCCTTCTCTCTCTCTTTCTCTCTCTGCCTGCCTCTCTCTGGTAAATGCATGTGCACTCTAACAAACAAAATAACAATAATAATAATACATAAAATTAAATGGTCATTTTAAAAAAGAGAAAAGAGGTTTCTGATTACCTAAAGGACGTGAGTAGAGAAGGTCACCAATTTTTTGTGAGAAGGAATGCCCACCCTCCCCTGGCCGGGGTCCAGGACATCCAACAGGTGCGAGTGCAATTGTTGGAGGGAAAGTTCTTGAGAATAATATTGTAGCATCTTTGTTCCTCGATAGGTTAAACATGGGGTTAGCACATGATCCAGCAATCAAGTCTTAAGGACATCCCCCCAAAATGGGGACACATGTCCACACAGAAATTCGTACCTAAATGTTCATAGCAGCACTATCATAGCATCCAAAATGTAGAGTAGGAGTACCCCAACTGCCCATCAATTGTTAAATGAATAAATAAGTTGTGGTATATCCATGCAGTGGAATATTATTCAGCAATGAAAAAGGATGATAGATAAATGAATGAATAAGTTGTGGCATAGCCATGCAGTGGAATATTACTTGGCAATGAAAAAGGATGATTGATAAATGAATAAATAAGAGGTGGTATATCCACCCAGTGGAATATTATTCAGCAATGAAAAGGAACAAAGTATTGATATATCATACAACAGGGATGAACCTTGAAACCATTGCAGAAAATAAAAGAAGCCAGACACAAAGTCCATGTCTGATTCTATTTATGTGTAATGTCTGAAATCATCAAAGTTATAGAAATACAAAGTAGGTTAGTAGTTCCCCAGGGTTGGGGAAGGGAAGAAAGGGGAATGACTGCTAATGAGGAGGAGGTTTCTTTTTGTTTTGTTTTATTTATTTGTTATTTTTATTTGTAAATTTTGTTAGAGGGCACCTGTGTTTGCTGGAGAGAGACACAGAGAGAAAGAGGGAAAGTGAGAAAGCATTCCCCCAGGGAGATGGCCACACTGCAATTCTTTCTTCTCTAATTCTCCTTTGGGCATGCACACACATGCACCTGGCATGTTTTTTAACCCACTGGGTCTGGGACTCAAACCGCACAGTCAGCCATGTGGGATCCAGCCACCTAAACTACCACGCCACTGGCTGGCCTAAGGTTTCTTTTTGTAGTGATGAAAATGTTCTAAAATTGATTGGTTAAGGAATGCACAACTCTGAATATACTAAAAACTATTGTATGCTTTATTGTTTTATGATTTTTTTGGAGAGGTTTTTGCTATAGGGTGCACGCACTCGCCAGAAAGACAGAGAGAGACTGAGAGACAGAAAGCGAGAAATCACCCCCCAGGGTGGATGGCCACGCTGCAATCCCTTCTCCTCCATTCTCCTCTTGGGATCTTGGGCACACACACACACGCGCCCGGCGTGAGTTTAAGCTACCGGGTCCGGCACTCGAACCGTGGTCAGCTGCTACCGGGTCCGGCACTCGAACCGTGGTCAGCTACATGGGATTCCAGCAAAATAGCCATTACGCTAACTGCTGGTCCCTCTTTGGTCTGTAGAAACGTAACCATTGGTGGCTCTGCCAGGTGAAGGCAGGCCCTGCTCTCGGAGGGAACAGCTGACAGGTGCAGAACTGCCCGGCCCGGCCCTCCGCGTTCTGCAGGGAGGAAGGAGGAGGAGGGACCATGGGCCGAACATCCATTCTGTCTGAGCTCATCAGCTTCTCCTGACCTCCAGATATGAACCACTCGGTCACCAAGCTGTAAGAGAATCAGGAAGGGTGAACGCCTTTCTGCCAAGTGTATTGAAACCATGGTCGAAATTAGAACGGGATGAAGAACAACGGAAGAGCCAATAGCGATGGAAAAAACTAGAACAGCGATTAGATGGGTAACTTGGGAATCAAAGGGCCAGGTGTTTCCCCGCTAGTGAATGTAGGAATATTTGGGTCAAATAGAACCTTTGAGTGGCACTTGAAGTGTCGTGTTTATTGTTTTTTTTTTTTTTTTTTTAATTTTTTAAAGAGTTATTTTATTCAATTGTATTTAGTCATTCATTCATTTATTTTAATTTGACCAGAGAGGAAAGTGAAAAAGCAAGCCACCAGGTCCAGGACTCAAACCATGGTCAGCTACGTGGGAGTGTTCAGCACCTTAACCACCACGTCACCTGCTGGTCCCAAATTATTTTGTTTATAAAACACCTTTCTCCCAGATTTTCCTATGATCTGATTCTAGCCACACATGCACCTGTGCCTGGTGTGTTTTTCTTTTTTGAGGATGGGTAGGGGGGTTGCCATAGGGCCCATGGCTCACCAGAGAAGACAGAAAGAGACAGAGAGAGGCAAAGAGAGAAATCACCTTCCCAAGGAGGATGGCCACACCACAATCCCTTCTCCTCCACTCTCTTCTTGGGATTGTAGGCATGCACGTATATGCACCCGGCGTGATTTTTCAAGTCATCAGGTCTGGGACTCGAACCAGGGTTGACCATGTGGGAGTCCAGCCTACCATCTGCTAGTCTCGTGGCTTTTTTTTTTTTTTTTTATGGAGAGTTTTTTTTTTTTTTTTTCTATAGGGCACATGTGCTCGCCAGACAGACAGAGAGAGACAGAGAGACAGAAAGCAAGAAATCACCCCCCAGGGGGGATGGCCACATCGCAATCCTTTCTCCTCCATTCTCCTCTCGGGATCTTGGGCATGCACGCACACGCGCCCGGCGTGAGTTTAAGCCACCAGATCCGGGACGCGAACCGTGGTCGACTACATGTGAGTCCAGCGACATAGCCATTATGCTAACTACTGGTCCCGTCCAAAATGGAGTTTTTGTATGTCTGGTGTGGCCAACATGCCTTGAGCCAGGGGAAAAGAAGTCTGCCTGAGTTTGCCTCTGCAAGAGCCCAGGCATCACCGACTGTTTTTTTGTTTTGTTTTGTTTTAATTCAATTACCTTGGGAGGGTGGGGGTCACCAGCTGCATGGTTTATGGGCTGCTTGAATTTCAAACTCTCAACTGCAATTTGAGGCAATGGACATCTTAAGGCTTGAGAGTTTTATTATTGTTGTTATTATTTATTTCTAAATGTAGCCCTGGAACAGATCGTCCCCCCACCCCCACCCCCCCCGCCCAGGCTTTAGCATTAGTTGCCCATGAAGCAGGAGCACCTCCATCTTGGAGGCCTGCCTCCATGACAAACTCAAATCCCTTCACGATGATTAAAAAGTTCTTTTTTCTCACTAAGGTAGATAACATCGGCTCTTTGGCCTGCAACCCCACTCCTAAATGCCTTACGCCATAATCACCAGTCCCTGGACCTTGCCTAAGGACACAGAGACCGTTGAGATGCCATTGTATCTAGGACAGGGACAGAATATACCCTTCGGGGTGATTAACCTGCTAGTGCAGCTTCTGCTCTGCACTTTTGCTGGTACCCTGTAACCCCTTACCCCTACCTTACCTCGCCCCTGCACTTTGTTCTTGTAAAATCTCAAGTCATCCCGGACATGACGGTGCATCTTGGCCTATCTAAGCTCCTTTCTCCTTGCACGTGGGGCTGCAGAGTTTTGAGAGACATGAGTCCCTCCCGGGTGCCGCCGGCTTCATCAATAAACTTCAATAAATTTGGCTGTGTCTGGATGTCCTCTTATTTCTCGCTGAGTACACTGACACCCAGGGCTGGGGCAGGAGCTGACTGGCTAGCAGGAAGGGATGGGGAGAAAGGGAGTGGAGGTGGGGGCGAGAGAGAGAGAGAGAGAGACGGAGAGAACGAACGTGAGAAAGCACCCCCATGGGGTCGGCCACACCGCAATCCCTTCTCTGCCATCTCTCCCTCTTTTCAGGGTTTGGGGCAGGTAGACCAGCTACCCTCTCATTAGACAGCGAGGAGGGCGGGATATGGGTGAGGAAGAGAGGGAAGAAGGGAAGTCAGATGGGGGGGGCCGGCAGGGAGGGAAGGCTAGAGGGAAATGCAGTCGGAGGCAGTCCCTAACATCCTCTCCCAGTGTGTCTCAGGAAGGGACAGCAGGGCCACCTGTGCTGGCATCACCTCCCTGGCATGGCCTGGTGGACTTCAACTGGGGGGGTAGGAGGCAGGCTTCCCTCTAGGGAGTCTGGAGACGACCACTCCCTGTTGATTTACACTCCCCCACCCCCGATGCAGGTTCAAGAGTGAAGCCAAGAGCTGGTGCCCAGCCCCATGCCAGGTCACAGAGCCCGACCCAAGCCCTCTGGGTGGTGTCTGGGTGGGAATCGGTGAGGTAGGACCCTGGGGACAGCGTCTGGGTCCTCCCTGCCTCAACCTGCCAGAACTCCCAGGGCATGGGACAACAACCAGAGGTCCCCAGGCCACCCACACCTAGACCTTTGCTTGGCCTATTTTTTTTTAATGTTTTACCAATGTGTATGCTCACGGGAAAGAGACAGAGAGAAGGAAAGTGAGAAATCACCCCCCCCACCACCAAGGATTGGCCACACTGCAATTCTCCTCCATTCTCCTCCCAGGATTTTGGGCATGCACGCACATGCACCCAGCATGAGTTTCAAGCTGCCGGGTCTGGGACTTGAACTGCTGTTAGCCATGTGGATATTTAGTGCCTTGAACACCATGCTGACCCCTGCTCGGGCTTCTTCATGTCTATAATCCTCCTAACTCCCTGATCATGTGTCCTACATCAGCTCTTTTGACTTTTCCCGCTCTGCCTCACTGTCCTATCTTCCTTTCTCTGTCTCTCTCCTCCTCCCCTGTCTCTAGCACCATCTTCTTCCCACTCCGTATCTCGCTGGGTCCAGCTCTCTGCCCCCTCCCTCCTGCCCCTCCACACAGTTTCCTTTCTTTTTTTATTGTAGAGGTTTTTGCTATAGGGCGCGTACTCTCACCAGAAAGCCAGAGAGAGACAGAGAGACAAAAAGCGAGAGATCACCCCCAGGGGGGATGGCCACACCGCAATCCTTTCTCCTCCACTCTCCTCTCGGGATCTTGGGCACGCACGCACACGTGCCCGGCATGAGTTGAAGCCACCGGGTCCGGGACTCAAACAGCGGTCGACTACATGGGAGTCCAGTGACATAGCCATTATGCCAACTGCTGGTCCCCCCTCCGCACAGTTTTTGCCCCACCCCCATGCCGCTGTCTCCCGGGGCCAGCTGTGAAGAATTAGGAGTTGGACAATGACCATGAGCCCCGAGTGGCACTGTGTGATTGATGTCTCCGTGGGAGACCAGGCAGGTTTTCCTCATTATCTCACCCACAGCACATGTCCTGAGGCCTGCGGGCTCTCCCGGGCCTCTCTCTCCTTTCCAAGTCTGACTCACCTGAGCTGCATGGTTTGTTTTCATTTTTTGGAACGGCTCTCAGTCTATCCCCACTGCCATTTCCAGAGAGAGTGTGCAGAGAGCCTGCGGGCCCTGAGAGCCGGCCTCCGCCATCCTGCGGCCCTCCTTGGAGTCCCCTCGCCCCCCATGCTGCTTCAGCCTTCCCGCATGAAGGGCTCAGAGCCTACCAGAAAGAGGTGCAGCCCCGATTCTTTTCTTTTAGAGGTTTTTGCCTTTGGACATGGGCATTCTCCAGAAAGAGAGAGACAGAGATAGAGACAGTAAGAGGGAAAGTGAGAAATCACCCCCCCCCCAGGGGGAATGGCCACATTGCAATCCCTTCTTCTTCATTCTCTTCTCAGGATCTTGGGCATGCATGCACAGGTGCCTGGTGTGAGTTTCTTTTTTTATTTTTCTTTTATTTTTATTTATTGGAGAGATTCTCTTGCTATATGGTGCGTGCACTCACCAGGAAGACAGAGACAGAGAGACGGAAAGCGAGAAATCACCCCTCAGGGGAGATGGCCACGCCACAATCCCTTCTCCTCCATTCTCCTCTCGGGATCTTGGGCACGCACGCATACATGCCCTGGCGTGAGTTTAAGCCACCGGGTCTGGGACTCGAACCACGTTTGGCAACATGAGAGTCCAGCGACATAGCCATTCCGCCATCTGCTGATCCCCTGGCGTGATTTTCAAGCCACTGGCTTCGGGGCTTGAACTATGCTCGGCCATGTGGGAGTCCAGCGATGTGGCCATTATGCCATCTGCTGGCCCATAGCCCCAGTTCTAACCCCAAAGCACCACCCACAACAATGTCCCCGGCCCGGCCTGCAGGGGGCGCTGTCGGGTGAACCTAGTCCTCTGGATGTTACAGTCCCTGGAACCCCAACTGCTGCTGTTCAGGGCTAGCCGCTGGTTGAGCGTTTGTTTCCTTCTCTGCGAAATGGGGGGAATCGAAGTAACTGCCTCTCTGGTCACTGTTCAGGCCGAATGATTCACGGGGCTCTTGGCAAGTGCAGGCCCGTGGCCATTCCCCCTAGGGGGTGATGTCTCGCTTTCTGTGTCTCTGTCTCTCTCTGTCTTTCTTGCGTGCGCACGCGCCCTATAGCAAAAACCTCTCAAAAAAATAAAATGGGAGGCAGTATTCGCGTGTTCATTTTATAGATAAAGAAAGAGATTGAGACTTTGAGAGTGATGTGCCTTCCCCAGAGCCCCAGGCTGTGCTCTTATTACTCCACAGGTAGGAAACCCCACAACTCTTTCTATCTCACCCTCACGGACTCCAACAAGCTCAGGGAGAAAGCCCCAGGCTGCCCTGGTCATCCTGCTTACGGTTAAACTCACAGTCCAGCGCTTCCTGGTTTGAAAAAGGCCAGTAGAAAACACCTCCTTGGGACCAGCAGTTGGCGTAATGGCTACGGGTTTAAGTACCGGATTAGGGACTCGAACCGCAGTCGACTACATGGGAGTCCAGCGACATAGCCATTATGCCATCTGCTGGTCCCACTCCTGTGATACTTTAAGTCCAGCCTGTAAGTTTTCTCTGTGAAGGCTCTCCCTCCCTGTGAGCAGCTAAAGTCACGGATGGGAAGGGTGTTTGGCAAGTCCAACTCCGGGCTGTTGCCATCTTAGTTGAGGGACCATGGCTTTGTGGAGGGGTGGGTGTTGGTACAGACTGGTAGAGGGGGGTCAGCCAACTCTTTTTTGTTTTTAGGTTTTTGCCATAGGGTGCATGTATTCACCAGAGAGAGACAGGGAGAGGGAAACTGAGACATCATCCCCAGGAGGGATGGCCATGCCACAATCCCTTCTCCTCCATTCTCCTCTCAGGATCTTGGACCTGCACACACACATGCCCAGTGTGATTCTTCAGGCCAGCAGATCCTGGACTCGAACCGTGGTCAGCCATGTGAGAATCCAGTGCCTTAATCTCACCTGCCGGCTCCCGGCCAACTCTTAGCAAAGAGAGCTGATATGTCTGCGAAAAATAGTCGCATTATTCATCTCCACTCATCAGACAGTGTCCACAGGAAAGTGAGTGGCGGATGAGCTAAGTGTGGGGAGAGGAACTAGGTGTGTCCAGCAATTCCAGGGCCAGCTCAGAATTCCCCCCGAAATGGCCCATTTACTCTTTGTGAGCTTTGTTAACTGATCTTATGACCATGGAGCTGTCCATTCACCTGTGTCAGGGTGAGTTCTAGCCCTATGTGGTTCTTCCTTTCACACATTATTAAGTATAGATTGCATTTATTGTCTTTTTTTCTTTTTTTGGAGAGGCTTTTGCTATAGGGCGCATGCGCTCGCCAGGCAGTCAGAGAGAGACAGAGAGATAGAAAGTGAGAAATCACCCCCAAGGGGGGGATGGCCATGCCACAATCCCTTCTCCTCCATTCTCCTCTCGGCATCTTGGGCACACACGCACATGTGCCTGGTGTGAGTTTAAGCCACCGGGTCCGGGACTCGAACTGAGGTCAACTCCATGGGAGTCCAGCGACATAGCCATTATGCCAACTGCTGGTCCCCATCGTCTGTTTAATTAACATCTAACACTGATGGCTTCCCTCATTTGACACTTTTCTGTCACATAGAAATTTCTCTCCAGTCTCCAGAAGACTCTAGAAGAGGGTGCTCTGTGTGTTCATTCATTCATGCTCTTCTTGTAGTTGAAAAACATTTTCTGTTCTCCCACATCTGAATTTGATCACTTCTGGGGAGCCACAGGAAGTGAGTGAGGGGCCAGGCCAAAACAATTCCCAGCCCCGTTTTCCAGAGCTCCTTGTGGCTCTTTCACCAAATGGATGTTTTGTGGAGAGTTCGGTTCTTTTCGTACAGTAAACCATTTTTGTTGTTGTTGTTGGTCTTTTCCTTTTAGCCACTTCATGTGGTATCATGAAAGGAAGATCAACTTCGTAATGAAAAAAGGCTGAGATGGGAGAGGGAGACACACATCAGGAACATGTCCAGGCTTACATAAGTCACATTCCTGCTGCAGAAACATCTCGGCAAATCCGGAGAGTAAATCCCCATCCCACACAGCTGGGCCTGAAGCAAACACTGGAGACTCTTCTTCCAAAAAAATCCTGTGGATGGTAACATTTTTCTGTCCAGAAACAAGTCATTAGTTTGGACAGAGGGACTTACGTGCATCTGCCCAGTGTCCCAAAGTTCGAGTGGAAAATATTATCTTGAATTAAAAAACCAAAACCTAAAAAAAAACGCAAGTGAGGAGGAAGAGGGAAGGAGTGTGATTTCTTAACCGTTAAACAGAGACATGGCACTTCAAATTTGGGGAAGTTTCTTTCAGCAGAACACTGCAAAACCCCAAGTGAAATGAAACCATCGTAATTTGGCAAAGGCCAACCAGAGCCCACAAAATTAATCATCGTTATTTTAAATGGATTATTAACTCTTGGAGACTTGGACCAGCAGTTAGCGTAATGGCTATGTCGCTGGACTCCCCACGTAGTCGACGGCGGTTCGCGTCCTGGACCCGGTGGCTTAAAACTCACGCTGGGCCCGGGCGCGTGTGCGTGCATGCCCAAGATCCCAAGATTCCGAGAGGAGAATGGAGGAGAAGGGATTGCGGCATGACCATCCCCCCTGGGGGGTGATTTCTCACTTTCTGTCTCTATGTCTCTCTCCGTCTGTCTGGCGAGCGCACGTGCCCTATAGCAAAAACCTCTCAAAAAAAAAAAAAAAAAAAAAAAAAAAACTCTTGGAGACTTTAACCAAAATTGAATTTTGCGGGACCAAGAGTTGGAGTAATGGCTGCGTCACTGGACTCCCATCTAGTTGATCATGGTTCGAGTCCCGGACCAGGTGGCTTAAACTCACACTGGGTGCGTGTGCGTGCGTGCCCAAGATCCCGAGAAGAGAATGGAGAAGAAGGGATTGCGGCATGGCCATCCCCCCTGGGGATAGCAAAAACCTCTCTCTCAAAAAAAAAATGGAATTTTGCTATTTTTCTCTCATTCTTGAATTGATATGACACTAATGACCTCCAGCTCCTCTGAGCTACACATATACCAATGTATTCATATTAATTTTTGTTCCCAAGGAATTATGAAACTTAGAGAACAGTATCTGTCTCATTAGAATGGCATTCCATTTCCAAGAAGTGTTACCACCAAGTTGTGAGGAAAAACGCTTTCTTCCTTCTAAGTGTTTGAGGCATAATAACAAAGTCACATACCAATAAAACCAGTTTCCATGGTTCCTGAGCTACAAAGAATATTTGCATTTCTTTCTTTAATACCCACAAGAAATAACTCTCTAAGAAGTCCCCTCTAAAATCTTTTCTTCAGAAAAGACCAACTATGATAGAAATACAATGAAAACAGTTTCCCACAGTACCCCGAATAAGGACCAAACCTAATGGTTTCTCAGTGCCACTTGAACCACCACAGCACAGAAGAAAATTTCTTTTTTTTTTTTTTTTTTTTTTTTTGTAGAGGTTTTGGCTATAGGGCTCATTCACTCACCAGAAAGACAGAGAGAGACAGAGAGACAGAAAGTGAGAAATCACTCCCCAGGGGGGATGGCCACGTCACAATCCCTGCTTTTCCTTTCTCCCCTTGGGATCTTGGGCATACACGCACATGCGCCTGGTGTGAGTTTAAGCCACCGGGTCCAGGACTCAAACCACGGTTGACTACATGGGAGTCCAGCAACATAGGCATTACACTAACTGCAGTCCCAGGAAGGAAATTTCAAATTATTTATAAAGCCGAGAATATCTTACTTTAAAAATATGGCAAATAGCTGAACAAAAAGTAGAAGTACAAATTGAGACTACTTATTAATATCAATATGAAAATCCTAAGGAAAATTGAAGCAAATAGAATCTAATCATATATAAAAAATAATACATTATGAGCAAATTGCATTTGTTCCACGAGTGCAAATGTGGTTCATTATAGAAACCCAGAAATAGAATTCATTATGTTAATAGAGCTAAGGATAAAATTAAGATCATCATGAAAGAAGCAGAAAAGATATTTGAGAAATGCAGCATTCTCTTATGCTAAAAACACTTTCCCGGGACCAGTGGTTGAAGTAATGGCTATGTTGCTGGACTCCCACGTGGTCAACCATGGTTTGAGTCCTGGACCCAGTGGCTTAAATTCACACCAGGCACATGTGTGTGTGTGTGTGTGTGTGTGTGTGTGTGTGTTCAAGATCCTGAGAGGAGAATGGAGGAGAAGGGATTGTGTTGTGGCCATCACCCCTGGAAGGTGATTTCTTCTTTTCTGTCTCTCTATCTCTCTCTGTCTTTCTGGTGAGCACATGTGCCCTATAGCAAAAACAAACAAACAAACAAAAAAAACTCTCAAAAAAAAAAAAACTTTCCCATTAAAATAAAGAGCAATATAAAGATGTCTACTGTCCTGTTACTGTATAAAGTTATGTTGGAAGTATTAGCCAAAACAGTGAAACAAGAGAAATAATTAGAAGCAGAAGAACTTGACAAGAAATAACAAAAAATATTTCTCTGCAGATGACATAATTATATGTTAGAACCCCCCACAAATAAAAGCTTGGAAAAACTAATACAAACAATAAGATGATTTAGTAAAACACAGGTTGTAAATCAATAAACAAGAACTACAGACTTCATATCTACAAACAAAAGTCATCTAGAAGAAACAGGAAAAAAATCTCATTCATGATAGGGTGAAAATGAAAACCTGAGGTATAAACTACATGAGAAATGCCCAAAACTATTCACAGAAAATATAAAACTTTCATGAAAACATGAAAGTGTAATGAAGAATGGAGAGGTATACCATGTTCATGGGTAGGAAGAAAGAACATCAAAGAAGATATCAATTCATTCGAAAATAACTTATACATTTAACATTACTCTCAATAAACCTTATCAAAATGTTTTTCTTCTGGAGCTAGACAAGTTGGTTCAAAAGCTCAGTTAAAACAAGCAGAGATAGCAGGATAAGCTTTGAAAAAAATATAGACAAATTAACCTTACAAACTACTAAAACACATTACAAAGTCATTTTAAAAAAATTATAGGCCAGCTGTGGTGTTGCAGCAGTAACATAAATCTCCATGATGCCAAGATCATCTGGAAAGATGATCAGGTTTATATCCTGAGGTCTTCCTGAGCATTCCAAATACTCAGATGTGGACCACGATCCAGGCTAAGGTTAAGATATAGACTGCGATATGAAGACTTGTTGGAGTATCCCCCATCTCCTTCTCTCATGGAATAAACAACTAAACTTTTTTTTTAAAAAAAGTGTAGAATTAGTATGCAGATAGAGTAATAGGACAGAATAGGAAATCCAGAAAAATATTCTTTAAGTAAGTGGCACTGGAGTGCTTGCATAGCATAAGGAAAAAAGAAAAAACTGGGTATGTTCTAACCCTGTATACCAAGACAAAGATAACTTCCATTTTTTTGTTTTTGTTTTTGTTTTGTTAGAGGTTTTTGCCTTAGAGCACATGTACTCACCAGAGAGAGAGAGAGAGAGAGAGATACAGATACAGAGAGAGTGAGAAGTTAAGTGAGAAATCACCCCCTGGGAGGGGGATGGCCACACCACAATCCCTTCTTTATCTCTCTCTCTCCTTTCTCCTTTTCTGGGCATGCATACACATGTGCCTGCTATGTTTTTCAAGCCACCAGGTCAGGGACTCAAACCATGTAGTCAGCCATGTGGAATCTAGCCACCTTAACCACCACCCCACCAGCTGACCTGAGAAGATCATTTTCTATTTATCTCTCAATATGAAAGCCATTATTTTTCTACCAGAAGTCATGGCATACACGCACACCTAACATTCCTTACCCCCATCTAGAAAATGCCATGCTGTGCCTAGCAATGAATGCAAAAATCAGCCAGAAGTTGTTATATCGGGCATCTTTTTAGACTATTATTAGCTTGGTGGTAGCTACTGCAAAAGATCTGTGCAGTGTTATATATATTAAGGAAGTTAGGATCATAGGATCAAGGTTGATAAAGAACTCACTTAAAGTACGAACTCTGAAGGAAGCAGAGGTAAACCAAGTGGGCTCAGTAAGTATTTGCTTGTGCGTTAGAAAAGGAAAGGGAAAATAATTCCAGGCATTTTCCCCTTCAAGTCCACCATCATGTTTAAATGCACATGATGCATTAATTTTTTTTTCAAAGTAGAGATTTTGCTATAGGGTGCTATGCTTGCCGGAGAGACAGAGAGACAGAAAATGAGAAATCACCCCTCCCCCACAGAGGGGATGGCCACACTCCAATCCCTTCTCTTCCATTCTTTCAGGATTTTGAGCACACATGCACACATGCCTGGCGTGAGTTTGAAGTCACTGGGTCTGGGACTTGAACCGCCGTCAACTACATGGGAGTCCAGTGACATAACCATTATGCCATCTACTTGTCCCATGCATTAAAATTAAAAAAAAAAAAATAACATGTTTTTGCTCCATCTACTGAGAATGGGGACCATTCTCAGCAACCAGACTGTCAACATTCCAGAAAATGTTAACATTGCTCTGAAGGGATGCATAGGTTTTGTGACAGGACCCAGGGACTTGAGTCAAATCAGTGTAGAAGTCGGTCTTGGAAAGTAAAAGGGGAGTTCACAGTGGATAAACAGAGAGGAACCAGCTACAGTCCACGTTATCTGTAGTCATGTATACATACAAGATGAGGTGTGTGAATACTCATTTCCCCATAAGCATTATTCAGGAGAATGGATCTCTCGTTGAAAATGGAAAGATTTTTGGGTGAAAAAGACATCCACAAGATGAGGGTGAAATCAGAGAGTGCTTATTCAGTACCTCAAGCCCAACAAGACGAGTTCGATTCTTAAAGGAGACAACATTGAACTTTCAAATTCAGTTGCTTCGAGTCGACAAGCCACAAGAATGAAGACTCTCAGAAAAATGGGACCAGCAGATGGTATAATGGTTACGTCGCTAGACTTCCACATAGTCAACCGCAGTTTGAGTCCCGGACCTAGAAGCTTGAAATTCATGCCACGCATGCGCACGTGTGTATGTCCAAGATCTCGAGAGAATGAAGAAGGGATTATGGTGTGACCATTCCCCCAGAAGGGTGATTTCTCACTTTTCCTCTCACTGTCTCTATTTCTCTGGCAAGGGCATGCTCCCTAAGGTAAAAACGTTTATAAATAAATAAATAAATAACAATTTTTAAAAAGATAATTATTGACTTGGAAAAAAAATAAAATAAAATTTATAAAAACCTCAGGCGGGGGAGGGGAGAAAGGTAACAGTGACCCTGTCCTGTTATCTTTGGCAATAGAGACAATACGAGTCACAAAACTAGACAATTAATAGCAAGAGTGGAAGACAGACTAGCCGTGGGGCACAGAGGTCACCGTGACTAAGAACGACCAGCCAAAGAGAATTCAGCAGACTCTTGGCTAAACGCTTCGCTAATGTTCTAATGAGGGGGTCCCAATGACAGCGGGTTATGCCCTGTCCGTGGAGGTGGTTCTGCATTATCTCACAACTGTTGGATTCATGCCACTGGGTGTGATTGTTGTCTCTGTTAAATCCCAAGCCAGACAGAATATGAAGAATTCCTTCCGAGGACTCGAACTGGTGGACCGATGGACCTGAGAGTCAGTATTCTGGCACTCAGTGTAGACCAGCGTAGATAAGAAGCACCTCTACAAAGCGAAACGTAATATATGCCCACTCTTATCTGTGTGCATGTGGATATCGGACTGGACACGATGAAACATGTATTGCCCATAAAAACAGCAATAGCATAGAATTCGACGTTAATAACGACTTAACTTGGAGATCAGCAGTTGGCGTAATGGCTATGTCGCTGAACTCCCATGTAGTTGCCCGTGGTTTGTGTCCTGGACCCAGTGGCTTAAACTCAACGCCAGGCACGTGTGCATGCATGCCCAAGATCCCAAGAGGAGAATGGAGGAGAAGGAACTGTGGCGTGGCTATCCCCCCCGGGGGGGTGATTTCTCGCTTTCTGTCTCTCTGTCTCTCTGTCTGTCTGGCGAATGCACGTGACCTATAGCAAAAATCTCTCCAAAAAAAAAAAAAATAATAACTACTTAACTTGAACATGCAGAAGAGATGGGAATAAGGGGGCACCTGAAGTTCTTCCGAGGGGGTGATTCTCACTTTTTATAATTCATTATAAAGCCTCTTTATAATGAATGCTTTGTAACATCCCCATTATTATCCTGAAAATAAAGCTAGGTCACATAAAGTAAAAATTAGGACCAGCAGTTGGCATAATGGCTATGTCACTAGACTCCCATGTAGTCGACTGCGGTTCGCGTCCCAGACCCAGAGGCTTAAACTCATGCTGAGCACATGTGCGTGCGTGCCCAAGATCCTGAGAGGAGAATGGAGGAGAAGGGATTGTGGTGTGGCCATGCCCCCTGGGGGGTGATTTCTCATTTTCTGTTTCTCTCTCTCTGTCTTTCTGGTGAGCGCACGTGCCCTATAGCAAAATCCTCTCAAAAAAAAAAAAAAAAAATCAATACTACCCCTTAACTTTATTATAAAGCATAAATGAAAAGAAATTACTTTATAGTAAAATAATATATGTGATGGTCAACTTGACTAGGCCACAGTACCCAGATACTTGGTCAAACACCAGACGGGATATGACCATAAAGATTTTTGCTTATCTATTTAGCTATAGGATGCGTGCACTTGCTGAAAGTGACAAAGAAAGGGACCAGCAGTTAGCGTAATGGTTATGTCGCTGGACTCCTACGTAGTCGACCGCGGTTTGCGTCCCGAACCCGGTGGCTTAAAACTCACACTGGGCGCGTGTGCGTGTGTGCCCAAGATCCTGAGAGGAGAATGGAGAAGGGACTGCGGCATGGCTATCCCCCCTGGGGGGTGATTTCTTGCTTTCTGTCTCTCTGTCTCTCTCTGTCTGTCTGGCGAGTGCACGTGCCCTATAGCAAAAACCTCTCCAAAAAAAGAAAAGAAAAGAAAAGAAAGTGACAAAGAAAGAGGAAAAGTGAGAAATCACCCCCCAGGGGGAGAGAGATTAAATGATACATTAAAATAACACATGGATCAAAGAAGAAATCTCAAGGGAAATTGTTAAATATTTTGATCTAAATGAAAACATACTTTGTCAAAATGTGTGATATGCAGTGAACCAGTGCTTAGAGGGATATTTAGAGCAATAAATGCTTATGTTAGAAAAAAACAATCTAAAATGAATAATCTAATTTTCTACATTAGGAAACTAGAAAGAAGTGAAAATGAAATCTAAAAGAGGCAGAAGAAAAGAAATAATAAGAATTAGCGTTGAAATTAATTCGATTGAAAACAGAAAATCAATAGGAAAAAATGGCAGTGAAACAGAAAGCTTCTTCTTGAAAAGATCAGTAAAATGTATATATCTATATATCTATCTATATGTATTTAGCCAGGCTACCTACAAAAAAAGACAGGGAAGAAATTCGTACTATCGGAGCTGAAAAAAGGAACATCACTACAGATCCCACAGACAATTAAAGAATGCTACAAACAACTCTATGTCTATAAACTTGATAACCTGTATGAAATGAACCAATACCTTGAAAGATACAGCTGCCAAAACTCATACCAAAAAATAAAAAAATAAAAAAAAACAATAAAAAGACACTCTTAGTTGGCTTCTTAAAGAAGTTGAATCCATCATTAATTGCCTTCCAAAACAGAAAACACCAGGCCCAGCTGTGCTCACTGGTGAGTTCTGTCATACATTTCAGAAAGATTATATCACTTTTCTAAAATCCCTTCCAGATGGAGAAATTGGGGAAGACTTTCTAACTCATTCTATGAGGCCATCATTACCCGAAAACCAAAAGCAGACGAATACATTATAAGCAAAGTAATCTATAGACCAATGTCTCTCATGAATATAGATGCAAAAATCCTCAACAAAATATGGGCAAAGTGAATAGAACAATATATAAAAGGAATTATACACTGCTATCAAATGGTATATTTCCCAAGTATACAAAGCTGGCTCAACATTCACACAAACCAATTAATGTGGGGCCAGCAGGTGGCATGGTGGTTGAAGTGCGGGACTCCCATATGGTCAACTGCAGTTTGAGTCCTGGACCTGGCAGCTTGCTTTCTCACCTTCTCTCTCTCTCTCTGGTGAGCACAGGTGCCCTATAGCCAATTTAATAATAATAATAATAATAATAATAATAATAATAATAATAAATTTGTAAGAAGTTACAAAACCAATTAACGTAATCCATTACATCAATAGGTGAAAGACAAAACTCACATGATCATATCAGATGCAAAAAAGCACTTGACAAGAATCAAACATATAAGGAAATACTAAGGAAACAAGAATAAAAGGCAAATTCTACAATTTGATAACGGCTGTCCACCAAAAAGTACAGGTAGCATACTTAAAGGTGAGAAAGTTGGGACCAGCAGTTGGCATAATGGCTATGTCGCGCTAGACTCCCATGTAGCTGAATGTGGTTCAAGTCCTGGACCCGGTGGCTTAAACTCATGCCAGGCGTGTGTACGTGCGTGCCCAAGATCCTGAGAGGAGAATGGAGGAGAAGGGATTGCGGTATGGCCATCCCCTCTGGGGAGTGATTTCTCACTTTCTGTTTCTCTGTCTCTCTCTCTGTCTTTCTGGTGAGCGCATGCGCCCTATAGCCAAAACCTCTCCAAAAATAATAATAGTAATAATAATAAAAAGGTGAGAAAGTCCAAGCTTTCCCACTAAGATCAAGGGCAAGACATTTGAGACTGAATGGATCCATGTGAAGACCCTGAGAGGGTACACCCACCCACCCATCCATCATCCATACCTTTTTTTTTTTTTTTTTGGAGAGGTTTTTGCTATAGGGCGCATGCGCTCACCAGAAAGACAGAGAGAGTCAGAGAAACAGAAAAGTGAGAAATCACCCCCAGAGGGGATGGCCATGCCGCAATCCCTTCTCCTCCATTCTCCTCTCGGGATCTTGGGCACGCACGCACACGCGCCCAGCGTGAGTTTAAGCCACCGGGTCCGGGACTCGAACCGCGGTCGACTACGTGGGAGTCCAGCGACATAGCCATTACGCTAACTGCCGGTCCCCACACCCATTCTTGAGGTCCAAGAAGCCTATGGTTTGCAAAATGCTAGCTAAACGTGTCTAGGACCTCTGACTCCCACCTCCACCCCCCATCCACCCAGAGGCTAGCTCTCTGTCTGGCCATGCTCACTGGACAGCACGTGCTCATTCCCCTGTCATCTCCCATCACCAACGAGTCACCAGAGCCTCTAGCACCAGGTACTGTGCTCAGAATGTAACAGTGGTGAGGTTCTGCAGCCAAGCTGCTCATTTCTTTCTTTTTCTTATTGTTTATTTATTGATTCCAGGAGAGAGAAAGAGAGAGAGCGATGGAGAGATCGCACCCCAGGCAGAGCCTCGACACTGTAATCCACTCCCCATCCCTGGCAGCCTGGGATTATGGGCATGTGGATGACTGGTGTGCTCAGGGAGGTCCCCAGATATGAACCCGGAACCCTCGCGTGTGGGTCAGCCTCGCAGAGGGGTCCATTTTGCTGCTGCACCACTGTCCACACACTTGCCTCCCAGTACTGCTTCCCCTGTGATCTCTACCCCACTGCTCCCTCCCCATCCTGGTGCAAGGCGTGACACCCCACCAGGCTTCATCCACACAGAGAGGCTGGGTTCACACTGCACTGAGCAGACCCAGAGCTGTCCTGATCGCCACCTTCTCATTTCAGCAGGACATGCCGAAAGACGAGTGAGCCAAGGCTAAGAATAACCTGGAACCCAGTGACGCCATTGTGCAAAACTGGTCTAAGCAAAACTGTCTAATGACTGATTTCTGCATAGCTGATCTGACAGCTCTTGCAGTTCATTCAGCTCAGGCCATAGGATGTCCTGGTCACATGTGGTAGGATAAGAGAAATTACAAGACCCCCAGATGGTATAATGGTTATGTCGCTGGACTCCTATGTAGCCAACCACGGTTCGAGTCCTGGACACAGTGGCTTAAACTCATGCCAGGCGCATGTGCGTGCATGTGCAAAGTCCCAGGAGAAGAATAGAGGAGAAGGGATTGAGGTATGGACATTCCCCCTGGGGGGTGATTTCTCACTTTCTGCCTCTCTGGCAAGCTCATGCGCCCTTTAACAAAAATCTCTCGCCCATAGTTCGAGTCCCGGACCTGGTGGCTTGCTTTCTCATTTTTCCCCTCCGTCTCTTTCTCTCTGTGTCTCTTTCTGGTCAAATTAAAATAAATAAATGAACAAATAAAATTGAATAAATAATTCTTTTAAAAAAATCTCTCTTAAAAAAAAAAGGAGAGAAGTTTCTAATGGAAGGCTGCCAAAGCAAGGGGACGACGGGCCGGGCTGGCAAGAACAGCTGGCCTCCACACCTGCCTGGGACCACGCCCTCCCTGAGAAAGTTCAACTCTTCCGCAATCTTGTGTCCCAGGAGAGAGAGCTTTTTACCTGACTGGCGCTCAGATTGGATCACGCGCTTTAAGCCTGAAAGCTGAACAACCTGTCATTCGATCAGGGCTATTGTCACCGCAGTTCTGTGCATCTTCCACTTGGCAGAGCTGGGCTGGCTCCAGCTGGGGCTCCCCACAGGGGCTCACCTCACCATTTAATGACATGTGGTTGGAGCAGTCTGGGGTAATCCTCTTAGAATGGGTGGCCTCTTGGTTCAGCAGAGGTTTGTAAAACGGACCAATCAGCCTTCTTTTGTTCTGTAGGCACCAAGGAACAAGGGTAACATAAAGGCTCTGAAGAAGATCCCAGCTCCTGGGGAACCCGTGGCCACAGCTGGGGGTTCATGAGCACCAAGACTGTCAGGAGGTAAGGGCTCCCCACCAAGGCGCACCCACAGACATGCAGCTCTCAGAGAGCATGAGTGAGTCCAATCCAGTCTATGAATACAGGAGAGGACTTTAAAACGTTTGCAGAAAAATGGGCCAGCAGGTGGCGTGGTGGTTAAGGCGCTGGCCATTCCCACACGGCTGACCATGGTTCGAGTCCCGGACCTGGCGACTGGCTTTCTCACTTTCCTTCTCTCTGTGTGTCTATCTTTCTCTGGTCAAATTAAAACAAATGAATGAATAAATAAAATTAAATAAGTAATTCTTTTTTTAAAAAAAAAAGTTTGCAGAAACATGAAATGGAAGTAGTTTATTCAAGTGCAAAAACCATGTAGAAATTCATGCAGAGCTTTTTCATATGTATTTTCCCTGAACTTTCTGAGGACCCCTTTTGCATTTTACCTAGTCCCTAAAAGAATTCAATTTTTGCTTCTTGCTTTGTTTGCTTGTTTTGTTTTTGTCATAAGATGAGTGCACTTGCTGGAGATAGACAGAGAGAGAGGGAAAGTGAGAAATCATAATACCAACTTTTTTTTTTTAATTTGGAGAGGTTTTTGCTATAGGGTGTATCATGCGCTCGCCAGAGAGAGAGAAAGAGACAGAGAGACAGAAGGCAAGAAATCACCCCCTCGGGGCATGGCCATGCCATAACGCCTTCTCCTCCATGCTCCTCTTGGGATCTTGGATGCGCACACACACGCGCCTGGCGTGAGTTTAAGCCACCAGGTCTGGGACTTGAACCGTGGTTGACGACGTGGGAGTCCAGCGACATAGCCATTATGCTAACTGCTGATCCCCAGTGTTAGCCTTATTTTACAAACGAGAAAACCCAATAGTAGGGAGTATGGGCGTCGGGCATCTTTTCAAATCCAGGGAGGTGTCGCAGAAGGTCTGACCTTAGGTAAGAGACAGCAAAGGAAAGACAGTAGAATTAGAGGCCAGGGGCGAAGGCCGAGTCTCAGCTGGCTCTGTTAATTGGGAATCGTGGGAGGCCATGCGCGGTTGCCCAGGTTGGGCACTGCACAATCCAGGCGGTCCCATTCTCTTAAACAGAAGTGCAAACGTTCCTCTGGGTTGGGCAGCCCTGTGACCGCCTAACCTCCTCTGGGTATCACGTGGGTCCCAGGGGTGTCAGCACAAGGTCTTTGTGAGCAGAGCAGAGCAGAGCAGAGCTACCCGGAAGACCTACCTCTGGCTCCAAGGGTTCCTTCCTGCCTTTCCACAGGGTATCACCTTCTTGGGAAATCTGCCTCAGGTCATCAGGATTGGCCGAGGCGCGGCTGGCAGAGCGAATGCTCAGGATGGCAGTTCCCTGCCCGCCGTGGAACGCACTGGCTCCAGGAAGGACAGGACACCAGGCCAATGACCGTGTCTGTGCAGAGCCAGCTCCTCATGGGCAAACGCTCTCTCCGAGGCCATGTTCCAGCCAAGCCACCAACAGATGGTTCCGCTTTGCAGCATGATGGAAATTTGTGCCCACAGCCCTTGCGAGCACGTGCCAGCACCAGCCACCCTTGGGACCAAAGGATGGCCAAGGAGAAGGCGTGCGGAGCCAAGGCTAACCAACAGGAAGCGGCGTATACCCTCCCAATGGAACCAGCTGGAATCCTCCTAGGATTCCGCGGCATTAGGCTTACGGGGTGGGGTCGGGTCGCACGCATACGCGCCCAGTGCAGGGGGTGATCTCTCGCTTTCTAGCAAACGCACATGCCCCATAACAAAAATCTCTCTTAAAAAAAAAAAAAAAAAAACGGGACCAACAGTTAGCGTAATGGCTATGTTGCTGAACTGCCACGTAGTCGACCGCGGTTCGAGTCCCAGACCCGGTGGCTTAAACTCTCGCCGGGCGCGTGTGCGTGTGTGCCCAAGATCCCGAGAGGAGAATGGAGGAGAAGGGACTGTGGCGTGGCCATCCCCCTTGGGGGGTGATTTCTCACTTTCTGTCTCTCTGTCTCTGTCTTTTTGGCAAGCGCACGCGCCCTATAGCAAAAACCTCTCCCAAAAAAAAGATCAATAAACCTTAAGGAAAACACTCCCCTCCTACTGCGTTCTGTCCTGAATTCACACCCAGGCTCCTGGCTACCTGCACTGTCCCTTGGCTGTTCCTGTGCATGCAGTCCTCACTGGCCTGTCTTTGGCCTTCCTGGAGGTTCAACCTCCCTTGCAAAACAGCATGTGTGTTAAGCTCCTTCCTTTTCTAAGAAGTATTTATTTATTAATCATTCTTTTTCAATATTAACCAGAGAGAGAGAGAGAAAGAGAAAGACAGAAAGGAAGAGAGAGAGAGAAAGCTACCAGGTCCAGGATTCGAATCATGGTCAGCCATATAGGAGTCCAGAGCCTTTAACCACCACACCACCTGCCAGCCCCAAGGTTGCTCCTTTTCTTAGGATGAAGGGGTGGCTGACACCAGGCTGGGGCTGAGCTGAGACCCCTCCAGGCAGCTGGTTGGTCTCAAGGAGAAAACCCCACCCCAAAGCTGAACATGAGACTTGAATTTTGGGACTTGAATTGGGACACTTGAATTGGGACCAGCAGTTAGCGTAGTAGCATGTCGCTGGACTCCCATGTAGTCGACCGCAGTTCAAGTCCGGACCCAGTGGCTTAAACTCACACCGGGCGCATGTGCGTGCGTGCCCAAGATCCCGAGAGGAGAATGGAGGAGAAGGGATTGCGGCGTGGCCATCCCCCCTGGGGGGTGATTTCTTGCTTTCTGTCTCTCTGTCTCTCTCTCTCTCTCTGTCTTTCTGGTGAGCGCACGCGCCCTAAAGCAGAAACCTCTCCAAAAAAAAAAAAGTTCCAGCAGGCCTAACTCAGAGAGCTACTTGGAGGATAGGGTGGTGAGACGTGGGGCCTCAGGAAGAAAAACAGAGGGGGGGTCCTCTTGATCCCATTCTTGGGTCCCAGTCTCCCTGGGCCAAGCTGGTCCTGCAGACACCCCATGTCCTCATAACAAATACACCTGCTCTCTGATAACCTCCTTTACCTCTTCAATGGGTGGCGTTACTGGCAACTCCAAGAGTCGTCAGTGATGAAGACCGCCACTAGCCCCCCTCCGACTCCAGAAGTTTTCAAGCAAAGCAGGAGGGGAGGATGCAGAAGCCCTTATTTTGGATATAACTTCCCAAACCTTTGGGTTACAGGCCAGCAGTTGGAACAGTGGTTGGATTCCCACATGGGTGACCACTGTTCAAGTCCCGGACCCAGTGGTTTGAAAATCATGTGAGTTGAGGGCCAGCAGGTGACATGGTGGTTAAGGCACTCGACTCCCACATGGCTGACCATGGTTCAAGTCCTGGATATGGTGGCTTGCTTTCTTACTTTCTCTCTCTCTCTCTCTCTCTGTGTCTCTCTCTGGGGAGTTGCCCGTATCGAGTTAAATAATAATAGTGATGATAAATTTAAAAATTAAATAAATCTTTTTTTTTTTTCTTTTTTTGGGAGAGGTTTTTGCTATAGGGCACGTGCGCTCGCCAGACAGACAGAGACAGACAGAGAGACAGAAAGCGAGAAATCACCCCCCAGAGGGGATGGCCACGCCACAGTCCCTTCTCCTCCATTCTTCTCTCGGGATTTTGGGCACGCATGCACACGTGCCCGGTGTGAGTTTTAAGCCACCGGGTCCGGGACGCAAACCGCGGTCGACTACGTGAGAGTCCAGCGACATAGCCATTACGCTAACTGCTGGTCCCAATAAATCTTTTTTTTTTAAAAAAAAAAAAGAAAGAAAAAGAAAAAGAAAACCATGTTGGTATATGTGTGCATGCCAAGATCCCAGGGGGAGAATGGAGGAGGGACTGTGGCATGGCCATCTTCCCTGGAGGGTAATTTCTCAGTTTCTCTCTCTCTCTATCTCTTTCTCTAGTGACTGCATGCACCCTATGGCAAAAACCTGTACAAAAAAAAATAATAAAATGGGGCACAGAGCCACCAGGCAGCATGGTGGTTAAGACACTGGATCCCACATGGCCAAGTCTGTGGTTCAAGTCCTGGACCCAGGATCTTGAAAATCACACTGAGCATGTCTGTGCGTGCCCAAAATTCCAAGAGGAGAATAGAGGAGAAGGGATTGCAGCATGGCCATCCTCCCTGGGGGTAATGTCTCACTTTTCTTCTCTCTCTGTCTCTGTCTCTCTCCAGTGAGCACATAGGCCCAATGGCAAAAAAAAATGTAAAACAAAAACCAACAAGAAAGGGGGAACAGGTACGGTAACTCGCTTGGCTACCTGATGACAGGGCACGCAGTTCACCTTTGCACTCTCTCTGTAAAGCAGTTGTTCTCCGTTTGCAAGTAAAAACACCAAGGCTCAGAGAGTGTAGGCAACCAGCCTCTGTCACACAGCTTCTGTTAATCCAAGATATGGCTCGCCTTGCTCAGTCTTTTCCCCTGGTCAGCAGGGCTCACAGCACGGACAAACATCAGCCAGAGGAGGACCCCGAGGAGCCCTCCGGTTGCATTAAGACCTCGACATGTGTTTTCAATTTCGTTTTCCCGAGCCCGGGGGAAGACGTACTCAAACAGCAGCTGTGGGTACAGAGCGCTTCCTGAAGGCCTCGCTCCTTGGCTTTCCCGGTCAGATGGCTCCTCTGTGTCGCTGAGGCTTTTGCCTGCCGAGGAAGAAATGGCTTTGAGCAGTACCGGGTCAGAACCTCCAGGGTATTTGCAATCCACGCAGTTCTCCTAGTCCCCCGCTGACATGGACAGCCCTGGTCCTGCAGGCGGTCCATCCTGGGATCTGCAGGGTTAAGGAGCAGCTGCAGAGCGTCTTAACACACCCTTGGGGTTCAGACCTGGGAGACAAGGAGGCCCACATTCTTCAAGTGAGCTGCGAGGAGCTCCCCAAGGCTTCGCTTACATTCCTTTCCTTAGGATTTTTGGTTTCCGCTGCAGCGCGAACTTGGCCAGGCCGCACTTGGCTCAGCAGAAGAGGATGCGGCTGTCCTGTCTTCCCAGGCATGTGGGAGGCCAGCCTGGGAGGTTCTGGAAGTTGGCTGTCCCACTGCCTGAGAGAGCAGAGACCCCTCCTGCTCCCCCAGCCAGCCCCCTTCTCCTGCTGCTCCAGGAAATGGCACAGTGGTTTCCAGGGCCTGAAGTGTGCCCTGGGCAATGCAGCCAGCTCTCCTAGCTGGTGGCTCAAGGCAGGACAGAGTGTCCCAAGCAGGATCATTTTAGAATTTTTTTTTTTAAGAAAGGTTTTTGCTATAGAGCACGTGTGCTCGCCGGAGAGACAGAGATAGAGAGACAGAAAGCAAAAAATCATCCCCCCAGGGGAGATGGCCACACCGCAATCCCTTCTCCTCCATTCTCCTCTCGGGATCTCGGGCATGTACGCACACATGCCCGGCGTGAGTTTTTAATTTTTTTTTTTTTTTTTGGAGAGGATTTTGCTACAGGGCATGTGCACTCGCAAGAAAGAAAGAGAGAGACAGAGAGACAGAAAGTGAGAAATCACCCCCCAGGGGGGATGGCCACATCGCAATCCTTCCTCCTTCATTCTCCTCTCGGGATACTGGGCACGCATGCACACGTGCCTGGCGTGAGTTAAGCTGCCGGGTCTAGGACTTGAACTGCAGTTGACTGTGTGGGAGTCCAGTGACGTAATCATTATGCCATCTGCTGGTCCCCCTCCGACCCTTTTAATCTCCCCTGGCAGGTACACACTCCTGGATTTCTCTATTTCAGACATTATCTGCCCTTTATGGACGAAAGAAGAAATTGAGGCCCAGAAGGGACACAATTCATCCAAACTCCTTCTGCCAGATACCAGCAAGCCAGCAGGCCATGCCTGCTGGTGTCTGAATTTAAATGCAATTTGTTAATAGAATCTTGTGGGACAGAGAAATGGTTTATTACCTGTTGATGATAACATGTATAGTATTCTCAACTGGACTGGTCTGAGTGTATTTCGTGTTGGGTAAACTCTCTCTCTCTTATGCCAAAAAGACAGAGAGAGACAGAAAGCGAGAAATCACCCCCCAGGAGGGATGGCCACGCCGCAATCCTTTCTCCTCCGTTCTCCTCTCGGGATTTTGGGCACGCACGTGTATACGCGTGGCGTGAGTTTTAAACCACCACGTGCAGGATTCAAACCGCAGTGGGCTACGTGAGAGTCCAGCGACATAACCATTATGCCATCTGCTGATTCCATCTCCACATTGTTTTAAGAAATCCGTGGCCTCTGATCCATTCTGGGCTACGCTGGGCTAAGCCCTGGGGGTGTTATGCGTCATCCCTTTTTGAATATCCTCTACCAGTCACTGGTTCCAGGCCCCTTCTGGCCTCTTCCGGCTCTTACTTCTCCAAGTATCACTAACAAGGGCTGGTCAGAAAACAGCAGGTCTGTCCTGGTTGGGGATCCAGCAGGCATGGCTTCAAAAAGGGGAAGCCAGCAAGTGTTGTATGGTGGTTAAGGTGGTTGGATCCCACATGGACGACTGCGGTTCAAGTCCCAGACCCGGCACCTTGAAAATCACACCAGGTGCGTATGTATGTGTGCCCAAAATCCTGAGAGGAGAACGGAAAGGAGAAGGGATTGCGATGTGGCCATCCCCTCAGAGGGTGATTTCTTTCCCTCTCTGTCTCTGTCTCTCTCTCTCTCCAGCGAATGCATATGCCCTAAGGCAACGCCATCCCCCCACCCAAAGAAAAGGAAAGAGACTTGGGCTGGAGGGTGGTGCAGAGGTAAAATGTGACAATCAGCATGGCTGACTTACATGGGAAAGTTCCGTCCAGAGAGCTCCGTGAATACCCAAGTACCTGCAAGCCCATGCCCCAAGGCTAGCTGATGGTGAGGGTGCACTGCAGCATGGGGACTTGCTGGGGGTACTCTCTCATTCAGGGAAGAAATAAATAAATAGACTTCAAAACAAAACAAAATAATAAAACAGGCACTCTGCTTCTCCCTATCATCAGCTTCCTCCACCCCAATTCCACTTCTCGTAAACCAAAGCTTCTAAGTGTGCTTGGCTTATTCAGTGCGAAGTGGCCAGCCCTGGTCCTGGGGAGCCTCCCGGCCCACCTGTAGCCCTGGCCTCTGTGACTGTGTCCCTGGGAAGTGACAGAAGAGGATGGGAAGTCTGCAGCGGTCACCTCGTTCTCTCCCAGCTGCAGTGACAACCTTGAGAGCAGGCCACGTGGCTGGCGTGGCTGGCGTTCAGGGTCTCGCCCGCCCGTGGGATTTGATCTCAGGTAGAACTGTGCTTGAGCCCCTCCAGGCTGGCTGGAGCTCGGTGTAGACCACAGCATCAAGAGTCAGTTGGGGGTGCCTCTCGCTCGCTCGCTCAGAAGAAAGGAAAAGAGAAAAGAAGAATGCCCTGAGCTTCCGCAAGAGACAATTATACAGGTCATGGATTAGTCACCGACACGATGAGAACGAGGAAACCCAGCTGCAAAGTGGCACAGCCCTGGCAAAAACAAAGAGCCTCTGTCTCCTTTAAAGACTCCTGTTGGGCGGACCAGCAGTTAGCGTAATGGCTACGTTGCTGAACTCCCATGTAGCCAACCGCGGTTCGAGTCTCGGACTCAGTGGCTTGAAACTCACGCCGGGCGCGTGTGCGTGCGTGCCCAAGATCCCGAGAGGAGAATGGAGGAGAAGGGATTGTGGCATGGCCATCCCCCCTGGGGGGTGATTTCTCACTTTCTGTCTCTCTGTCTCTCTCTGTCTTTCTGGCGAGCACATGCGCCCTATAGCAAAAACCTCTCAAAAATAAAAAAAAAAATCTTGACCAAGAACAGAGGCCAGCAGTTGCCAGCAGGTGCCATAGCAGTTAAGGCACTGGACTCCCACATGGCCAACCGTGGTTCAAGTCCCAGATTTGGCAGTTTGCTTTCTCTCTCTCTCTCTCTCTCTCTCTCTCTCTCTCTGTGTCTGTTTCTCTCTGGTCAGTGTTGTGCCCCAAATTAAAAAACAATAATAAAAAAAAAAAAACATTCTTTTTTGAGAGATTTTTGCAATAGGGTGCATGTGCTCACCAGAGAGACAGAAAGTGAGAAATCACCCCCCCCGGGGGGGGGGATGGCCATGTTGCAACCCCTTCTTCTCCATTCTCTCTGGGGATTTGGGGCACACACGCACACATATGTACCTGGCATGAATTTCAAGCCACCAGGTCCAGGACTTGAACTGCTGTCAACGACATGGGAGTCCAATGCCTTAACCATTACGCCACCAGCTGGCCCCAAATAAATCATTCTTAAAAATCAAAACAAAAAAAGGGAGGTAGTTAAGAAGAATTTAGGACGTTGGGGGGCGGGGTGAATGGGCACCAGGAGGCAGTGATCAGATTAGGAATTCCAGGTCAGGAACTGATGCAGGGAAGGACAGACTCTATGTTTAGAAACTGGTGTTTCTAAAATGTAAAAATTAGAGACAGAGATGGAAATTCTACCCAGCAACATTCACTGTGCTCCTGGGAAAGGGAAGAGGAGAAGTAGGAGTGGGGCCCAGCAAGATGCTGATGTCTGATTGGCTCCTGCTGTCCTTGACGGCCATATTTCGGAGCTTCCTGAGCTTGTTGCTAAACCATTGGTCATTTCAAATCAGCCATGGTGGGAGTGTTTACACCACAGAAATGGGCAAAAGCCACAGGTCAGTTTTTTTTCCCCCAGAAATTCAATTTACCAACACACCAGTGTTATAGGGAGGAGAGGAGTAGAAGGGAATCTGTTTAGAAGAAAGGCAAAGTGGCAGCAGGAAAGGAGTGTCGACTCAAAGGAGAAGAAGCAGCAAAAAAGGAAGTGTAGGGCCAGCAGGTGATGTGGAGGTTAAGGTGCCGGATCTCACATGGCTAGCTTCGCAGTTCGAGTCCTAGATCAGGCAGTTTGAAAATAACATCAGGTGTGCATGCATGTGTGCCCAAAGTCCCAAGAGGAGAATGGAGGAGAAGGGATTATGGCATGGCTAACTCCCTCATTCTCTCTCTCTCTCTCTCTCTCTCTCTCTCTCTCTGGGGAGCACATACACCTTATGGCAAAACTTAAAAAAAAAAAAAAAAGGAAAAAGTGCAAGAATCCTATAAGGTAGATATTTTTCCCTCAAGGAAATTGTTTATATCTAGCCCAGACAGGTTAAGCAACTTGGCCAAAGTCACACAGCACTGGCATTTGAGCCCAAGTGTTTCTGGTAATGACGGTTTGTTTTAGCTCTCTCAATAAACGATTAACAAATTAATGAAATAAAATAATTTGTTTGAAAGTGTCCTTAGGGTCAGCTCTACAAGTTACCTAAAAAACCAACCCCATGGATGAAGATTGCACCTTGCTTTTGACCTGGTTATTAATAACTTTGTTTCTACAAATGAAATACACTCTCAAAGGGTCTAAATTTGCTGTCATTAAGGATTTTCTGTATGACTAATTCTGCTTGTATGATCCTGGATGCAAGTTACAAAGGTTGTTTTTTGTTTGTTTGTTTGTTTGTAAGTTCAGGTACATACTGATCTTTTTTTTCTTTTAAGAATTATCTTATTTAATTTTATTCATCATTAGTGCTATGGTTTTAATTTGACCAGAGAGAGACAGAGACAGACAGACAAAGAGGGGAAAGTGAGAAAACAACCCTCTAGGTTCAGAGCTCGAACCATGGTCAGCCACATGGGAGTCCAGTGCTCTTTAACCGCCATGCCCCTACAGAGGTTTTGAGAATGCTCTGGTGTTACCTCTGGAGTAATAAGTAACCTCTTAAGGAGGTCAACTTCAAAAGGAAACACTCCTTTAGAGGCAAAATTTCTGTCATGGTTACTAGATCCATTGGACAAAGTGCATTTGAAGGGGATGCCTGAAAACTTCTTAGTCTCTCCACACCCTTGGCAGACCTGGGCAGCATCCAGGAAATGGTGGGAAAGGTGGAGACTCACTAGGCTTGTTTGAATTTCTATCAGAGTCATTTGTGTGGACAAGTAGTATTAAGATTGCCTACTTTGATTTAGCTAGTCAGGATACATTAAAAGTCTTGATTTTAATAAATTTGAATTTTACAGTAAGAACTCAATGCTTTGTCTGCGATCAAGATTCACTCACCAATAACCAGTCATGGAAAGTGATGATTCACTCAAACAGCACATTTACTGATTTTGAAATAGACCACGGACCTCTAAACATATCAAACTCATTGTCCTCTTCTTTTGGAATTCAGTTGTCAAGGCAACTTCGTCCTGAATGTCAGCTCATTCAGGTCTGTGCTTATGGTTTTGTTTACTTTGATCTGAGAAGTGGGGTGTCATTTGTCATGAGCACTGTTAGCTCGTTTTCTTCGTGGGTTGATGCTTCCACTGGGTCAACTATTGACTGCAAATGGTTCTCTCCATTTGGGCAGGCCTTTCTTCTGCAAGGTTTATTAGGGCTAGTTAGCTCTTTAGAAGGGTACTGAAAAAACTCACAAAGGAAGTTCAGAAGACTTCTCCCTCGGTTGGACCATGTTCTATCAAAATACTATACTACATTGAGAACCAGCAGTTAGCGTAATGGCTATGTCACTGGACTCCCACGTAATCGACCGCGGTTCGCGTCCCAGACCCGGTGGCTTAAAACTCACGCCGGGCGCGTGTGCGTGCGTGCCCAAGATCCCGAGAGGAGAATGGAGGAGAAGGGATTGCGGTGTGACCATCCCATCCCCCATGGGGGGTGATTTCTCGCTTTCTGTCTCTATGTCTCTCTCTGTCTATCTGGTGAACATACGTGCCCTATAGCGAAAACCTCTCCAAAAAACAAACAAACAAACAAAAACACTATACTATATCCAGATCAGTGACATTAAATTTTTAGTCTTTGGGGTATGACCTTCAGTCATCCTTCTTTCCCAGCTGCTCTGGGAACATCCTTACTACACAGACATAGGAGGGCAGGGATTCTGGGTAACACAGCCATGGGGCACCATGCCATGTGAAAAGGGGATAACTGGCTTGGAATTACCCACTTATTGTGTCTAATCTTACCTGGGTAATTGTGAGACAGTCCACAATACTATTTACATATTGAAACTGTCTCAATAGTTTTGTAGATACTCATCTCTGGAACGTCCATGAGTAATTGGTCTCAGTATCTCTATGTAACTGAGACAGAAAGCTTGGCTCTACCCATGATGGGATTAGTCACTTAGATAAATAAGGATACAAACGGCTTGAGGAAATAGATTCTGTGAGATTCAAAATGGGATTACTGAGAACTGAAATGTACACCAAGGAAGCACATCACGCCACAGCACACACGACCTTGGCGTCATTTCACCCGCCCACCTCCCTATTCCTGCAGGCTTTATCAACAATGAACAATGGTGAAGAATGTGCACAGTGTGACATCGTGGACCTTCCCTTTTCTCAGTTAACCAGCATGGCGTCACTCATGCATTCCTTCATTTGCAGGTCATTCATTCATTCCTTAATATGACCTGACTCCCCACCCCAAAACCTTCAGCCAGGCTCTCTGGAACTCCCTTATCTAATCAACCTCTTCTCCAAATCTTGTAACCAGGACCTGGCTGTCCTCAGCCCCAACAACCCCACGTCCCTGGCAGCCTCATGGGGGACAAGAAAGGGCACTGGAGTAAGAGTGAGTTGGGGGACCAGCAGATGGCATAATGGTTACATTGCTGGACTGTCATGGAGTTGACTGCAGTTTGAGTCCCGGATCTGGTGGCTTAAAGCTCATTCTGGGTGTGTGTGTATGTGTATCCAAAATCCCAAAAGGAGAATTAGGAGAAAGGATTGTAGCATGGCTATCCTCCCTGGGGGGGTGATGTCTCACTGCCTTTGTCTCTCCAGCAAGTGCATGCACCCTATAGCAAAAATCTCTCTTAAGGGGCTGACTGGTGGCATGGTGATTAAGGGTGCTGGACTCCCACATGGCCAGCCACAGTTAGAATTTTGGACCTGGTGGCTTGCTTTCTCACTTTCTCTCTCTCTATTTCCCGCCCCCACCCCCCGCCCCAGTCCCTCACTGTTCAAATTAAAATAAATAAATAAAGGGAACCAGCAGTTAGCGTAATGGCTATGTCACTGGACTCCCATGTAGTTGACCGCGGTTCGTGTCCCGGACCCGGTGGCTTAAAACTCACGCCGGGCGTGTGTGCGTGCGTGCCCAAGATCCCGGGAGGAGAATGGAGGAGAAGGGATTGCAGCGTGACCATCCCCCCTGGGGGGTGATTTCTTGCTTTCTGTCTCTCGGGTGATTTCTCGCTTTCTGTCTCTATGTCTCTCTGTCTTCCTGGCGATTGCACGCGCCCTATAGCAAAAAAAAAAAAAAAAAAAAAAAAAGTCCTCTTCTAAAAAAATAGTGATTATTTCCAGGAGATAGGACTTTGAAAAAAATTATTTATTCTTATTAATTCTATTTGCTATCGTCATTATTATTTTTTTTAATTTGACCAAACAGAGACAGAAAGAGAGAGAGAGGGAGAAGAGGAAAATGAAAAAGCAAGTCGCCAGGTCAGGGACTCAAACCGCAGTCAGCTATGTGGGAATCCAATGCCTTTAACCACCAGGCCACTTGCTGGCCTCCATCCACCCTTTTCTAGATGGGCAGCCACTCCTGACCCTGGAGTCCCAGTGACTGCAGAAACGGCCTGTTTCCGTGCAAAGCGGAGGACCAGCCACAGAGGCACCAGGCTGACCAGACGCCTGGCCGGGACACGGCTGAGACAGCGACGAGAAAGCAACACCCTCGCTGCTTGGCTTCCCGCTCTCAGAGCCAGTGGCCACTGGCCAGGCCAGCCTGTCGTTGACCCCGGAGAAGCCACAGACTCAGTGCCAAGGGTCAATGGGTCTCCTCGGAAGGACTGAGCAGCTCTCTACTTGAAGACAGAAGGTCAGATGGGGGACCTCGAACCAGGGGTTAATGGCCTTTGTGCAGTAAACACTCCGAGTTACATGAATTCTTTCAACAAACATTGATGGATGGCCAGGCCCTGTGCCAATACGTGAGTTAGAACGGGGTCTCTGTCTCCCGGGCTGTTTGGGAGGCAGCTGTCTAAGCCAGAGGCCACACCAGCCGTAGAGGGAAGGTATGTGGGAAGAAGGAACGCGAAGCCATGATGGGGCTGCGGCTTCATGGAGAAGCCCAGCGTCTGCTCTCCCATGCCGTGACTGTCGAAGTGGAGGGTGGAGTTGCCCCTGCCCGCTGCCCCACCGGGCCTGTTTCCGCCATCAGCATACTTGATCCTTCTAGGTGAACTCTGGGCTGACAAGCAATGGTCAAAGTGCCCTTGGGAACCAGCAGTTAGCGTAATGGCTATGTCGCTGGACTCCCACGTAGTCGACCGCGGTTCGCGTCTCGGACCCGGTGGCTTGCAACTCACGCCGGGCACGTGTGCGTGCGTGCCCAAGATCCCGAGAGGAGAATGGAGGAGAAGGGATTGCGGCGTGACCATCCCCCCTGGGGGGTGATTTCTCGCTTTCTGTCTCTCTGTCTCTCTCTGTCTGTCTGGCGAGTGCACGCGCCCTATAGCAAAAACCTCTCCAAAAAAAAAAAAAAAGTACCCTGCATGGCACAGGGCACCCCGTTGCCCGTTGTGAGTCCCCCTCTTTTTCTGGTCCTCCTCTTTCCACCTGTTGCTTTTTTTTTTTTTTTTTTTTTTTTTTTGAGAGAAACTTTTGCTATAGGATGTGTGCACTTGATGGAGACAGAGAGACAGAAAGCGAGAAATCATCCCCACCCCCAGGAGGTTGGCCATGCCACAATCCCTTCTTCCCCATTTTTCTCTCTCAAGATCTTGGGCATGCACGCACACGTGCCTGGCATGAGTTTTAAGCCTCTGGGTCCAGGACTCGAACCGTGGTCGACTATGTGGGAGTCCAGCAATGCAAACCTTACTCCATTTGCTGGTCCCTCATGTGCTGCTCTTTCTTGGAGTGGGCAACTGTGTTCAGAGCTGGGGTCATTCTTTCTCCAGCAGACGCTGGGAGGACATTGGAAAGTCGGGTCAGGCAGTGGTATTGCAACAGGACCCACGTGGGGAAGGTCCTGGGTTTGCGTCCTGGGACCTCTCTGAGTATGTTGGGCATGTGTGTGTTCATGATCCAGGCTGGCAGAAACTGCGGTTGGGCTCCAGTGTGGGAACCTCATGGTGGGTGTCTCTCTCCCTTTCTCCCCCTCTCTCATGGAAAAGATAAATAAAAATAAACCTTATGTTTTTAATTTGTTTATTGTTATTATTCGATTTGGCCAGAGAGAGAGAGAGAGAGAGAGAGAGAGAGAGAGGGAGAGTGAGAAAGCAAAACACCCGGTCTGGGACTTGAACTATGGTCAGCCATGTGAAAGTCCAGGACTGCCCTAGGGGTGCTCTTGCTTATCCTAGAGGGGTAGTTTCTAGACTCTGCTTTTACACTTCCGGGTCCTCTAGAGGGTCGTCTCTAATTCTTGAGAGAGTATCATGCTTACATGGGATTTTTTTTTTCTTTTTAAGAGTGAGAGACAGAGACAGAGAGACAGAGATCAGCATCCTTGGCAGGGTGTCCCTGCATACCTATTCTCAAGCCTCAGCCCCCACCTGACACCACAGTGCATGAACTGCACCCAGCAGGTTCAGGTTGGCCTGGGGACTGTACCTGGGCCTCCCAAGAAGTTTCCAACCTCCCAACCTGTGAGCCACCATGGCTGGGCCTACACGCCGTTGAAAAGGATTTTAGTTTTCCTGTTTTTAAAATTTTGCTAAAGGGTGTGTACACTCACAAGAGAGAGAGCGAGAGAGATAGCACTCCCCCTGCAAGATGCTCACGCCACACTCCCCTTCTCTTCTACTTCTCTTCTTGAGATTTTGGGCACGCACATGTACATACAGGGTTCCGGGTTTGGGATTTGAACGTTCCAGTCAGTCCATGTGGGATCCAATCACCTTAATCATGTTGTCACCAGCTGGCTCAAGAGTACCTTCTTTTAAAAAAACAGCAGGAAAGTGGGGGACCAGCAGATGCCATAATGGTTTGTCGTTGGACTCCCATGTAGTCAACTGTGGTTTGAGTCCTGGACCTGGTTGCTTAAAACATGCCCAAAACCGCGAGAGGAGAATGGAGGAGAAGGGATTGCAGCGTGACCATCCCCCCGGGGGGTGATTTCTCGCTTTCTGTCTCTCTGTCTCTCTCTGTCTTTCTGGCGAGTGCACGCACCCTATAGCAAAAACCTCTCTAAAAAAAAAAACAAAAAAACAAACAAAAAACACTACAAAAATAAAATAACAATTGTCTCACAGTGCCCTTTCCTCCAGGGTGCCTACTAGCTCCTTGTCAGACAGGAACTTTTCTCGCTATCTTTTCTGGAGCATTTCTGGGGAGGAGAAGAAAACTATCAGCAGCTTCGGAGGAAAATCTCAAGGATGGATGTGACGGGGAGAAGGTTGGAAGGGAGGAAAGGGGCCCCAGGCAAGGCCTTTGCCCTCGCATGGTCACCCCACAGTCTGACCAAGGGCTCTCCGTGAGCAGGTTGGGCAGCCTGAGGCTCTAGGAGACCTCCTCTCCGCGGGCACCGTGGAGGCCAGCACTTCCCGCCAGGATCTTTTCGGAGGCTTCCTCCACACAGCCTGAAGGGAATCTCACACGTGGCAGGAGGGAGGGCACGGGTCACTCCAGACCTGTCACTGCACATGTTCCCAGGGGGCTGACCCTGGCCCTAGACTGCTCCGTAACCTCTGACTGCACCCCATCAGCCAACTAGATGGTCTATAAGCCAGGAGAGTCCTTTAGAAGTCATTTCATTTCAGGTTTTCTTTATTTTTTTTTATTTTTTAGTTTCTTTCTTGTTTTAAAATGTATTACATTGGTAAAAATTCTAGCAACTCTCCAATATCATTGAATCCATGGTTCATGAGTATAAGAGGATTTCAAAACATTTGTAGAAAAATGGAATGAAAGTAGAATTTTAATTGAGTGTTCCAGATTTTTGAAATCCATGCCTAGCTTTATTATCGTATGCATTTTTATAAGCTTTTCTTTTACGTATTCTTTTAGAGGTTTTTGCTATAGAGCGTGTGTGCTCACCAGAAGGACAGAGAGAGACAGAGAGACAGAAAGCGAGAAATCACCCCCAAGGGGGGATGGCCATGCCACAATCCCTTCTCCTCCATTCTCCTCTCGGGATCTTGGGCACGCACGCACATGTACCCAGCGTGAGTTTAAGTCACCAGGTCCAGGACTCGAACCGTGGTCGACTACATGGGAGTCCAGCGACATAGCCATTACACCAACGGCTATATTTATTATTGACATTGAATCACTCTATAGCTTTTCAGCATACCGCGTGGTTTTCCCAGCACCAATGCAGTGCCTATTCATCTAGACAAAGATATTACCATACACATTATCATCAGCCAATAACATTTCACTTTTGTGTCAGTTCAATGTACTGTATTGTTTGTTTCCCTGTTCCCTTTCCCCTATTTGCTACTTATTGATTTCTTCCATGACCGAGAGAGAGAGGGAACCTTCAGGTGGGTTTTCATGCCATGACCCACCCCCAGCCTCAGCCAGTTCTGAACCGTAGGTGCACAGGTACATAGGAGGTCTCTGGACACGAACCTGGAACCTTCCTATGTGAGTCAGCCTTGCAGAGCATGGCGTTTCCCCCTGCCTGACCATCCAGCCCTCTCATTTCTTTCTCTCTTTTGAGAGATTTTTGCTATAGGGCGCATGCGCTCGCCAGAGAGACAGAGCGACAGAAAGTGAGAAATCACTCCGTGGGGATGGCCACGCTGCAATCCCTTCTCTTCTAATCTCCTCTTGGGATTTTGGGCACACACACACACAACTGGTATGAGTTTCAAGCTGCCGGGTCCAGGACTTGAACCACGGTCAACCATTGCTGGAGTCCAGAACCTTAGCTACCGCACCACCTGCTGGCCCCCCAGCCCTCTCATGTCAAGTTCACGTCAGTCCTCTGAGCTGCCGCCATGGCTTGGGGCAATACGTCCATCTAAAGATCAAGCCAGTCCCCATCTAGGCCTTCCACTAGGACTCCCGTTTCCCCATCTTTTCTTCCTCTGCAGCCGGCGGGGTCCTGGCACACCCAGACTGGGCCAGCCGGGGTGAGAACTAGGCCAGCAGGGGCGCCCCGGCCACCATGGCAGCAGGAGAGGCAGGTTGAATGAGGGATGAGGTCTCCTGGCAGGTGAGTCACTCCTGAGGAATCGTCCGGGGTTATAAATAGCCTCCCTGGCAGAGAGGAGGGAAAGGTGACAAAGGATCGTTGTCAGAACTGCTTCCTGATCCGGCAGTTATGGAGCCATGAGTAATCCCACGCAGGGAGATGCAGACGGCTCCCTCCCGAGCCCCTTCCCTGCCAGGGACCAGTGATGTGGGGGACGCTGGGTGGCCAGGGGGCCCGCAGGGCTGCTCCACATGGGGGCGCTAACCAGCACACCACCCACCAGGCGCGCGTGCTCAGCCCCACGCAGAGACAGAGAGACAGGCCTGGAGAAGCTCCCCGCTCAGGATCCCAGCTCCCCGCAGCTGAAAGTGCAGGAGCCCAGGGCTGGCTCACAGCCAGCCACGGGGGACCCAAGAACCCTCAAGTGACCAAGTCATTGACCCTGCCATCCTGGGCTTCCTCATGTGGTCTGGTCAAACAAAAACACCACTGAGATGGGGCCAGCCAGGTGGCATTGTGGCTAAGGTACTGGACTCCTACTTGGTCCATCGCAGTTCGAGTCCCGGATCCACGGTCTTGAAACTTATGCCGGGTGCGTGTGCGTGTGGATGCAGATGCGTGTCCCAAATCCCAAGAGGAGAATGGAGGACAAGGCATTGCGGTGTGGCCGTCCCCTTTGAGGGGATGATTTCTTGCTTTCTCTCTTTCCGTCTCTCTCTCTCTGTCTCTCCAGGGAGCGCATGAGCCCTATGGCAAACATTTCTCAAAAATAAATAAATAAATAAATAAATACAAGGAAAAGACTCCACTGAATTCCAGTGTGAGGTGACCGTGGGAGGGCTGCCCAGGGTGGGAAGACGCTGGAAATTGAGTTCAGCAGGAACAGGGGCTATTAAACCTCCTTCTCTTTCTTTCCCTTAATAGACCTTCTGCAGCCTTTGCTCTGACCACTTAGCAAGAAGCTGAGGCCTGGCGTTGGCGGGTCTCTTGGGTGTGCACACGCAGCCCTGGGGTGTTCTTTACAACCTGTGGCACTGCGTCGCCCGGTGCACTCTGGGTAAGCCACGCCGGTGCAGCAGTGGTAGTCACACTCAGCAATGCCGATGCCTCATGGGAGGGTCCATGGTTCATGCCCAGAGGTCTTCCTATACCCCTGGGCAGGCGGAGGTGTCTGTAACGCTGACCAGCTGAGGCTGGGTGGATCGTGGGGACCCTAGTGGGGTACCTGTCTGTGTCTCTCATGGAATTAAAAACACACACACACACACACAATTAAGCTCCAGCAGATGGTGTCATGGTTAATGTACTGGACTTCCACATGGCCAACAGTGGTTCAAATCCCGGACCCGGTGGCTTGAAAATTATGCTGGGCACGTGTGTGTGTGCATGGCCAAGATCTTAGAAGGAGAATAGAGGAGAAGGGATTGCAGTACGGCCATCTCCCCAGGGAGTGATTTCTCATTTTCCCTCTCTCTGTCTACCAAGTGCATGTACCCTATAGAAAAAGAAAAACTCTGAAAAAAAAATACAATAAACAAAACAAAAACAAAACCATGCTGGGCATGTGTGCGTGCATGCCCAAAATCCCAACGGGAGAATGGAGGAGAAGGGATTGTGGCATAGCCACTTCCCTGGGGGGTGATTTCTCTTTTTTCCTCTCACTGTCTCTGTCTCTGTATCTCTCTCCTTTTCAACAAGTGCATGTGGCCTACGATAAAAAAGAAAAAAAAAATTAAGTTTGGAACAGGAGCTGGGAAAGACTTAACAGCAACTAAGCAAAGGGCTTGCTCTCAGCTTTAAGGCCATGTTGCTTCCATTTCCCGGGGAGCATCGGTTCCCTGATCACGCAATAGTTCTGGAGACAGACCGTTCCAGAAATTCCCTGGCCCACGCAGCCATGCCTACTCCGCATCCTCCCATGCACCCCTCAAATGGAGCAAGGCGGAGTGGGCACCAACAGCCCCAGGGAAGACCAGGATGAGGTCTTCTGCTTGGGACCCCCGCCTGGTTCTCTGGGCCTCGGGCCCGACACGCAGGGTTCTGTACATTCTTGAGCTGCCTGGGACCTGGACCTCGGGGGCGAGTGACGTCAGAGCCTGGGGTGCACACCCTCCAGGTCTGGCTCAGGCTCAGGGGTGTGGCAGGATGGAGTTGGCAGTTTCTCCTGCTCCCTTAAGCACAACGGGATCAGGGCTGGAGCCAGCCAAGCTCCATCTACACCAGCAAGTTTGCAAAAGCACTTGGCGTCAGTAATGCACGCTAAGGAGTTTGCTTTGCTTGCTTTTCTTTTTCTTGCTGGTTTTATTTTCTTTCTCTTTTTTAAATTTTATTTACTTATTTATTTATTTTTTCTTTTTGCCACGAGGCACATGCACTTGCTGGAGAGAGAGAGAAATCACCCTCCAGCAGGGATGACCATGCAGCCATGCCTTCTCCTTCATTCTCCTCTCAAGATTTTGGGCACGCACACACACGTGCCTGGTGTGATTTTCAAACCACGCACTTGGCCCTGTGGGAATCTAGACCCTTAACCACTATGCCACCTGCTGGTCCCATCAAATAAGAGTGTGAAAAACAAACAAATTGCAGCAGCAATTCCACAAGGCTCTATGATGCCCACATGGGAGGGGCCAGAGTTCGCGTCTGGAGGTCTCCTGCCCCACACCGGGCATACGCACACACCCATGATGCTGGTTGCCTGGGGCTAGAGGTGGTTAATCATGGGGTGACCCTGTTAGGGGTGACCTTCTTTCCTCTTTCTCTCTCTCACTGTCTCAAGAAAAAAGTAAAGTAAAATAAACTTAAAAGAAGAAGAAGAAGAAGAAGAAGAAGAAGAAGAAGAAGAAGAAGAAAAAGAAAAAGAAGAAGAAGACGACCAGCTAATGGCATGGTGGTTAAGGCAGCTGGATTCCACATGGCTAACTGCAGTTCGAGTCCTGGACCCGGTGGCTTGAGGGATAGACCAGGTGTGTGTCTGTGCGTGCCCCTAATCTGGAGAGGAGATTGGAGGAGAAGGGATTACAGTGTGGCCATCTCCCCTGGGTGGTGATTTTTCCTTCTCTCTCTCTCACACATGTATACTCCACAAATTAAAAACTAAAAAAAGAAGAAGAAAAGAGAAGAAACCTCAGTGAAATGGCTGTCGTGTCTGTCTTCTGGCTTGTTTCCTACAAAGCCTCCGAGTGCAAAAACCCAGATTCAAAAGTGACATGCAGGGACCAGCAGTTAGCGTAATGGCTATGTCACTAGACTCCCATGTAGTCGACCGCAGTTCGCGTCCCAGACCCGGTGGCTTAAAACTCACGCCGGGTACGTGTGCATGCGTGCCCAAGATCCCAAGAGGAGAATGGAGGAGAAGGGATTGCGGCATGGCTATCCCCCCTGGGGGGTGATTTCTCGCTTTCTATCTCTCTGTCTCTCTCTGCCTGTCTGGCGAGCGCATGTGCCCTATAGCAAAAACCTCTCAAAAAAAAAAAAAAAAAAAAAGTGACAAGCAAACCTGAAAATGAGGAATTCCCCGCGTGCCTCCCGCCTTCGCTCCTGACACCTGCCTGGGCACTTAGTCCAGCAAAGTTCAAAGAGGCCTAGGAGTAAATCTTCTGTATTTGCCCTCTTTCTATCACACGCCAGGGTCTCATTGTTGGTTACGGCTGAGTAATATTCTGGAGAATGTATGTGCCATTCTTTTTTTTTGAGAGAGAGAGATTTTTATTATAGGGCATGTGTACTCACCAGAGAGACCAAGAGAGACAGAAAGCAAGAAGTCACCCCCACCCCCCCCCACCCCCGGGGACATGGCCACATCACAATCCCTTCTCGTCCATTCTCCTCTTGGGAGTTTTCACACCTGTGCGCACGTGCCTGGCACAAGTTTTAAGTTGTGGGTCTGGGACTCAAACCGTGGTCGACTACATGAGAGTCCAGCGATGTAACCACTACACCATCTGCTGGTCTCGTGCCACACTTTTTCAATCCATTCCTCTGTTCATGGACATTTGGGTTGGTTCCATGTCTTAATTGTGAATATTGCTGCAGTAAACATGAATGTGTGTCTTTCTGACTGAGTGTATTCCTATCCTTTGGGTAGATACCCCAGAGTGGAATTGCTGGATCATATGGTAGTTCTATTTGTAGACCTCAGAGGAACCTCCATAGCAAGCCAGACTATGAAAGAGAGGCATCGTATGTCCCCACTCAATATATACCGAATGTCAGCACTCTACGGCAGAAACTGGAAGATTGGAAGGTGTACAAGCATGGAGACCAATGGTGGCATTAGAGACAGTGCAGGAGGAGGGTGGGAAATGGGGTAGGATGCATGGGAGGGAATTTATGGGAAAAGGAAAGAATTGAAACTTCTAGAAGCATAAAAATGGAAAATTATCTGTTGACGATAATGTGTATGGTAATATCTTTTTTTTTTTTTTGAGAGTTTTTTTGCTATAGGGTGCGTGCGCTCGCCAGAAAGAGAGAGACAGGGAGACAGAAAGTGAGAAATCACACCTGAGCGGGGATGGCCATACTGCAATCCCTTCTCCTCCATTCTCCTCTCGGGATCTTGGGCACGCACGCACACGCACCCGGCATGAGTTTAAGCCATCGGGTCCAGGACGTGAACCACGGTCGACTACATGGGAGTCCAGCGACATAGCCATTACGCCAACTGCTGGTCCCATGTACAGTAATATCTTTAACTGAACCAATATGCCGTGTATTTGTGATGGGAAAATTCCCTTGGCATGCTGTGATGATACATCGGGATTGAAGGTAATAAGTAAATTGAAATAGATTTGAAAAGTATAAAGAGGTCAGATAGGTGCTGGCTCCCTGCTGGGGGCCTATGGTCTTTGGCTTTCTTGGAGTTGCCAAGACATTTGCCCAGCAACTGGAGATGGTAGAAGCACTAACTGAGGGCCATGCGGCCAGAGGGCTATGGGGAAGGAAACCCGACCGAGACAACACATTCTCTGTGCGTCACCGCTTACTCATAAGCCAAGCCCAGTTCGCCTCACCTGCCAGCCCCAGACCAGTCAAGGCAGCCAACATACGGGGCCTGCTGCTTCCCGATGGCACCCTGCCTCCACTGGCTGCGTCTGAGCCAAAAACACCAGCCTTATCCCTCAGGTCCGTGCTGGACTGAGCAGGGCACAACAGGCCTGTCTCTCTCTGTTTCTGTTTGTCTTTCTGGCAAGTGCGCATGCCCTGGAGCAAAAAAAATCTCTCAAACAAAAAAACAAAAAAACGTTCTGAGCATGCGCGCCCAAGATGCTGGCAGGAGAATGGAGGGGAAGGGATTGTGGTGTGGCCATTCCCCACGGGAGGGGAGGGGAGTGCTTTCTCATTTCCTCTCTCTCTCTCTCTCTCTCTCTCTCTCTCTCTCTCTCTCTGTCCTGTGAGCACATGCACAGAGAGGTTAGCAGGCCTTCCCGTGAGTGCACGGCGCTCCTGGAAGGCTGGCCCAGGTGCTTAGAGACTCCTTGGTAGATGTAACGCTTAGGAGACCCAGTCCCCTCCTTCCCGCTGGGGCTGATTGGGAGAGCACAGCTGGGCCGACACCCACCAGTGCCTTCGTCTCTCCTGCTCACTCTTCCTCAGGGCCCCTTCATTTCTGCAGCTGTTGACTCTCCAGTCTGTACCTTCTGCCCAGAAGGCTCTCTGCAGTCTCAGTACCCATGTGACAATTGTTTGCTTGTTTGTTTGTTTTTAGGTTTGTGCCATAGGGCGCGTCCACTCTCCAGAGAGACAGAGAGAAAGTGAGAAATCAACCCCTGGGGGGATGGTCAGACTGCAGTCCCTTCATTCTCCTCCCGGGATTCTGAGCAAGCATGCACACACACACACACACACACACACACACACCTGTCCTGGGATTTTGAGCAAGCATGCACACACACACACACACACACACACACACCTGTCCTGGGATTCTCAGCAAGCATGCACACACACACACACACACACACACACACACACACCTGTCCTGGGATTCTCAGCAAGCATGCACACACACACACACACACACACACACCTGTCCTGGGATTCTCAGCAAACATGCACACACACACACACACACACACACCTGTCCTGGGATTCTGAGCAAGAATGCACACACACACCCCTGGCAGGAAGTTTTTTGGTTTTTTTTTTTTTTTTTTTGAGAGGTTTTTGCTATAGGGCACGTGTGCTCGCCAGAAAGACAGAGAGAGACAGAGAGACAGAAAGCGAGAAATCACCCCCCAGGGCGGATGGCCACACCACAATTCCTTCTCCTCCATTCTTCTCTCGGGATCTTGGGCACGCACGCACACGCGCCCAGTGTGAGTTTTAAGCCACCGGGTCTGGGACGCAAACCGCAGTCGACTATATGGGAGTCCAGCGACATAGCCATTATGCTAACTGCTGGTCCCCTGGCAGGAGTTTTAAGTTGCGGGGTGCAGGACTCGAACTATGGTCGGCCATACAGGAGTCCAGTGCCTTAGCCACTATGTCACCTGCTGGCCTTGTTTAAATATTTTTTTCTATAGGGTGCCTGTGCTCACAAGAGGGAGAAAGAGAAAGAGAAAAAGAGGGAAAACGAGAAAGCACCCCCCAGGGGGGAACGGGCACATTACAATCCCTTCTCCCTTCTCCACTTGAGATTTTGGGCACACAGGCACACACACCTGGCGTGAGTTTTAAGCCACCAGGTCCGGGACTCGAACCGCAGTCGACTACGTGGGAGTTCACTGATATAACCATTACACCATCGGCTGGTCAACATGAGCTAGCCCTAAGCTCAGGAAGTGCTTGTCAGGGAAGGGACAAACTCTAGAGCAATTCAGGAGAAAGAGTCACTAGAACCGGATGATCCAAGTGGAGTGTGTGTGTGTGTGTGTGTGTGTGTGTGTGTATGCAAGTGAAAGTGAAACTGGAGCTTGTACCAAAGGAGGTGGAGATGACAGTGGAGGGGTGGAGCTGGTGATGGCATGCCTGTGCGGCAGGGGGCGATGGCCATAGCAGAGAAAAGTAGGGATTTCTGCGTCTGGCTGCATTCATCGAGATGGAGAATGTGGAAGGATGGTAGGTTCGGGGCCAGAATACACTCGTTTTGGAGTCTAAGGAAACTTCAGGGCAGACAGAGGACGTCCTAAAGAACCTTGGGCTGGGGGACCAGCAGTTGGCGTAATGGCTATGTCGCTGGACTCCCATGTAGTCGACCGCGGTTCGCGTCCCGGACCCGGTGGCTTAAACTCACACCAGGCACGTGTGCGTGCATGCCCAAGATCCCGAGAGGAGAATGGAGGAGAAGGGATTGCGGCATGGCCATCCCCCCCCCGGGGGGTGATTTCTTGCTTTCTGTCTCTCTGCCTCTCTCTGTCTTTCTGGCAAGCGCATGCACCTATAGCAAAAACCTCTCAAGAAAGAAAGAAAGAAAGAAAGAAAGAAAGAAAGAAAGAAAATAATCATCTTTTTTAAAAAGGAATTATTTATTTTAATTTTATTTATTCATTCATTTATTTTAATTTGACCAGAGGGAGACAGAGGGAAAGTGAGATAACAAGCCACCAAGTTTGGGACTCAAACCATGGTTGGCCAGGTGGGAGTGTCCAGCGCCTTAACTACCACGCCACCTGCTGGCCCGTAGTAACAGCCATCTTGACAAGTATGAGGCGATATTTCACTGTGGCTTTGGTTTTGTATCTCCTTGATCACCGGCAATACTCTTTTCAGTCTGCGTAGTTTGTGCCGACCGCCCCCCTGCTGCCAACCCAATCCAAACTCTGTCTGTCTCCTTTTTAAAAACCTTTATTATTATTTTAATTTATTTTCTGCTTTCAATCATTGTATATCACTACAGCTTGTAAAATGAATTTACCCATCATGAGCACACTTTCCACCAGCTCAGTTGAAAATACTATACACATTATTATTTTTTTTCTTTTTTTGGAGAGCTTTTTGCTATAGGGCACGTGCACTCGCCAGAAATAGAGAGAGACAGAGAGACAGGAAGTGAGAAATCACCCCCCAGTGGGGATGGCCACGCCGCAATCCCTTCTCCTCCATTCTCCTCTCGGAACCTTGGGCACGCACGCACACGCGCCCGGCGTGAGTTTTAAGCCGCCGGGTTCAGGACTTGAACCACGGTCGACTACATGGGAGTCCAGCGACATAGCCATTACGCTAACTGCTGGTCCCCACTATACACGTTATTATTAACAGACAATCCTCCACTTCTGTGTCCCTCAAATGTCTTGTCTCTTTATTTTCCTCCTTTTTTTTTTTTTTTTGGAGAGGTTTTTGCTATAGGGCGCGTGTGCTCGCCAGACAGACAGAGAGACAGACATAGAGACAGAAAGCAAGAAATCACCCCCCAGGGGGGATGGCCACACTGCAATCCCTTCTCCTCCATTCTCCTCTCGGGATCTTGGGCACGCACGCACACGCACCCGGCGTGAGTTTTAAGCCACCGGGTCCGGTACACGAACCGCGGTCGACTACGTGGGAGTCCAGCGACATAGCCATTACGCTAACTGCTGGTTCCCTTTATTTTTCTCTTTGATTCCTTTCCTCTTGCTTGGACTCTGGGCAACCTCTAAGCAGATCTCCTATCAGTCCACCTTATACCCGTATTCACTGTCTACACAGCAGGGACATCTTTCTAAACACAAACAATATCCTTTTTTTTTTTTGAAGGTGTTTTTTGTTTTTGTCGTATGGCGTGTGCCTCACCAGAGAGAGCCAGTGAGAGGAAAAGTGAGAAATAACCCCCCCCAGAGGGAATGGTCATGCCACACTCCCTTCTCCTCCTGGGATTTTGGGGACCCACGCACAGGCACCTGATAACATGTTCAAGTCTTTGGGTCTGGGACTCGAACCGTGGTCGGCCATGTGGAAGTCCAGTGCTATAACCACTACACCACCTGTTGGCACCAACAATATCCTTCCGTTACTCTCAGGATAAAACTGCACATCCTCCTGTCATTCCTCACCTCGCCAACTCTTCAAGTGTTTCCACTGCCCTTCTGGCTCCTGTGTAGGTCAGTCATAATGGCTGACATGTTCTAGAATGTTCTAACGCCTTCTCCCCTCGGTTGCATCTCTCACCCAAACTCCTAGAGCTCAGTTCTGTATCAGTGCAGCCAGTGCCTCCCTCTGACCCGTCCGGTAACATTACTGTTACCACCACACGCTTCTCCTTCCTAGACTCACCATGATGGTGACGAAACTGGTGACTATGCTGATAGTCTGGGTCTGCAAATTTTGAAAGGGAAAAGAGCCTTTCCATCTTGTCCTCCCTGTGTCCCTGGGGCCTAGAGAGAGCCTGGCACACAAGTAGGCTTGGTCAGTATTTCACATGGCTGGCTACACAGTTCAAGTCCCAGACCCGGTGGCTTGAAAACCATGCTAGGTATGTGTGGGTGCCCCAAATCCTCAGGATGATGAAGAAGGGACTGCAGCGTAGCCATACCACTGGGTGGTATTTTTCACTTTTTATCTTTCTCTCTTGCTCTCTGGCAAACGAAACTAAAACAATAATAATAATAATAATAATAATTTTTAAAAGTGACGCCAGGGGATGGGACCAGCAGTTAGCGTAATGGCTATGTCGCTGGACTCCCACGTAGTCGACCGCGGTTCTAGTCCCGGACCCGGCGGCTTAAACTCACGCCGGGCGCGTGTGCGTACGTGCCCAAGATCCCGAGAGGAGAATGGAGGAGAAGGGATTGCGGCGTGGCCATCCCCCCTGGGGGGTGATTTCCTGCTTTCTATCTCTCTGTCTCTCTCTGTCTGTCTGGCGAGCGCACGCGCCCTATAGCAAAAAAACCTCTCCAAAAAAAAAAAAAAAAAAAGTGACGCCAGGGGCCAGCAGATGGCATAATGGTTATGTTAAAGGACTCCCATGTACTGGGCCGTGGTTCGAGTCCCAGACCCGGTGGCTTAAACTCACACCGGGCGTGTGTGCGTGCGTGCCCAAGATCCCGAGAGGAGAATGGAGGAGAAGGAATTACGGCGTGGCCATCCCCCCTGGGAGGTGATTTCTCGCTTTCTGTCTCTCTGTCTCTCTCTGTCTGTCTGGCATGCACATGTGTAATAGGGCAAAAACCTCTCCAAAAAAATAAAAATAAATAAATAAGTGAGGCCAGCATGTGGTGTGGTGGTTGAGGCACTGCATTCCCACGTGGCTGGCCGCGGTTCAAATCCTGGACCTGGCAGCTTGTTTTCTCACTTTCCCTCTCTCTCTCTTTCTCTGTTTCTCTCTGATAAGTGCACATGCCCTGTAGCATATTCAAAATTAATAATAATAATGAATAAAGTAAAATAAAAAGTAAAGTAATTTTAAAAAGTAAATAGGTTTAGAAGGAAAGACCACCAAGACAAAGCCCTGGGAGGTAAGAACTGGGATCTGGCTTCTCAGAAGCCTTCATTTCAGATCAAGGGTTGTTGGGGACCAGACCCTGCCCTGCCATCCTCAGCCACGGCCCGGCATCAGGGCAGCCCCGTCTACCAGCCCTGGGTCTGTGGGCCTGTGGGGGCTGGGGCTGGCAGAAGGACTGAGCAAAGGGGGAGAAAGAACTCAAAGAAGCAACACTCTACCAAGAGAATCTGAACTGGGGACTTTGCCACCCCTGAGACAGGCAGAGGAGCAGCTGTCCCAGCGAGTCTCCGAACTAGCACTTGAAGCTCCAGTTGTTTGGGGGTGCCCCCTGGAATGGCCTTGAGCCCTTTGGAGTTTTCTCTAAAAAAAAAAAAAAACGAGGAGCCAGCAGCTGGTGTAGTGGTGAAGGTGCTAGACTCTCACGTGGCCAACCATGGTTGGAGTCCTGGACCTGCTGGCTTGAAACACGCCAGGCGTGTGTGCATGTGTACCCAGAATCCCAATGGAGGAGCAGGGATTGCAGTGTGGCCATCCCCCCTGGGGCGGTGATTTCTCACTTTCCCATTTTCTGTCTGTCTCTGGTCAGTGTGCCCTGAAATAGCAAAAGTATTTCTCTTAAAAAAAGAGAAAAGAAGGGAGCAGCAGTTAGCATAATGGCTATGTTGCTGGACTCCCATGTAGCCAACCGCAGTTTGAGTCCCGGACCCAGTGGCTTAAACTCATGCTGGGCGCACGTGCGTGCGTGCCCAAGATCCCGAGAGGAGAATGGAGGAGAAGGGATTGCGGTGTGGCCATCCCCGCTGGGGGGTGATTTCTCACTTTCTGTCTCTCTGTCTCTCTCTGTCTGTCTGGCGAGTGCACGCACCCTATAGCAAATACCTCTCCAAAAAGAAAAGAAAAATTCTTCCCTTGAGTCAAGCATAATTCTAGGTGCTTGGGATATATCAGAGAACAATCTAAACAAAGACCCTATTTTCTTTTCGTTTTTTAAGATTTTTCCCCCCCATAGGACACACGCACTCACCAGGGAGAGATGGCAAGAAAGGAAATGAGAAATCACCCCCCAGGGGGATGGCCATGCTGTTGTCCCTCTTCCATTCTCCTCTTGGGATTTTGGACACGGGTACATGTACCACTATGTTTTCAAACCTCTGGGTCCAGGACTCAAACCTCAGAGTTGGCTATGTGGGGATCCAGTGCCTTAACTACCACACCACCCGCTGGCTCCAAAGATCCTATTTTCATAGACTGCACATTTTAGAAGAGACACACATACATAAAACAATAAAGTCAATCAATTGGTCAATGATATAGTCTGTAGAAAGTTCTAAGGGCTAAGATAAAGAAAATAGACTAGAATGAGGAAATCGGGGGCCTGGGACGTGGGAGAGTAAGTCCCAGGATTAAATAGGGCCATCAGGTGAGGTCTTCTTGAGTAGGTGAACCATGAACAAAGACTTCATAGAGGGACCAGCAGGGGGCGTGGTGGTTAAGGCGTTGGATTCCTACATGGCTGACCATTGTTCGAGTCCCAGACCCCGTAGCTTGGAAATCACACCAGGTATATGTGTGAATATGACCAAAATCCTGAGAGAAGAATAGAGAAGGGATTGCAACATGGCCATTCCCCAAGGGGGAGAGGTGATGTCTCACTTTCCCTCTCTGTATCTCGCTGTCTCTCTGCACTGAGTGCAGGCGCCCTATGGTGAAAATGAAAATCCCAGGAGGAGAAGGGATTATGGCGTGGCCAACCTCTAGGTGTGTAGGAGAGTGATTTCTCAGTTTTCCTCTTACTGTCTCTCTACTGAGCACATGTGACCCATGCCCAAAATAAAACAAAACAAAACAAACAAAACAGATGGCATCACTGGACTCCCACAAGGCCAGCTGTGGTTCAAGTCCCGGACCCGGCAGCTTGAAACTCACTGCAGACACATGTGGGTACATGCCCGAAATCCCCAGAGGAGAGTGGAGGAGAAGGGATTGTGATGTGGCCAATCCTCTCGGTGGGGGTGATTTCTCACTCTCTGTCTCTCTGTCAGTCTCTGTCTCTCTGGCGAGTGTAAATGCCTTATATCAAAAATCTCTCTCAAAAAACATTAATAAATAAAGACTTTGAGGAGGTGAGCATTACACATATCAGAGGGGAGAGTGCTCTGACAGAGGGTACCACAAGTGAAAAACCCTCCTAGGGGGTTTGAAGATCAACAAAGAGACCAGCATCTGGAATGGAGCAAGCAAAGCAAATTACCTTTGGAAAGGAGGCCAGATGGGTCAGGAGGGCCTGAGATTGGGCGGTCCCTGGAGAGACAGAAAGCGAGAAATCACCCCCCAGGGGGGATGGCCACACCACAATCCCTTCTCCTCCATTCTCCTCTCGGGATCTTGGGCACGCACGCACATGCCCGGTGTGAGTTTAAGCCACCAGGTCCGAGACTCGAACAGCAGTTGACTACATGGGAGTCCAGCAATATAGCCATTATGCCATCTGCTGATCCCTTGTCTTTTTTTAAATAATTTTTAAAAAATATTTGTTTATATTACATTTAATTACATATATCTTTACAGCGTATGACATTTCTTTAGGACTGTCACCTTCTAATTTCTGCTCTAGAACAATCACTCTGGCTGTTGCGTGGAGACTAGATTTGGGGAGAGAATGGGGGAGAAATGAGGGGTTACTCTTGCATATTGTGAAGTAATGATGCTTAGGCAAAGGCGAGAGCAGTGACTCTAGTAAGAAGCAGGTCTGTTCTGGAAAGATCCACAGGGTTTTCTGGCCCATTGGAGGTGAGACAGGAGAGAAGAGAGATATCAAGTTTGAGTGGGGTTTTGTTTGCAGTCCCAAGACCTGAATCCTGAAACGAATCTCCTTGGCTCTCCCCATGCATTCGCGGCACTGGGCTCTAGGCCTGGCAAGACGCTTCGTCAGAAACCACCCTTTGGCCCATGAGGAATTAGAAGTGATGACTAAGCCAAAAGATGGTGTGAGCTAGGCTTGTTTACACACAGACGCTCCGAGTCAGAAAGAACAAAGGGTGTGCAGGAGAAACCCAGGGATTCCAAGAAACAGACCACGGACCTAAGAGCTTGTCTGGGTTCATCGCTGTTTCCCACACATCGTCAGCAGCTGCAAGGCAAGAAGTCCTTTGTGGCTGAAACCTCTCAGCGAAGGCCCCACAGACCACACATGTCAGTTTGTATGACTGCGCTGGGAAACGGAAACAGCACTCCCATCCCCTACCTCCCTCTGTGAGCTGCCCCATCATTCCCAGCCTCCCTTGCTACACGTCAGGTTATGCGACTCATTCTGGCCAGCGGACTCTGGGCTCTGGGGAGGTGTTTTATATTCAGGGCCAGCAATGAGAGGCAATGAGCATCCTCCATCCCTCTTTTGTCTTGCTCCAGTGACCTAGAATGAAATGGAGGGAGACTGGATCCTTGAGTCACCACATGGAGGGAGACTGGATCCTTGAGTCACCACATGGAGGGAGACTGGATCCTTGAGTCACCACATGGAGACAGACTATCTCCAGTTCTTATTGGATTATATATGAGCAAGAAATAAACTTGTGCTTCCTATAGGATTCATTTTATTTCTTTTACTTTGATTTTTATTTATTTATATATATATTTTTTTTTTACAGAGAAATTTTTGCTATAGGGTATGTGTGCTCGATGGAGAGACAGAGACAGAAAGCAAGAAATCACTCCTCCACCCCCAGGGGGAATGGCCACACTGCAAATCCTTCTCCTTCATTCTCTTCTTGGGATTTTGGGCATGCACACATATGCACCCGGTGTGAGTTTCAAGTCACCAGGTCAGGGACTCAAACTATGGTCAGCCACGTGGGAGTCCAGCAATGTAACCATTATGCCACCGGCTGGTTCCACATAGGGTTCATTTATCGTTGCAGCATAGCATAGCCTACTCTGACAGATACAACTGGCTGAGGACTAGAAAAATGACTGGAAAAAGTCATGGCATATTTTTCTATGTTTTTCTATGCAAAAATGTGTCATGACTTTTCTGACAACCTAATACTTTACAATGTAATGGTTTTTGCTTACTCTCATTTAAGACTCATCAAGTATGAATTATGTAGTTCCATCCGAATGTTTTCAAATGGACACCTTATGACCAGCTTAAGAAAACAATTATATAGAAATCGATAACTTTGGGGTCAGCAGGTGGCATGGTGGTGAAGGTACTGGACTTTCACATGGTCAACCATGGTTCGAGCTCCAGACCTGGTGGCTTGATAATCATGCCAGGTACACGTGTGGGCCTGCCCAAAATTCCAAGAATGAAGGAGAAGGGATTGTGGCATGGCTATCCCCCGGTGGGTGATTTCTCATTTTCTGTCTCTCTCCAGTGAGCGCATGTGGCCTACAGCAAAAACCTGAAAGGAAGGAAGGAAGGAAGGAAGGAAGGAAGGAAGGAAGGAAGGAAGGAAGGAAGACAGACAAAGAAAGAAAGAAATCAATAGCTTTCTTTTGTAGAAAATAACATGGAAAAGAAGACTTCTTTATTACACTATTAAAAATGTACATAAATAGGAACAAAAACTCTAGAGAATAAAGCAGAACCAACTGAAAAACTATCAACTCTACTGAGGGGAGTGAGATGAAATTTTAGCCAAGAAAGAAAATACTGAGTTCTTGATTGGGAATATTCAGTATTATGAAGATGAAATCTCTTCCTAAATGAACTTATAATATACTTCCAATGGAAGTCCCAAGATGAGTTTTGGAGAGATTTAACAATATTAAGACAAAGTTCTTGTGGTTAAGGTGCTGGACTACCACATAGTCAGTGTGGTTCAAGTCTCCAATCTGGCAGCTTGAAACTCACACTGGGTATGTGTGCCTAAAATCCTGAGAGGGGAATGGAAGAGAAGGGATTGTGACGTGGCCATTCCCCTGGGGGTTGATTTCTCACTTTTGGTCTTGGTCTCGCCAGTGAGTGCATGCATCCCATAGCAAAAATCTCTCTCTCTGTCTGTCTCTGTCTCTTTTTGGTGTGTGTGTGTGTGCCCTATGTCAAAACCTGAAAAAAAAGGTCTTCAAAGACTTGGTAATGTCTTATTTATTAAGCTGAATAGTAGGTAGATGAGAGTTCATTATATTATTCTTTAGTCCTTATATAAATGTGGTACACTTCTTAATATGTATGAAATATTTCCTAATGCATTTTAAAGACCCTGAGGTGTATTGATATCCCTCCCAAGAAGGTGCATCCACCCCATCCCCAGTTATGACTCATTGAATTAATAAATAAATAAATAAACAATAGAAGAACTTGAAGAACTCTGTCTAGTATCCATGATTCACCCTATTTTGCAAAAGAATGGTGATGAAGATGAGGCATAAGTGGTTTCATAAAAACAAGTGAGGAAATAAGTGTTAATGTTTCCCCATTTTTCCCCCAGCACCTTACTCTGCTCCACTACAGAAAAAGGCATAGACTTCCTACACTTCAGTAATCAGCATATAGATCTGTAATGGGAACAAATCCCATTTAAAAGAATGTCATAAAGATATACTAATAAATTCCCTAGGGCCTGGGGGTGAGACGTGGGCAGTGGTATAAAATGACACTCCAAGGGGCAATCTTTCATGAAAAGTTTCCCAGTTCAAGTCTAGAGACTTCCCTGAGTATACCTGGCAAAAGTATGCTCAACTCAGGGCTGGTTCAGGGCTGAGGTGGGTTTTGGCATTAAGACTCTGTTGGTGGGACCAGCAGATGGCATAATGGTTATGTCATTGGACTACAATGTAGTTGACTGCAGTTCAAGTCCTGGACCCGGCAACTTAAAACTCACGCCAGCCACAGTAGCACATGCTGGTTAGGTGTTACTGCTCTGTGGGAGGCCAGGGTTCAATTCCCAGCCCACCCTAAAAGCCAAGGTAGTCCCAGCTACTTAAGATGTTGATGGACAAGGATTGCAACAAGACCCTGTCCAAAAAAAACAAAACAGACATTCAAAAACAACCCTAAAATTCATATGGAATCACAGAAGACCCCAAATAGTCAAAATAATCTTAAACAAAAACAAAACTGTAGGCAATACCCAACCTGACTTCAAAACATATTACAAAGCTATAGTAACCAAAACAGCATGGTATTAGAATCAAAACAGACACATAGATAATAGAACAGGATAGATTATCCAGAAATAAAGTCACATATATACCGATTTTAAACAAAGGCACAAAGAACACACGTTAGAGATAGAACAGTCTATTCGATAAACAGTGTTGGGAAAACTGGATATTTACACACAGAATGGAAATAGACTCCATCTCTGAAATATTAATTTAAAATAAATCAAAGATTTAAATGTAAGACTGAAAAATTATGTGATTACTAGAAGTAAACATGGGAAGTGCTTCAATACTTAGATTTAGACAAAAATTTTATGAATAAAATCTCCAAAGCACAGACAACAGAAACAAAAATAGACAAATGAAAGTATATCACATTAAAAAGCAATTTTTCTTTTGCATTGCAAGATGGGAACATTAAAATGGCCATGTAATCTGAAACCCTGCAAAGTGATCTTAATACACAAAGGAGAGGTTACACCCTAAAATCTTCTCTGGGGAGAGAAGCCAAGACTGAATCTTAAAGAAAGACTTAAACATTTTTTTTTTCAATTCCTTCTGTGTTATTGGATGCTTGACAGTGAGCCTTGGGATTTAAAAAAGAAAAACACATGTAGAAAAAGAGCATGTCATCTCACAAAACAAAACAAAACAAAACATTGTTTTTCCAAAGAGATATTTAAAATGCATATGAGTGAAAATACTTCATTGGATTGTTATTTAATTATCTTTATTAGATTTTTTCAATTATGAAGTCATACATGTCTGTAACAAGTGAAATGAGCCAAAGATGATGAAGAAAATGTTAAAATTTCTGGACTTTATTCTGTTTCACTGATTTATGTGATTATTTTGGGGCCAATACCATACTGTTTTGTTAAAGCCATTTTAAAGTAAGTTGTAATATCTGGTGAGGCAAACCACTTTCCTCACTCCGTACTTTTTTATTTTTTTGAAATTTTTAAAAGAATCGCTTATTTACTCTTATTTATTTATTATTATTTTTCAAATTTGCTGTAGGGTACATGTGCCCACCAGAGAGAGACAGAGAGAGAGGGAAAGTGAGAAAGCAAGCCACCGGGTCCAGGACTTGAACCGCAGTAGGTCATGTGAGAGTCCAGCCTCATAACCACTACATCACCCAATGACCCCCTTGTTCTTTTATTTTTTTTTTTTTTCATGTTGGGTAAACTCTCTCTCTCTCTCTTTTGCCAAAAAGAGAGAGAGAGAGACAGAGAGACAGAAAGCAAGAAATCACCCCCCAGGGGGATGGTCACGCCGCAATCCCTTCTCCATTCTCCTCTCGGGATCTTGGGCATGCATGCACACGCGCCTGGCGTGAGTTTAAGCTACTGGGTTCAGGACTCGAACCACGCTCAACTACATGGGAGTCCAGTGACATAGCCATTACGCCAACTGCTAGTCCTGCCACACTCATTTTTCATTCTGAATCCTCAGATGCTGCCATGTGTACCATACTATATATCCAAATGACATGCTGATATTGATTGCTTTTGCTTTTTCAATTTAGATATTATCTATTTATTTTATTTTTTTAGAGAGATTTTTGCTACCGGGCACTTGTGCTTGCTGGAGAGACAGAGAGGCAGAAAGTGAGAAATCACCCCTGAGGGAGGATGACTGCAGCACATTCCCTTCTCCTCCATTCTCCTCTCAGGATTTTGGGCATGCACACACACATGCACACACGCCTGGTGTGAGTTTCAAGCCTCCAGGTCCGTCCACCACTCCCAGGTGGGAGTCTACTGATGTGGACCATTACACCATTATGCCATCTGCTGGTCCTTCTATTGATTTCTGAAAATAGGAAAATAAGGAGGCCAGCACGTGGTGTAGTGGTTCAGGTGCTGGTCTTCCACATGGTCTCCTGGACCCAGTGACTTGAAAATCACACTGGATACATGGACACGTGTGGCCAAAATCCTGAGAGGATAACAGAGGAGGAATTGTAACGGTCACTCCCCTTTGGTGGGGATCATTTTTCACTTTCCCTCTCTTTGTCTCTCTCAGTCTCTCTCTGGCAAGTGCATGCATGCTCTATGGCAAAAAAATAAATTAATTAAATTAAATTAAAAATAAAACCTAAAAATGGGAAAATAAGAACTTAACTCTCTTCTATCATCCTTAGTTCATTACAACGTTGCTAATAGAAATATCTAAGATTGCGTGATTTATAAAGAAATAGAAATTTATTTGACTCACAACTCTGGTGGCTGAAAAATCCAAAGGTGTACGGGTGACATTGGGCCAGCTGACAGGCAGAAGTAGAGACGCTGGCAGGCTTGTACAGAGAGAGAGAGAAGAGAGAGAAAGAGATAACCCACTTTAGTGAGTACCCCTTCTCATAAGACTATATAGAACTCAAGGCTGGTAGGTGATGTGGTGTTTAAAAGCACTGGACTCTCCCATGGACAACAATGGTTCAAGTCCTGGATCTGGAAGCTTGCTTTCTCACTTGCTCTCTCTCTCTCGGTCCCTCTCTGGGCAAATTAAAATGAATATATAAGTAAATACATGAAGTTAAATAAAAATAATCCTTTTTTTCTAAAAGAAATATAGAACTCACTCAGTCTTTTAAGGAACATTAATCCATTCATGAGGCCAGTGCTTCCATGATCCAGTCACTACAATCTGATCACCACCCACTCATGAATTCCAAAATATGAAGCTTTGGGGTTAAAACATTCTCTAAACCATAATATACTCCTCATGTTCATGTATATTCCCCATTCTCCTAATGTGGTTTTGTCAGAATAAGCCAATTTTCATATTCACATAGTCATGGGTATGTAAATATTATCTATAGCTGGGCCATACAGATGATGACCGACCATCTTTCCTTTCTGTACAGCTTTTGTTTTCCCTAGAGTTAATAATAGCTTTAGTTTTTTTGTTTGTTTGTTTGTTTCTTTGAATGTGGGCATGTGTATTGTTATTTATATTACTATACTTAGCTATTTTAGTGACATCTCTTCTGGCTACATTCTCCTCTCAACACATTTAGACAACCCAATAATCTACCTTTTTCTCTTTCTTTCTTTTGTTTGGAGATCTCTTTTCAGTGGCCCTTTCTCTTCCTGCTCCAAATAGAAATAAATGGCTGCTCTGATAAGCAACTACATGACTGTAATCTTAGTTTTCTATTCACATCAGTCTTTTGAAATATCCCTTTAACTTTCAACTGTGTTTCTTGTTCACTTATTTTCCATTTCTCCTGGTCTTTCTCTTTTCTAATTTACTCCCTGTGATAGGTAGAAGAGAGATAATGAGAAGGAGGTCATTCCTACTTGTTGGAAATGTCTTCCAGTGAAGAAACATGCACTATTAACAACAACAAAAAAAGGGGGGGGGGAGAAGGAGCTAGTTAGAAGAAAGAAATTGTAATCACTCAAAATTAGGAGGTAATATGTGGAAGAAAGTTCCCCGCGATCACGCATGGACGAGCTGGTTTTGGAGAAGAAAAAGTCTTCCATAACCATTAACAGAGAGAGCTGAAAGACAAACTCTATTGCTGGGAATGTGGCATTGAAACTACTTGAACCAACCTTCTGCTAAAGCGATGTTCAAAGCTGGCTCAGCCTCCGTGGTTCAGCAATAGCGCAATGCCGGGCAATGCTGGAAACCATAGGGAAGGTCGGGTTTCAGTTCTCAGGTTGCCATGTACGTACCAGGCACACGTGCATATGCCAGTGTTTCTGGCTTGCTGGCAAAGGCTGGGTTTGGCGAAATCATGGTGTGACACCGTATTGAGGATGCCTGTCTTCCTATTTCTATTTCTCTTTTATTAAAGAAATAAATAAACTTAAAAAAAATTAAGGGCCAGCAGTGACACAGTGATATAATGGGACATTCTGTGAGAGTGATCCACACTGGGTTCATGTCCAGAGAGCTCCCTAGGAACTCTGGCCGCATGTGTGTGCCTGATCCACAGCTGACTAAAATGGGGGTGGATCTCAGCATTAAGACCCTGTTAGGGTGCTGTCTTGAATCTGTGTGTACTTGCTCATGGAAGAAATTAATAAATAAGTAATACAATAAAATAATGATTAATGAGTCAGAAAGTGACATAGAGGATAAAGTGCTGGATCCCACATGGCAAGCTTCGAGGTTTAAGTCTTGGGACCAGTTGCTTGAGAATAATGTCAGGTGTAGGGACCAGCAGATGGTGTAATGGTTGTGTTGCTGGACTCCATGGAGTCAACCATAGTTCAAGTCCCAGACCCAGTGGCTTAAAACTCATGCCAGGGATGTGTGCATGCATGTCCAAAACTCCAAGAGAAGAATAGAGGAGAAAAGATTGTGGTGTGGTCATCCTCAATCCCTGCGGGGGGATGGGGTGGGGTGATTTCTCACGTTCTGTCTCTCTGGTGAGTACACACGCCCTATAACAAAAATCTAAAATAAAATAAAATAAAAAAATAATGCTGGGTGCATGTTCATGCATGCCCAAAATCCTGAGAAGAGAGTGGAGAAAAAGGGATTGCAGTGTGGCCATCCTCCCTGGGGTGGAAAGGGTGATTTCTCACTTTCCCTCTCTCTCTCCCTCTCACTCTCAAGAATATGTGCCCTGTAGCAAACAAATATCAAAAATTAAAGAGGTCAGATAACATAGAAAAAAACTTAAACATGAAAAACACCATTCAAAGTTTGGCTATATGTACGATTTATTGGTTTTGTCATTTGACAATCGAATGATCTACTAGTAATGATTCCATGTGTTTTAATCTAATTGGAAACCAAAATCTAAGAGAAAGAAGGACCCCCCCTCCCCAACCCCCCACAGAGAGGCAAGAACAATGCTGGACTTACTTTTGCTCCAAAGGTATTTGCTGATCCAGTAAACTTGAACTTTGACTGGTCTCTGATCATGAGGAGGCAAAAGTCAAAAGTGAGGAGTACAATAGGAGAATCTTCCCACATCAAATCATGAACTTAAAAATTCAGAGTAAGAATGGGCCAGTTATCTTCTTCCATCCAAGCCAGAGAACTAAATGAAAGATGCCGGGACACTGAGAAAAGTAAGAGAAGATTTGTAATCTGTAGCCTTTAATGGAGACTTGCATCCCAAATTCATATTTCTGGAAGGTCCCAAAGTAATGTCAAGTATGAGTTTGGTTTAAAGTAGTCTTTAACCAATGATAATCCCAGACAACTTACAAAAATGCATGGGAATTCTGAAAGAAAACACTTAGTCATACAAATCATTTTCAAGGAGCATCATATTATTAAAATAACCAAGCACATAAGGAAACAAGACACAATAAGTGAGATCTGATAGAAATAATGAACAACAGAAACAGACTTGCAAGAAAGTAACAACCAAAAAAGTAATACAATAAAATAAAACACAGATTATAAAATAACTATACCTACTATATTAAGAGATTTTTTTTAAAGTTTCAAAAATATCCACAGAAAATAGAAAACTGAGACCAGCAGGTGGCATGGAGGTTAAGGCACTGGACATTCCCACATGGCTAACCATAGTTCAAGTCCCAGACCTGGTGGCTTGCTTTCTCCCTTTCCACTCTCTCTGTCTGTGTCTCTCTCTGGTCACATTAAAATAAATAAAATTAAGATGAATAATTCCTTTGGAAAAAGAAAGAAAATATAAAACTATACAAAGTGACATAGCAAATTTGGAATAGAATAAAATGAAACTTCTAGGAACAAATATATATATATATACCAGAAGCAATAGATTTAAAACCAGTCAACAGATTTAATAGAAGATTAGAAAAAGCTGGAGAGAGAATTTGGAAACTGGAAGCTAGGTCAATAGAAATCATCTAGTCTAAAGCACAGAGACAAAAAATGGGGGATGGGAGGGATATGAAAGGGATGTTAAAAGATAGGGAAGATAGAGGGAGAAGACCAATATGCATTTCATGAGAGTCCGAAAGGGGGAGAGAAAGAATGGGCCAAAGTCAATATTTGGAGAGTTAATGGCCGTTTTCAAAACTGATGAAAGTTTGGAATATGTTCCTGGGTGGTGTTTCTCACTAAGCACATAATAAAAATTCATTCTGTGGTCATATCATTCTGTGGTCAATATCTATTAGTAGGACTTGGGGAATTTAAAATTTTATTAAATCAAGATCACACCACACCACCCCCTAAATTAAAATCCAATATCAGTGTGATAATGCATTGCAAAATCAGCTTCCACTGTGGATAGGAAATGGTGATTTACAGCCCAGCTGAAATGAAGTGGAGGACTTCTTTTAGAAACAATGGTCTTAGGTTAAGATTCTTTTGAATTCCTCCCCAAAGAGCCATGATGTCTCATTTTTAAAAAATTAGTGTTAATGCTGAAAAAGCATAACTTCCTCAGAGGATAAAAAGAAAATCCCACAAGCTTCTACATCAACAACGTAGGCCAAGGCTCCAGAAAAACTTCACATGCTCTGTCTTGTCGTGAGTTACAATCATTGTTCTGGGAATTTTCTCAGGGGCTTGGCATTTTTCCTTATAAACAAAACTACATATCATTCTTGAAGCTGTCCAATAACCGGAATGCAAGCAGTTGCAGCATCTTTTCCAGGCCAAAGAATGGTGCCTGGTGGTCTTCAAAGATAACCAGGGTCTGAGTTTTAGTTCTCATTCTCCAACAGAGCTGCCCTCAATCAGAACACATACAACAACAACTACCTTCTCAAATCGGGACACCTCACAAATAGACTTCAGGGGGCTTCCTCCTCTTCCCGACAGAGCCTGTATTTTTCTCTGTCTGCAGATACTGCAGCTCAAAGGCTGAGATTTCCGAGGGTTCATTAATGTGGATGTAATTTCCTAGAGACCTCTGGCTCGAGTGTCCTTGTTTTGTACATCATGTTCTTCATTTGCAAATGAATTCTACAATGGCATTTACAAGATTAAGTTTGGTGACCTCTTGGATAAAGAGAGGCAGATTCTGGGACAGTTTAAATAAACTGGGCTTAAAAAGAAAAGAATTATTGGCAAACCTTCCCGTCATCCTTTTAGTGGTACTTCTTTGTTTCCTGCTTTCCTTTCTTCCTTGCTGTAAATAATATCAAGGAACATTGATATTTATTATATGAGGGGGCCTCAGAAAGAGTTTAGGAAATGAAATGAAAGTATGAGTTCATTTTGGTGCAAAATAATTTGGAATCTGTACAGTTTTTTTCATAATACACATGACCCATGGATATTTGTTTTTTGTTTGGTTTGCCATAGCATATATGCACTCACTGGAGAGAGACAAAGAGACAAAGAGAGAGGGAAAGTGAGAAATCATCTCCCCCACCCCTCCCAGGGAAAAACGGCCATGGCACAATCCCGTCTCCTCCATTTTTTTCTCAGGAATTTCATCATGCATGCGCATGCACCCAGCGTGGTTTTTAAGCTGCCAGGTCTGGGACTTGAACCACAGTCAGTCGTGTGGGAGTTCAGCACCTTAACCACCACACCATCTGCTGACTCCAGTCATAAACTTTTTTTTTTTTGGAGAGGTTTTTGCTATAGGGTGCGTGCGCTTGCCAGAAAGACAGAGAAAGACAGAGAGACAGACAGAAAGAGAGAAATCACCCCTCCCCCTCCATTCACCTCTCAGGATATTGGGCACACACGCACACATGCCCGGTGTGAGTTTAAGTCACTGGGTCTGAGACTTGAACTGCGGTCAACTACATGGGAGTCCAGCGGCATAGCCATTACACCAACTGCTGGTCGCTAGCCATAAACTTTTTTTTTTTTTTTAAATTTGGGGTACATGTGCTCGCCAGAGAAAGGCAGAAAGAAATCACCCCCCCCCCAGGGGGATGGCCATGCCCCTCTCCTTCACTCTCCTCTCAGGGTCTTTGGCACGCACCCACACACATGCACCTGGTGTGAGTTTCAAGCTGCCGGACCCAGGACTTGAACCACAGTCGACTACATAGGAATCCAGTTACATAACTGCTGCACCATCTGCTGGCCCCCGCCATAGACTTTCTGAAGACCTCCCACCTGTTCTTTATCTAGTCTCAATTGCCCACCATACCCTAAGCAGAGTCACTGATTCCCCTGGAGGCTGATTAGGGAGCTACGAACTTCCCTGTCCCAGTCCTGCAGCTAGGGCTAGTGGTTGTGAGGCTGGGCTCTTTCTCACTGGACACAGACTGACCACAGTAGGAGAGGCAGGCGACTCACAGGTATTCTCACAGGTATTCTCAGCTTCCTGGAGGACCCACTCTCATCTGGGTCTGGGTTCTCCCCTTCCTCAGCTTCTCCTCCACTCGGGTGCCTCCCCTCACTCCCACACACACTCTTGCTCATAAACCTTCGCTGACGTCCCATTTTCTCCAGCCTCAATGCCAAACCCATCTGTCTGGCTTTCGAGCCTTCCTCAGTCTGAAGCCCGTCAGAGACCCAACCTAATTTCCAGCCCACATTCATTGTAATGGTTTTCCACCTGGGGTGCCCCAGGGAGTGTTTAAAAATGCGTAGAGGAGGGACCAGCACTTAGCATAATGTCTATGTCACTGGACTCCCATGTAGCAGACCGCGGTTCGAGTCCTGGACCCGGTGGCTTAAACTCATGCCAGGCATGTGTATGTGTGTGACCAAGATCCCAAGAGGAGAATGGAGGAGAAGGGATTGCGGCGTGGCCATCCCCCCTGGGGGGTGATTTCTCGCTTTCTGTCTCTATGTCTCTCTCTGTCTGTCTGGCGAGCGCACGTGCCCTATAGCGAAAACCTCTCAAAAAATAAAATAAAATAAATGCGTTGAGGAGGGACCAGCAGTTAGCATAATGGTTATGTCACTGGACTCCCATGTAGCAGACCACGGTTCGAGTCCTGGACCCGGTGGCTTAAACTCATGCCAGGCATGTGTATGTGTGTGCCCAAGATCCCAAGAGGAGAATGTAGGAGAAGGGATTGCAGCGTGGCCATCCCCCCGAGGGTTGATTTCTCTCTTTCTGTCTCTCTGTCTCTGTCTGTCTGGTGAGCACACGTGCCCTACAGCAAAAACCTCTCCAAATAAATAAATAAATAAATGGGCGGAGGCATCTTGGTTGTCACAGGATGGAGGTGGGGACTGGCAATGTAGTGGGCAGGGTCCAGGCATCAGAACTCCCATCCAATGTCCTGGATGGCCCCACATGCTGAACCATGGTCCCCTCCTGATGCCACCCTGATACTCCTGTCGACACTGACACAGCTTCTTCATTCTCCGTCTATCGAGCCGAGTCTGTGGGTGTGCCACCACTGTCCCACCCCCACCTGGAATTCCCCTGTTCCTCTGCACGTCGAAGACCTTGCTTGCTCGCTTAGATGCCCAACTGAAGCCATCATCTCCTCTAAGTCCTCAAGGGCACTACTGTCCCCGAGATGAAAACAGGCTCGGGTGAAAGGTGTAGACACTGGAGTCCCACAGACCCAGGCTGGAGTCTGCCACGACCCACGTGGCCTGAGGAGAGCTACTCCCCCTGGCTAAGTCTAGCTTCCTCTCCTTTAGAAGGTTCCATGGCGGTTCGATGCTTGCCGAGAGCAAGGTACTCAGTTCTGCCTGGCATATGGTAGTGCACCCCAGGGCTGGGGAGTTCGTTTCTTTCTTTCTTTCTTTCTTTCTTTTTTTCTTTCTTTCTTTCTTTCTTTCTTTCTTCTTCTCTCTTTCTCTCTTTCTCTTTCTCTCTTTCTCTCTTTCTCTCTTTCTCTCTCTCTCTCTCTCTCTTTCTCTTTTTCTTTCTCTCTCTCTTTCTTTCTCTTTCTCTTCTCTTCTCTCTTCTCTTTCTCTTCTCTCTTTCTTTCTTTCTCTTTCTTTCTTTCTCTTCTTTCTTTCTCTCTTTCTTTCTTCTTTCTCTTCTTTCTTCTTCTCTTTCTCTCTCTCTCTTTCTCTCTCTTCTCTCTTCTTCTCTCTTTCTTTCTTTCTTTCTTCTTCTTTCTTTCTTCTCTTCCTTCTTTCTTTCCTTTCTTCTTTTCTTCTCTTTCTCTCTTTTTTAGAATTATC